>BSBK01000619.1:327500-1527500 GCA_027943335.1 Chamaecyparis obtusa | reverse complement strand
CATGGACCGGTCTATGCCGGATCTAGGAAGGGTCCATGCGCGGATCTGTAGGTCCATCCGGATCCGGCGCGGACCCGGGGGAATCCACCCGAATCCTCGAGGACCCCGCGGGAATCCCCAAGGACCCGCGGGTCTAAGAGGCCAAAAAGTGAAAAATAAACTTTAAAAAACCATTTTTATATTGTTTTTTTTGCATACAACCCTAAAACGACCCTTATTATGGGTCTCCAAACATATTTCATTTCTCATTTTGCTCTCTCATTCTTGCAAGCTTGAAGTGAGGTGATTGTATTCAAAGGAGATCGATTGTGGAGTGGCAAATACCTTCCAAGAAGCAGATTTGAGTGATTAAGGTATGCATTTGAACCATATTCTCTAGTTTTTTGATAGATTATTTCAAGTTTTGAAAAGTTTTAAATTTTTTTCAAGTTTTTGTATAAGTTTTGAAGTATTTTTTTTTCATTTTTTGTTATAGATTGCAACAATCATACAATGAGTAGTCAAGGCTCAATGGGTGGGGAGGGATCTCAAAAATATAGAATTGATAAAGGGTCTCCTTTATGGAGACACACCACAAGAATTTCTCAATGTTCTGGAGGTGGGGGGTATATATGGAAATGTAATTTTTACAACACAATATAGAAGCTCCTACTCCTGAGTAAAATTTCATTTTTTAGACCTTGGGGGTCAAGGGATTAACATGTGTGAGGGCCCAGGGGGAGATAAGAAGGGATTGCCAGCTGCACAAATAGCAACTTTGGTAAAAGAACAAGAAGAAGTTAACATAATAGTTGCAAAAGGGAAACAAGGTGCTTATGCCGAGAACATAAAACAATACTGCCACCCACTCAACTAACCTCTATATCACAACCATTCTTGCCTATGCCTTCTAGGGATGAAGATGTAGAACAACCACATAACACCCCCCGCAAGAGAGGCCCATTAGATAGGGCATTTCAAAATGAGTTAAGAGATATTGCTGATCTCAAAGTTGGACGTTGCCTCTTTGCGAATGGTGTTCCATCCAACTTAGTGAGATCACCTTATTGGAGGGAGATGTGTGAAGCAATAAATGAAGCACCTTCTAGTTACCATGGCCCTGGATATGAAAAGTTGTGCACCACCATATTACATAGTGAGAGAAAGAATATAGAGACCCAACTAAAACCAATAAGAGATTCTTGGGTTCAAACAGGTGTGTCTATTGTTTCAGATGGATGGAAAGATTGCAAAAACTGTCCATTAGTTAATGTAATTGTTGTATCCCCCAAGGGGTCAATGTTTTTGAAGGCGATTGATTGTGAAGGTGAAGTAAAAAATGCAAAGTTCATTGCCCAAATTCTCATTGATTCCATAGAGTCCGTGGGTCATGACAATGTTGTCCCAGTAATTACGAACAATGCAAAAGTTTGCAAGGATGCAAATGCTTTGGTAGAGGCTAGATATGATAACATCTTTTGGACACCGCGCACTGTCCATTATCTCAATCAAATGATGAAAGCAATTGGCACCGAAATAGAATGGGTGAAACAAGTGTATGAGGAGGCTGAGGACATTCAAATGTTTGTGACAAATCACCATATGTCACAAGCAATTTTCAGAACTTTCTCAAGCTTGGAATTGTTGAAGGTAAATTTTAAAATTTAATTTATAATTTATTTAGTTTCATTTATCATTTTATAATTTTTATGTCATGTTTTACATAATTGAATAAAATATTGTATGTGTTGTTTACATATTTTAAATGTGTTATTAACTCACTATTAACATGATCTTAGGTGGTTTGAATATTGAATTATGTATTAATGGAAGTATGTGAAACAAGATATTAATCTGCTCTGCTATTTTGGGCGAAGTTTCCAGGGTATAGGCAGTGTTTTCTTCATCAATTTGGCAGCAAGTTCCATCACTTTGGCAGCGATTTGGCATTGAAGTGGCAGTGATTTTTGTTTCAGTCATTGAAAGGCCTCTTTTCCATGCCCTAGACTCAGAAATTCTGATTTTTAGAGGGCAAAATATCACCATTTTATTCTAGATCCGAAAATAAGGGGGAAGGCTGCGATTTTTTTTGAGAAGTACATCAAGACCTCAATTTGTGGGAGCATTTCCAGATTTTCTTTGCAAGATAGGAGGGAGATCTTGATTATTTGGGCATCTATTTTCAGAATTTTGCAAGTTTAGAGGAAAAGAGATCTCAGTTTCAACATCCTTTTCCAGAATTTCCTCAAGCAATAGTTCAGATTTGAAGCATGAAATTCTGATTTTTCAAAAGGTGAGGGTTGGCATTCACTTTCTCAAGCTTCCGTTTCCAGATTTACAAGCATTGAGGCTTTAATTTTCGAAGTTGGTGAAAGAAGTTCAGATTTGAAGGGCATCACATTCAGATTTTATCATTTTGCAAGGCATCCACACTCAAAATTTTTCATTTGGCAAGGTGATCAAGTTCAGATTTTGTGATCAGATTCAGATTTTCATCAAGATAGAGGCATCAAATTTGAGGATAAAAGGCAGATTTATCAAAGCATAAGAGACCTTTGGCAGCGATTTTTCCTTCAAATTTTGGCAATCCCAGTCATTCTTTGGGCAGCGATCTCAGTGTTGGAGTGGCATCTTTGCTTTGGGTAGCAGGCCTGAGCGTAGAAGGTGCATTTAGAGGTGTTCAAAGGGGCCCTAAAATCAGTATTTTGGCAAGGATTAAGAGCAGAGATTTGTTGAGCATATTATGAAAGAACAGCGATAATGCGAACTTACCATCAGCAAAGGAAAATTGCTCTCCACAATAGGCAGATAAACCTAGGTCTTTTTCATTCCAAACTGAGCCAGTCGAAGAATGGAGATAGGCATTACAATGAAAAAACTAGGGCAGAAATCTCCATAAAAAAGGATAAGGATCAAGGAAAGAAACAGGAATTTTCAAGTTACTGTCATAATTGTTGGCTCTATGGCCACAAAAGAAAAGACTGTCGAAAAGAAGAGCAAACGCATCCATCCTATGAACACTTGGACGAATTTATAGCAAAACAAAAAGAAAAAGCGGAGCAAAATGTTGATGCAGATCTGCTCGCCATTTTCACTCATGCAAAGCCCTCATGCAGCGACCCTGCCCAGACCAAATCCTCTAATAAATCTCCTAATAATCCTCCACTATCTAGGAAGATGGAGGAAGGATCACGGAAAGAAGAGCATAAGGTTTCGGCTAGGGTTTCGAATTTGGGCATAGAACCAAAGGAAAATCACATTATCCCTTTATGGAGCAGGGAATCAAGGCAGAAGGTATTTCAGTCCAATCTTTGGACAGGCAGCTAAGAATTTTTGCAAAGACCAGGTATGCTAAACCGGTCTTAGGCTACGAGATCGCTAAGGCAGATAATACTGGGCAGTTGTTACAATGCAGAACCGATGATCCCCTATCTGCTAAGGGGGAAGGCAAGACCTTATCTGCCCAAGCGCCTCCCATGAGCACATTTAAGCAAGATCATACATGGCAAACGGTTAAAGGTAAGAATAAGGTATTAAGGCCCTCGCCAATTCATAGCACTTTCAGTTTATCTTTGAAAAACTCTTTTGAATTGCTTAGTAAAGAAGGAAATAGCAGGTATATATACTCACCCCCACACAAAAGGAATGGAGTTTTGGGGGATAAGGACTATAGGGCCCGACAGCACAAGATGGAGGTGAATCACTCCAAAGCTGTAAAGCCCTACCCCTATCTCTCCAAAACCCCACCCTTTTGTGGGGCGAAATCTAAACAAATAGGCAGAGATTGCTACACCGATGACTTAATGATTAGCAATACAAAATACTGCCCTCCTCACCTTAGAAAGATGGAAAGGAAATCATCATTTTTAGATAGCAATAACAGGATGAATAATGATTGTAACAATGATTTATTTCATAAAGCTTTAAAGTCTGCAGCTTATTCGCCTCCACATAGAAGTACTCAACAGAAAATAGGTAAGATCAATCATGTTTGGTACTTTGAAACTATCTTTTTGGATAATAATACCATTTTGCAGCAACAGATGCACCTAGCAGAAACGGGTGTGATCTGTATCTGGAATGGCTCGGGAGTACATGTTAATGATTTGATGGCAGAACTATCACTACAATTACCGAAGGAGGTAAGTATATCACACCTTTTGGATTATTTCATGTATATAGATTGCAAAAAAAAGGAACTGAAGAATAGCATTATGGAAAAGAAGGATATTAAATTTAGAAACATTCATTTTTCTCTATTTGACTGGAAGCCTTTGTTTAATCCAATGCACCTAAAGAATTTTAGAGTAGAAAAGGCAATCTCTCTAAAAAATCTACCTTTGGAATTATCCAGTAAGGGAAACATAAGTACAATAGGCAATAAAATCGGGAAGTTCATCAGGATTGTTGAGTCAGCACTTAATCAAGGTGACAAAATAATCATTGTGGAAATGGACTTCCATCAAAAATACATCTCACCCATACAATTAAATTTTGGCTCTAACTCTGTTATAATCAATCCCACAATCTTAGAAAATTTTATCGAAGTTAAAGCTAATTCCCAGAAATCACTCAAAATGTCATGTCCCCATTTTGGCTGACCTCGTTTAGCGTGCCGGATTTGCCTATCATCGACTCTCATAGGTAAATGGTGTGGAGAGAGAGTCAATTTTGCGATTCAGATGATCATCTTTGCTCTTGAAGAAGTGTTATGAGGTTATATTTTATTATTATGAGTTATCGGGGGCCTACATGTTCTAATTTTAAGTTGAGTTGCACTTTTTGATTTAATATTATTTTATTATAAAAAGTGCTTTTTAATGAGATTTTATAAAGGAGAGTTCTAGAAGTTCCAGGAAAAGTGAATAAATAGAGGGCTAGGCCTCTCATTTGGACATGCTTGGTTTATGATATCTCTTTACTTCTTCATTGTGAAGACATTTGTGGATTTGGATCTGCAAATTATTATTCAGTCTTTGGGAACGAAACACTCCCTTGGATTGGCAACTTTGAGGGTGTGAAATATCACTTGAATTGTTGCAATTGAGGAGTTGGTATTCAGCCATCTCATTTGGACTTCATTGAGAATCAGTTATAAAGATTTACTTTGTTGGAATAAGGTTTGAAATTCATCATTGGCATTGGTGAATCAATTTGGCAAAGGATTGAAGACATAATTTGATCATTTTCAGAATTGCCATAATCAGGGTTTGAACCAATAAATTGTTCATATCTTCTCAACCCCTTGGAGAATCATTTTGTGCTTTGGTAGGGTTACTACCTAACCCTAGGCGCCCAAGTTCATGCCTTTTTGGGGCCTTAAAATCCCTGCAATTATTTTATACAGGGGTACATATTCAGACTGGTCATATCAGGGTTTGGACTCATACTTTTGCTCATATCTCACAAACGAGCTGGAGTCTAATTTTATGCATTTGAGGGGTTTTTACCTAACCCTAGGCGCCTCCATTTAGGGCATTTTCGTCACTTTTAAAAAATGCACAAAAAAGTTAAATAAAAATTACAGTTTTAAGCTTTGGCATCTGGACTGGCAGTCCACAGCACAGGGCTGCAGATTGGTCACAGTTTGGAGGGCTGTTTGGGCAGATTTGGAGGTCTTCTACAGCGTTTTGGCATCACCAAATAGGGGTCTTCAACAAGGGCTTCGAATCAGGTTCATATGCTCTGAAAATATACGATTATTTTGGTAAAAATTGCTATTAAACAGTGACTGTCCTGATTCAGACCAGTATTGGCATTAACACAGTCCCAGAATTGTTGCATCGTATTGGAATATTGTACATGTTTTATCATTGCATAGACAAGGGCTTAAAGTAATTAAACTGCCTAGTGTGACTGTCATACAAATCAGATATTATAAACAGTCATTAATTTGCTGTTGATATCCCAGTCATATATTATCCAATCTGAACTGGTCATTGTTCATTGTTCATGTCAAAACATAGCATTGTCAAGGGTTTTCATATGTTGTATCAGAATTAGTAAACAGTCCAATTAATAAACTGCTGTTATAATACAGTCATCAGATTAGGGCTGCATGTGAAGGATGACATATGGTCATCAATCTTAATTCTTATGCATTTGCAGTAGGCATCAACAACCCAGTCATCTACATTCCAGATCTGAGCAGTGACATCCTCCATAGCATTGTATTTTCTCATGTAACCAGAGTTTGATCATGATGTAAACTGAATTACTTGTTTATGACAGTCCACTTAGAACTGAAATCGTAATTCAGACTTTGATGTATTCAGTCCAGTCAATCAGTTTGGCAAACAGATTGTATGCATTTAGTAAGATTGAGTATGAGGGTTTAAGCAATCTATGGTAGCATTCGTATGCATTTGTATTAGACACCCAATCCATAAATGTTGGAAATAGCAAGCTGAAAGTTGTTGTTAATGGTACTGTTGTTGCTCATTTCATTACACTCCGATATTGGCATTGTTACTTGTGGATTCGTGGCACAACAATTGGTTTCATTCGCAGCTCTATTCAGTTACATGCCAAGTGTTTGATAGAATTCCTAAGAACAGTTGAGGCTTTAAGTGACCTGTATAGTACGGGTCATTACACAAAAACATAAACCTCTTAACCCAACTTACTAAAGAAATGGAGGTTGAGTTTTGCAAGGATAAAGGTGGATTTTCTATTATCCCTATAAGGAATCATGGATTAGATAGGCCCTTCCCATTAGCACTATCTGACACATGTATAAACAACTCGGTATCCACTCATTCTCATAATAATGAGAATTCTACCTTTTTTATCTCTAAAACAGGTTTGGATAAGGACAAAAATTTTACTGATATCTATAAAGATAAAGGTAATTCTGAAAGCATAGTCCAAGTACTTGAAAGTACCCCTGCCCCCTCTCTGCCACCCAGCAATGCATTCAGCCTGTCACAGAAAGTTGTATTTCCAGCAATATCTAATGAAAACCTAGATAATCCTCAAACAGATGATGCTTCATCCCTAATAACTAATAAGACATCAAACATTATTAGGTATGAATCCAATACTAAGGGAATTGAACTAGAATGCACAGAGCTAGAAGATAATAATAAAATATGTATACAACACGAAAGTAATAGGACTGATTTACAAACAAAACAGTCTATAAAACCTGAATGTGCTAATATAGTAAAACTAGTGGATCGGGTTAATAAAACTGAACAGGAGGTAAATCAAATAATTAATTACTTAGGAGAATCATTAACGGATGAAGTAATGGACCTATTTTTGGAGGAGACTTGTGATTTTGATGAATTAAAACTTCAAAAGGAAATCCTAATAAAACAAATTCAAGAATGTATCATAGAAGAAAATAAGGATGAGGACAATAGTCTAAACCTGCCTTCCTCACCCCTAGTAAAGGAAGTATATGAAAATAACGCTCTGGGTAATCCGGAACTATATTTGAATCAATCAGATAAAAAAACCAAAGGAAAAATTATAGATAGGCATAATGTAAGAAAGAATGATATAATTACAAAGCATAAGGAAAATATAATAAAAAATGATCCAATCATCGATGAGGGGAAGGAACAAGTTGTTTCAATCCCTCTAGAAATAGAATCTTTAAATCTGGATTTATCAGGGAAAGCTGAAGATGTAATGGAAATTTTTGGTGAGGAGATTATAGATAGAATTGAACCCTTAGCTCATACTATTAATGAGCAAATAAGCCCGGATAATCGGGCCAATTCGTTAATAGAGTCTTTTGGTAATTCAACACTGGTTAAAGAAGCAATTGAAGGTCTCTTCGGAATAACTAATGAAAACAGAGAATTGGGCATAGCCTTGACTAGAGGTAGTCTAAGCACACCTAATATCAATAAACTCAAAAAGAAAAGAGGTAGGAAATCAGCCGTAGCACTGAGATCTCTAGATGGCAATGCAGGCAACCAAAAAAAAATAGCTGATATTCTGAACACAGGGAAGGGGAAGTTCCTTCCCCAGGCGCAATGAAAGTCACTACTTAGAATGTTAGGGGTCTCAATGCCCCTAACAAACAAAGATTAATCAAAAGATACTTAAAATTTTTTGATTCCGAGATCATTTTATTACAGGAAACTAAGCTAAACAAAGAGGATAGCTGTAAATTTAATAAAAGATTAAGTATTTAGAAATCAGAATATGCCTGGGCAGCAAGCCACTCAGGCGGACTGGCAGTCCTATGGGACCCTCGTAAAGTGATGGCTTTACCCTCTCTTACTAAAGATAACTGGATGGTACTAACAATTAAGAGCCTAAAATCAGATTTAAAATTTAACCTGCTCAATGTATATGGACCAATTCCAAATGAAGAAAAAAGAAGAGTGTGGCAGGAGATACAAAACTTTTTATCAGATAATCAAGAACACCCCTTTGTCATTGGAGGGGATTTTAATGCTATTATAAATATAGAAGAAAAGTATGGGGGTTCTCAATACATATCGCAAGCCCATAAAGATTTTAGTAAGTGGGCTGCAGATAATCATCTAATAAGCATCAATACAATTAATGGAGTTTATACATGGAATAATAGAAGAGCCGGTTTCAGCTACATAGCTGAAAAGCTAGATAGATTCTTTATTAGAACAAACCTCGATAACTTTAATCAGATAGTCAGTGCAGAGATCCTCCCAGAAGCAGGATCAGATCACTTCCCTGTCAAACTTACCATTACAGAGAATTCCAAACCATCGAGAAATCCATTTAAGTTTGAATTTATGTGGTTCCAAAACCCTGAATTCATAAACCTCTTAGAGGACTGGTGGAAACAAATCTCGGTTAAAGGGTCGAAAATGTTCTGCTTAACAGCAAAGTTAAAAATCATTAAAAATAAAGCGTTAGATTGGAACAAGAACAATTTTAAAAATATATTCAAAGAAAAAACTCAGTTAGAACAAGAAATAACTGACTTAAACAATATAGTAATAGAACAAGGTATGAATGATCTTAGTTACTACAAGGAAAAAGAGTTGATGGCTAAATACAATGATATCCTCCTCAAAGAAGAAATTTTCTGGAAACAGAAATCCAGGGAGTCATGGCTTAAGGAGGGCGACAGTAACACTAAATTCTTTCATAATACAACTAACTATAAAAGGAGTATTAACAGAATAGCCAAAATCAAGACTACCGAGGGACTTATCACTGAAGATCCGATTCAAATCTCAAATGTTCTTACAAATTTTTATAAAACCCTTCTCAATAACACAGAGGCAATAGACATTAATGCCCAAAATGAAATCCTTAAAGCCATTCCTAAGTTGATTATTGAGTTGGACAACAAAATATTGAACAATAAGCTATCTCTAGAGGAGGTTAAAGCTGTTGTGTTTCAACTCCATCCGGATAAAGCCCCAGGACCAAATGGTTTCCAAGCCAGCTTCTTCCAAAAATGTTGGCATTTTGTCGGAGTAGAGGTTTGGCAAGCAGTGGAAGCAACTAGAAATTCGGGTTCTTTACTAAGTGAAATTAACAACACCTTTTTTACCTTAATTCCGAAAAAGAATGAAAGTACGGATCCAGGGGATTTTATACCTATCTCCCTATGTAACACCATATATAAGATTCTTTCCAAATGCTTAGCAAATAGACTAAAAACTTTTCTTCCTACTATTATTTCAGAAGAAAAGACGGGATTTGTAGCAAACAGATCTATTTTGGACGGAATTATTATAGCGCAAGAAATAGTTCATACTGCCCAATTAACAAAGGAACCTAGTATGCTAATGAAAGTTGATATTCAAAAAGCATATGATAAAGTAGACTGGAGATTCCTGTGTAGATGCTTGGAAGCCTTTGGTTTCTCTAAACAATGGGTTAACCTTATCTTTAACTGCATCTCGACTCCCAAAATTTCAATTCTTATCAATGGCTCCCCAGAAGGATTTTTTAGTATCTCCGGGGGCATCAGGCAAGGGGATCCGCTTTCCCCTTTTCTCTACATCATTATGGCAGAAGCATTAGGTAGAACAATTACAAAGAAACAAGAGGAAGGGAGAATCCTGGGTTTGAAGGCTTCGGAAAACATACCTAATATCACTCACCAACAGTTCGCAGATGACACAATTCTACCAGGATATGCTAACAAACAAGAAGCGAGAGCTTTCAAAGAAGTTCTAAACCTCTACGCGAAAGCTTCAGGGCAATGTGTTAATCCTACCAAATCGGAAATTTTCTTTATTAATACATGCCCGAAAATTGAAAAGGAAATTTGTAGCATGATGGGGTACAAAATTGGCAAATTCCCGTGCAAATACTTAGGAATAGACCTCGATAAAGGTCTCCTATCATCCAAACTTTGGCAACAAGTCATAACCAAAGTTCAAAATAAGAAAAGCTCTTGGAAAGGTAAATGGTTAACTAAAGCGGGTAGGTCGACAATGATCAAATCTGTCCTTTCTGCCATACCCACGTATCATTTGTCTATCCTACCCCTTCCGATTAACGTTAAAAAGGAATAGATAAAATGTTTCGAGAATTTTATTGGCAGGGTCCATCTAAAGACAAAAAACTTGCCCTGATTAAATGGGACACCTTATGCAAACCAATAGCAAAAGGGGGTCTAGGCATCAAAAACCTACTATGGCAAAATCAAGCGCTCGGGGCTAAACTTATATGGAGAATGTACAAAGAATCAAGCAGTAAATGGGCTTCCATATTATTACACAAGTACATCCCTAACTCGGATCCCATCAATATCTTCAAGTCACACTCACATGTGAAAGGATCACGGATATGGAATTTTATTAAGGATTGCAGAGGGATTATTAGTAAATATCTCTCTTGGGATGTAGGTGCACGTGATCAAACTTTATTCTGGGATGATTCGTGGGCAGGCTTGACCCCCCTCAACAAACTGGGTTTCTCCAAGGAATTCATGGAAGAATGCAAGAGAGGCATAGGTTTACATCTTAAGGATTACCTATGTAAGAAGGAAGCTACTAATTGGAGTGATCTGACAGAAATAAATGATGTATGGCATGAAAAGCAAATCCTTTTGGCATTATTGAAAGATAGAGAGATAACACTTAAAAATAGACCGGATACCTTAATATGGGCAGGATCAAATAATGGTAACTACTCTGTCAAGGAGGGTTACAATTCAATTATTAGGGATCAAAATATGGATAATATAGACATTCCTTTGAATCTGTGCTGGAATAAAGCCTGCCTCCCTAAAGCGGGCATGTTTCTCTGGGCGGCTCTGCAAAATAGAATTCTTACAGCAGACAGGCTCAATAGATTGGGATTTGAAGGGCCATCGAGATGCCCTTTATGTGAAAACCAGTCCGAGGATGTCAACCATCTCCTTCTTAATTGTCCTTTCTCACAAAAATGTTGGAATTGGTTACATCAAAGTTTAGGATGGAAATCTGTTCAGCACTATGATCTAATCAGCAACCTTAAAGCTTGGCCTTCTCCTTATAAAGATAACTTATTTAAAGATATATGGATAATAGCACCTTCAATAGTAGCATGGGAAATATGGAAAGAAAGAAATAGAAGGATTTTTACGGATCAAAAATTAACTTGAAATTCGGTTACAAACAAGATAGAAGCGTCGATCGTGGAAATTATTAACAGCAAACTCAGGGACAAACTAAGCTACGAGGATTCATTCAAGAGCTGGGATAACAAGATCAGGAGTAAATGGCCAAAATTAGCAATTCCTCCCCTTTATGGTAAGGGGGGTCCCAAAACTAAAATTGATAGAGCCTTTTGTAAATGGGTACCGCCGAAAGTAGGATGGTACAAACTCAATTTTGATGGAGCATCACGAGGTAATCCAAGGGAAGCAGGTATTGGAGGGATCATTCGCAATTGGAAGTCAGAAGTTGTCACTAGATTTTCTAAACCCATCAGTCCTATGACAAACAATATGGCTGAGTGTACAGCGGCACTAGAAAGGCTTAAATTATGTAAGAAACTCAACATTACAAAAGTAATTATTGAAGGAGATTCTCAAATTATCGTCAATGCCATTCGCACTAAAAAAACTCCCAATTGGATGTTGAACGCTAAAATAGAAGAGATTAATTTATTAATGGAAAGTATTACAAAGTATGAAATCAGACATACTTTCAGAGAAGGCAACTCAGAGGCGGACAAATTAGCTAATCTAGGGGCTAACGGAGTGGTAACAATGGATCAATATATCTAAAGAGTTTTTAAAGGATAAGCCAATGTAAGAATAGGACTAAGAACATCTCTTTTTGCATGGTCTTTGGTTTATTCCATTTAGAAATTCTGTGAAAGTGAGGCAAGTCTTAAATTGAAAATCTAAATACTTAGGAATAGATTGCAACCTTGTGTTATTTGACCACACATATTGCTGGTCACAATCTAAACATGGAAGGTGCCCATCACTTTCTAGGAAATCCTTGGGGAAGGTAGCAAGACAAATTATTATATCTCCTAATAGCAACAACACTTTTAATTATCAACAGCCAAGTAGACCCAATTTCATTCCCATGATCTTATTCTAGGAGTTTAATCCCCATGGTTTTCCATGGTTGTAAACACTCATTATCATTTGCATTATATATGTATTGGAGGTAAATTATATGAATGAATGAGTGAAATATTTTATTAACATTCATGAGATAAAGATTTTATGGCAATAGTGTTCTTATAACAGCGTAATTGGTTCTGTACTTTTTAAGATCTTCAATTGCATTAAGGTGTCTCTTTTGATATGGTAATACCCTGTTCTTGAGAAAAGTATGGATTTGAACTTTTAAGATAATTTGCAGTACCAACGGGGACCTCTAAATGAAGGTAATCACTGGTTTTTTGTTATGAGAACTCTATATGTATATAGATTTATATATATGATTTTTTAGTATATATATATCTATGTATTGATGTACATTTCGAAAATGTATAAGACAGGCAAAGATCATAAACAGGGAAGTATATATAGATCGATTTGCTGATGTACATTTCGAAATTGTATAGACAGGCAAGTTCTTGATCAGGGAATATTGAACCTGTTCTCTTCAGATTAATATATATAAATACAGATATGTCGATTATATTAGACCTGTATTTATATATATTAGACTGATTTATTTATGTAAATATTGCAATCCTGAAACATCTGTGAATGGCATTAAGAAAAGTCTGAGCATTTGGCCAATTGCAAACACCCCGGTGTATTAATAAATGGTTCTATGGTGAACCAATCTTAATAGACCTACAATTGGTCCAAACCCAACGGTTCTTACTGACAATATGCTAGGCCTGAAGTGTAAATAAGACAGAGCATTTTAAGAACTAGGGAGAGCAGGCTCTCACCAATGGCAATTTTTCTCAAATAATGTCCCGGGTATGATTTTACTAATTTATCAGTATATATATATATATATATATATATATATATATAATAGTCCTCAGTTTGGTTTATGGGCATGAATATAGGTTTATATCCTTCCTATTATGATATTAATGGACAGTAGGTAAATCAAGATAGCAGTAGAATTAATGTTCTGAATATTTAGTGATAATTGTATTTGAATGGACTAATTTATAGTTTACACATGGATATAAAGGTTGAGATTACAAATAGAATTAGTTATGTATTTTGATTGGGTTCAAACTACTTTTCAAAAATACTCGTTATCATAACATAAAAATCCAAAATATAAATGCTCAATTGGAGGATATATCTATATTAATGGATGTAAGATAATCATTGTAGATGGAAGTGGTGTTTATTTTATGATACAGGTACTAAAATCCGTAAGGAGAAAGGGAGTCCAGCTAATTAAAGATTTAAAGAACAAAGTGAGGAAATCAAAGAGGCTTAATATCTATAGAGCAATTGATGCATTTGGCCATTGCAGATTTGAGAACGATATTTTATGAAATCATTGTATAAAGGGGAGAGACAGCTCAGTAAAAGCAGCATTTGTAAGATTCTACAAAAAGGTGGGTATGCCCACTAAAAGAGTGTAATTGTAATAATTCATAGGAAATCATTAAGCAGTGGGATTGCCCACGAAATTTATGTATCTATCGTTTCCATAAATCTCGACAAATGTCGGGACGTGGGTATGCCCACGGTATTTATGTATCTAACAAATCTTGGCTACTGTCGAGTCATGGGTATGCCCACGTAATTATGTATAAGTACAAGACCACCGGTCCCGGGCAAGGCTGGAGGTTTTCTCAACCCCGCTCTTTTCTACCAGCGCCTGCAGCGAGCGGGGTCACACTGTAAAATTTATTTATATTAATAAAAAACTTTCAGGGCTTCGGCCTTTTACTAATCAAAAAAAAAAAACATGTTCTTAGGTGGCTGAAACCCGGTTTGCCTCTCACACAATTGTGTTGAGACGTCTTGTCCAAGTGAAGGAGGCATTATCACAAATGGTTATTAGTAACTGTTGATGTCAGTTTTGTACCACTACATAACATATAGTAGTTGAATACTTGATATAGAATACCAAACACTCAACCCTCTCTTGAAAAGTATATACTCATGAAGAACATGAGAATACTCCAAGGTTCCTTACACTCGTGGATACTAACTCAGTTATATTAATGTGATTTGTTGGTAATCACGTAGGCGGGCTTACGTTGTTCTTTCGAGGATGTCAAATTCTCGCTATGATGATGAGATCTAGCTTTGCAATGTATACTCAAATTTATATCACTTCCAACTTTGCTCTTCAAATTTCAACTACTAAATTACTTCTTGCTTTATTACTACTCCTATAGAATGGAAAGATTGGCAAATGGATGGGGATCAACCTAATGAAAGCTTGCCAGCGGCGCTACCTCCATAGATGCAACGATTCAAGGGGAATGAGACTAGATTACCACACAAGGCTCCTTAACAAGCACTTACCAATATCACCATACAACTAGCCATCTACTTCTATTCTTACTTTAACACTTTCTTGAAATGAAATCTACTTTAACAACTCAATGAAATCTAACTTTATCTATTGGAAGTAGAAACCATGCAATAACACCAAGTGTTCTTAATCACCATGCAAGACACAACAATGACAAGAGAAGCAATTTTGGTATTATATTAGCAACAATTTTCTTCAACCCTTTACAAATGAGAGTACTTGGCCTTATATAGAGGCTCAAAATTACAACCAACGGTAGAGATTAAGAGGCAAAATCAACGATCCAAATTAAATCCCAAAAACCCTAATTAGGGTTGCCACCCCATTGGCCAATGAAAAGACGCCACCTCATCAATGGACCAATGAGAAAAAAGGAAAAGTGGCAACTAATGAGAAGGCACCAAAATGGTAGCCAATCAGAATCAGACACCTATCCTACTCAAGAAGAAAGGAAAATTTGCCACTTGGGCTTACATCAAATGATCTTCTAATACAATTCTACCCCTTTCTTTCATCTTTTTAGCATAAGCAATGAATTTAGCTAACATGTTGTTGACTTCCTCCATGGGAGGGCAAGGTGTATGCCTCATCCTGCGCTCAACTATGTTCATCATGTTTTTTGCTGCTTGTAGTGTCTTCTCACTCTCCTCATCATCTTTTGCAAACTCGATAAGGGCCTTGAAAGAGGCAAGGATGTCCAACTGTTTCTCTCTGACGACAACCCTCCCCAACTCATCCAATCTCGATCCAAACTTTGTCTCATTAAAATCCTCCTCTTTGATTCCTTCAAAATCAAGTGCAATCCCCACATCGCTCAACATGCTTGAAATGAAAGTGTCGATGCTTGGACTGTACTTTGAAATCTCATTCTGTATCTCTTCGAGTACCCTCGATCTAGCAAGCAAGGTAACATACCAAGACTCAATAATATTCTTTCCTCCTTCATTAATCAACCTGGCCTTCACCAAAGATCCCTCTGATAACTCTAAGGCTACATGTAGCCTGGGAATGGCTAAGTCACGGATTGGAAGGAAATCCTTCCACATCCCTTCAAATGTTCTGAATTTGTGTCTAAGAGACACAAATGACCTGAATGTTGAGATAAATGCAGGCGAGAACCTTTGCCCTTCTTGAATTGTACTACTGATCCAATTTTTAGTTCCTTGCTCTCGAGCTAATATCTCTTCCATGTTGCTCCCACTATCCTGTGGAAGGGCTGCCTGATGCAACTGTTGGATAGGCTGGCTATCTCTCCAATACTTGTTTTCATTCTCCAACTCCGCAATCCTTTCATTTGCCTTTCTCAACCTTTCTCTAATTGAAGCCACGCCTTCCTGAAGCTCCACACACTCCATATCATCTGTGACTTTTCCCATGTCATGCTCTACTATCTCATAATTCTGGGCTACAATTTCGCCCACTGCCTTGCTAACCTTTGGCACTGCAATCTGAACCTTTCAGTGACCATCATCACCATCTTTGATTACCTTTGCCACTGTTCCTGCAATTTGTTTCTGTCTAACATCATCTTCCTTTTCCACTAACCCTTGAATATCCTCAACTGTCCGGATGGCCACAACCTGGCGTCTTGGCATAAGCATCTGTCTCAGCCATAGTGGTGCGATGCATCTCCCCATATCTGAATTTGGTTCGACTAGCATAGCATCATCAACATCCTTAGGTGCTTGGCTTCCTTCCTCAGCTAATAGAGCCTCAATATCAACCGGCCTATCTCCTTCATTACTAACTGCCATATCCTCCTCAACTTGGTTCTCTGAAAGAGGAGAGTACTCCGTACTGTTACTATAACCACTTGATTTTGAACCAGAGCTCACCTCTACCGCTGCCCTTTGCTCACTTGTACTGACCTCTTGGCTTCTAGCCTCAATTATGCTCTCTCTCTTGATGGTACTTTGCTCTGTTTCTTTGCTGGAGGCTCTTGATGTTCTTTATTCTTCTCAACCTCCAAACTCCTCTTCTTATTCTTAACTGTTTGCTACTGTTGCTGACTATTACCCCCACCTTGGCGTCCAATTGACTCCGCTGGAGTCTCCTCTTCTGGTTTCATCTTCTCATAGGTAAGGTGTACCTTCCAACTTTGCAATTGCTTAAACTTCCTATTATACCACCATTCAGTGTGTAGCTCAACTGTTCTTGTTACTGCATCTAAGGATGGATCCCGATGATCATCTCACTCAATTGGATTCAACTCCATTCCTTCTACTGTATTGTAATCTTCCCTTAGCACATCTTCATCCTCTTCCAGCTGATCTGGAATATTAAGATTTCTCCATTTGATTGCCCTCATCATGTCCACTGATAACCTTGAGAAAGCTAACTTCCTCACATGAAAGTCATCCTGTGCATTGGCTCAAAAATCCTCCAAAGTGAGAATATGCTTGAATGGAGCCCCATGAGATGCCTTGATTAGACCATTAGGATCAAATCTTTGCCTTGCCTTATACCATGCTAGATGATATTGTTCTAACTCTTTCTCCGCAGCTGCAAAGGCGACAGGATTGGGACAACTATCATTGCCTATCATGAGTGAGAAGGTAACCCCTGTCTCACCTCTGAGCTTCATCATTTTGTCATATTGCTCAAGTTGTCTAGCCAACTCCATCAAAACTATCCTATCGGGTGGGTACCTTGGAAGCCTCTTGGGACAAGTTGTGCATCTAGCCACCCTGATATAAGTGAATTGCGGAAACTGGATGAACCAACTCCCAAACTTCTTGACCTTTGTCTCCACCTCCGGCGAGAGCCTCCTTGCGGGTGTCCCTTGTAGTATCCTTACTGTCTTCATGGCAAAGGCATCATAAAATGTCTTGTAGTCCTTGGTGTTGTGCAAATGAAGTTGTGGATAGCACTCATGCACCAAGCATTGTCCAGGCCCATTGCCAATTACCCCTCTAGCTTTAAGTCTAGGATGTTCATACAGTCTTGCAACTAAATAGAAAAGGTAGGACCCCATGTAGAATTGTTTCTGATTTTGTACTGTCCTAAGTTGCAACTCTAAATTTTCACTTATAATTCTAGCCCAATCAAATTTTCTTTTTCCATTTTCAATTCCTTCAATAAAATAGTACATCCAAGTTTCAAATTGCATACCTTGAGCGGAGCCCATGACTCGGTTGAGAAGCACAATAAGATCGCCATATTCTGATTTGAAATCTGACCTGGTGAGCTTTGATGTCTTGGTGACTCCCTTCTTGCCTTCGTGCAACCAATTCTACTTTAGTAGAGTAAAGTAGACATCTTGACTGTCCTGAAAGAACCTGGCTACTTGATCCATTAACATTACTATCATTCCCTTATGCTGGGGTATATTGAACACTTCCTCTATCACCTGCCCGCTGATGTTAGCCATCACTCTCTCTCCATCAAAGATTATAAACTTGGTCACAATATCAAGCCGAGATGCACACTCCATGATCAATTCCGGACAAGGCAAGGTAGGAGGGAAGGCAGCAGCCTGCACAATTCCAGACTTGTAGATCTTCTTTGCCATAGAGGACTGGCCCCCTTTCAACCTATCTCTCAACTGTATCATATCTGTGGTATCGATGTTGGTGTCTCCGACTCGCTTCAATTTCGAGAAGGTGGTCTTTGGCATCATGTCTTCCTTGTCTTTCTTGGTATTAATTCTCTTTGGGTTCTTGCTTGCACTAGCATCCGCCATCCTAAACACTTATTTATGCCCCTTCTTTCTACAGTGAGGTGGGACTACACTTATCTCTGCCTCTTCACCTAGGGGTGACCAAACATATTTCTGCCTCTCCAATTCCTATCACACTACACTTATCTCTGCCCCTTCGCTTAGTGAGATGGACTACCACTTATTTCTGCCTCTTCGTTACCTATGGTTGGACTACACTTATATCTCCCAACTTCTTTCCTAGGGGTGGGACTACCACTTATATCTCCTTTCTCCAAATCCTAAACGGAAACTACACTTATATCTCCCAACTTCAAGCCCTAATGAGATGATCAGGTGATGGAGTGGATGATGCAAGAAGAAAATAGGGAAATGTACCAAGAAAGAACAAAGAAGGAAATCCGCCTTGTAGACCAACCTTCACCCTCAATCCTGAAACTTATCTTCTACACCAAACAAACAACACCAAAGAAAAGCTAACAATTAAGAGATAGATCAAGTCAACTCACCAAATTTCGCCAATATTCCTCAAAATGGCATGGGCTAGGCAAATCTGCAAGCTTGGGCACAAAATCTGTAGCTTTCCAATATCCAATATTCTGCTCTCTTCTATATAGGAAGTCTGCTCTTCCCCTTCACAAACTAAATTCTGATTTGGCCCTGATCCATGAATCTGCCCCTCCTTTCTATTCGGACCTTCTCTCTTGACCAGATTCGGATCTGCTCTCAATTTCGCACCTCTTCTCAAAGCAAATTTTCGCAAGTCCTCAATCCAATAGCAGGCCCGCTATAATAGCAGCCTCTACTAAGTTCAGATCTGCTTTCTTGACAATCAAATCGTTCCCCAATGCCTTGTGAAGTTGCAAGTCTCCTTTCACCAATTCGGGCCTCTCTAAGGCCAGATTGCTACCTTCCACATTCGGATCTTAGGGCAGATCTGCATCCAAGACAAATTCGGGCCTGCCCTAGCAAATTTCGTTGGTCCTCATGTATTTCGCTGCTCTGCTTCCAAATCCTAACTCACTGCTCCTTGCAAAGCAATGTCGCTGCTCTAACCTTTATTTCACTGTCTTAGCCTTGACTGCTAAGAAGTTCACTGCTTGGAATGGATGGGATGAGGAGTGAGGAGTGGGAGCGCCCTCTATATACCCAACTCCAGCCCTTGATTTAGAGGGACGACCTTGCACAAGGAGAACCGAAATTAAAGTTAAATGCCAAAGAAAGGGAGCCAACCTTGTCAAGAAATGATAATTTTGCATTGAAATAAAATAACCAAACTTAGATTTTCAAAAAAAAATCATTGGGGTGATAGGGCACGCCACCCAAAAGGAAGCCCAAATTTGTATTTCCATGCCATGCGCCCTCTACAAGGGGTTATATTTTCAAAATTAAGGCCCAGGCCTTTAAAATTTCAAAGCAGATTTTAATACATGCGCCCAGATTTTATATTTTCAATGCCCAAAATTTATTTTTAAAGTGCCCAGATTTTGATTTTATTGCACAAATTTTATTTTTTCAAAGGCCAAAATTTTGGATTTAATTGCCCAAGCCAGATTTTCACCAAGGAAGGCTCTAATTTTTTATTTTAAGGGCCTGTTATTAGCTTGAATTTGGGGCCAGACTCTATTTATTTGCCCAAATTTTCGATTTTAGCCCAGATTTTACAATTTATTGCTCCATTTTTTGAATTTCAATGTCCAATCTTTGATTTGATGAACAGATTTTACCTTTTCCATGCTAAAATTTCGATTTTACAAGGTGACAAGCCCAGATTTTAAATTGCCAAAGCCAGATTTATTGAAATAAAAGGCCAAATTTCGAATCTAAATACATTGATCAAGCTTTCATTGCCCAAATCTTGAAATTCAATGCCCAAATTTTGATTTCATTGAAGGAGATTCAATTCAATTTCGTTTTATATTTCATTTGGCAAATCAAAAACATTTTGGCCCTAATTCATTTATTTCAATCTCCATTTCATCATCTAAGTTTGCAAAATTCCAAGAAGATGGCCAAATTCACAATTAAATTCGAAAAAACACAAGCCTTCAAATTCATTTTTACATCATTCATCTAAGTCCAAAAGGCTTGCCAAGGCATCAAGACATCAGGATCGAGGAGAAAGCCAAGGCCTGATCGAAAATGGGGGTCCCCAAATTGTTTGGGGCGGTGATGTGAAACCTCACAACAGTAACCAATGGAGCATCTGGAAGCAGTCCAATATAGTGAGGGCCCAAAAGGTGAAGGCATTGTTATTAGATGATGATTGGTGGAATCGTGTGGAGTATGTGTTGGAATTCACTGAGCCTATCATGTCTATGCTTCGATTTGTCGACACTGATGAACCATGCTTGGGGGATATCTATGATGGCATGGACACAATGTTGGAGAAGATAAAATTGGTAAGTTATAAATTTAATACATTCCTCTATCTTTGTTTATTGAGAGTTATTTAAATTCAAAATTGACATAATGATAACTTACATCAAGATAACTTACATGAACATCATTTGATATGCTAGGTCATACATAGGAGAGAGAATGATCCTGAGGACACCTTATACAAAAAGGTGGAAGCAATTGTTCTTCATCGTTGGAACAAGATGACCACACCTTTGCACCTCCTAGCATATGCTCTTTCTCCCAGGTACTATAGCGCAGAAGTACTTGCTATTTCAGGTAGAGTGGCACCATATAGAGATGCTGAGGTTGCTAATGGGTATAAGAGGGCATTTGATAAAATCTTCTACAATCCAGATGTTGGGGTAAGTGGTAGGAGAGAATTTGGATCATTTATCTCAAGAAGAGATCTCCACCCTACTGCTATCAATGACCAAAGCAGAATGGATGCTATTAGATGGTGGTACTGGTACCTTCATGGGCAAGATTATGTATACCTCCAACCTCTTGCAATTAAGATTCTATCACAAGTAAGTTTTTAAGTTTTAACTTTTTTTTCTTTTTTTTTGTCACTTGCATTATAGAATTTAATAGTTAACACTCTTGAATTTATCTTGTATTTTTTTTATTTTGTTGGTTTTCTCTCTAGGTTGCGAGCTCTTCTGCCGTTGAGTGGAATTGGAGTACTTACTCCTTTATCCACTCAGTCAAGCATAACCGGTTGGCTGCAAAAAAAGCAAAAGACTTGGTGTATATTCACAACAACTTGCATCTCCTGTCACGGAAGGATCCAAAGTACAAGAAGGGGCCAGAGAAGGTTTGGGATGTAGCACCCGAGTCTACTGACTTAGATATGACCATTCGGGATCTTGCTAGAGCCACTTTGGCTGATGTGGATGATGATGATGATGAGACAATACCCTCTAGTGCTAGTGGAACCTGTTAGGGTTCCAATGATGATTTTGATCAACCACTTGTAGCTACTAGAGACCCCATTGATCCGGATTTTTTTGATAATCCATTTGATGTTTGATGAAATGAAAACTTTAGTCTTTCATGATTGATGAACCATTGAACATTGAATCATGTTTCAAACTTTAATGAATTATATTTTGAATTGTCATTTTGTAATTTAGTAATTCAATGTGCTGATTTTCTTTAGAATCATCAACATAGAATCATAGATCAATGATCAAGTATGTTATTTGAATTTTTAATGTTTATCTTTGACATTTGGCATTGATCAATGATCAAACATCATAGATTCATAGTATGAAATGATTTAGTTTTAGAATTATGTATATTTCTCTTATATTTTTGGATATATAATGTATATATATACACACGAATCCATAATTGGAAAAAAAAATTCACGAATCCACGAACCGGATTCTCCAACCCGAATCCATCCCCGAATCCGAATCGGCAACTTAGTATGTTTCCATTTGTCTCCTTTATTGAACTATTAGTTCCTTCGGTGACAAGCTGTACTGATCTTCTTGTAGTTTCATTCACTCTATCCAAAAGATTAAGCATGCATAGAAAATAAAAGAATCTAGTTGCCAGCTATAATGCCTTGCACCTCTGTGATAGGAAGACCATTGTCAGTAGACTCTACTGCACAATGGGATGTTAATCCTAAAACTGGTAGACAAATAGACGAGGATGAGGAAGTACATTTGGGATTGGTTGCAATCATAATAGATGACCTAGACGGTTCAAACTCAAAAAATGACAATGATGAGGCATTAGTTGAATAAGCAGGACCTTGTGATGATTGACAATCCAAGTTTAGTATTTTGCTGAATATGATCATTAATATCACTGTCACTATCATGTCACGTGATGTTTTATCACTGTCATTATCATGTCACCAGAAGTTCATGTTCATTAAATTTAGAACTTTATGACATGGGTGATAGAATTATAATTGCATTGCTTAATTTAATGACTTATCCAAATACTGGGCTTTCAAATGTTTGGAAATGTCAAATTACGCAAGAATGTATGAAGTTGTATGTTTTTTCTCATCTGTTTTCACCTTTTTCTAATCTGTCATCCCCCAAAATATGACACATTATCTCTTGAGCCTTGAAAACTTCCCTGTTTCATGTTGTTCCCATTCTTAAATCTCTATGTGACACACATACACGCACAACCCTGTATGTCTGTGTGTTTACCAACTCACACATGTTAATATCTCATATCCCCTGGATTTCTTAGATAAAGCGCATGACTGGTCTGGAATGGATCTGACTCTACGACACATCTATGATAGATGAAGACTTGATGCTCACTCATCCAACACAATGTAGTTGATAAAAGAAGCTCAAAGGTATGTATTAGAGACCTGATTAAGCTGAGCTGCACCAGAGGAGGAACTTAGGATGATGACAGAAGAGCAAGTCATCCATCAGTTAGTAGAAAGAGTCAGTCTTTACAACCTTGCTGTTTCCACCCTCCTGCTGTGCAATAATTGACATTCGAAGCTGTAATATTACGAAATCATCAGGGAGAGTTACAAAATGAACTGGCAGTCATTCAGGGAATTCGGACCATGAGGCAGTCAAACCTTTTACCCTCTTTCATCAATGAATACAAATAATTTCTCCTACAAAGTTAATTGGCATTATTTTCCGTAGTCTAGATGAGATTTAGAAGAAACTAGAGAAGAACAGAATAATAGAAGAAGAACAAAAGAATGACACTTTTCATTCTCCGGAGAGAGACTTAACTAGATATAAGCACTTGTATGAGAGCACTGTTGATTGGGAATAAAGCTGCAACATTTTCCTGTAGTCTTTCTTCTCCGGAAGATGTTTTTCTACATAAATTGGGTATCCAATGTGGGTGTAATCATGTTAAGTATCTATATGAATTTCAATTTCAGTTGTCTACATGTTATTTCAATATTAGATACACTGGTTCCAGCATTACAACATTGATAGAATCGTTTGACGAAATGCTAAAATTAGCATTGCATATTAAAAAGAGGTCAACAGCAAAGGTTATTTATAGGTCACCAACGAGCAAACACCAAAATTTGGAATATGAGATCCCACTTGGAAGCCCACAACAAATTTTCGAGAGTTTCAGTCCAAGACGAAACATAGTTTTACATTCAACCTTGACAATCCACCTACATTCCAACAACTCCAGTGCAGTGAACCCTAAGTTTATAAAGCCTTCGACAAAGTGCAAACCTTTTTATCCCAATTGGATTAAAAAAATAAAGCATCGCAAAACGAACACCGTGTACTAAATTTAGAGTCCGTGAGGATCGAATCATGACTCGTCGCAAAAGATTGCAGAACATGAAAATTGAAATAAAATTAATCACAATTTGGGAACACAAACAAAAAAATCATGACAAAAAAATTGTGTGTCACATTCTTTCACATTATCATTTGTTGCATACAGTAAGATTAAGTTCTGTGAAATACGTTAGCTCAAAGAGCCCATGCCTGTGTGAGTCAATGCAATTATACTAACTACTAACAAAACCAGAGTGTATCTCAGACGAAAAAATCTTGTATTTTTCATTATGTACCTTTCGTGTGTGCCTTGCCTCTATAATTCAGCGAGATTGGAGGAAATATTATTTCGGTGAATAGTTGAGAAATTATTTTTGGCCCCATGGTTATATAAATTTGTTTGAAAGATATTTTGGACCATACGAAGGATAAGGGGTAAAGATGAACCTTTCATTTGTTTAATGGCGATAAAGCTTTTTATTTGGACTGGCAATTCCAAAAAATCTCAACACCTGTCTTACGCCGTCAAACATTTATCCCGCCGGTAAACATTTTCAGCTTCGAAAGTATTTTTAGACTGAAACTCTTTGGACGGACAGATTGAAACAAAAGATTAAAGAAACGAATTAAAAAAAAAATGGTTTTGCTCTATGTATAAAATGAAAACCATGGTTCGGACAGATTGAAACAAAAGATTAAAGAAACGAATTAAAAAAAAACATGGTTTTGCTCTATGTATAAAATGAAAACCATGGTTTCCTTGAATCTGTTAAGACTCTCTTTGATATACAAAGAGAATACAAGATGCTCTCCAAACAAACAAGAGACGCAATGCGTCAAAGTTCCTGTCAAATCAAAGTAGAAATGAAAATTGAAATAAAAAATAAGAGGAGATATGAAGATAGAGTTTAAAAGAGATAGAATGATTGTAATTATAAAGAGAGATAGCAAGTGTTATAGCTACAAATAAAGTATTAAAATTTATGTCATTTTAAGAAATATTTCAATAACTAATATAACTTTTGAATTAAATTCATTTCTATCATTAAAAATATAAATTGAAATATTTAATTTAAAAAATTATTATATTTGTTATATATTTTAAAATGATTAATTTTATATGTTACAAAATAATTATTATTAAAATTTAAAAAATATAAGATAAATATTTTAGACATATGAGTATTTATAATTAAGTTGTTTTTTAAATTGGGTTGTATAAGACTTGTAGCATGAAGATTTAACATAATCACTGATCAAAATTTTAGAAAACAAACATAATGAACAAATGAACAAATATTATTAATAAGTACTATTAAAAATAGATTACATATATAATTAATCATTAATTTATTATATTTATTATTGTATTAATATAATCTTTAAGATAATTAATAATAAATAAAGAAAATTAAAAAAGAAAATTAAAATTTATTGTTTAATTTTAAATTTAAATTACTTTAAAATTTCATTATCTTCAAAAAAAAATTCTTATATTTTATTTGATGACTAAATATTAATATTTTATCTTTCTCAAATAAAACTGTTAATTTATCTTATACTAATTTAAATAATAATATAAATTGTAATATGCAAAATTATATAAAAGCAAAATTCAATAAGAAATATACAAAACAAGTGGACTACAAAATTTAAAACAAAGATAAAAAAAAAATTATATTAGAAGTAGGCCCTAATTCCAAAGTTTGCCCACCAAAAACATAAATATAAAAAGTCAAATTAATAAAAGAAACAAATAGACTTTTAAAAAAATTAAACATTTGTTTAAAAAATTATGTTTACAAAGGAAAGAAGATTCTAGCAAAAAAAAAAAAAAACTTTAAAAAATAGAAAAACGGAGATTTGGTTTTATGGAAGAAAAATGGGAACGATCTTTGATGCAATTTAACTTTAGGTGGCTTTAAATAAGGGACGTCATTTGCACGGCTGCAGGTATATTTTTATTATTATTTATAATATTATTCATAAAAGATAAGGTTATCATTAATGCATGACAGCTATGCTGTAAAAATATTTGTATTTTTTCTTGAAGAAAATTAAATTTTATTCCTACAAAAATTAGTATTGTCTAATAGAATTAATGAAAAATGAGATTTATAAAATCATGTAAAATTAAAAAAAGTTATGGACATTTGAAGTTGCATTTACTTTTTTAAATTTTATGATTTGATTGGTCAATTTAATTGAAAAGTGAATTGAAGGATTGCAATAGTATCCTGCCTTTGGCGGGAACTAAAAATAATAATGAAGAGGATTGGAAAATATGGTTTTTTTCTTTTAACAAGAGCTAGTGGAGAGTTTTGGTTAGAAAAAACAAAAGTATAAAAAGTCAATTATTGTGAAGAAAATAGAAGTATAAAATGTAAACTTATAGTGATAAAAAGATAAATTTTGATAATAATTTAAAATAAAAAGCTATAATTTATATGCAGATTAGAAAGAAAAGTAATAAGAGCTTGTAAAATTACCATATTGAGTGAGATGGGAGAAGAGTTGTATAGATATATTTGTAATAACTAACAATTTTTCATCATTAAGATTAGAAAGAAAAGTAATAAGAGCTTGTAAAATTACCATATTGAGTGAGATGGGAGGAGAGTTGTATAAATATATTTGTAATAACTAACAATTTTTCATCATTATTTAGCACTGCGGTAATTAAGAAGTTGTTTCATACAAGAAAATGAAGAAGATTTATTATATTAAACTATAAAACATTGTAGTAGAGAAAAGTAGATAAATGCAAACATGTTTGTTTGAAGAGACGTAATCACAACAAATAGGTTTGTTTATTTGGTATAAACTAAGGTGATAATTACATAATTGATAACATGTTTCATAATGTTTAAATTTTGATTGAGCATTGTCTTTGGTATATGTTTGCATATTGTCTATTGATTGGTGTAGATCTTGATTATTTTGAGTTGTTGGTTAGATTAGATAGGTAAATGAAACCTCCATAGTAAGCAAAAACATTAGTTTTATGGTATAAAATATAGATATAGACAAATATAGCATAATATTGTAATGAAATGCTAAGTAGATGAGCTGGGCAAAAATTGAAACAACAAAGACAATATACGTACCTTAAGTTGTTGAAACTAGAGTACATTACGAAATATGTGTTATATATTTGCATTTATTATGCAAAATGTGTTAGTGGAGACAACGTACATGGATTGCTTGTTATTGTGATGTAATGAATGAAACTATCCGAAATTATTTTATTTGTTCGAAAGAATTTTGTTTTGAATTTTAACAACAAAATTAAAAAATGATAGCAAACATATAGTGCATGAACAGTAAATGTTGGTTTTTTAATTTATTTTCATATAAAAAATCAAGGAAAAGATCTTATGACATTCAACAAATGCTTCATGTGTCTCATCTCTGCTAACACATCTAGTGTAATATCTACAGGTATGATAATTGATTTCCTTGTTCTATACATTGTACATAGGTAGAGAACTAATGTTTTGGTTGAGCTCTTGCCTATTAATTTGTGCAAGTTGAACATAAATCTTTTACTTTTTTCTATAGTGTGTAATGTGTAGATTTTATTTTATTTGAATTTTTCATAACTTTTTGTTTTTGCCTGATTGGCTTGTTATGTTTTTTGTGCTAAAACCACATGGGGTTTTAGATTTGAGTCCAATTGCAGGGAAATCCATAAGCATTTTTGAAAGACACGGAATTATGGTTTAGATTTCAAATTAAAAAATGGTCAAGTGTTTGCATTGTATATGGTCCTTGTTTTTTATTTTATGAATCAGGGTTGACAAACATGCTTGAAGCTAGCAATGAAGGTAGTCTATAGTAGGGTAGTCCATCAGTCAAGAGATCTTTTTGTTTTTTAATTTTTTTAAGTTTAGCTCTACTATAACTTAGTGTCTAGATTGTTGATTGTCATTGTCACATTGTTAAAATAGCTTATTGGTGGTGGTTTTTTTAGTTTTTATTATGAAAAACTAGGGAGGAAAAACTATGCATGTGGGTTGTCTTCATAATACATTTATAGTTGTAGTTATAGGGAAATGTACATCATTTTTATGTAATATTTAATACTCTAGACAGTATGTGCACCAAAGTTAAATTTGATGGTATTTGTTTGGACTTGCATGATTTGCACTCTAGTTTGAGTGAGGGTTGAGAAATAGTCAAGAAAGGTCCAAGCAAGAGCAAAGGGAGGCATTTGGGCTATAACTTGACTATTTTTGTTTTGTCTAATTTCTTCATTTAGTTGTGGCATAAGTTGTTGTTTTAATTGTTTAATGTCATTTCTTCAATGTTAAAATGGTTTAAGCTTTGTTGTTGGTTTAGCTATGGCCATCTGAATATGATCATCTATCTTAAAAATCTTCTTCTACTAGGAAGAAAGATGTGAATTAGTCTTGCTCATAGTGGCTAAGAACACATTGGTTTTAGATCTTATTTAGATCGCAAGGTTTTGTTGAATTTATCTTCTTCTTTTTTTGTATCATTTCCCTATGTACTTATTTAAAATTGGCTTAGTTTGTTTTGTATTCAGAAAGGCTAGTGTCTAATATTTTAAGGCTTTGTAGACTAACCTTTGTAAAACCAAAACAAGCTAGGCAAGGTTTAAACAAAGTCTTCAAATTTTCGCAATCCATTATAACTCAATATTATAGCTTTTGGCTTAGATTTTGTATGTGTTTTTTGCATCAACTTTTCGGATCACACTTTGTGATCTATCATTAGGATGTGAGAGAGTGCAGGAGATGTAAAATTACAAGATGCAAATAAGGATTGACGGAAGAGGTATATGAAGGAGGGACAAGAGGGGGCATGTGAAGTGAGAAGGATTAGATATGTAAAATATTTGCCTAAATAAGAAGGCCAAAACAAACTCAAAAAATATAATAAAAAAGACCCATGTTGGTGGATTATTTCCCTGACATTTATTAATGAATGATCATGCATACATGATTGTCTATGATAATATCAAGAAAACATTAGAAAGACAAAATTTTAGGCATCTAAAACATGCCATGCAAGCCAATGGGAGGGTGCATGAAGAAGATATGTTTTTGTCAATTTGTCAAAAGGTAAATGCTTTATTGGTGATGTTGGAACATGAACTAGCTAAAAATATTGTGCATGCTATGGTTAAACCTATTCCAGACTTAAATACTACAGTGGACCAGAATGTTGGAAGGGATGCAACTCACAAGAATGCAAGTGTACTATGAATTCACTAAACTGGATAGTTGTGCATGGGGAAGATGTGCTTGGAGGAAGACAAGATGAAAATAATGTCATTCCAGAGGCAATGGAAGATTAATGTGGTTTTTAATTGTTGTAGTTATCAAGGATTGATGTGCAATGATGTGATTTTCTATCTTTCATAGGGTTTTTTTTTGTACTTGCAAAGACAAAGGCTTGCTTCCAGCATATTGGGTTTTTTTGGTCAAGATTGGGAATTCTTTGGGTTAGTTTAAGTTTATGTAAAATATGTATCTCATGAGACATTTTAACTATAGCTCATATAGTTTATACTTCATCCTAGTTGTATGGTAGTGCTAGAAGGTTATCTTAGGTTTGATCAGTAATTTGGGGCTACAAAATGTTTATCATGACTTATAAGTGTAAGGACCACCATAATTTAACAATAAAATAATTCACATACTTCTCAAAATTATAATTAAACAAGAATATATCAATGTCACGTGTCCAAAAATATAATATTAGAAATGAGAAATGATATTTCAATATAAAGATTAATGCATAAACCATTAACAAGGAATAACATAAGGAACATATTAATTTAGACTGAACCACAAGGTCAATTACAATGAATGCTTCAAAACATAACATGATGACCACCCTAGAAGGCACTCCTAACATCTATCTCCCCTGAGCACTCCACGAGCGAGAACATTGTCAGAGTGTGTATCCACCCTACCACAAAGTAGTTACACTTCCTTGGAATCTTTTATGACACCAAAGATACCTAACCCATCATGAGGTAGACTAACAATACAAATCTAACAAGAGTGATGTAATCGTGCATTATCGTATATTTTTATTCCAACACTAGTGTAATGATAGCATGGCACACAAGATGCACAAGACACGCATTGGAAGACAAAAGCAACAATCTTTCTTATCAATCTAGAATCTTTTCAAGATCTCAATTTCATCTCATTCATATTTACCCCAAAAGGTAAGCATAACAAGAATTATCTCAACATAGATAGAACACATGATGTATCTATGCATCTAATCTTGAAGAAAAATTTTATTTTTTAGAAAACAATCATGAAAATGAGATTCTTAAAGAGAGCACATCATATCTAGTAATTCCAAAGATACATCTTGAACATATCATTTAATCAATCAAATAAAATCTCACTAGACTAAATGTATGCATATGTCAACTCCATCCTTGCTAAAGCTAAAAGAAACACATAAGCACACTCAAACATGCATATTAACATATATAATTATAAAACGTGATTACATCTTTCAATAATTTTATTTCAATAAGAAGTGTGAAGAAATTGAACTCAAAGAATAATAATCCTTAACATGCATTGATAATGGGCAGTCAACATCCTTCCAAGATCTATGAGAGCTCAACCTTTGTTAATCATATTCATATTACATATTACTAACCTTCAAATACCCAAAATAACTAGGAAATAACTATAATTTTCTAACATTTGTCATTAATGTGCTATGTAAATTGTTGGTTAAAAATACCTTTGAACATTAATATAAGAAATCAAACTAATCAATCACTTAATTTTGAATCAAGTTAATTATAGTTTATATACCTAGATATAGATGGAATCTAACTATTAACAATAGCATTTTCTTAATTTTACGCTAAGCATACCATTCATATTTGACTCAAGCCATTGAGCTTATGGTCTCTATTGACACATGGATCTAACTACTCTCAATTGCAAGCAAATAAAATTATTTGAATATAATAATTTATGGTTTATTCAAGCTACTTAAGCTTTAGATGTAAATTGAATATCACATACTATCAATGTCAACCTACAAATATAAACGAGATATGATCCTTGAATTATTTAGTATAGAAACAATTATGTATTATGCCCTTCATGGCATGCATGATAATTTTCATTTATTGGAAATATCCTTATATCTTATCACATAATTCGATAGGACAAATATTATCTATGAATATATATAAATAATTTATCTTTTCAGACAAGTAGAGATAAACTTTATTCCATGCATACGTATATATGATTAGGAAATGACAACTCAAGAATTCAAGAAACACAACATAAATAAAATCAACTCACTATTAATTTACATACCTCATTTTTTCATAAATAATAATCTTTGCTATTCTTCTATGAAAAGACTATTATTTTCTATTTTACAAACAAAATCTTGGTATTCAACCTTTTTCACAATATAATTATTGTTACACAAAAAAATAAATGATAACATAATAATCTAATGAGACCCAATTCACTATTTATAATACAACTTGAAAGAGTATTAGATTTATTTATTTATGTAAACTTATTATTCCAATAGTAATTATCTTAAAATATAGTAAAAAACTTAGAAAATGTAATCCATAATAGTTATCTTACTTTATTTTATCTTACAAATTCTTATCCTTTTATATCAACTCACTTGAACACCAAGGCAGCTTTATTTACTTTCTAAACTTTAAAATTAAAACTTATCCTAAAGCTTCCCTTATATCTTTTAGAATCGATAAAGTTTCTAATAATATAGTTCCCTCTTTTAAAAATAAAACTAGCCTTTAAATCTCTCACATATTATGCATTTTTATCCATATTTCTTTAAAAACTTATAATTAAAGCTTGTCTTTCTATTATTCATTTTATATTTCAATAAAATGATAATTCTGTATTTTAAGATTTTTAATAAATAAAATATTTAATAATACTAGATAACTTTCTAATTAAATATGTAATTCAAATTTGAAATAAATATAATAATTTAGTCAAAATAAATATAAGTTTATATATACTAATATTATAAAATAGTTCTTTTTTTACTAGATAAATAATATTTTTCTTTAATCACAACTACTTTATAAAGATATTGAAAATAATTTATTAAACTTGTATAACTATTCAATTCACCAACTTTCATTTTCTTATTTTTATTTGTTGATACAATACAAATATAGAAATTACAAATCATAAATATAAAAAAAAAACATACTACTTATAAAAATATATGAAAAAATCGTGTGTGTGGACATTTTGGTTTATATCTAGTATTTTTATATATTGTTATATGTGGTTTGTGTTTTTTCATATATTTATGATTTGTTCATATTTTTTACAATTTTTTATATTTTTAATATTGTTTATATTTAGTATATATAGCTTATGTATTTATATTTACTTATGGTTTTAAATGCTTCCTTGGTATCTTTTTATTTCTTATTTATGACTGTTTTTTATTACTTGGTCTTTTTTATTGTGTCTTTTGAGCTTGTTTTATTTATTTCTATGTAACTCTTACCATTTATTTTGACCTTCTTATTTAATTATATTTTTGCATCTCTAATCATCTTCGCTTTATGTGCCCCCTCCTTTTCCTCCTTCATATATCTCTTGAGTCAGTCATTGTCTACATATTGCACTTCTCCTACACTATCTCACATTCTAATGATGGATCACAAAGTGTGATCCAAAACATTGATTCAAAAAATACACACACAATCTAAGCTAGAAGTTAAGGGTTAAACAAGTTCATGGAAATGGCAATGAACAGTTTGTATACTAACTTCTTTCTTAGACATGAAGCCATGTGGTATGAAGCATGTGAGTCAAGAACCCAAGTGGATGGTGAAGAAGCAACTTATACAAGAGTGTTTCCCTTTCCTTTCCCTTTGTTGTTATCTTTTTCCTTGTGAGAACCCTCTTTTGAACTCTGTTTCATGGATTCAGGACCACTAAGATTATTCTTCTCAAGAATGTGTGTCAAATGATCCACTTGTTTCCTCAAACACTTGTGCTCATCATAATCGGGTCTCTTATGATAGGCACATTTGACCTTTTCTTTCTTAGGCTTATCACCCTTAGAAGATTGGGTCTCATTGGTTGCTTTTGAAGCAACTGGAATCTGATCCTTTTTCTCCTTCCTATTTTTTGTTTCTTATCCTTGTTCTTTTTACTAATTTGTCCTTTTTATCCTTTTGTGCCTTGGTTGGTTGCAGAGCATGTGACTTAGAGGACTTAAGAGTACCCATCTGGATTAGTTTATCATGTTCTCATGTGAGAGATACAACAAAATCATCTAAATATGGCATGGTGAATTGTGTACCAAGTGCACTCTTAGTAGCATAAAAGGTGGAAACAAAGACAAAATATTCTAAACTTAGCTTAGAGAGAATACTAAGAATCAATTGTTCATCTTTCTTTTCAATCCCACATTGTTTTAACTACAACCTTAGAGATTTCAATTTGGTGAACAAATCCTGAAATTGTGTTAAAATTGCCTGGACTTAAACTAATTAGCTCATTTTCCAACATATGACCCCTCATTGAATCTTGTGTGCTAAATATACTTTCTAGCTTCAAGTCTAGATTTCATTTATTGAACTCAAAGACTCAATGTGAAAGATACAATCAAGAGAAACAAATAAACACAATGTTCCATAGACTTCATCACATCTATTAAACCACTTTGGCTTCTCTACAATTAATGTTGGTTCAGTTTCAAGTCTCATTGTTATCCTATGTAATCCAACTTTCCTTAAGTAAATTATCATGTGTGATTTACACTCAAAGTAGTTGTAAGGAGTTAAGATGGGTACTATGGTTTGATCCATAATGCATATATATAGAAAAGAAATGTTGAAAATAAGAGAACACAATTGAGGCAACCCCCTCCCCCCCTTTTTCACTCAACCAAAAACCCCCCCCAAAAAATATTTTGGCACTTTATATTTAGTGCATTTACAACTTCCACTAGCAATAATACTTAGTGGTATTGATCTCAATGCTTTACAAAATTCTTACATATTGAGTGTATGATGAAAGTACAAAATTGAAGGAAATTAGAGTAAAAATAACAACATTTTTTCAGATCTACTCAAAAAATCATGCACTTTGAACAAATTAATCACCTCAATTTGAGATCGTATGAGAAAGTTATGAGTCTCTGAAATTCCAAAAATGGGGATTGCTCAGAGTCATGGGTGAGAATCTCCAATCTCTGAAAACTCATGGCACCAAGACCAAAAAAATGCTTGTACAACTCCCAAGAGAATGAAAATAGCCCAAATAAAAAAAATGCTCGAGAAACAAAGTCCATATGAGTGAGAACAAAGTGTTTGAAAATTGCCTTCAAAGTTGCAAATGCCAACAATGAGGGTATTCTGAAACATTTCGATCCATATTTTGCAAAATATATGACCTACATGCAAAAAATAGCAATGACCCAGATGATTTTTTTGTCCTGCGAAAAAAAACCCAGATGATAGATTTTCTTAAAATGAAACATAAAATATGGATCTAGTGTAAAACAATGCTCTTTCAGTAGCTAAAAAATGACCCCAAAAATGAAAAAATAGCCTACAAAGGCTCAATTAGCTACCTAAGACAAGTAAAGGCATTCTAAATCTTCAATTATCACAAGATCTTCATAAATCCTTTCTAATTCTCTAGGTTGTATGAAAATGCAAGAGAAGAGCATAGGGGATTTTGAAGAAAACTACAACAAAGCTTATAAGCCCCCCCAAAAACCTCTTAGATAAGAAAACTATAATCTATTCTGCACTAGAACTACTCTGATACAATGTTAGAATCTAAAAAGCTTATTAACCCAAAAAGACTAATGCAAATAATGGATATCTAAACTATGAATACAAATGACATGAAATCAAAATAGCATCATAGAGTTAGAGTCCACAAGAGCAATGCATATATAAGAAGCAAAATAGCATTGAGAGGATGCTAAAGCAAAAGATACAAAATACAAGTTTGGTAGCTTGTTTATATAGGCAAGAGCTTGATAGAAGGAAAGGATATGGTCGAGACAAGTGTCTCAACTTGGAGCAAGTAGAGTTCTTAAATAACTCAATAATATCCTCAACAATATCTATCTACCTCATTAATGAGGTTACCTAAGTAAACTTAAGTCAATAGTAAAATGGAAAAGAACCTCATTTACTTTAACAAAACAACCACAATACGTTTAAAGTCCTTTCTTAGGCCCTTGCTCAAACAACACTAGAAACAATACAAATTAAAATATTCCCATCAAAATTAACTTTGGCACAAATATCACCTAAAGTATTAAATATTACAACAAAAACACAGTATTTTCATGTGCCTATAGTTGTACATGTATAACAAAGATAATAAATGTCGATAAAATTTTTCCCCAAAATTTCATAATCTAAACAAATAAAATTGCCAAGAAAAATACAAGCTAATTAAAAATAATAATAATCCAAAATGTTATTTATAAAATGTAGACATTACAAACTATAGAAAAAGTAAAAATATAATCTTTAACTTGCAAAAATTAATATTCAAAAGCCCAACCAAAAATATTAATTCCCTATATACAAGCAATGACTAATAATAAATGTTCTTCCCTACCACATTGTATAAAACCCCATTTCTATTTCTCCTACTATTTCACCACCTTGTTTGATCCCTACTCTCTCAAAGTGCTATAGATGTCATTTTACAGAAGATATTTTCCCTATATACAGAGTTCATTTTTAACCATTTTCATCAGAAAAGTTTTGTCACATATCTAGACAAGGTTATCTTAGATCTTGCACATTTGTATTGCATTTGGTGGACATTTTAAGGTATGCCCTACATTTCACACTCTACAAAAATGGTAGGTTATTATTTCCATTTTCACTTGTTCTCTATCTATTTGTTAAAATGATATTGTAGATTCAATTACTTACAAACTTTAATCATGTTTATTCTCTCCTTGTTTATTAAAATGGTATTGCAGATCCAATTAATTAGAAAAAAATATATTTGTTCAAATATTGATATCGATGCAAAATCGACCCCTGGTCTATATTTTACTTAGTTTTAATTATAATCTATTACATTAACTTCTTTACAAAAATAATCTAAAGATTTAATGTATTTTTTTGTATGCTTGTCATGCACAATAATTAGCTTGTATTCAATACATATGTTGAAAATTTACATTGTACAAATCATAATAGTTTGTATCATTCACACTACTTCTACTATAGGAAAGAATTTCAAATTCTCGTCGACCTTTTATTTTTCTAGTTTATTTATTTGAGATATATGTCCTCAAATTTCATTACTAATTGCATCTTTCTTTCTATTTTTTCAATCATGTCATGAGCCCAATTGTTCATGAGTTTCATAAGATACATGACAAAAACACATCTTTTTAGCTCATACAATCGCCCTCAAAATATGCAAGTACAATTGTCAATTGGAAATTGCAATCTGGAAAGAATACAAAAACCCCCAAAAATACAAAATGAATTCAATAAAGCCCTACAATTGAACCAACAACTAAAACCCACGTGGTTTTAGCCATTGCCAAGAAGACTAGTTCACAATTTTCTTCCCAACAAAAGAATATTTTAAACAATAATATTACATAACAAATAAAAAATCCACAAAATTTTAAAAATAAACCCAAGAAAGCCATGCAATTGGACTAGGATCCAAAACCCATGTGGTTTTTGCCACTATCATAAAACTAATTCATAGTTTTCTTCCCTCGAAAAAAGATTTTTAAGGTGGGTGATCGTATTCCGACAACCATAGCCAAACCAAGAATGAATTATAACCCATTCTAACAGTGAAGTAATGAAAATGAATAACTAAACCAAGAACAAATTGCAACCCATTTTAATAGTGAAGAAATGAAAATAAGTAGTTTGCACATTAAGGGACGCCATAGCTAAACCAAGAAATCAAACAAAAAAAAGGTTGTGATACCTCAGATCCCTCCCTTATCCTTTGCTCAATGATTTCTTAGCACTTGTTCAAATGAAAATTCTAAATAAAGATAACAAGTTATTATTTATGACTTATTGTTCAAATTGTACTTCATTGGCATTGCTTCAGTGGTAAAGTAGTTTATTATTTGAAGCCATGAAGCAAAAGATAATACTTGGGAGGTACTTTGCATTACATCAGGGAAAAGAAATGGATAACTATTATTGGGGAGGTTTTGTTAATATTTTGCATAGAGAAAGGAAATAAATAGTTGTACTTACAAGATGCTTCTACCTACTGCTGTGAATTTTGAGAAATTCCCTTTCCTTTATCAATGTCCTTTGATCTTCATGTTTCCCCTTCACCTACTTGATTGCCTTCCCCTTATTCTTCATTAGATGTTCTTGTCCTAATATCAGGTAATGGACTACCTATGTAAGTTGGTTTAGGGTTTATGTTCTTTTTAGGGGGTTGTTCATCCCCACCTCCCACTGGATTCACTAAAGATGATGTCTATGTAAAAATAATAGTAGGAGTTTGATTGAGTTATGAACTACCATATTTTGGAGGTTACTTGTCTCCTATAAATGTGGCATTTTCACCATTTCCCTTTTTCTTATCCACCCATATTTGTGTCCTCGTTTATCCTTAAATCTAAATTGCCTTCTTTAGACACATCTCAATCAATTGGTTCTAAGAGTTGAGCTTGCACTCTTGAAGCATAAATCGGTTCCACTATGTCAAACTCATCATTTTTTATACCAACAACCTCAATTGGGATGTGTTGGTGTAATTAAATAATTTTAATTAAACTTTACTTAATTTTACTTAGCATAATGCATTACATAGTAGTTTGCATTGTAGACATATAGGAGTTTGCATCTTATTTTAGCACATGGTGTAGGAGAATTTCCATTTTATGTGTGAGATCCACCTTTAGTGCTCTTATCACGTTATCATCAGCTCATTATTGCACATGTTGCACATACTTTGTTGTACAATGGAGGATGATCCACCTTTGATGGACATGTGATTCCACCTAGTGTGTTTGATAGCTTATCATCTCCTTATCACGTAGTCTTATTGCATTGCCTATATATGTAGGCACTCCTACATTGTATTTATCTATTATCATTTGATTATTGATCATCATTGAATCTAGTCATTTGAGGATCATATCATTTTGTCTCTCTTGTACTATTCATTGAACTTCTAGATCTTGGCATCTCATTCTTTGCCTTAGGCAAATTCTTACATGGTATTAGAGCCATAGAAGATTTCATTGCATAGCCATTGGACAGTTTTTTGTTTCAACTTTTCAAGGGTTATGATTCAGATCTAGAGGTGCAACATCTTGTGGGAGCATCTAGAGCAATATTTGACCTCGCCATTGCGTCCAACTGGCCATTCCAATGTATTTTGACTATAAATTTGCCTACCTTGGGCAAAATTCAAATCTGAGGCAAAAAATCTTTACAAATCAAGCTTGGGAAGCCCAATTTGCAAATTGGCAATACAAATTTGACTTTTTTTTAGGAAAGAATATGCATAGTTTTGTATTTCCATTTTTCGGATCTGCATTTTTTTTTATTTCTTAGATCTAAGAAATATTTGGGTTTTTCATCATATTTTTTGTTGCAAAAATTGGGGTTGGTTTCGGGGTCCACTCCCTTATTTTTTGTTAGTTCAGGTATCTCAAGGTGATAGTGGTCAAGCAGTACAGACTCATATCAAGGTCGGGCAAGGTTGTCAAACCTCCACTGACTAATCAAAGACATCATAGGTCAACATTCAAATCCTTATAGGAAACCCATAATGGTCCAAACCTCGGGAATGTTACATATGTCAACAATCTACAATCGAGCCCAAACATCAAGCAATATTTTTCCACTGAGTAACAATCTCACGTCAGGCCTCTATAAACTGTTTTGAAAGTTACCACCCATTGCTTGTGGGAAAAATCCCTGAGCCCACTCATTCTCGTTTGCAAGGTTTTGATCCACCACTTCATGTCGAGCTCATTCTTCCTAAGTCTTTGGTGTCACATTTCCCCCCGCAACGAGCTAGCACACAGATGCTCTCTAGCATAGTTAGCCGCTCGGGCTCATCCAACTTCCCACACGACATTCTAAACACAGTTCCACGTGGGCTCCTTCAAAGACTTAGCAAATATGAGCATTGTTTCCATGATATCTGTGATTTGCATTTATTCAATGTTGATTCAACATTGAAAAGAGAACAAGACCTACGTCAGCAAACCCCAACAGCCAGGTCAACACAAGAGATTGGTAATTTTTAATAAAAAAGTTTTCATTTTTGTAAAGATTTTACTATGTTAAAATTGACAAGCATATAGTTGTCATAGAGCACTTTTTTTCTTTTTTCTTTGACAAGCATCAAGTCATCAAATTTATCCCAGTAATTGTGTCATCGATTTTTTATGTTAAAATTGATGGTCATTCAACCGTCATAACTAGGTTTTTTTCTTTTGATGCAATGGTCATTTGGACATTGAATTTAATCAACCAATTTTGCTGACATCATCGAGTTAGAAAAATTTGTGCCCCTCACCATTTGTAGTTTTGAATTTGTAGCCCAACTTCAAACACCCATAAATTGCTCATTTTAAGTCCTTTTTTCAAGAAATTTTTTATTTTCGGTAGAATCTCCTGAATTTTTTAGTGTAGTTAGTTTTTGGTTTCGGTGTATGGGTTTTTAAAAATTGCATATTTTGGTCACTATACCTATCCAATCCTTAGTTTTGCAACTTTAGAGACTTCATTCGAGCTCATATAGACACATTTTTAAGTGCCATTTTTTTAAAAAGGTTATTTTTTTTTTAACTTACTTTCTATATTTTCTATCTAATTGTAGCCTTATTTGGACAAAATATCACTTTCAGGTCTAGGTCCTTTTTTGACCATTAATGATCATTGTAATTCTTGGATTTCGATTTGATTCTAAGAAATATTGATTTGAGTCTTTTTTGGCCTCTTTGAGGTGGTTGTAAACATCAAAATAGAAGTCCACTTTGGCCCATTTTGGCAAGTTGCAATTGTACACACACTATATATAAAGTTCCAAAAGAATCATTAAGGGGGGCTTCTTTGATTGAGTGAATTTGGGGGGGGGGGGGGGGAGTGTCTTGTGTGATTGTGTCTCTTTCTCTCTTGTGATCTTTAATTTTTGCATCATGGGTTCACCTAAATGTCTATTGTTAACTCCACATAATTATGCTACATGGAAAGATATAGTATGGAGTAGATTAATGGAAAAATGTTTAAATATCTATGTAGATGGTACAATTGTAGAACCTACTGATTATGACACAAACATTGCATAGAAAATCAAAGACAATAAGGCTTTAGGAATTATTAGGAGTTGTGTTCATAAAGATCTCTTCTTCCACATTTCAAGCTTTAAGGATTCCAAAGGTGCTTGGGTAAAACTTGAAGAATTGTATTGTAAAATGGAAGAGGAAAAGGGATTCTCAATTGAGGATGATCTATGTCTCTTGGATCCTATGAATTTTGAACCAATTCCAGACCATGTCAACAAAGGCAATGAGTTTAGAGCACTACTTAAGGATTGTGGTAATCCCATGAAGGATGATAGGTTGATCCATCACATCTTGAAGAGGCTTCTTTCAAAATATGCAATTTTGTCTCGAGTTACAATACTCACAAGTTAACCATGGGAAGTGCCTTCACTAAGACTTCATTTGATGCATTTGCAAAAATGTTGATGTTGGAACAATCAAAATTGATGGATATGAGTATTCTCGAGTCTGCAAAATCTATAGAATTAGTGGCTAATAATGAGAACCAAAGAAATCAAGGTGGAAAAAGTTTCAACAACAAGAAAAAGAAATGGAAGCTAAAATCACAATTAGAGACACACCAATCTTCCTCCTCACAACAAGGCAATTCTTTTTTCAACAAGAAGGGAAACAACAACAAGAAGGATAAACTATTTTGTGCATATTGCAAGAAAAATTTCATGATGATCATCATTGCAAGACTAAGAGGATTGATGAGTTGGAAAACTTACTCAAGAAGAAAAAAATCAATGTGCCAAATGCTTCCAAGGATTCATCTTCATCCACTTCAAAGGGAAAAGGGCAAGCGCTTATGGCAAGTTCAAGTTCTTCAGAGGAATGGATTCTTGAATTGGGTGCCACACATCATATGGGTGCTTCAAAGGGGTAATTTTCTTTATTGGAGCCATCCAAGGTACCTCACATATTTGTAGGGAATGATACACAAAAGGAAGTTGAAGGGAAAGGACCAGTTGGGATGGAAAATGGAGAGTTCAAATATGTTCTCTATGTTCCAAACCTTGGCACCAATCTCATTTAAATTTACCAAATCACTTACTATGGAGGTGTAAATAAAGCTGAGTTCCTTCCAGATTCAGCAATGGTGCCAAATATTAAGGATGATTCATTGGTTGCAGTGGATAGAGATAATCATGATACGAGGCTTTATTCTTTCTCCCACTTTGTTCCTAATTCTCTTACACATGCCTTATTGAATCATACTCAATTACAAAGTAAACTATGGCATGTGCAGTATGGACATCTTGAATTCTTCTATCTTCAACAACTTAGCTCAAAATATATGGTCATAGCTCTACCTACCATCAACTTTTCTAAGGGTGAATGTTCAACTTGTTCAATGGATATGCATCTAGAAGATAAGTCTGAAAAAGGGAATTCTTAGAGAGCATCAATTGTTCTTGAGTTGGCTCACAGTGTTCTAGAAGGATCCTTTCCAGTGACATTAGTCAGCAAGGGTCTCTATGTCCTCACTTTCATTAATGACTTTTCATGCTACACATGGGTCTACTTTCTTGGCAACAAGAATGAAGTGTTTGATACGTTTCTAGCCTTTAAGAGTCATGTTGAGAAGCAATCAAGTAAAGCCATCAAGGTTCTTCATGTAGAGAATGAAAGTAGATATGTGAACTCAAGACTTAGAGACTTTCGTGAGCTTGAGGGTATTGATCTTCAGAATCTAGTTGCATTTAGTCCACAATAGACAAGAGTTGCAAAAATGAAGATTAGAAATCTTAAGGAAATGGCAAGCTACATGATTGAAGCCAAGTATATTGATCCATCACTTTGGGCAGAAGTTATAAGTATTGCCAATCACATCCTCAATAGATCTCCTCATAATGCCTTAGATGGAATTACTCCTTTTGAGGCATGGTGTAGAATAAAACCATTTGTGAAACACTTCAGAATATTTGGTTGTCCAGCATGGGCACCCATATCTTCACAAAAATGCAAGGCACCACCACCAAGGCCTTGTACATTCATTGGATATAAAGAAGGTGTTAAGGCATATAGACTTATGGATCTTGAGATTCGTGATATCTTCATAGAGAGGAATGTTCACTTTGAGGAAAGTTCACCTAGCTTATCCCCCACACCTCTCCATACTTCAGACATTGTGGAAACTGATAGTGACAGCAATGGCAGTGATTCAGATGCTTCATCTACCTCAACCCCTACACGCAGGATTACACCTTTTCTTGGTAAACTTAAGGTTGAGGATACTCCTTCATCATCATCTTCCACTAGACCTCGTTGGGTTAGATAGACTCTTGTTTCAATAGGTTCACTTGTGAGGGATTATTTAAACAGTCAAAGGACAAGGATGTCACAATGTCAGCATCTTCAACATGCATACATCGTTGTAGTGATAGGTCCATATGATTCATTATAGTTGGGTACACCTTGTCTTCTAGTTACAATATTAGATGGTGACTACTTAACAAACATTACAGGTTTGATTGTGGGGTCCTATATTGCAGACATGGGAGACATCATTGATGATATACATCTTCTCTTTGATAAAGATGATCCTTCTTCAATTGTTGTGAGGGAACACTTTGACCCTCTTGTCCATTCTCTACATGGTCTATCTTTTGAGGTTGATGTGATTATGTATCCTTATGTACAACAGTTGTATGAGGTATCTTTATCATTAGGAGAGACACTTGGTTCTTTAAGACATGTTCTACATCCATCCTTGTTTGATCCTAACTTGTTCTTTTCAATATTTTTGGAAGGGGAAGCCTTCGGTATCAACACAAGGATAGTTGAGAAGTTTTCAGAGACCATTAATCTTGAGGTTTCTTCCTACAGATTAGGTAGACGTCTCTTATACGCCTATGGCATTATTTCTTCCTAAGGAAGGAACATTGTTCGAAATTCATGGACTAGCTTCTACATTCATCTTGGATCAGCTATCACTAATACATTGAGGGGGGATTACTTTGTCTCTCTTCTTCTTCTACTTCTTCTCTCTTATGGGGGAGACTTTTTCCTCATGTCAAGTTTTGTCTTTCATATACATGATGTATGTCATAATGGGGGGTCTTGATTACTCCATCCATCCATGCATCTTGTTTATTATCATCTCTCTATTTTTTTATTTTTTTTTTGGGGGGGGGGGTTCCCATGAGGTTTTCCCTCTTTCTCTACTTTATGAGAGATTTCATTTCACTTTCATATTGTACATGGGTACCTAACATGGTCTAGTAGATGGGACCCATCATGTATTATCATCTAGCTTTATAAGCTTAAGTGCATTCCCCTAAGTTGCACATAAATGGGGGTATTGGTGTAATTAAATTTTATTAATTGCACTTTACATAAGTTTAATTAGCATAATACATTACATAGTAGTTTGCATTGTAGACATCTAGGAGTTTGCATCTTATTTTAGCACATGGTGTAGGAGAATTTCTACTTTATGTGTGAAATCCACCTTTAGTTCTCTTATTACATTATCATCATCTTATTATTGCACATACTTTGTTGTACAATGGAGGATGATCCACCTTCGGTGGACATATGATTCCACCTAGTGTGGTTGATAGCTTATCATATCCTTATCATGTAGTATTATTGCATTGTCTATATATCCAAGCACTCCTACATTGTATTTATCTATTATCATTTGATTATTGATTATCATCAAATCTAGTCATTTAAGGACCATATCATTTTGTCTCCCTTGTGCTATCCATTGAGCTTCTAGATCTTGACATTTCATTCTTTGCCTTAGGAAAATTCTTTCAGGATGAAATAATCCTCTATTTGTTTCAAGGTCAATCTTAACCAATCCCTTTTCTTGACTTCAAAATCTTAACACAATGTTACCAAAAGTCTTCTATATTTGGGATATGATGATATGCAAGGCTCTGAAACAAATTATCCTTAACAAAACCTTTTGGATCAAATTTCCCCCTCAAAACATCATATGTATCCATTCTATGCTTATTTTTTTCTTTTATAATATTTAGAACATTAGATAACAAATGAAAACTATATATCCCCAAATAGATATTAAATGAAATGCCTTCCTCATGTCTTTCATTACATCTCTTGTTTACCTTGCAAATTGTTTGCATAGCTCAACCATAAATATCTTAGCATCTATGTACTAGGGCAATTACCAAGGAAAATCATCAAAACCATCAATATTGATATAAGTAAAGGTAGGGAATTGTAAAAAGTAGCTACCTTATGTCTCTATCAAGGTTGTGAATTCAAGGGATATCCTCCATTCTGAGTGCCTTTGTAATTCTCTCTCCAATTTCATGTTAAACACATCATTAACTCTCCTAAAATATGCATAGTTGTTATGTAATCTTAAGCTAGGATAAAAGTCATAGATTTGGATATCATCTTCAAAATTTTCAACACAATTCAGCCCAGACCAATATTGAGTGCACGCCCAAGGCATACAAGGAGTATAAGGACATGTAAAAAAAATTATTGAATGGAAATTTGGTACTCATCTCATGTAGGCAATAAATGATCAAGCTGGCCCAATCCAAGTAATTAGTTCCTACACAAATTACTTGAATAAAAATATCTACTCATCCAAGTTTAGAGCATCTTTGTCTCCTTTGTGTCTATGCAATAAGAAAACCATGTCTGCAATTTCCTCTTTTATAAAGGTTCTATATATAGTGCGAGTTAATTTGGATTGTCCAGACCTAGGGGGTGAGAACCAATGATTAGCAGTTGTATTCCTATATACTATCTTCTTTTCACTAAACTCACACTGAGATAGCACAAAGTCGTAATGTGCAAATTTCTTTCTATTTGGCAAGTGAAAAAAAGATTTGGATAGTATATTTGCCAAGAGTCACTAGGACCCAATTATCATGAGTTTTAATAGCTCTAGTGTTGGGGTCAGATCTGTTAATACATTCCATCACTAAATTGACACACTATATAGCTACTAGGAACCCCACAACTTAAAGTAACCCGCTTTCAACTATTTTTTAGGTTGTGGGGGCGTTTGTTAGGATTTCTCACCCTTCCTCAATATTTATTCAAGTCAACATGCCCCAATTTTGTAGCTCCTACTTTCGAGAGTGTACATTCCAAACCATTGAGATGATTGTACCCTGAGTGTTTAAACTTCATGTTGATGTTCAATTCTATTTAAATTATTAGACACTTGTGTTGCCACAAACTACCTCGAATTGCTGACCAAATTGAGTAGTCTATGGTTGAGTAACTAAGAAACTTATTGGTTTGATGTTGTCTATGCTTGAAGAGTTTTGTGCCCTATCCCCTTCCTTATCACTCTCCTTCATTTCAATTCATTGCGAAATTATGCTTTTTTTTATCATAAAAGTAAGTCATCAAATCCATTCATTCAAGCATGTTATGCTCATACTTGCCACCATTAATACTTCCCTTGGTGATGTTGATGACAATTTTTCAAAAGAGTTTAAAAAGAAACTTATATTTAATATATTGGGCTTTGACTCACATTATAGAATTTCTCTTTAAATGATATCCTTGTTCCTTCCATTATGGTTTAGAAAATCCACTTTTGAAAGTGGAACAAGTTCTTGAACTTCTTTCTATAATACCCCAAAAATAGGTTATAGGTTCATTAACCTCCTACATCTTCAAATCGAATGAAATTGACATCAAAGTCCTAACCTAAGGCACATCTGCACATCATTTTATCAAAAATTGATTTTATCCTAAATTCTGCATCGGAGAATATTCCTAGCAATATTCTTATTTATCCTAATTATTCTTAATTTAATAATTATTTGGTGATAAATCTTATTTATCCTAAAGTTTGATTAGTTGAATATTTTGAATATTTAATTAATTAGATTTAATACTACCACTTAATTATTTAATTAAATTTATTCCTAAATTGTATTATTTAATTTTGACAATAAATCTAAAATCTCATGACTAATTGATTAAATTCTTATTTAATTAATTAATGTCAATTGTCAATTTTTAATAATATAGTTTTTGAATAAAAGTTTGATTTAATAATTGATTAACCCATAAATCAATTGTTTTAATTCAAAAATTAGTTAAGTTGAGAACAAATCACTTTATTTTTAAAGTTAATTTATAATTAAATCATGCACAATCAGAAATGCAGGCAACTAGAAATTAACAATCAATTTTAAAATTGAAACTCAACATCTGATGATGAGTTGAAATTTGATCTAAAACTCTATTTTGAGTTAAAAACTACTTTTGCATGATTTTTGTGAGTTAATTAAATTTGATTTCTTGATAACTCAAAAATCAACCTGAGTTTATCAAGAGTGATTTATGGCTTTTCTCCTGCATCCTCAAGCCTTGGATTTCTATAAAATCAAGGCTCAGCTCTTCATAATTATCAACACTAAAATTTGCACAATTACTCTAGCGAATTGGCGATTGAAGGATTAAGCACTTGCGATAGGCGATTTGTGAGATCTTTCATTATTGATCATAGTTTTGCATAGTTTTCATATCATAGATTTTCATATCATTCATAGCATTCTTAGATTAAATATGCATTCAATTTCATTCATATAGCTTAGATTCATATAGTTTCTCATATTATTGCATAGAAAATACAAAAATATAGAATAATTTGCATTCATATATTCTTTCATTCTTTTTTTCATTCAAATCCTTCGTTTAGGTGTTGCATTGTCACTGATCTCAATTCCAATCTGAGAACATCATACTTGCACCTACTAGAAGGTAGTAAATCGCCTGGTTAGCATAGTTTCAATTATTTGTAGATTTCAGTTTTTGCTAACCTCTAATGTTTTATTGAAGTGTTGTGTCTGCAGCTAGGTACAAAATTCACACACACATTTTTGGCGCCCACTGTGGGGCCTTGAAATGGGTTTCCATCTCTTCTATTTCACTTTTATCTATTTTTCTATCATTTTCTGGTCGATTCTACGATTTCATTATTTGTCCGTACATTTTTTGTACGACTTTTGTCAGAAAGTCATACTAGGACCCATTATCGTACGACTGTTGATTCTATCGAGGCTCATATCAAAAGCTATACATTATCATTTGGGAGCTTGATTATCATATGAGAAGACACCCACTATCATACGAGTTTCCCGACTGTTGTCTGGAAGGTAACCCACTGTCGTACGAGTTTTAGTGCCAGGATTCAATTGTCATTTCAGAATTTTAGGCAGTTTTTTAGATTTGGTTTTCAGATTTGGACTAACAGCTAACCCTAACAATTGAAATCTTTTGTTTCTGATTGATATTTGCTGAATCTAATTGGGAAAAGCACAACTAAATTGCTAAAATAGGTAAAATCTACTAAGCGCGTTGCGAGGAATTCAAGTATTCTACTATGATCTGATAACACTTCAATTTGGACATAAAATGAACTCTCACGTGTCAGGCTTGTGGGAATTTTCTTGATTTCATATCATAGACTTCATCTTGGGCTATAAAATGAACATAGATCTATTTTCTGCATATCTGTTACACATAGTAAATAGGCCCTATGAACACTATTTGTGGATGATCTCGAGAGAGTGGGCTTCTTTCGCTTGTTCACGCATGTGAAGCTCTTCTTTATCAAGGATCCCCTTGTAGGTAGGGAGGTTACTGAGATTGTCTTGCATTCTACTAGATTTGTGTGTCTTCAACTTTTGATTGATACATTCTCTCTCCGGATAGGTTGATAGATCATAAGCAGTTGACATCATAGATCTTTGTGAGATAATTTTGGTCTTAGTGTGTCAGATTAATTTGTCTGCTTTGTTTTGGTTAAAAGTGAAAAGGCTAGAGGACTATGCTCTACTCCCTTTTTGGGTAGTATCAAAAACTCAGATCCTTGAATTTGGAACTAGTCACCATGTGGTATCTTTTGTGAGTCACCTTTAGAGAGGGTTAACTGTAGTGGACATTCCCTTAATTGGGTCAACCACATGGATGAAACCTCAAGCAGTAATAGCTATTTTCGTTGTAGTAGCAACTGCTATATAAATGTCCTTGTGGAGGAAATCTTCATAGGTGTGGTCTCTTGTTGGGCTTTCAGATCTCCCTAGCAGCTCCTGATTGATTAAATTCTCAGACTGTGTCAAAACCTTGGTGCACCTAGATTGGAGTTTTCCCTCTTGAGATCACAAAAGTTGCAGAGTCAGACCATTACTACAAACCCTAGTGAGGCCAAATTTTCATTTTTCTAGGAATATGTGTGTTATGGAAAAACTTTTTGGAACATACACAATTAGCACTTCTAGGGATTAGCACAATAAATCACTATTTCTTGTTCATGCGCAAGGTTGCTTTTGCCCTTGTTCATTGTTTTTAGATGGTTGCCTACTTCCCTTGCTTGTTGTTTTGCGTGCTTGGTATCTACTTGGTTATTTGAAACGGACTATCACACAGATCTTCAAAACTGGACAGAAAACTTTGCCAACAATCTGAAACTGAAAACCCAAAAATTGCAAAATCTAAAGCAAAATACCTTTCTGGAGTCAAAAGTCATCTCACAGGGTCAGATTGTCGTATGAGTTTTTAGCAAAATTCATTTCATAACCCCTGTATTGTCATACAAGAACTAGTACTGTGTTGTACGAGTGTTTTCACCAGAAATCAAAAGAACAATTATCCCTGACAGCAATTGTCGTACGAGTCTTGCAATTGTCATTTGAGAGTATACCCAGTGTCATACGAGTTTTTAGAAACTCGTTTGAGAATTTTCAAAAAATTGTCAGAGATTGGTCAAATTTGTCAGAAATCCAATTTTTATAGCCTATTTCCAAATTCTATCAAAACATTCACTGTGTCAGGAACAGAGCAGAAACTAGAACGAATTCGATCATTTTCCTAAAGTGGTCTCTTGAGTTTGATTTAGCCTTCTGATTTATTGATTTGAGTCTTTTTCATCTTGTGTCAAAACCTTGTCAAAATTTATCTTCAAATTCAGTCTTCTTACTAAATAGCTAAGTGTTGTGAGCTCGTGCTTGCCATCTTTTGGGCATCTACCCATACTACTGTGGCACAGTATCCTTCATTGACGTCCAATCTAATCTTTAATCAATTCGATCTGGACAAGGCTGCATCATTCGATCTTCTTGAATCAATTCATTCTTCAATTATCTTCATCTTATTCTTTTGCTTCACCCAAGGTTAATGGTGGAAACTAGAGCTTCATCACACAAGAAATCTAGAGAAGCATCTCATATTCCTTTGTCTACTCATGTAGGTCCAACTCTTGAGCAACTCTACAATTCAAGTCTTTACAAAGATGAAAGTCTTGGCAATTTTTGATTGAAAACTGGTTACATACCCCCTCCATCAACTCATGGAGGTAATCAACAAACTCCACCTCAATCTATCCCAGGGAGTCCTAAAACTCCTAACATGTCTCACAGAGGGACACATCATAGGTCTCAAGGACCTTACTCTCAACATGGTATGGATCAAGAACCTATGCCTTCTAAAATTGCTTGATATCAAAATGGTGATGACTTCAAGAAAATGATGAGGCATTCCTTGAAAGAAGATAGAGAGGCATACTTTCTAGAGTTATCTCATCAAGGAGCTAAACTTCCTCCAAACTTTAATGTTGAAAATATTATTACAGATGAGGAAGAAACCCCTATCATGGCTATGATGAAACATATGAATGCCATGCAAGTCAAGCTCAACAAACTAGAGAAAGAAAAGGAACCTAAGGAGTTCTCCATGGAGGCCCTATGCCCTTTTCTGTTCGATAAATACTTTTACATGCCACCATTCCCTAAAAGAGTGGAAATGCCTAAATACAATAAGTATGATGGAAACTCTGATCCTCGAGATCATGTTAGAGAATGTTGTACATAATCTATGGAGTTTATGCACGAACCAACCTACTTAATGCATCTCTTCCCTTGATCTTTGGGAGGAGCAGTCATTCATTGGTTCTCTAGAATGCCTCCAACTATCAAAACTTTTGAGGAGTTAATCAAACTATTCTATCAATAATACTTCTACAATATCCAGCATCTGGTCACCATGATCGACATCTGCAATCTGAAACAATATCCAAAAGAACCATTCTTGACATTTCTCAAGAGATGGAGGAAGAAATTTTCTCTATATGCTAGACCCATTCCAAAAACCAAGAAACTAGAAATCTTCATCAATAATCTTGTTCCAAAAATCAACTACCCTTTACAAATGCAAAATCATACATCCTTTGATAAGATGGTAGATAATGTAATCAAAATTGAGAAAGTACTTGTGAAAAAATGATACATCACACTTCAAAAGGATAAGTATGAATCTGGATCTAGTTCTAAAGACAAGAACAAAAATTGGAATACAAATAAAGGCATTGTCACTGACGGTGTTGTTGATACTATCCATGCCCCATCTAAGGCACCTACTTTCAATCTCACTATTGGAACCCAAGCCATCAAAGCTTCCGAAGCTAAAAAAAATAGAGCCCAACAAGAAGTCATCTGATTATAAACCTTGGGCTACAGATCCTAACCACAAATTCACTCCTCTTGGAGAATCCTTGGAATCTGCCATGAAAACTCTATTGGCTAACAAAATCATCTACTTGCCTGAGATAAAAGTCTTTGATTCTGAACCTAAACTGAAATGGTGGAGAGAGAACGATTTTTGTGACTTCCATCGCAATAAGGGTCATAAGACTAATAACTACATTCGCTTGAAGCACATCATACAAGACAAAATTGATAATGGAGAAATCACAATTGACAATCATAAGAGCAACAATGATCATACAACATTCACGAAACCATTTCTAAAACATGGTAAAGAAGAATCTTCTTCTCAACCTAATATGGGTGCTAAAGTCAATTATGCCTACTCTGGAAACAATGATGTTATCAATATGGTTTAACCAGGTCTATCTGAGCATTGCAATGTCATCACAATTGTAAGAAAAGATAGAGAAAACCAATTAGCTAATGTAGTTACTCGATCACAAGCTCATGCGCATCTGCAAGGACAAATACCAGATTCATCCAATGTCCCTAAGGTGCCTTTCAATCTTTCATCTGCTTCTAAATAGAAGGCTACGTATAAATCTTCAAATCCTAAAGACATGAGGCCTACATCATACAATATTGTCAAACAACTCCAACATACACATGCAAAAATCTCCATGTTTGAGTTGCTTTGGATATCTCTAGCTCATAGAGCCATCCTAAACAAAGCTCTGCTCAAATCCAATGTTCATGATAACCTTGATTTAGACAGATTCCAGGCTATGGTTGGTCATCTTACGTCTCCACAGTATATTTCCATTTCAGAGGAAGATGATAACTCCTTGAGTCACCCGCATAACTAGCCCTTGCATATTGAAGTCTTGATCCAAAACCATCATGTCAAATGTGTGTTGATAGATGGGGTTGTTGGTCTAAACATTTGTTCTTTTAGCTTGATTACACAATTGGGATTTTCAGAAATGGCCATTGATCCTAAAAAGAAGATAACCATCAAAGCATACGATGAGCAAGAAAGATCTTCCAAAGGAACAATTGTCTTACCTATCAGAGCGGGTCCAGTAATCAGAGATACTATATGTCAAGTTCTTGATCTACCTTTGGCTTACAACATCCTTCTAGGAAGACCCTGGATACATGAAATGAAAGCTATTCCTTCTACGTACCATTAGTGTTTGAAATTTCCTTATGAAGGAGTAGAGGTGACGATTCTAGCTGATCTATATACAACTTTCAATGCATTGAAAGAAAGTGTTGATAAATTCGTTCCTAATAACAAAGAATCTTCCACTCAGCAACTAGACATTGCTTCAACATCCAAGATGGAAGACATTGCTAAAGAGGTTAAAATCAAAGAAAATGGTATGGGAGAATATAATATAGAGCCATTCTTATCTTTGACATCTCTCCCTATCTCACCTAATTCCTATGGACAAACTCTAAAACAGTCTAAAAAGGAGTCTAAAGAACCTCTTGAGGCATATAAAGGAAATTTTGTTGCAGAACAAGTGTCCAAACAAGAGTTTGAAGAGGATGAAGCTATGCTTGTATGGCTATAAAAAGATGAACCTAAATCTCAAATTGTTCAAACATGTGACTCTAAAAAACCAAAGATCCCTTCTAAGTCATATGGCCCAGGGGACAAATTGATCACAAAAATGGGATATAAAGGAAAATGAACTCTAGGACTACAAGGTAAAGGTCTTCTATCACCTCTTGATCATTGTGGATGAGCAAACAAGAATACAATAGGTCTAGGATATAAGAAGAAGCCTTTCTATCTTAGCAAGAACTCCCCACATGTCTTAGAACAAATTGAGCCCTCCACAACAAATCAATTAAAGGGAGACATGACAAAACAATTTGATAGTGATGATTTAGACACCACTGATGAGCTCATTCCTTATGAGCATTTGCCTAAAGAAATAAAAGACCTCCTTGAAGCTGAAGATGATCCAGTAAAAAGAATCAATGTAGTAGAAATACAAGAACCTACTATAGAACAAGAGATAGTTGCACCACTAGAACCAACTGATCTCGAAGGCAATCAAATCGAAAAAGAAGAAGGTGGTAGTTATTCTGAAATAGATTCCCATGAGTATGAATTCAAATCAGAATCTGAGGGTAACCCTTCTTGGGGTATTCATCCTAACTTTACTCATGTTCTTAAATTTCCTAGAGGCATAGATGAAGAATCTAATGACTATGAATGGGGAGCCATTCCAGAGGAAGATGAGCTTATCACAGAAAAACATGTTGATGTTATTCACCAATATGCACCTAAACCCAATGTAAGTCCAGAGTGAAATGATGAACTTAATGAGTTTGATCCACCGATGGCTGAAGTGGATTCCCACAATGACATTGAGCCTATTCACGAATTGAACATCTTAAGTTGTAATATCACCTTTGAACTCGAGCATCGGGTTAGGACCAATGATGACAAATCCATATCCATAAACACTCTTTCCTAATCTTTCACCACTTTGACTATCCAACATCCTAAATTTCTTGACCAAACCTCTACAAATTTGAGCCAAGGTATTTATACCTTTCCAAATGACTATGCCCTTGCTTGCTACCTCAATGTAGTTGAGCCTATGAGGACTTCCATCGGTGAACCGAGCATTAGCATGACGGAGTCGAAGATCAAGTATCTTAGTCAAAAAAATAAGAATAAGAATAAAAAGAAAAGGAGTTCTGAGGGTGAAAACCACTTTGTGGTAGTCTCAGAACCTACAAAAGTAAAAATAAAAGATGTATCTAAAGGTGAAAACCTCTCTGAGGCACCTAAGGATGAGATATTTGATGTCCTTCCAAGTCATTTATAGGATAGATCTCTAGTTCTAATTGAGCCCACTCAATCTATCAACTTGGGAACAGTAGAAGAACCACAGTTGATCCATGTAGCACAACCCTTATCAGAAGAAGAAAAGCAAAAATTTACCACATTCCTAATAGAAAAGAAGATCAACTTTGCATGGAAATATTCAGATATGCCAGGGTTGGATCCTAATCTTATAATGCACCATTTATCCATAGCTCCAAACATCAAACCTATTAAGCAAAAATTGAGAAAGATGCATCCACATGTTGCACTCTTGATCAAAGATGAATTAGAGAAGCTACTAAAAGCTGGATTCATCCGTATTATTAATTATGCTGAATGGATCTCTAATATTGTACCTATTTCAAAACTAGACAAATCTATAAGAGTGTGCACAGATTTCAGAGATGTGAACAAAGCATGCCCTAAGGATGATTTTCCACTACCTAAAATTGATATGATAGTGGACACGACTGCGGGCTTCGAAATGTATTCTTTGATGGATTTTTTTTTGGGATATAATCAAATCAAAATTGCTCCAAAGGATCAAGAGAAAATTGCTTTTACATGTGCATGGGGTACCTTCTATTAGAATGTCATGCCATTTGGGCTTAAGAATGCTGGTGCTACATATCAAAGAGCGATGACATCTATTTTTCATGACATGATGCATCGAACTATGGAAGATTATGTTGATGATACTTTGGCAAAATCTATGATAAGATCTCAACATCTAAATGATTTGAACAAAATACTGGACAGAATGGAAAAGTTTAGTCTCAAAGAACCCTAAGAAGTGTGCTTTTGGTGTCACTTCTAGAAAGCTCTTAGGCTACATTGTTTCAAAGAAAGACATTGAAGTTGATCTAGCTAAAGTTAAAGCTATCATGGAGATACAACCTCCCAAGAATATCAGTCAAATGAGAACATTACAAGGGAGAGTACAATCTATTAGATGCTTCATATCTCAGCTAGCAGACATATCACAACCTTTCACAAAGACATTACATAAAGGTGTGACCTTTGCATGGAATGAGGAATGTGAAAAGAATTTTAATCATATCAAGAAATATCTATCAAATCCTCCTATTTTAATGCCTCCTATTCAAGGGAAGCCATTGATCTTATATGTCTCCACTACAGATACATCACTGGGGACATTACTAGCACAACATGATGAGAACAAGAAGGAAAGAGCTATATACTATATCAGTAGAACATTGGTAGCATATGAGAAGAACTATTCAATGATTGAAAAATCTTGTCTAGCTGTGATCTTTGCATCACAAAAATTGAGACATTATATGTTGGCTCATACCATGCATTTGGTAGCTAAGAGTGATCCATTCAAATACCTACTAAGCAAAGTTTCCCTCACAGGTAGACTAGCTAAATGGGTCATGCTCTTAAGTGAATTTGACATTGAATATGTTGAAAGAAAAGCTATCAAAGGATATGTTATTGCTGATCAACTAGCAGATGCACCTTTGTTTGATGATACTCCAATGCAAATGGAATTTCCAGATTCTTCTATCATGAACCTTTCTTCTAGAGAATGGCAATTGTTCTTTGATGGCTCCTATACACAGAATGGATCTAGAGCAGCTATCTTGTTTATCACTCCTCAAGGATACTCCATTCCTAAGGTGTTCAGAATCAAGTTTCCTTGCAAAAACAATATTGCTGAATATAAAGCCCTTCTTAATGGTATGAAAATAGAAATTGAGTGGAGAGTAACAAAATTACACATTCATGGAGACTCACAACTTGTAATACACCAAGTCAATGATGTGTATCAAATGAAAGATGAAAATCTCATTGCATACAAGAGAATGGTAGATGATCTCAAGAAATATTTTATATCTATCACCTTTGAGAAAATACCTAGAACAGAGAACAAGGCTATCGATGCAATGACAATGCTATCTACTTTATTACAGTAGCCCGAACATGAGCTACGCTATGAGTTCCTTTTGGAAGCACTATCTTATCCTACATATGATTCCCTTAATACCCGCATGATCTTCACTATTGTTGGTCATGATTCATCCTGCTATAAAAACCTTTTCTCTTATCTCAAAGACCAAATCATTCCCGATTCCTTCAACTACCATGAGAATGATACCTTATCCAAAATGCATCCTGGTATGTCATCATCAGTCATGATTTGTACAAATGAGGTCTAGATGGTACACTACTTAGATTTTTAGAATGAGAAGAGTCTCAACATGCATTAGAGGAAGTCCACAAAGGTATTTGTGGCTCGCATTCGAACGGTTTAACACTAGCTCAAAAACTTATTAGGGCTGGGTACTATTGGCCGAAAATGGAGAAAGAGGCTATCAAGTTTGCTAAGAATTGTCAAGAGTGCCAAGTACATGGCAACTTAATTCATGCACCAGGGAGAGATCTAATTCCCTTCACTACACAATGGCCTTTTCACCAATGGGCATTTGATCTTATAGGATCCATACATCCTCATTCTTCTAATGGACATACCCATATAATCATAGCTACAGATTATTTCACAAAATAGGTAGAAGTAGTTCCTTTGACTCGAGCAACTAGAAAATAAATTTAAATGTTCATCTTGAACTACATCATATGTCAGTACAGTATTCCACACTCTATAGTCACAAATAATGGTGGACAATTCAAGAACATAGACTTAGATGATCTATGTGCCAAATTCAAGATTACACAACATTGGTCATCTATCTACTATCCTCAAGGGAATGGACAAGTAGAGGCTTAAAACAAGAATCTATTGAAAATCTTGCATTGTACAGTTAATAAAATAGGAAGAGACTGACATCTCATGATCAATCCAGCTCTCTGGGTCTATAGAACAAGTATCATAACACCCACCAGGGCTACACCATTCACTTTATTTTATGGGTCTGAAGTGGTACTGCCTATTGAGGTGGAAATCCCATCACTAAGAATCAGAATGCATGGTCTAGTAATTGATGATGACTACAGAGTGTCTAGGTTGCAAAAACTTGAACTACTAGATGAGCACAAATAAGTAGCATATGATCATCTCAGAGTATATCAGAAAAGAATGTCTAGAGGCTACAACAAGAAAGTTAGACATAGAGAATTTCAGGTTGGCGATCTAGTCTTGAGAGAGAATCCTAAAAATCAATCACATAGAGAACGCAAGGGGAAGTTTGAACCCAACTGGCTAGGTCCCTTTGTTATCACTGTTACTTTTGGCTCTGGAGCCTATCAACTCTCAACGACTAAAGGAGAACAGCTCTAAGAACCAATCAACATTCTCCATCTGAAGAAATTCTACACCTAAGGCATTCAGTCTATGGTAAAATGTCTTGAAAAAAATCTTTAAAATCAGAAAAGGTCCTAAAAAAAATGATCATCCTGGTGAAAACCTAGCAATAGGTGCCTTGATGTATCACAAAAAAATAAAAAAATATCAAAAGAAAAAAAAAATTGAAAAATTAAAAATACAAAAAAATGAGAAAAAGAAAAAGTGCCTTGGTGAAAACCTAGAAATAGGTGCCTTGGTAGCAAAAATAGAATCTCTGCCAAGATGGTGAAAACCCAGAAAATGGGTGCCACTTGTTTCAAAATGCTCCATTTATTAGTGCAATCTTGGTCTTTCCCATCTTTCAGTCTTACTTTAGCTTTTACATACCTCCCGATTTGTTTCTGCATTCCTATTTTCAATAAGTCGGTCTATACACCAATCAGCTCAAGCATCTGTATCCTATCAATGTTTCAAACTTGGGGGCAATCAAAGTCATATCCTTGATGTCCAATGTCTCTTAGACGTGTCATATCCAATAAAAGTCCTTTGAAGCTACATATGAGTCATTTAGTCAGTCTCCTCTCCAAAAAGGATTTTGCATCTACAACAATGCAATCAAACACAAACTGAAAACAATCTATGCTTTTACATGCTTTTATCTCCTTGTATGCTTACTGATTCACATTGAGATTTTTGCATATTGTGTCACTTTGAGATCTTCGATGATGTCCTTTACAGGATATAGAGAGTGATGACTAGGGGCATAATCTTTTCTTTGTTTTCTACTTGTATGTGAAAATCTAACAACTTTGGAAGTTTTGAATTGAAATGGTGTCCGTCTATAAGAGCCTCTATCTCGTATTGGATGGCCATGCATACCTTGACCATTGATACCCAAAAAATTCAAGGAAGTTTGATCTAACTATTGTCTTTTTGAGAAAGTTCTTACTCCTACTGTGAAACATGATCTTACCTAAGAATGTGAACGATAAAGGGTCAGTACGGGTAATTCACACTGGATTTAGAATGATCTCTTGACTGCTTGATGTATTTGTTCTGCAAGGTGTATTCTGGTCATGACAATGTCTATGTTTTAATGCTTATACAAATTGCTATATCAAAATGGACATGATATTCAGGTCATCCTGGCATTTGTGCCTTGGTGCTTATATCTAATTCAACATTCTTAAAATAAAATCAATATTCATACATATATGGTTGTCTAACCAGTGGGCGTTGTATTGATTCTTGCGCATACAAATCAATATTCATATGTCTATAGTTTCATAACTAGTGGATGTTGTATTGATTTATCCAGTTACCTAAAAAGTTCAATGGTGACAACAAATCGACACATGATCAGTGACTAGGTCCTAGGTCTTAGGTTTGCATTTCATTTTACATGTCATTTGGCATTTGCATGATTGTATGATCTCACAAATTGCTCGAACACTTCAACAATTCTTCTAAACTAAACTTAAACTTGACTATGAAGAGTTGAATCTCACATGAAGGTTTCATCATAGAACCGCAAGCAGTCACCATCCTGGGTTAAACATCCTTTTTGACATAAGACTGAGTACTTGTCTTCATCAATACCTACAAAATATATCATGTGTATCGTTGCATTTACATTACATATTCATGATCATTTCATCTATTGCATCTACATTCTATACATTTTCATACATTTTCCATAATCAATTACATTTGCATAACATTCATACATTTGAAAGAAACTGTTGCATTACATAAATCCATACATACATTCTACACTATTCATAGCATTTACATCACATGATATCATCATAAATAAGAAAACATGACAAGTACACATGAAGTCACAACCAAAATCTCAATCTCATATCATATAACTCGAACTAGTCAAGGGTGCACTACTGGCACAAAGTACAAAAGAATGAGCTCATGTGAGCTATCAGAAGTCAGCACAGTATACATGAACAAAAGAGAAAAAATATCAGAATATCTAGACAGATCAGTTGTTTTCCTGATCCTCTGCATCTGGTGGAGGTGGTGGTGGTGCATCAGGCGCTACCTCGGCTCTAGGTGCCCTCACTCCCTTTGAAGCTATCATATACTGAGAGTATGTGGGTACTCTCTGAGCAGTAGGAACAACAGTGTAGTATGCAGAAACATAATAAGCAACTCTCGATGTTTGATGTGTCACCTTTGTCTGTAATTTCTTGTTCTCCTCTCGGAGCTCAAATCTCTATCTATCAGCCTCAGTGAATTGCTCCTCCCACCAAGCACTCCGTACCTTTAGGTCCCTAACCTGTAATCTAAGCCATCTAATGATCTCTTGAGGAGTCAATGGCACACTAGGATCTACATTTGCCGTAGGCATATCATTATCTACCGCTGGCTACTCAATGGTCTCTGCTCTCTGCACCTTACAACATCTAACCTCAGCACCAAGATCAAAATTGGTATCACCGTGTAAAGGATCCAGACTGACACCCACATCTTGCTTTGCACCCAGTACCTCATCTGCTATGCCCACACTTCCTAAAGTGCCACTCTCTCCTCTAGTCGATCTCCTATGTAAAATTGCAGGTCTTCCTACTGAAGAACTAGAGGGACAAGGTGGTCTCATCTGACCAGATGGTCTCTATGGAGGTGTGAATACTACTCTCAGCCTTAGAGGTGTAGGCTAGGGCATTGGTACCTGTGTACATCTCTATCCTCGACCAATTAGAACCTGTGCACCTATGACATCCATGGCCTCCTCCATGGAAGGTATCAACTCTATAGGATCAAAAACCTGTGTATGGGATGCTCTGCAAGCCATCCAATAAATCCATTTGTAACCCCTACATCTAGCACATCTGCTCGATAATCAAAATCCCTACCAATGATACCACTATACTCATGTGTACAGAGAGCATATGATAACCAAGGGCCCCATCCTAATCTGAGCTCTCTATGGATCTGTGCATAAGCTATAAGATCCTCTGGTGCATCCTGAATGATGCCATACTGCCTCCATACTCTAGTGATCAATAAGCACTCAATAACAATAGTAGATCACCCAATCAGTACATGACTCTGACAGAAATAACTAAACTGCTCCCTCGCAGTGGGCCAGGCCTCTATCAGCAAGTACGGTATCCATACTACAAAAGTCATATCATCGAGAGACCACCTAAAGTACTCCGTATGACCCATGTGCACTTGTGTAACATAACCAGAGTATATGTATATGACCGGCTCTTATGGCTGGCACTGTGTCTAACACACTAGTCTACAAACTGGGATGTGCTCCCAAGCCCATATCTAAAGTACCAACGCACCAGAAGCAAAAGACTTGCCCTCTTGATACACAATCTCATGGATCTCAGAGAACATATGTGCAAGCATGCACTGGCCCCAAGCTAACTCATAAGGAGTGGCCATCAATCGTGCCACCATCGAAGCCCAGCCCATCAATAGACCGTTTCGCTGACAGTTAGACATAATGATACCTCCTATCATGCCTGCTATAATACACTCTAATCTATGGGTCTGCCCATAACGCTGCACTAATAACTCCCAAGAAATAGAACCAGTGAGCTATGTATCATCTCCAAACAACTATCTGAAGGCATGTAATCTAGACTGTCCCAAACTCACATAATCTGAATGAGGACCATGAAATGGAATGCACAATATCCTATATACATCCTCAGGTGTGACGGTAATCTCTCCTATCGAGAGATGAAAAGTCTGGGTCTCTGAATGAAACTGTTCTATCAATGCAGTCAATAGTCCATGGTTAACCCTAATCTCAGGAAACTGAATCAGATACTCAAACCCACAAGAAGCAAGATGTACCCTCATCGGGTCAGGCAGTGAAACAAAAAGTCTCTAAGTCACAGGATGTGAGATGCGCACATGAACATCAGGGTATATAACCTACACAGAATAGAAACAAGGAATCCTATCAGTAATTTGGTTGAAAAATAGGCTAACAGTACAGAAATTTAAAAGTTCACTATCTCAGAAGGTGCATTAAATGCTCAACAATCAGCCTAAAGAATCAGAAAATCAAAACTTTTGACCAAAAGATGAGTTTTAAGCTCACTATTTTCCATACGACAATATGGACTAGTACCAAAACTCATACGAGTTTTAGCATAGCCCCATACGACAAACCATGCATATACGACTTTCTAGGTCTCATCGTACGACAGATGAGGGACCTGACAAAATGTCGTACGACTCTTGGGTCCCTCTCAAATGAGTTTCGAGTGGTTCTGATACGACACTCTACAAGATATTGAAAAGTCGTACGAGTCACAAAGGACAGTCGTACGAGTTTCCATGCATGCGAAAATTGAAAAATTGAAACGTATGAAAAACAACCTAAAAATGCTACAAACATGAAAAAATGGAATTTACAAAGAGGCACAGAGGTCCACTTACCAAATGTCCATACTGCGGATGCCGCTGATGTCTCTAGCTGCACTCAAATCTGTGGGAAGAAATAGGCACCTTTGGCTCAACCATTTTCTCGTTCAAAGGGCTCCACAAAGTTTCAAAAGTCAAATGTGAATAATGAATTGAAAATGACCCTTTTGGTCCTTATATAACTTTTGACCTAATTTTCAAAAGTGCTCCGTTTTCCACAAAAATTGCACCCCTAGCTAATTTCGACATTCTAAACCCATTTTCGAGATCAAAATCAAAATCTGAGATCGCTTACTATGTCAAAATTATGATTTAAAATTTTTAGACCGAGGATGTCTGACTGCTTGCATAATCAAACTTCAATCATCATAGAAATCCAAAATTCAACTTAACTGATTATCTTGCATCAGACTATCAAAATTTCAACTTGGTCAACCATGGTCAACTCATGTTCAAACCTAGTCAAACTTGGTCTCCATGACCTCTAAACGATGCAGAATGCATTCTCGAATGTGTATAACCAATTCTCAAATCAATTAACATGCTTTTAAACCATTCAATGCTAGCTTTTCTTGTCAGATTTCCATTGTAATCCCGAAGGGGGCATTGTATTACACATCATTAAAAGTCTTTAACTCTAATTTTGTCAATCAAATCTTTCCTGAGTAATCAAGACAACAACCACGTCTAGTTACTAATTCATCTAAAGTCCTCGTCGCTTGGGGAAAATCTATTATCTCTTGGGGCACATCAGATTCATTGAGATCCATATCAATCTGGTATCCTAAATCTATCTTGTAAATTGTATTAGCTTTTTGTAACCATTGGTTTATTAGTGTTATTTTCCTTGTTTCTTCGTAACTGATAGGTTCAGGATGTGATACCAATATGATTCTCTTGGGACAATCGGGTCTGGAATTGGTCACTCACTTCTTCGCAACCATAAGGTTCAAAATCAAGCATTTTGGCACCACTTCTTCGCAATCATAAGGTTTAGAATTAGGTCTGTAACTCTAATTTTGTCAATCAAATCTTTCCTCAGTAATCAAGACAACAACCAGGTCTAGTTACTGATTCATCTAAATTCCCCGTCGCTTGGGGAAAATCTATTATCTCTTGGGGCATATTAGATTCATCAAGATCCATATCAATCTGGAATCCTAAATCTATCTTGTAAATTGTATCAGCTTTTTGTAACCATCAGTTTATTAGTGTTATTTTCCTTGTTTCTTCATAACTGATGGGTTCAGGATGTGATACCAATATGATTCTCTTGGGACAATCAGGTCTGGAATAGGTCACTCACTTCTTCACAATCATAAGGTTCATAATCAGGCATTTTGGCACTTTTTCGTAATCACCAGTTCATTGTTGCTACAGTTAACATTATCTTTGGTCAATCAAGACCTAAATCTTAAATCTTTAAATCTTTCAATTGGTTTATGTCTCGGAATCGGTTAATCTTTCAAATCAGTTTCATACATCTTTATCAAACACAAACTATTCTTCGAACAACTACACTTTGCACAGTGATTCAAAGAGGGGCAAAATGTAATACCCCAAAAATGGGCTATAGGTTCATTAACCTCCTACATCTTCAAATCGAACAAAATTGACTTTAAAGTCCTAACCTAAGGCACATCTGCACATTATTTTATCAAAAATTGATTTTATCAAAAATTTTGTATCGGAGAATATTCCTAGCAATATTCTTATTTATCCTAATTATTCTTAATTTAATAATTATTTGGTGATAAATCTTATTTATCCTAAAGTTTGATTAGTTGAATATTCTGAATATTTAATTAATTAGATTTAATACTGCCACTTAATTATTTAATTAAATTTAATTCTATTTATTCTTAAATTGTATTATTGAATTTTGACAATAAATCTAAAATCTCATGACTAATTGATTAAATTCTTATTTAATTAATTAATGTCAATTGTCAATTTTTAATAATATAGTTTTTGAATAAAAGTTTGATTTAATAATTGATTAACCCATAAATCAATTATTTTAATTCAAAAATCTGTTAAGTTGAGAATACATTACTTTATTTTTAAAATTAATTTATAATTAAATCATGCACAATCAGAAAAGCAAGCAACTAGAAATTAACAATCAATTTTAAAATTGAAACTCAACATCTGATGATGAGTTGAAATTTGATCTAAAACTCTATTTTGAGTTAAAAACTGCTTTTGAATAATTTTTGTGAGTTAATTAATTTTGATTTCTTGATAACTTAAAAATCAACCCGAGTTTATCAAGAGTGATTTATGGCTTTTCTCCTGCATCCTCAAGCCCTGGATTTTTATAAAATCAAGGCTCAAATCTTCATAATTATCAACACTTAAATTTGCACAATTACTCTGGCAAATTGGCAATTGAAGGATTAAGCACTTGCAACAGGCGATTTGTGAGATCTTTCATTGTTGATCATAGTTTTGCATAGTTTTCATATCATAGATTTTCATATCATTCATAGCATTCTTAGATTAAATCTGCATTCAATTTCATTCATATAGCTTAGATTCATACAATTTCTCATATTATTGCACATAAAATACAAAAATATAGAATAATTTGCATTCATCTAGTCTTTCATTCTTTTTTTCATTCAAATCATTCGTTTAGGTATTGCATTGTCACTGATCTCGATTCCAATCTGAGAACATCATACTCGCACCTACTAGAAGGCAGTAAATTGCCTGGTTAGCATAGTTTCAATTATTTGCAGATTTCAGTTTTTGCTAACCTCTAATGTTTTACTGAAGTGTTGTGTCTGCAACTAGGTACAAAATTCACACACACACTTTCCAACACTGATGATTACTTATAGAAGTGTCTAATATATTTCATCGGGATTCTACAACACTATTGGAACTATCCTTTGAATAATTATTTTATCCTTTTCTAGCCTTAAGAGGTCCTCTTTATGGATTGTTGGGGAACGTAACCACTTCTAGAAATGACTATTAGACCCAAAGTACTAGATAGGAAGCTTGCGAACTTCTTTCAAGGTCCAATAGTATCTTTAGAACTCAAAAAATCAATCATTTTTATCTCTCAAACTGCATCTTCACAATTGAAATTGGTGTTCCATCTTGGCCTTTTGACTTTGCTGGAAGTTCCTCAACCAATATTGAAAGTCAATATTCAACTTTGAATTATTCTTTGAACACTTGATTGAAAATCAAAATGGACGACATGAAGGATAGTGAGTGTCATTTGTGTTGTCAAATATTGACAAAGAAAAGGGAATAAAACTTAGACTTGTAGACATGTACCACACACTTGAAAGACCAAGGTTTAGACTTTTTTGAATGATGTGTTGGGATTTGACAAACATTTTTGAACTTGAACTTAGTCATGAAATGAATACGTAGACAAGAAAACCTCGATAATCATTATGTTAAATACGATGTCAGGAACTAACAAGGGAAATGGAAAGAAAGAGACAATATAAACAATGACCTGGCATGGGCAAGAGACTCAACCTTGTTCCAAAAGTGTTGTCAGATCTCGAAATGACTTCTTGGACATGAAAAATTCTAATAATTTTCAAAATGAGCTAAAAGACTTGAAATATAGCTCGAATTCATAAGTTTTGCACTTTGTGGCTGAAACTTAAGCAACAATATTAAAAATGACTTTTATATAATATATTTGGAGGCTTTGTAACTTGGATCACTAGGTCTAAATATTAACATCATGGGCATTATCAAATTAATTCGTTAAGGAAAAAATGAAGATACAATCACAAGATAGTGTCCTATTACATTACTTAACACTTATTACAAAATTAGTGCTAATGTTATTTCTATACTTGGATTAAACCTATGGAAAAAGGTGTTACTATAACTGATGGTGATGATGATGAAGACTGACTAAGATTAGAGGTATACAAGATAGTAAAAAGATTAGATCAGTTATTATATTGTCATTAATGTCAAGAAATTGATATCTGATTTATATTGTGTTTCCATATCATTCAGAGTATGATATAAGTTAAATGAGTTAAGAATAAGAATAAGTGAAATGTTGTGAAGATGAAGAACTTAATTGGGCAATTGATACAGATCAGACAATGTTAAGGTTATGTTGATATAATTGTTTTCTACCTATCTATATCGTCTTAAAATGGAAGCATTTCCATGTTAAGAGCGATTAGCCCTCTGAGTAAGTGGTTTGGGGTCATGTTAAGCACCTTGATTGGGTCTTTACATGTATCTGGTTGTTTTCCCCCTGTTCTGCTTCTCTCCCTCTCATTTCTAGCCTTTTTCTAACAGTTTTCTCTAAGAATTTGGAGTTTTTGATTGTTAGGGTCAAAGATGACCTGGTAGGGTCAAGGAAAACCTAGACCCTGACCTAGGTCAAGGATGACCTCGACCCTAACCTAGGGCGGACTCTACCTCATCCCTGACCCTAAGTCCAATTTTTAGATTCCAAGAGTTACGGGATGTTGGGCTTCAGAAAGTTTCTCTTTTCTTACTTCCGAGTCGGCCATTTCGGGTTTCAGAATGGTAAATCCTTTAATTTCATTTAATTTGGGTCCATTTCTAGGGGTTAAGGTTAATTGGGATTTAATTCTCCAATGTTGGCCTCTCTAGAAGTTTGTTCCCTAGATCAATATAAAAGGAAGCCTTTCTCTCTCATTTTCTCCATCAATTCACATCCGATTTTCATGAGCATTTGCAATCAAGCAAGCAAGAAGGAAAGAATTCAAGCATTCATCAAGGAGATCCATTGTTAGCTATTGAAGAATTCAATCTCTTTGGAGCCCCCTTGAAGATTTCTCCATCCATATTCATCCAAGCCTCTTCCTATGCAAAGATCCATTCAAGATTGGTGTTGAAGATCTAGTGCCATTGATTTGAGACATCCTACATTCATTTGGAGCATCCCTACTTGTGGATTCAAGGATTCGAATCCTACACAAGGACTTCAACATAAGCAAGGTAAATAGTTTCATTTACTTTGTTTACACATATTACAATTAAATTCAATTTCAAGGTTGATTCCAAATTGGGGTTTGACCAAGGAAAACCCCCCATCCAAACAACAAAAAACCATTTTTCTTGAAAGTACAGGTACAAGACAACAAATTGAAGTGTAGATTTGAATACCCTTTTCGGTGAACTTCTGAGATCTGTGAACAGATTTTCTATCAGAGCTATTTTGGGTCAAGGACGACCTTCAGTAGGGGGTAAGATCTTGTCCCGGGGTAAGACCTTGCCTCGCTATCTGGGTCAAGGAAGACCTACTTCCTGAAAGACAAAATTTTTATGGGTTTTCTCCATCTCGGTATTTCCAGTTCAAAATAGGTTGCAGAATTTCCTGAAACTGTGCACAGACATCAAAAATTAGCATTTTCTAGATCTACCCTATTTTAAGGTTAGTATTTGTCTTCTATTTATTTTAGATTTCAAGTATATACTTTTTATAGTAGATTATAAGATTTTCCCCTTTCTTCATATTATCCATTATTTGATTCTTTTGTGCATTGATCACTTCTTTTTAATTAATCCATTTGGATCTTTCCTTTTGGGAATTTGGATTGAGGATAGGTCCTATATTCCCCCCTATATCATACTCCTATTCAAATTCAAACATCATTCATTCATTTTGGGGTGATCCCATTTCATATCTATTCATTTTGGTGAACCCGACATACTTACTCTCCTTTCTTTTATGGAATTAGATGCCCTATTGTGTTTTGTGGTGTTAGATTTTCCTTTTATATTATCTTGTTGATGTTAGATTTTCCCTTTGTGTTAGATCTCGCATGGTAATTAGATTTCAAAAATACAAAAAAATTGCAAAATTTCTTTCAACATACAAAAATATTCATGCTTTATGTGTTCTTAGTTTAGCTCATTTGCGTTGCATTGGTTTATGAGCTTTACTACTTCTAGTCCTACTTATAATATTCCAGTTAGACAAAGTTGTAGACTTATGGGTGCCTTTGATCCTGAGTCTTCCTCTCCTTTCCTTAGGATCTTGGATGATAATTTGATTCTTCATGATCCTATTATGGAGAAAAACTCTTTTCACTCATCTCATGATGAGGATGATGCTTTAAGAGTTCCTCCTGAACAAGTCCAAAAACTCTCAACTGAACTTGATAAAATGGGTAATTGGCTTATTCAAGAAAACCATAATCAAGATTCTATTCAAGCTATAGAGGCTCTCAAGAAAGTTCTTTGTGATAGTGATCAAGGTGTTAATCTTCTTCATGGTATTACTTACCTCGTTCATTCAAATGTTAAACCTTTAGCTCAAGAAGCTCAAGATTTAGGGTTGATTCCTCCTATCACTAGTATAGAACCTTCTTCTAATCCTTTACCAAGTGTTCCTACCTATACTCCTTTTTTGGTGACTGTGACAGTTCCCTCTGTTACTATGAGTGTTCCCTCTGTATCCCTTCCTACATTACAACCTTCTTATCATAATGTTCCTTTTACTTATTCCAATCCGCTTCCAACTGTAGTTCCAAGTGTTCCTCCAGTTGTGTCTTCCATTCCTGTAGCTTCTTACACTTTACCTAGTGTTTCTAATGTTTCTATTCCTCCTATTTCTTCTAATGATTCAACAATCATCAGTTTGGCTCAAACTATGTCATCCTTACAACAACAACTTGCTTCTTTAACTCAAAACAAGTTTAGTGTTCCTACATGTGACATGGGAAGTCCTTTGTCCTGAGACATTATTCATACTCCTATTCCTTAGCAAGTCGATATGCCTCATCTTGAGAATTATAATGGAAAAGGAGACCCTGTTCATCATGTTAAAATATTTCAAATCCTTTGTAGTGATTATGCTCATGGCCATAGGATTTTAGCCAAACTATTTGCTAGAAATTTTCATGACAAGGCCTTACAATGGTATTGTTCCTTGCCTCCTTATTCTATTGATTCATTTCCACAACTGGCCAATATCTTTATTCAACAATTTCAAAACAAAATTGGCCCGCAAGTGTCTTTGACTGATTTGATGCATTGTAAACAAAGTGCTAAGGAAAAATTGACTGAATTTATTGGTAGATTTAAGCATTTGCATGCTCAGATTTCCTATCCTATTCCTGATATTGATATTCAACATATATTTCTTTCAAATTTGCAAAAGGATATTAGAGATAAGATTCTTCTTATTGAATTTACCTCTTTTCAACAACTTTGTGCAGCGCTTCATCATTATCAATTACAAGTGAGTCAATTTGAGAGCACCACTCCAATGGCTCCTGTTCTAGTTGATAAGAGTGATGCTGCTCCTAATCGAAACAAATTTAAAAATTCAACAACTATGTCAAGATAAACAAACAAGCGAATGCAGTTGTTGATCAAGTTGTTGCATCTCACAATGCCACTTCTGCATCCACTACTTTTCGATTAAATTGTACGTTCACTCCTCTTTCTGGATCTTTACATTCTATTATGAATAGGTTGTTAACTGCTAATATTATTACTTTACCTCCTATTTGACCTCTTTTACCAGCTACAATTGCATCTAAATCCTGTGATCCTAAAGCTTTTTGTCAATATCATCATCAGAATGGTCTTGATACTGAGAAGTGTTATTCTTGATGGTAGTGGGAACAAATCTATCTCTCCTCCTAATCAAAACCTTCAAATCTATACGAATCCTTTACCCATGCATGATACTAATACCATTGCTCAACAATATTCTATGGAGATTGTGTATGATTCAAAGATGGATGATCTCAATCACATTATTGATCAAGTGGAGCATGTTGGTCAATCTATATCTCCACCTCAAACTGAACCTCAACTTCAATCTCAAGTTCAATCTCATCAATCTCAACCAAAACCTAAGCCTAAATTGAAAAATCAACCTAAACCACGACAACAACCTAAGAATAAAAGACCTCGAGAAATTTTGATTACCTTCGATGATTCTGAGACTATTAAAGCTCCTGATGGTCCCATTTATATTTATGCTAGGATTTCTTATATACCGACTCATGGTTTTCTTGTTGATCCTACATCCTTAATCAATGTTATTACTGAAGAAAATCTTTTTATGAAAAAATTTCAACGTGATTCTTATGATACATCAGATGTGTGGATTCAAACTTGTAATGGTTTTTTTTATCCATCATTTGGTTCTATTAACTTACCGGTTGAACTTTGTGGAAAAATTGTGAACACTACCTTTGTTGTTGTGCCTACTTCTGATCAGTTTCAAGTTAAGCTTGGTCTATCATGGTTAAATTCCATGCATGTTGTTGCTTCACCTATCCATAAATGCCTTAAATTTGTTCATGATGAAGAAGTGAATACGGTTAATAATAGTTTATATCAACCTTCTAGGCCCATGGATTATGCTACTCTTGACTTCTTTACCTAATTCATGTCCTTCTCGACCTGATAATCTTTTATGTTCCTATCAATCCTATAAGCATCAAATTCTCAAATTAAGTGTACCTCCTATTTATCTTAATCGTGGTATTTTTCCTACACCTTCTATACCTCCTTTACCCAGGGCTTCTACATCTATTAATCAAGTTCCTACTATTGTTGATAATCCTATTGATCTTTCTAAAGAACCCGTGAAGGATCTTGTGGTTGTTCCTCCTAGTTGTCAACATATTTCAAGTAAAGAAAAATGTAATTGATATACTAATGAATGTCATAAAAAGATTTGTGCTCATGCTAAAGCTTGTAATTCTGTTCTTCAAAATTCTTTACTTTGTTCTGATAAGCCTATGCATGATGTTGTTACTAATAGTGATGTTAAGATGCATGATTATGATGATTCTATTCGTCTCTTAGATCCTATTTTGATTAATTTGGATGAAGAAGATACTCTTGATGATACTGATGATGTTAATGATGAATATGAGACTATTGACATTGATTTACCTAATTTTCTTTCATGACAACTGACTATTACATCTAGTGTCGCACATTGTGATTCTCAAGAAGATGCTTGTTTGGAACTGGCTATCATTCCTATTGTGTTGGATGTAGTCCCTCTTGTGAGTTACCCAGCTTCCCTAAATGATATAGAACGAGATGGGGAGAGTAGGTGTTAGAAAGTAAAGTCCACCAAGATAACTGAGAGAGGGGGGGGAATCAGTTATCTAATGATTGTAACTTTTATCAACTTCAATAGATTTTAACCATGTAATCAATATAATTACCAACCATAGAAATATATTCATACATAATAACACAATGACACAAGATATGTTGACTAGGGAACCTCTTGATCAAAGAGTAAACCCCGGTGGGAATGATTCCCACAAAAGATTCACTAATATGAATATTCCTTGTGAAATGATGGACTCTATTAGGAGTCTTATGAAATACATTTAGTACATATGAATCCCTATTAGGAGATTTTGAATCCCTACTAAAAGATTCTAACTTTGTTAGGAGTTATGGAAGACAGAAGGACCCACTACCCAAACAACTTCAATGGCAGGATCACTGAACACACTGTCCAACTAATCTCTAGATTATTCAATAGAATAATATCAAATCATTACTGATCTCAACAATATGTTACCTCTTCTCTGACTGTGCCAAACCACACTCACTGCTGCACCAGATCTCAATTTCAGATCTTTGTGTCTCGCATGTCTTCCTTCATAAATTCACTTTCACAACTTCATTCACTTCATCAATACATTCATATCCACATACCAAAAAGGAAAAACATTCCTTCCTTTATACCACACTCAAGTAATTACAAATGAGTTGGCATCCAATTAGAAAATAAAAGTTTCTACACGTTACATCAAAATTACACAAAAATGTCAGCTTCCAATTAGAATAATTCTTCACTCGTGCGACCTCAAAGTTTGCATTGTCACATCACTATCAACATGTCTTCAAATTATCTTTAACTATGCAAAACTAGATTTCATCCCGATTAGGAGATATCATCCGATTTCCACAAACCGCTACTCAGGAACACTGCCTGAATACTGCTTCCACCAAAATGCTCATAACTTCCATGAATAAATAAATTACTATCCATGCTCTTAACCATGAACATATTGTTAGGAATGGGAACTCTGAGAGGGGGGGGGGGTGAATCAGTGTTCACTAAACTTTACTTTTCACTTTAATCTTTATATTGAACTTTAAATGCTTAAGTACTGAATTAAACATTCACATAAACATGAAACATGAAATCAACACTTGACACCAATATGATTATGGGGAAACCCAAATAGGTAAAAACCCCAGTGGGAATTGACACCCACTAATATTCTGCACTAGTGTTTTGTGATCCTTGTTAGAAGATCCTTTACCCTGTTAGGAGTAGCTTTACAATGCTTTAAGTACAGTAGACCCTGTTAGGAGTCTTTTACAATGATCCCTGTTAGGGGAGTGGACTCACTGTCCTAGATCTCATTGCTCAAATGGTGAAGGCTACAACCTTCTGATATCAGATACACACTATATCTGTCAGGTGAACTGTTACTATGACACTGCTTGTCAGATCAATTCATTTGGTGCGCTGATGCTTTGACCTCTAGCAAAGCTCTAATACATCTTATGTTGTCTTTGCATACCTCTTCTCTGCTTATCACAACTCTCTTTCAACTTCCATACCAAATATAATGGGTTCACCTTATATTTATGCGCTCATACAAAATACACAATTAGGTCGTCCCTATAACTAATTACGAACAACACTTCCAAATAAATTGGCTTAAGTGTGCTTACAATTATACATATAAACATGTCAGAAACCTAAATATAATAGGCGCATAGCCTTTACAATATTACTTTACAATCACAAACCAAAATACTAACTATCGGCTCCATGCTCTGTTCCCTGCTGGCACATACTGGCTATGCAACTTCAACTGACTGTAACTTTCACATCTTTACACATCTGATCATGCACTCATAGACTAAGCAAGAATATAGTCTAACCAACTTAACTTCTAGGGCACACCATTATTCATCTGTACACACATGCGCCGATGCTCTGAGCTACAGGAACTCTGTACACTGTCCAGTCTTCAACACTTAATCAAATTCTGATCTTTACATCAAGTGCGCTGACTCCAAACTGCTATATGACTTTGTTTCCATAATGAAAACACTATATCTAGTCATATACCTCAGTATAGTCAACTTTCCAAAACATATAACATATCAAAGAGTAAATCCTCAACAACGCATAGCTTGATCTGCAATATCCCACGTGCTCTAATCAAAACAATGTCTGCTCCTTTGCTAATCTCCAATAGATCACTGTGTTGACATCAATGACAATCATAGTCATGAATGCAACAAAAATTGCTACATAATGGCTGCCAATACTCCCATAGGATATATTTAGCATTCATTCCTAACAATCTCCCCCATTGGCATTGATGGCAACATAGATGAAAAACATCCAATGTTCCATAAATCCAATACTACAATTATGCTGCTCTTCAACAAATATTTTCAAATCCTCTTCATCAGTTAAATCTTGCTTCATTTTCCTATTCAATTCTCTCAAACAGATGGTACAAATGGTTTTTCATGTACACTTCTCCCTCATTGACATCAAGGACAGAAATTTCATCATTTTGTCAACAACAACTCTAATGTCAAAAGACACTATTCAAAAAATACATTCACTAGAGTCCTCATGACTCAGCTTAGATACACATACTCCCCCATAGAGGAAGTACCAACATCCAATCCAAAAGAAAGATAAGGCTCATATACCACTGGATGGATGCAACCAATCTGCATCACTTCTCAAAAGTAGGTTGGGGCATAACCCCAAGCATACCTCTCAGATACTCAAATGTATCCTTAGGCAAGGGCTTTGTAAATATGTCTGCAATCTGCTCCTTTGTGCTTATGTACTCAAGTCTGACTTCTTTCTCAACAAATTTCTCTCTTACTACATGATACTTTATCTCTATATTCTTTGTCTTAGAATGTAATACAGGGTTCTTAAACATACTAACTATGCTGGTGTTATCACAATGTATAACAATAGGTTCAACAAACTTTATTCCAATATCCTTCAGCATCTGCTTCATCCAAATTATTTGGTTGCAATTGTTTGTTGCTGCTACATATTCTACTTTTGTTGTGCTCTATGAAATACAATTTTCCTTCTTGCTTAGCCAAGAAACCAATCTTCCTCCGAGGAAAAATGCTCCACCAGCGGTGCTCTTTTTATCATCAACACTGCCTCCCCAATCAGCATTTGTATATGCACATAGGGTAAAATCATCATATTTTTCATACCACAATCCATAGTCCATTGTGCCTCTTAAATATCTTAGTATCCTCTTTATTGATGCATAATGTGATTCTCTAGGTTTAGCTTGAAATCTTGCTACAATTCCAATTGAATGTGCTATATCAAGTCTTTATGTGTCAAGTACTGCAATCCTCCAATCATAGATCTATACTTCTTATGTTCAACTGTAGGAGTCTCATCTGTGCTAGATAATTTATGTCCAGTTACCATAGGTGTTCCAACTGGTTTATAGTTCTCCATTCCAAATCTCTTTAACAAATCATTCAAGTACTTTGTCTGGCTTACAAAGATACCATCATTGTTTTGTGTTATCTGTAATCCCAAAAAGTATTTCATTTCACCGATCATACTCATTTCAAATTCAATTTTCATTTCATCATTAAATTTATTACTAACTTCATCATCTCCTCCAAAAATAATGTCATCAACAAAAATAACTATAATTAACAAACCATTTTCAATTTCTTTTGTGTTAAGGTTGCTATCAGCTGTTCCTTTTGTAAATCCCAATTTTAACAAATACTTATCCAATCTTGCATACCAAGTTCTAGGTGCTTGCTGTAGTCCATATAACGCTTTATTCAGTTTACATACCATGTCTCCTTCTTGAGTCAAAAGAAAACCTTCAGGCTACTTAATGTATACTTCTTCTAATTCTCCATTCAAAAATGCTAACTTCACATCCATCTGATATACTTTGAATTTCTTAAAAGCTGCATAGGCCAAAAACATTCATACTGCTTCAATTCTTACTACTGGTGCAAAAGTTTCTTCATAATCAATTCCTTCTTGCTGTGAGTATCCCTTAATCTTGCTTTATTTCTTACTACTTCTCCTTGTTCATTCATCTTGTTTCTGAATACCCATTTAGTTCCAATAACATTCTTATCTTTAGTTCTAGGGACCACTTCCCATGTCTTGTTCTTTTCAATCTGATCTAGTTCTTCTTTCATAGCTTTAATCCAATGTTCATCTTCACAAGTTTCACTAGTAGATTTAGGTTCAATTTGAGAAATCAAACATAACTTTTCTTGTACCTTATTTCGAGTTAGAACTCCTCTATCTATGCTTCCAATAATCTGCTCAACAGGATGATTCCTTGATAAGTTCCTGTTAGGTGTCACTATCTCAAATCTCACTTCAGGTGTCTATTCTTCAATGATTTCACTGTGGCTTTCATTCAACAAGTCACTGTCAGTTTCATAGAATAATTCAGTAGTTTCAGTATTAGGTTTAGGATGAGTTCCTTCATCAGATTCATAATCAAGCATTCTTTCCTGAATTTTGAAATTTTCATCAACTTTAACATTTGCGCTCTCAACAATAGTCTTAGTTCTCTTGTTATAACATCTATAAGCTTTTCTCTTCAAAGAATATCCAAGAAATATACCTTCATCACTTCTAGGATCAAACTTTCCAATATCATCATCTCTCTTTATATAACATTTGCTTCCAAAAATTCTAAACTACTTAACTGAGGGTGCATGTCCAAACCATAATTCATAGGGTGTCTTGTCTATGTCTTTTCTAATTTGTACTCTGTTTATTGTATACACTATTGTGTTAACTGCTTCTCTCCATAATATCTTCGCCAAATCATTCTCAAATAACATAGCTCTTGTTGCTTCAGTCACTGATCTATTTCTTCTTTCTGCAATACCATTTTGTTCAGGTTTTCTAGGGGCTGAAAACTGTCTCTTAATACCATTCACTTCACAAAAGGTGTTAAACTCTCTAGAAGTAAATTCTCCACCTCTATCAGATCTCAAACATTTAATTTTCATTCCAGATTCATTCTCAACTTTATTCTTAATGATCTTAAACTTATCAAATGCTTCAGACTTTTCTTTAAGAAATGCAATCCACATCATTCTTGTAAAATCATCAACAAGAATCATAAAATACCTTTCTCCATAGAATCCTCTAGTCCTTGTAGGATGGCTCAAATCTGTATGAACAATCTCCAACTTCTTTGCAAATGTAAACTTCTTACTGGGAAATGAACTTCTCTTCTGTTTCGCCATCATGCATTCCTTGCAAATCATGTTAGTAGGCTTCATAATTTTAGGCAAATCTCTTACTGCAAGTGTAGTACTTATTTTCACAATGTTATCAAAATTTATATGACAAAATATTCTATGCCATAACCAACTGTCATCAATCTTAGTAATCAAACATGTCATCTAAGTAGGATTCAACTTAAATACATTACCTCTAGTTCTAGATCCAGTTCCAATCAAATTTCCATCTTTATCTTTTATCACACAAGTTTTCTCAGTAAACCAAACTTGATATCCCTTATCAACTAACTGTCCAACACTCAAAAGATTATGTTTCAAACCATCCACAAAGTAGACATCATCAGTATTAGTCTTTCCATCAAGAGTAATAGATCCTATACCTTTAATCAAACAAGGTGCATTTTTTCCAACTCTAACAACTCCTCCATCATAATTGTTAAACTTTATGAACTTTTTCATGTCTCCAGTCATATGATGGGAACAACCACTATCTATAATCCAATCAACTTTCTTTTCAACTTGAGAAACTAGTGATTTTTCTTCCTTAACATCTGTTTCATGATTTTCTTATTTAATTGCTACAAATCCTATGTCATCATTATTCTCAGTATCACTTTCACTTAAAATTCTTTGTATACTAGCTTCAAGATCTTCATCATTAGCATAATAACATTCCTTAGATCTTCTAGGCTTGAAATTATTTCTGTACTTTTTAACTCTCTTAGGACATTTAGATGCAAAATGACCATATTCTTGACAAGTTCAACATTTAAAAAATTTCTTACTGTATGGTTCTCTCTTCACAAGTAAGGAAATACCTTCTTCAATCTTCATGTCTTCTTCATTTCTAGATCTACTGATGCCAACATAATCTCTACTCACACTGATGCTTCTTGACAAAGTAGGGCGAACACTAAGTGCACTGAATGTTGTCTCCATTCTAGGAAAATCTCCTGATAACCTCAGGTTCATTTCTGCTGCTTCCAATCTTCCAAGAAGAGTCTCTCTTGTAAAGTTCAAAGTACAAGGTATAACTTGTTCAATCATTTGTGTTGTCTTCTTAAACGCAGGAGTCAATGTCCTCAGAATTTTCCATATAACTTCATTTCCTATCTTTGTTAGCAAGTAAAGTCCGCCAAGATAACTGAGAGGGGGGGGGGGAATTAGTTATTTGATGATTATAACTTTTATGAACTTCAATAGATTTTAACCATGTTAGCAATATAATTACCAACCATAGAAAGATATTCATACACAATAACACAATGACACAAGATATGTTGACTAGGGAACCTCTTGATCAAAGAGTAAACCCTGGTGGGAATGATGCCCACAAAAGATGCACTAATATGAATATTCCTTGTGAAAGGATGGACTCTGTTAGGAGTCTTATGAAATACATTTAGTACATATGAATCCTTGTTAGGATATTTTGAATCCCTGCTAAAAGATTCTAACTCTGTTAGGAGTTATGGAAGACAGAAGGACCCACTGCCCAAATAGCTTCAATGGCAAGATCACTGAACACACTGTCCAACTGATCTCTAGATTATTAAATAGAATAATATCAAATCATTATTGATCTCAACAATATATTACCTCTTCTCTAACTATGCCAAACCGAACTCACTGCTACACCAGATCTCAATTTTAGATCTCTGTACCTCACATGTCTTCCTTCACAAATTCGCTTTCACAACTTCATTCACTTCATCAATACATTCATATCCACATACCAACAAGGAAAAACATTCCTTCCTTTATACCACACTCAAGTAATTACAAATGAGTCGACATCCAATTACAAAATAAAAGTTTCCACATGTTACATAAAAATTACACAAGACTGTGGGCTTCCAATTAGAATAATTCTTCACTCGTGCAACCTTGAAGTTTTCACTGTCATCCATGTCACTATCAACATGTCTTCAAATGCTCTTTAACTACACAAAACCAGATTCCATCCCAATTAGGAGATATCATCTGATTTCCACAAACCGCTACTCAGGAACACTCCCTGAATATTGCTTCCACCAAAATGCTCATAACTTCCATGAATAAATGAATTATTGTCTGTGCTCTTAACCATGAACATATAACATATCAAAGAGTAAATTCTCAACATCACATAGCTTGATCTACAATATCCCACGTGCGCTAATCAAAACATTGTTTGCTCCTCTGCTAATCTCCAGTAGATCACTGTGTTGACATCAATGACAATCATAGTTATGAATGCAACAACTGCTACAGAATGGCTACCAATACTCCCATAGGATATATTTAGCATTCATTCCTAATAGTAGACAGTGTGCTTGATTTTCTTGTCCTTCATGGTAGCCTTTGTTGTGTGTTTTCCTATTGTACTGTGCTTCTCCCATGATGTATTTGCTAAATGTTGTTAGATTCTTTTATACGATCTTTTTTGCTCTGTTGGTGCAAGGTGATAAAGGAATCAAACCTATTGTACAAATTCCTCTATATGTATCTCTATTCTTCTATATGTTGTTTCATGTTATATTGTACCTATGCTATTGTTCATAAATGTTTCCTTGTGTAATCTGCTTGGATTTGAGATGTGGTAGCACTAATTCTTTTTGGTCTCCAGGTCATGGTCCAAAAAGATTCTTCTTAGTATATCTTATGTGATCTTTCCTCCTTTGTGATTGTAGTTATACTTTCTTTGGGGAATGATGTCAATTCATTTGTAATAATATCACATATATATTATCTTATGATCACACTGACCCCATGGTAGGTATATCCCTTCTATGTTCTCTGTATGTTTCTGTGATATTTCCCTTGAGTTGTCTTCGTCTGGGGGCATCTCGTAGTGGAAACGTAATTAGTGGAGTTGTTTATGTTTCCATTAAAGCCATTTCTCTTGTTAAAGTGTTAGCAATGACTTTAACGAGGGGGCATACACTCTGCTCACCTATTGCACACACACACTTTTCGATACACATTATTTTTCAAGATACCTTTTCTCCCTTTTTGGATTAGTGATTAATCCTTAAAGCATGGATTTATATTTTAGGATCTCTTGATCCCTCCAGTTTGAAATTTTTGATCCCTTAAGGTCGGAAGTGTCCTTAAGATTGGATCTCTTTTGTTTGTGGTTTTACTCTTATGGAATAGAATATTCCTAAGGGTGAATCCTTGATGGGTTGACTAGTGAGTAGCCATATTCATTGGGCAGTTCAATTCCATCTTTCCAGTTGCGATGTTTCCTTGTGTGGTTCACAATGGGACATAAGTTCTCATTGGGTGAGATAATCACACACACACTCTCTCTCTCTCTAGAGATGTGTCTCTTATTGTGTTCTTGGAGTTGATGAAGACTTGAGTCCCTGAGGGATTGAGGTTTCCTTTGTCCGTCTGATTATGATACGATTATCTTTTCATTATGATCTCCTTTACCAAGAGTTTGCATCGAGTACATACTCTTGCTAAAGTGGGGGCTTAATGTATCATCTTAGAATAGAAGCACTTCCATGTTAAGAGCATTTAGCCCTTTGAGAAAGTGGTCTAGGGTCATGTCAAGTGCCTCGATTGGGTCTTTGCATGTATCTAGCTATTTTCCCCTTGTTATGCTTCTCTCCCTCTTATTTCCAACCTTTTTCTGATAGTTTTCTCTGAGAATCTGGAGTTTCTGACTGTCAGGGTCAAAGATGATCTAGTAGGGTCAAGGATGACCTAGACCCTAACCTAGGTCAGGGATGACCTCGACCCTGACCTAGGGTGGACTCTACCTCATCCCAAACCCCAAGTCCAATTTTTAGATTCTAGGAGTTACGGGATGTCGTGCATTGGAAAGTTTCTCTTTTTCCGCTTTCGGGTCGGCCATTTTAGGTTTTGGAATGGTAAATCCCAAAATTGCATTTAATGTGGGTCCATTTCTAGGGGTTAAGGTTAATTGGGATTTAATTCTCTCATGTCAGACTCTCTAGAAGTTTGTGCCCTAGATCACTATAAAAAGAAGCTTTCTCTCTCATTTTCTCCATCAATTCACATCTGATTTTCATGAGCATATGCAATCAAGAAAGCAAGAAGGAAAGCATTCAAGCATTCAAGAATTCAAGCATTCATCAAGGAGATCCATTGTTAGCTATTGAAGAATTCAATCTCTTTGGTGCCCCCTTGAATATTTCTCCATCCATATTCATCCAAGCCTCTTCCTATGTAAAGATCCATTCAAGATTGGTGTTGAAGATCTAGTGCCATTGATTTGAGACATCCTACATTCATTTGGAGCATCCCTACTTGTGGATTCAAGGATTCAAATCCTCCATAAAGACTTCAACATAAGCAAGGTGAATAGTTCCATTTACTTTGTTTATACATATTACAATTTCAATTCAATTTCAAGGTTGATTCCAAATTGAGGTTTGACCAAGGCAAACACCCTATTGGAACTCTCAAATTTGGCTCAAATTTGGAGTGACCAATTCAAAATTTTCTCTAACGCAAAGTTGGTACTCCTAAAACTTTTTGAGAAGGCCTAATTGGTATGCTTGTAAAAGACGCCCTAATGATTTTCATGGGGTACAGCTTGAGAAACATGTTCAACACCTTTCATATGACATATACAGTGGGTTCCAGCTCCTAAATTTTAAATTTGACATGTTTAGGGAGTAGCCATTTTGAGGTGTTCACTTAAATCTGCACTTTTGTCTAAGTGTCAAATCAGTGTAACAGGCCCTGTTTGCATTTGAATACTTTGTCCTATTCGGTTTCATGGCTCACCACTTTGGGAATATTTAGAATGTATATCAAAGAGCTTATGTTTCAGAGCTCAGTCTATTTCAAGTCCGTCTGATAGGTTTTTGGATTCCCCAAAGTTGGCTTCCTAGAATTGTTCTGTTACTCTATTTTGCCCAGTTTTCTGAGTGGCCCTGTTTGACTGATTATAAATTTGACCATTTGACCCAATTGAGAAAATTCCTTTTGTACTATTTTCCAGTGGTCAAATACTTCTTATGTTTCAATTTTCAAATCACGAAGTGTTCATTTGGTCAGTTTGTTGAGCCCATTCCATTTGCAGTTTCTATCAATGTGCTAAATTGTCAAATGCAGATTTTTGGATGCCCTTCTTTGAGGTCATGCTATTTGTACCCGGTCGAATGCCCTGCATAATTGAGTGTTCCCCTATGTTGAAAACTTGAAAGTGTACCTTCTCATGGATTTTTAGACTCCCACCAATCCAGTTGACCACTTTGCCAGATCATTTCCATTTCCAATTTGTTAAAAGTTCCACCGAATGTGCAGAATCCAGAATTAAGTGGTCTACTTTGAGCTTTCACCTTTTGTACCCGGTTCAAGTTTTTTGAAGAATTGAAAGTTGTTCTGCATTGACAACCTAGAAATGTGCTACCATGAAGATTTTTAGGCCATGATGAATATGTTTGTTCAGTTTGCCAGTATGATTCCGTTTGCAGTTTCTAACAGTTTGATGCTGATCAATTGCATAAGTTTGGTCGGAGGCCTTGTTCGTGATGTTGTATCTCTAATACTCTGATTGGTCATATCAAGAGAATATTGCCCCTGTATTGTAGACCAAATTTACTTCCATTTTGCAAAGTCTCAGGTCATGAGGGTTTTGTATGCCCACTTTCCCAACTGCTTTTCAATGGCAGAAATCAGTTTTTCCTCATGTTTTCTTGTACTGATTTTCCAGGTGGCTATTTTTGAGGGTCTGCCAAATCTACTGAGATGATCGTCATGAGTTGCCCTTTTGGATTCATACTCACCATATGACATATTTTCAAAATCCAGAAGCTTAGATCTTCATGAGTTGATTTGATGTCTTTTCAAGGGCAAATCTAGAGGCAATCTATGATGTTTTCACATCTGCATCTGCACATGTTTTTAGAGTTGTCAGATTTGATCAGGGATATCTCGCATATGGATTTAAAATAGGTAAATTTCTTTTGCGTGCATGCTCATTATAGATGAATGAATCATTTTGCCAAGTTTTAGGGTCCAGTTGCTTGTTTTTGTCAGTTTTTAAGGCCGGTTCCGGAGCTAGCTTAGGTGATTTTGGCAATAGAGGTAGAATGGGTTTCCTAATGTTTCTAAGTGGCCATTAAAAAAATTGGGCTCTAATCTTATGGAAAGTTATCTTTTGACCAGCATGCGGTAATACCAAGGGTGATTATGTGTTCCCAGTGGCACGATTCCATGATGGCTTCTTGACAGTTTTTGAAGCTAGTTCCTAAGGCCAAATTAATGTTATTTGGCAATTTTCCAGAGTTGTAGAAGTTGAATAGAGTTTCTAAATTTTGATGAATCATTGTTTTTCATTTTGAGCTTGTATGATGGATTAACTGAAGCAAAGTACAAAGGGCAACATGCTGTGTTCCAGATCTTGTAAAGCTAGAAATGGTGCAAAGAGGGTGATCATTCATCATCCTTCTGAAGAGGATCCCGAATAGCCTTATGTGAGAGGTATTCACTTTCTTGAAAATGAGAGTGAGGCTATTATAGAAACATTAACCATGCCAATCACCAAGATAGTATGGCGGAATTTGGAGAAAGACTCTCCAGCTTCACAATTGTATTACATTTATCATTGCTTTGGGTATGCTCGAAATGACACTATGATACTTTGAATATGTAAACATTAATGCAACTGGAGATAGATCCACAGGATTTGTTTTTTAGGCTATTATATTTAGTGCATAGAAAGATGCACATCATTAGCTTGGTGATCACGCACCATTACATTATGCATGGTAAGAAAGATAAATTAAGACAAGTTAGCAGCTATGCACTTGATAAGTGGCAAGCGCACCAAGTCTAAATGAAATGGAAGCCAGCGTGAAGTTATGTACCTACTTTTAAAAGAGGAGAACCCCCACATCAGAAAATGGGAGCTTCATGTAAATGAATGAGGGCAAATTTGTGTGCCAATAGGGAACCTACACAAGTGTAATGGAAGATACACAGTGAATTGATGAGAAGACCAAACACATGTTGAAATGCTTCACACAGAACAAAGACGCTGCCTTGCATAATCTATACTACCCACAAATTGAGGGGACTTGTTTTGATCACATAATGAATTAGAATGGAGCCAACGCAAATCAAGTAGGAAGCCTGTTGAAATATAGAAGGTACTACCATGACACAATGGATTCCCACGCAATAAATGAAGAGGGGACTGTGCATAAAAACAAGGGGGACTCACACACTTGTAACCAGTGTGAATGCCCAAGCACCTCCTGCATCTCATGTAAGGAAATAAGACGTAAGCTGCCAGCATGTTACATGGGGGCAACTTGCAAGTCAAAGACTTGCGCAATACAATGGTGGAGGCACGTTTTTGATGTGCCAGCATGAGAAATGGGGTCTTGCGTTAAATGAAGAGAGCCTCACGTAATGTGTATGGGGGCAGATTTGTTGATGCTAGTAGGGAACAAAGGAAACTCACACATTGATTTGAGAGAGGTAACATGAAATGTGAGGGGGTGACCTGGCAAAGAAGATGCCAGCACTAAGACCAGGCAAATAAGTGGGCACTTGCATTAAGGCATCAGACCAATTTGGAGGCATTTTACTTTGTCTTCTGCATAAGGCATGATTGGTTTGCCAACATACCTTGGATTAGAACCAACACCCAATATCAGGAAGGAGTTGTCTGCATTGTGTATGGCCAGTGTTACATTCAGTGGAGGATCCCAGTGTGTAGGTTTGCGTAAGAAGCAAAGAATGCTGCCAGGCCCATGCAATGGGAGGTTGTTGTCTATAAGAGGCGTGAGTTTGAGACAAGAGGACTCATGCCCCATTCCAAGTGATCTGTAAGTTTTTGAAATATAGCGAGGGTCTGTGTGAAATATGAATGAGGATTTACGCATTTTTTAGCTAACTCATGTGTTGTGAGCACCAGCATAACAAGAGATGGCTCACACACAGAATGAGCATGAGTGTTTGAGCATTTGAAAAGGATCTGGAGGTGTGCCTGATTTGTACAGATCTTAAGAGATACAAAAGGAACAAGGCTGGGTGCAACTTTGTGAGATTGGGTATCTAGAATATATCCCACATTCCTCCCGGTGCGGGTCTATTAATTCTTTCTAATGAACAACCCCCAGGTTAAACATAAAGCAAGATAAAAGAGCCTATGGCTATCTTTGCCTTGTGGGCCCACCTTGGGGCACGTGCCAACTGGGTAAGCTATGGTATTTTATGGAAAGTCTTTAAAACCTCTATAACCAATATCCCACATTCATGCTGATTTGGGCATTTGAAATGTTTATAAGCAACTCTACAAACATATGAAGTAAATTGAAGTGCATGAGGCTATGCTTGCTGCTCGTGTGTGATGTGTGGTTGCCTCGATTTATGTGTCAGTGGGCCCGAAAAGAAGAAATTTTGTAGAGTGCTGATGATGGATGATGGACATGTGTCATGTGGTCACGCGATCATGGAATGAAGCCGGTGGTTAGAGGAAAATTGGGCGACTCAGAGAACACGGTCAGTTGCCAGGTCGCGAGAGAGTTGGCGGTCAAGATAGATCACCCTCAGATTGCGAGACTACATAATTGCCCAGTCTCGTGAAATTCGACGGTTAGCATAAAAATTCAGAGATCCAGAGACTAACCGCCAGTCACGAGGTCTCATGATGTATGCGGTTAAGAGGCGAGGATCTAGAGATTGTGAGATTGGCTTGCTGCGAGATTGCTGGAAGAAATATTCAGAGATTTGGAGACTTGGAGACTTAGAGACTGAAGCTTGTCGCAAGGTCTCCCAATGACTATGGTTAAGAAGATCATTAGGAGATTAAGAGACTAAGGAGATTCTCCAAGTCTCTGAAGGCAACCACGGTTAAGAGATAGTTTCAGAGATTTGGAGACTAATGTAGTCTCCAAATCTCCAGATAGACTGAGGTTAAGGTTGAGTTTATAGGTCAAGTCTGAGCATCCAATTACAGTGCAACACATGGCGAGTTCTAGTGGCATGTGTAGATTTAAAAGTTTATGAAAGATTTAAAAGTCATAAAGTTCAAACATTATGGATAAACTCAAAATTTTTCATGCCAGGAGCTTGCTTAGAGTTTTAATTGCTGCAAGTTCATTTTTTGTCCAAATATAGCAGTATAATATCTTTTCGAAAATGACAAAAGACGACGGACATGATGTTGGTGGAAAGAATCAGATTTGATTGAGTTGCTGAGAGCAATAAAGGATTTTTCATGCAAGGTCAGATTTTGGGGAGATATTTTATTCCAAACTTGATTGATTTTGCAGAACTGATAGAGGGAATGAATCTAATATAATCAGATTTGCATGGTGAAAGGATAAGAGGGTACATAGGATTAAATCATATTTCAGAGAAGATAAAAGACAAAGTAAATCAGATATGGAGTGGTAGTTGTTTTTAGAGGATGAGTGCCCGAGAAGATTTGATTCCAAGGGAGAGAGAAAGCAAGTGAAATCAGATAGAGAAGACAGGTGTTGATCCAGCATGACTTTTAGGGTTTCTTCTTCTTCTTTTTATTCTTCTTCCCTTCTCATTGTTAAGGGTTCCTGGTCCCTGTTTGGTCTTCTATTTTTGCTCAAGGGTTTTAGACTAGTTCTGACCTTCTCTCAGAGACTTTGCAGGAGGTTTCCAAATAATTTTGAATGTATTTTTGCATAGCAAATTTTCTCAACTTGTCTGTGCTTTGAGTTTCCTATTATTAATGTATTGAAGTAAGATCATTTTAATGAAATACAGTGCAGTTCCTGTTCTCTGTTGTTCTGTCTCTTTGCATTTTTGTTCTAGCTCTTGTATGTTTTATTTGTAAGGCAACTGGAAATATACCAGCTACAAGGTAGTTTGTTTGATTATTTGTGAGTTTCTCTCAAGGAGAGAATTAAATTTCATAAGTAGTTTCATAGAGCTGACATCATTGAAGGATTTGATTGAACAGTATAGAAGTGAGAAAATAGTTTGTAAGACACTCTGGCTGGATTGCATTCAATCTGTAAGGCATTCTATAGTATTTCACTTGATTTGTGACCTATTGATTATATCTTCTGACTCTTTTCCCAAGAAAAGGCACTGGTTAGGGTTTGCTATGCAACCTTTATTAAATCATCATACACCAATTTATCATTACCAGTTCTTTTCTGTTCTTAAGTTTATGCCTATTGTGAAAGGACTGTATCTAGATGATATAGTTCAGTTTGTTGATTCCTTGAATAGAGAATCAAAAGGTTAGCTTTCCTTGAGTCAAACTCAGAAAAAGAAGAAGGATTTACTTCCTTATACCACTGTTCATGCTATTACATTTGTAATTTCTTTTGTCATATTCTGTATCAGGATGTTCTTAGCTATTTACAAAATCATCTTTCATTGAAGTAGTTTGGAGTAATACAATAGAATAACAGTGAAGAACATAATCCACCTATCAAAAGATTACTTGAAATATAGTAACCCATTATAGGCAACACTTGCCTAAGTCATGTGGAGCTCGAAGAAGAAAGAGGATCTTATCCAATCCTCATCAATTAGGCTTTTCTTGCAAACTTGGAGTTCTTTTTAACTGAGAATAAAGCCCATACATTTGCCAAGTTTGATCCTACAAGAAAAATCCCTAACAAATTGGCGACCCTACTGGGGATTATTTTTACAATCAGACAAGTGACACAGGTTGCAAGTTGAGTTTAACTCTTGGCCTATTTGTTTATAAATCTAGTCGTCTTCCATATCCATTTGAGGATAGAGTTATAAATCTTTGTAAATCTAAAATTCCTTCAAATCATGTTTACCAACCTGGTTGTTGTTGTTATTAAAAGAGTTTCTAAATATCTCCTTGGTAAAGATATGTGTCAAATCCTATTGACTTGCTAAAAGTCTGGTATCTTTGTTTAAACCCAACTTGTCTTTGTTCTATTAAAGTTTTATACATTCTCACAACAGTGAGTGGGGACTCTAAAAGATCTATGCACCAGTGTGCACCTAGATAAAAGAAAATTGATGATCAGGTGGGAACAGTTACAACAAGGATTTGGTAGATGCTCGAAAGATTCAACGGTGAATGACAAAATCAAAATGAAGTTCAAAAGGATAGCAACAAAAGAATTATCCTAGGTATTCCTCAAAGTTTTATGAAATAAATTATTTCCTTACTAAGTGAAGAAGTCACTAAAAGAAGGAATATAGATTTGAAGCCTTTGGTCATACTTCTGGTTTCACATTTTTAAATCATCAGATTCAGAAGTATGGTATGATCTTATGCCAAATGATTGCATGATCGGATAGAAATCTTTGTGAATGAGAAGATGTGTTGATGATAAATAGTGCAATGGAGATTCTAGATCCAATAGATCAAGATATGTTGTCTATATATGAAAATTGTCTAGCAGATCTTGAAGAAATTCAAAAGGATATTGCATTGTTAAGTCAGAAAATACATGACCAAGCTATGTTATTTTTTAAAAGACATGTAGGAGAAATAAGTGAACAATCCATATATGTATTTTATGAAAAGTTTTCCAATGCATATGATAAGCTGCTGGAAGGGATGAAACTCCAAGAATCTGCATATTTTCATTTATTCTTAGAACTTTATATGCCTAAGTCAGTAGAATGGTCTGCAAAGTGTAAAGGGGAAGGTATTGAACTTGTTAAAAAATGGATAAATGAGTTTGAAGAATGTAGATCTGAAAATATTAGTGATGTTGACTCTAGTTGTGATGAAAATGTTGATTATGGTGCTGATAGTGAAGTAGATGAATATCAAGATGTCAAAGATGAGAATCTAGTTGTGGATGTTTCTGTTGGATTCAAAGATTTGTTTTATTATCAACATGGCAGGATTGACCTCTGTTCTCAGAATAGGGAAGAATCTTGTGATCAACAAGAGAGTGATTATTTTGCAGATGAGAGTGACTGTGATGATTCTTTTGCCCAAAATAATATAAGCCAGGAGTTTGTAGCCCCTGTTCTAATTAAGGAAGATATTTGCAGCATCACTTGTGAGACCGAAGACATGGAATGTGAAGTTCAATGCTCACTAAGTAGTGAGCAAATTTTAGAGCTCTTGGAGGCTGAGTTTCAAAGGTATGCTCCCCAATTTGTTTCAAATCTCCCATGCCCGGTAGATATAAGTTTTGATGAAGAAGATTCAGGTAATGGCATGATGTATCAAACATTTACTAGTTTCCCTTCTCCTATATTTGAGTTAAAAGAGAAAGAATATGAAAGTACATGTCATTATGATGGTTTTGATAATGTTATATTTGATGAATATACTGATGAATGTACTAGTGAATGTTCTGATTTTCAAGACCCTGTTGTTTGTGGTTCTTGTCTACTTGTTGATGCTAGAGAATGTGGAAAATCTGAATATGTTTTCTTAGATTTGCAAATGACTGATGAGTTACTCACCGACGGAGCTTATTCCCTTCCAAATGATGCTAATGTAATTTGTGATCAGCAAGATGTTTCTGGTCTTATGCAATCATATTGTTGTTTTGAGAAGTTTTATGTTAGTTTGCAAAGTGATGAGATGGAAGTGTTTTATTCTTTCTTGCAAACTAATGATCAGAATGTTGATGTTTCCAGCCATGATGTTAAGTTGGAATGGTTCACTTTTCAGCATGGCAATGACAATGAAAATTGTGATGTTTCAATGTCACACAGTGATCAGTACTCATGGCATCTTGATGGCTTTCTCTTGCCTAATAATGGTGAGTTTAGTGATCAGTTTTTCTATGATATGCTGAAGATGAATCATAATATTTTTGACCAGTTGGATGAAACAGTCTCAGTTTACCTCCGTTGTATGCAGATCAGAATCATTTGTTTGACAGAGGTAAGAGCTAAATCCAGTTTGAGGCTTTGGACCTCTTGTAAATAGATTTCCTATATGTACAATTGCCTTGATTTTAGTTGTGTGGTGTGTCTGCTTTCAGTAGAGGTTCCCATTTTTGAGAAGAGATGTTAGGATGGAAAAATTAAAAGAGAAGAAAGAGAAGATTCAGATTTGATTTTATGAGTGGTTTGCTTCTACCATGAGATTCTGAAAGTTCTCTGCATGCCCACATGGGGCATACGTCCACAGTCAGAGCCACTATTGATACTCTTAAATTTGGCTCAAATTTGGAGTGACCAATTCAAAATTTTCTACAAGGCAAAGTTGGTACTCCTAAATCTTTTTGAGAAGGCCTAATTGGTATGCTTGTAAAAGACGCCCTAATGATTTTCATGGGGTACAACTTGGGAAACATGTTCAAAACCTTTCATATGACATATACAGTGGGTTCCAGCTCCTAAATTTTAAATTTGACATGTTTAGGGAGTAGCCATTTTGAGGTTTTCACTTAAATCTGCACTTTTGTCTAAGTGTCAAATCACTGTAACAGGCCCTGTTTGCATTTGAATACTGTGTCCTGTTAGGTTTCATGGCTCACCACTTTGGGAATGTTTAGAATGTATATCAGAGAGCTTATGTTTCAGAGCTCAGTCTGTTTCAAGTCTGTTTGATAGGTTTTTGAATTCCCCAAAGTTGGCTTCTCAGAATTGTCCTGTTACTCTATTCTATCCAATTTTCTGAGTGGCCCTATTTGATTGATTATAAATTTTGACCATTTGACCCAATTGAGAAAATTCCTTTTGTACTATTTTCCAGTGGTCAAATACTTCTTATTTTTCAATTTTTAGATCACGAAGTGTTCATTTGGTCAGTTTGTTGAGTCCATTCCGTTTGTAGTTTCTATCAATGTGCTAAATTGTCAAATGCAGATTTCTAGATGACCTACTTTGAGGTCTTGCTATTTGTACCTGGTTGAATGCCCTACATAATTGAGTATTCCCCCATGTTGAAAACTTGAAAGTGTACCTTCCCATGGATTTTTAGACTCCTACCAATCCAGTTGACCACTTTGCCAGATCATTTCCATTTCCAATTTGTTAAAAGTTCCACCGAATGTGCAGAATCCAGAATTAAGTGGTCTACTTTGAGCTTTCACCTTTTGTACCCGATTTGAGTTTTTTGAATAATTGAAAGTTGTTCTGCATTGACAACCTAGAAATGTGCTACCATGAAGATTTTTAGGCCATGATGAATCTGTTTGCTCAGTTTGCCAGTATGATTCCGTTTGCAGTTTCTAATAGTTTGATGCTGATCAGTTGCATAAGTTTGTTGGAGGCCCTATTCGTGATGTTGTATCTCTAATACTCTGATTGGTCGTATCAAGATAATGTTGCCCCTGTATTGTAGACCAAATTTGCTTCCAGTTTGCAAAGACTCAGGTCATGAGGTTTTTGTATGCCCACTTTCCCAGATGCTTTTCATTGGCAGAAATCAGTTTTTCCTCATGTTTTCTTGTACTGATTTTCCAAGTGGCTATTTTTGAGGGTCTGCCAAATCTGCCTGGATGATCATCATGAGTTGCCCTTCTGGATTCATACTCACCATATGACATATTTTCAAAATCCAGAAGCTTAGATCTTCATGAGTTGATTTGATGTCTTTTCAAGGGCAAATCTAGAGGCAATCTATGATGTTTTCACATCTGCATCTGCACATGTTTTTACAGTTGTCAGATTTGATCAGGGATATCTCGCATATGGATTTAAAATAGGTAAAGTTCTTTTGCGTGCATGCTCATTATAGATGAAAGAATCATTTTGCCAAGTTTTAGGGTCTGGTTGCTTGTTTTTGTCAGTTTTTAAGGCCGGTTCCGGACCCAGCTTAGGTGATTTTGGCAATAGAGGTAGAATGGGTTTCCTAATGTTTCTAAGTGGCCATTAAAAACTTTCGGCTCTAATCTTATGGAAAGTTATCTTTTGACCGGCATGCGGTAATATCAAGGGTGGGTATGTGTTCCCAATGGCATGATTCCATGATAGCTTCTTGTCAGTTTTTGAAGCTAGTTCCTAAGGCCAAATTAATGTTATTTGGCAATTTTCCAAAGTTGTAGAAGTTGAATGGAGTGTTTAAATTTTGATAAATCACTGTTTTTCATTTTGAGCTTGTATGATGGATTAACTGAAGCAAAGTACAAAGGGCAACATGTTGTGGTCTAGATCTTGCAAAGCTAGAAATGGTGCAAAGAGGGCGATCATTCATCATCCTTCTGAAGAGGATCCCGAATAGCCTTATGTGAGAGGTATTCACTTTCTTGAAAATGAGAGTGAGGCTATTATAGAAACATTAACCATGCCAATCACCAAGATAGTATGGCGGATTTTGGAGAAAGACTCTCCAGCTTCACAATTGTATTACATTTATCATTGCTTTGGGTATGCTCGAAATGGCACTATGATACTTTGAATATGTAAACATATGTAAACATTAATGCAACTGGAGCTAGATCCACATGATTTGTTTTTTAGGCTATTATATTTAGTGCGTAGCAAGATGCACATCATTAGCTTGGTGATCACACACCATTACATTATGCATGGTAAGTAAGATAAATTAACACAAGTTAGCGACTATGCACTTGATAAGTTGCAAGAACACCAAATCTGAATGAAATGGAATCCAGCGTGAAGTTATGTACCTGCTTTTAAAAGAGGAGATTCCCTGCATCAGCAAATGGGAGCTTCATGTAAATGAATGAGGGAAAATTTGTTTTGATCACATAATGAATTAGAATGGAGCCAGCGCAAATCAAGTAGGAAGCCTGTTGAAATATAGAAGGTACTACCAGGACACAATGGATTCCCACGCAATAAATGAAGAGGGGACTGTGCATAAAAACAAAGGGGGCTCACACACTTGTAACCAACATGAATGACCAAGCACCTCTCACATCTCACGCAAGGAAATAAGAGGTAAGCTGCCAACATGTTACATGGGGGCAACTTGCAAGTCAAAGACTTGCACAATACAATGGTGGAGGCATGTCTTTGATGTGTCAGCGTGAGAAATGGGGTCTTACGTTAAATGAAGAGAGCCTCATATAAAGTGTATGGGGGCATATTTGTTGATGCCAGTAGGGAACAGAGGAAACTCACGTATTGATTTGAGAGAGGTAACATGAAATGTGAGGGGGCGACCTGGCAAAGAAGATGCCAGTGCTAAGACCAGGCAAATAAGTGGGCACTTGCGTTAAGGCATCAGACCAATTTGGAGGCATTTTACTTTGTCTTCTGTGTAAGGTGTGATTGGTTTTCCAACATACCTTGAATTAGAACCAGTGTCGAATATCAGGAAGGAGTTGTCTGCATTGTGTATGGCCAGTGTTACATTCAGTGGAGGAGCCCAGTGTGCCGGTTTGCGTAAGAAGTAAAGAATGCTGCCAGGCCCATGCAATGGGAGGTTGCTACCTACAAGAGGCGCGAGTTTGAGACAGGATGACTCACACCCCATTCCAAGTGATCTGTATGTTTTTGAAATATAGCCAGGGTCTACATGAAATATGAAAGAGGATTTACACATTTTTTGGCCAGCTCATGCATTGTGAGCACTAGCATAACAAGAGATGGCTCACACACAGAATGAGTGTGAGTGTTTGAGCATTTGAAAAGGATCTGGAGGTGTGCCTGATTTGTACAAATCTTAAGAGATACAAAAGGAACAAGGTTGGGTGCAACTCTATGAGATTGGGTATCTAGAATATATCCCACATTCCTCCTACAGCTGGTCTATTAATTATTTATAATGAACAACCCCCAAGTTAAACGTAAAGCAAGATAAAAGAGCCTATGGCTATCTTTTCCTTGTGGGCCCACCTTGGGACACGTGCCAATTGGGTGAGCTATGGTATTTTATGGAAAGTCTTTAAAACCTCTATAACCAATATCCCACATTCATGTCGATTTGGGCATTTGAAATGTTTATAAGAAACTCTACAAACATATGATGTAAATCAAAGTGCAGGAGGCTATGCTTGCTGCTCGTGGGTGCTGTGCGGTCACCTCAATTTCCATGTCGGTGGACCCGAAAAGAAGAAATTTTGCAGAGTGCTGACGATGGATGATGGACACGTGTCATGTGGTCATGCGATCGTGGAATGAAGCCAACAGTTAGAGGAAAATTGGGCGACTTGGAGAACACGGTCAGTCGCCAGGTCGCGAGATAGTTGGCGGTCAAGACATATCACCTTGAGATTGTGAGACTACATAGTCACCCAGTCTCGTGAAATTTGACGGTTAGCATAAAAATTCAGAGATTCAGAGACTAACCACCAGTTGCGAGGTCTCATGATGCATGCAGTGAATAGGTGAGGATCCAGAGATTGTGAGATTGGCTTGCCGCGAGGTTGCTGGAAGAAATATTCAGAGATCTGGAGAATTGGAGACTTAGAGATTGAAGCTTGTCGCGAGGTCTCCCAATCTGACTATGGTTAAGAAGATCATTAGGAGATTAGGAGACTAAGGAGATTCTCCAAGTCTCTGAAGGCAACCACGGTTAAGAGATAGTTTCAGAGATTTGGAGACTAATGTAGTCTCCAAATCTCCAGATAGACTGAGGTTAAGGTTGAGTTTATAGGTCAAGTCTGAGCATCCAATTACAGCGCGACACATGGTGAGTTCTGGTGGCATGTGCAGATTTAAAAGTTTATGAAAGATTTAAAAGTCATAAAGTTCAAACATTATGGATAAACTCAAAATTTTTCATACTAGGAGCTTGCTCAGAGTTTTAATTGCTGCAGGTTCATTTTTTGTCCAAATATAGCAGTATAATATCTTTTCAAAAATGGCAAAAGATGATGGACATGGTGGTGGTGGAAAGAATCAAATTTGATTAAGTTGCTGAGAGTAGTAAAGGCTTTTTCATCCGAGGTCAGATTTTGGGGAGATATTTTATTCCAAACTTGATTGATTTTGCAGAACTGATAGAGGGAATGAATCTAATATAATCAGATTTGCATGGTGAAAGGATAAGAGGGTACAAAGGATTAAATCATATTTCAGAGAAGATAAAAGGCAATGTAAATCTGATATGCAGTGGTAGTTGTTTTTAGAGGATGAGTGCCTGAGAAGATTTGATTCCAGGGGAGAGAGAAAGCAAGTGAAATCAGATAGAGAAGACAGGTGTTGATCCAACATGACTTTTAGGGTTTCTTCTTCTTCTTTTTATTCTTCTTCCCTTCTCATTGTTAAGGGTTCCTGGTCCCTGTTTGGTCTTTTGTTTTTTCTCAAGGGTTTCAAACTGGTTTTTCCCTTCTCTCAAAGACTTTGCAGGAGGTTTCCAAATAATTTTGAATGTATTTCTGCATAGCAGATTTTCTCACCTTGTTTGTGCTTTGAGTTTCCTATTATTAATGTATTGAAGCAAGATCATTTTAATGAAATACAGTGCAATTCCTGTTCTCTGTTGTTCTGTCTCTTTGCATTTTTGTTTTGACTTTATTTGTAAGGCAACTGAAAACATACTAGCTACAAGGTAGTTTGTTTGATTATTTGTGAGTTTTTCTCAAGGAGAGAATTAAATTTCATAAGTAGTTTCAAAGAGCTGACATTATTGAAGGATTTGATTGAACAATATAGAAGTGAGAAGATAGTTTGTAAGACACTCTGTCTAGATTGCATTCAGTCTATAAGGCATTCTATAGTATTTCACTTGATTTGTGACCTGTTGATTATATCTTCTGACTCTTTTCCCAAGAATAGGCACTGGTTAGGGTTTGTTGTGCAACCTTTATTAAATCATTAGACACCAATTTATCATTACCAGTTCTTTTCTATTCTTAAGTTTATGCCTATTGTGAAAGGACTGTATCTAGATGATATAGTTCAATTTGTTGATTCTTTGAAGAGAGAATCAAAAGGTTAGCCTTCCTTGAGTCAAACTCAGAAAAAGAAGAAGGATTTACTTCCTTATACCACTGTTCATGCTATTACATTTGTAATTTTTTTTGTCATATTCTATATCAAGATGTTCTCAGCTGTTTACAGAATCATCTTTCATTGAAGTAGTTTGGAGTAACACAATAGAATAACAGTGAAGAACATAATCCACCTATCAAAATATTACTAGAAATATAGTAACCCATTATAGGCAACACCCGCCTGAGTCCTATGGAGCTTGAAGCAAAAGGAGGATCTTATCCAATCCTCATCAATTAGGCTTTTCTTGCAAACTTGGAGTCCCTTTTAACTGAGAATAAAGCCCATACATTTGCCAAGTTTGATCCTACAAGAAAAATCCCTAACACCCCCCATCCAAACAAAAAAAAACCATTTTTCTTACAGGTACAGGTATAGGACAGCGAATTGAAGTGCAGATCTGAATACCCTTTTCGGTGAACTTCTGAGATCCGCGAATAGGTTTTCCGTTGGAGTTGTTTTGGGTCAAGGATGACCTTTAGTAGGGGGTAGGATCCTGCCCCGGGGTAAGGCCTTGCCTCACTATCTAGGTCAAGCATGACTTGCTTGTCGAAAGACAAAAGTTTTTTGGGTTTTCTCTGTCTCGACATTTCCAGTCCGAAACAGGTTGCAAAATTGCTCGAAACTGTGCACAAACATAAAAAATCAGCATTTTTCAGATCTGCCCTATTTTAAGGTTAGTATTTGTCTTCTATTTATTTTAGATTTCAAGTATATACTTTTTATAGTAGATTATACGATTTTCCCCTTTCTTCATATTCTCCATTGTTTGATTCTTTTGTGCATTGATCACTTCTTTGTGATTAATCCATTTGGATCTTTCCTTTTGGGAATTTGGATTGAGGATAGGTCCTATATTCCCCCCTATATCATACTCCTATTCAAATTGAAACATCATTCATTCATTTTGGGGTGATCGCATTTCATATCTATTCACTATCATATGATTATATCAAGTCAATAAAGAGTGATAAAGAAGATTAATTAAGTCGATAAGTAAAACTATTTTGGCTACTAAACAAAATATGTCATTCGGTAAAAGGAAAATGTTATTCGGTAAAAGGAAAATGTTATTCGGTTAAGATAAAAGTAAGTTTCGGTAAAGGCAAAGGAAATCAAGACATCGAAAAGAAGGTTTTAGTCACCAAGTGAAGTTAATCGAAATTCAATTAAAGAAAATAAGTTAGTCACCAAGCAAGGAACATAAATTAAATATAAGGATTAGAATGCCATTTAATGATGAACTATAATGATTTGGAAGATTATGATGATGAGGAAGAGTTAGTTGAAGAGCTCTACAATTAGAAAAATTCATGATGATGATCTGTGGTATAGATATAAATGGAAAAAATAGAACGAACAAGTTTCAAAAAAGTTCAAGTTCCAAGGTGATGACAAAATGTTTTACCATGATCTAAATACATTGAAATAGTTTGTGAAGTTGATCAGACGGTTAAGATTAATCAAAATAAAATGTGACAAAGGAGATTAAGCAGCAAAACAAAGTCTATAAATGATGAATTTGTATGAACAAATGGCTGGCAAATTGGAGGGTTGAAGAGTCACCAACTGATGTAGTGAAGAAGGAAAAGGTTGAATTCTGAGTTAGTAAGCTGAATTTGATGAAGTGTTGAAGCAAATGGAAAGTGAATGATTAAAGTGAAGAAGAAGAGTGCACAAAGGATCTGATTATGCAAAGGATAGCTGTGGATTTACAGGTCAATATATTCATTTTTGCTTATGAACATTTGTAACAGAAAAATCTCTTAACCGAGTGGACTTAACAGTCTTATTGTAAAATCTTTACAAAAGGGAACATTCTAAAGAGTGTTTGAAGACCTTTAACTAGGTCACTCCTAATAGGGTGAAGATCCTAACATATATGAGGCAAATCCCTTGATCGGGTCACACTTAGTAGTGTGTATTGTAATCTTTAACACGATTGGATTTTAACCGAGCATACTTCAAAAGAGTATTTTTTTTAGTGGGTGACAATTCTCACAATAGTTTTTCTCAAAGTTGGGTTTCCACGTTAAATACTAGTGTTATACGTGTTGAATGATTTATGTATTTGTTATTGTTGATTCATATAGTTTATTTACTATTGTAACTAAATAGTGAATTGTGTCTGACTGAGTTCACACCAAGTTTAATCAGAGAAAGTTTTTAAGGTACAAAGAATCAAGGATTATCGATTCACCCCCTCTCTGTAATCCAATAATTGTTATCAGAGCTAAGTACTCTAAAGGGATACGTTTGAAAGACTTGAGTAAAAGATTTGAAGATGTATAGGAGAAAACTACCTAAGTTGAACAATGAAAATTTTTCAACATGGAAAAGCAGGATGGGGTTATACCTATCTAGGATTGGATATTTTGCACTTAATCTTTTAGATAATGACTACACTCCACCGCCTCCTAAACCTATGACAATTGAACAGATGAGAGAAAAGAAGGAACACAACTCGGTAAAGATTGAATTTGCTTCCTCCCTGACCAATGTTGAATTCAATGACATTAAAGATTGTATTACTACAAAAGAGATGTGGGATAAGCTTGCACTAGTTTATGAAGGTGATCTGCATGTACAAAAAGCTAAGGTTGACAGTCTTAGAAGAAAATTTGATGAGATGAGAATGAAAGATGAAGAGAACTTTCCTCAATATAGTTTCAGAATCAAAGAAGTTTTTAGAGTCATCAGAGATGTTGGTGGACCATTAATTGGTGAAGGGTGATAAGTAAAATTTTGAGAACTCTTTCATCCAAGTATGCTATTCGGGTATGTTCTATTCAGGAACTGAGATCCATACCAAATAACACTATTACTCTTGATGCCTTGATTGATAAGCTGAATGCATTTGAACTTAGTAATTATGATAATAGTCTACCGAATATTGAAATAACCTTGAAGTCATCTCTAACCATTAGAAATTCAAGAAGAGAAAGAGAGAATCATAATAGTTCATGTGGAAATGATTATGACAGTTTCCTAACCAAAGAGAAAGAACAAGAAGAGTTAGAAGCACTGTTGGCTAAGAGGTTACCGAGAGGTAAAGGAAAGTATAAAGGTAAACTACCTCTGAAATGTTTTAATTGCAACAAGATTGGTCACATTGCATTTAGATGTCCTGACAATGACATGAATGGTAAAAGCCACAAGAAGGAGAACCAATATCAAAGATTTAAAGACTATAAGGACAAACAAAAAAATCATGTTACCTAGCTGAGGAAGGAGTAACGATGATGAATCTAATGACACTAAAGAATGTTATGAAGTTTTCTATGTTACTTTGAAGGATGATTCAAAAGAAGAGAGGTATGAAGATTATAAAAACCCTTATTTCTCATGTTAGCAAAAGTGACCCTTAGATAATTGATAGTGGTTGTTCACATCATATGATTGGTGATATTGATAAGTTTGAGAACCTAGAAGAGTATGATGGAGGATTTGTTAGACTTGGCAATGATGTTTCATGTTATGTTAAAGGAAAGAGATCCATTATACTAAATGAAAAAATTTGATGTGATGAGGCTTATTGGGTCCAAGGTCTAAACTACAATTTGTTGAGTGTTGCACAATTGAACAACACTAGTCACCGACTGTAGTTTCAAAATAGAAAAGTGAAGATTCATGGTGTTGATGGAGATTTGATTGGAACCGGTGAACAATCTAAAGGTAATCTATTCTATCTTGATATTGCTGCAAAGAGTTGTTTGTTTGTTAAAGTTGAAGATGTTTGGTTATGGCATAAAAGACTCTGTCATGTAAATTTTGACAACATGATTAAGGTGAACAAAAAGAATAGAGTTAGAAGTCTACTGAAATTAAGAAAATATGATAAAGTGATGTGTAAGGAATGTCAAATTGGTAAGATGACAAAATCAAGTTTCTCAAGCAATTCTTACTCATCTAATGGTATTTTGGAATTAGTTCATACTGACCTTTGTGGCCTTATGAGAATTTAAAGTTACTATGGTGATTGGTATTTCATTTTGTTTGTTGATGACTACTCAAGAATGATGTTGGTAATGTTTCTAAATGATAAGTTTGATGCATTCCAAATGTTTAAATGGTATAAGACAAGAGTTGAAAAAGAAACATGTAAGCAGCTGAAATGTTTAAGATAAGATATAGAAGGTAAATTTATCTCTGATGAATTTATTGTCTTCTGCAATGAAAATAAAATTCTTGAAGAAGAAGTTTACATTGAACAACCTAAAATATTTGTTGAGAATTATAACAAGGATATGGTATGCAAACTACACAAGGCACTTTATGGCTTGAAGCAAGCACCCCAAGCATGATATGAAAGATTACACTCATATTTAATTAAGATTGGATTTCAAAGGACAAGTGACAACAATAATTTGTATCTGAAATGTGATAGTATTGATAAGATTTTGATTATTGAAATTTTTATTGATGATATTATATTTGGAAGAAATGAAACAATGTCTAAATCATTTGTTAAAGACATGAGAAAGGAATTTGAGATGTCTATGATAGGAGAGATAAAATTCTTCATTTGATTACAAATTTAACAAATTAAAGATGGGATCTACATAACATGGTCAAAGTATATCAAGGAGATCCTAAAGAAATTCAATGTGGAAGAATCAAAACCGGTTGGTACACTGATGACTATTGGTTGTAAATTATCAAAAGAAAATGAGACAAAGGAAGTAAATGAAACACTCTACCAATCTATGATTGCTAAGATACAATATGTTGTACACAGTAGGCCTGATATTGCACATGATGTTGGTATTGTTGCTAGATTTTTAGCCAACCCAAAGGAAACACACATGTCTATATTGAAATATATATTTAGATATTTGAAAGAGGTTGAAGATTTTAATCTGTTATACACAAAAGGAAAAGATTTTGATCTAAAAGTATATACTGATGTTGATTAGGCTGGAAACATTGATGATAGGAAAAACACAAGTGGCGTAACTTTCTTTTTAGGAGAAAGGTTAGTGACATGGTTAAGCAAGAAATAAAGTTGTCTTTCATAGTCTACTATCAAAGCTAAGTATGTTGCTACATCTATGAATTGTTCAAACATTGTGTGGATCAAACAATTACTTAAAGGTATGCAAGAACAGATTACTAATCCAGTTATAATTTACTGTGATAATACTAGGGTTATTAACATATCAAAGAATCTGGTGATGCATTCAAAGATAAAACACATTTCTATCAAGTATCATTACTTGAGAGAACAAGTTTAAAACAAGTATGTGATATTGGAGTATGTGAATTCAAAGGAGCAGATAGTTGATATATTTACCAAACCACTACCAAAGGATTCTTTTGAGTATCTACAAGGTAAGTTAGGGGTTCTTCCCCTATCTAATATTCATTAAGGTAAGATGCATGTTGCATCAATTCAAGTTTTCATTAGAATATCTATTTTGTGAATTGATGCTATTGTTCACTCTTTGGGTGATGTCTGAAATTGTGAAAGATGTTTATGTCTGCAATTAGAAATCAATACATTTGAGGTATGATTTACTGCATGAGAAAAGTTTTTAGGAGTATGTGTCTTTGGCATTGTTGTCAAAGAGGGAGAAGATCTAGTTGATGACTACAAAGAGGGAGAAGATTACTAAGAGGAGAAGATCTATTGAGAGATGAAGTATCCAAAAGAGAGAAGATGTGCAAAAGAAGATCAAGCAAAGAAGAAGTTACTGTTAGGAATGGGAACATTGAGAGGGGGGGGGGGGGTGAATCAGTGTTTACTATATCTTTACAATTTCTTAACTCTTGAATCTTAACTTGATTGCTTAAGTATTGATATGAACATCAATGTAAACAAGATAAACAATCACAAAACATAACACCAATATGGTTTCGGGGAAACCCAAATAGGTAAAAACCCCGATGGGAATTGACACCCACGAAGAACTGCACTAGTGTTTTATGATCCTTGTTAGAAGATTTGCAACCCTGTTAGGAGTTGTTATTTACAATGATTTTAGTACAGTGACCTGGTCAAAGGTTGGACCCTGTTAGGAGTCTTTTACAATAACCCGGTTAGGGGTGGGGACACACTGTCCTAGAGCTCACTGCTCAAGTGGTGAAGGCTACAACCTTCTGATCTCAGATACATACTATATCTGCTAGATGAACTAGTGTTGTGACACTACTTGTCTGATTAGTTCCTTTTGTGCGCTGATGCTTTAGCCCCTTGTAAAGCTCTAACTTATTCTATCTTCACTTTGCATGTCTTTTCTTTGCTTATCTTATCTCTATATCTATTTTCATATTTTATTACAAAGGCGTATCTTATATTTATATGCGCTAACAAAACAATTAACTAGGTCGGCCTATAACCAATTACATACAATGCTTCCAAGTGAATTGGCTCAAGCGTGTTTACAAAGATTTTTACATGTCTACAACCTAATTAAAATAGGTGCATAGCCTTTGCAAAATATTATTATAACTACTAATCAAAATACTAACAGTCGGCTGCATACTCTTTTATGTTTTGGCATTCACTGTCTGTACCACTTCAACTAACTGTATCTTCGTCATACTGTCTCATTTGATGATGTGATTTTAGACTTAGCATGAATACACACTTACTAGCTTAACTTCAAGGGTGCATACCATAACTTAGTCATACACGTGTTGATGCTCTGATCTTCTGGTGCTCTGCTAACTGTCTAGTCTTCTATACTTAGCCATATTCTGATCTTATGATAATATGCGCTGACTCCAAAACTTTATATGACTTTGTTTCCATAATGACAACACTATATCTAGTCATATACAACAGTATAGTCAACTTGCCAACAATCCCCCTTTGTCATTAATGGCAACAAAAGAATATGGCGAAGTTACTAATTGTATCCTTATACAAAATTCTTTAATATATACTCTAACTTATATCTCCCTTATACTCTTTACTATACTTCTTTAAATCATATATAATACTCCATATTCTACATATAATACTCCCCCTTTGACATTAATGACAAAGGTGCTCAAAAAAGTGTATCTACAAGTACTTACAAAGAAAGTACATCCGGATAAGCAATCTGCAAGTTCTAGATTTCTTGTTTCCAAAATGCTATCAATGCATTGACAGTATGTAGATGGGTGCATAAGGCATATGTCAGCTTCTCCATCTTTTCCAAGTATGTACTCGGACCTTGATCATATGTCACCATAGTGGCATCGATCTCCTTGATGTTCTGATTAAGTACATCTAGAGAGGGCCCAAGAGCATTCTTGAGTTGTGTTTTCCTTGCCCTTATCTTAGACATGTCTTTCTCAACCTTTTATATTTTGTCTATTTTCCCCTGGTACACATTGTTGCACATGTTCACATCGGTGGAGGGATCTTCCACTGATTTTCTTACATTATCAATTATTGCTTCTACCTCCTGAATTTTCTTGTATAGATCTACAATTAGTTTATCTTGGTTCATGCAGTCTACAATGATCTTCCTTCCCTTAGCTGCGAACTCCTTCAACGATGCTTGACCTACCTTCAATGAATTGAGGTCAAGTGCAAAGTTTCCAACTAGTTCACTCAATCTCTTCTTCATATATTTCTCTTCTGCAACTTGGGATGCAGATTCTTCCAAGCTAGAAAAGTTTGTCTTGAAGTTTGTAAGAATGGTGCTAATATCATCAACTGAATGAACCTTAGACACTTTCTTGTCTGAAGGTAACAAGCTGCTCAGAATGTTGATTGATTGAACAAACATAGGGTTCCTCATCACCTGCTTCTCTTTTTCTTTTTCCATAGCAAGGAAACTGATCTTAATCAGGTCTTCTTCTCCCCAAGAGTCCAAGCTTGTGGTGTCTGGTGTCAAACTTGACAACAACGATGCTGAGGGTATGGGAGTGATAGGAGTGTTGTCCATCACTTCTTGCTTTATTCTGATTGGTATTTCAACAGATGGCTCATCCGTTGGTTCACTTCTTTTCATCTCTTCTTCTCCTTTCTCCTTTTCTTCACCTGTTAGATCCTTTATTAACACTTCTTCTTGTATCTTAGGTGAATTATCATCGCATATAATTTCAACCTCTTGTGTGCTTACAAAAGCTTCCTCAAATTTATCCAAGTCATTGTCTGTGGATGCCATTTCTATCTCTACATTATCAATAAACATTGTGTCATCTTTTTGTGTCTCAGTCATGGGCGCAAACTTCACTGCCTCTGTAGGTGTTACCACTGTAGGCGTCGAATGTTGAGGACCTGTTACTAGTACATTGGTGGTTTTTGACTCCTTGGCTTCCTTAGAGGGCACTTGAGTTGTGGGCGCAGTAGGTGGGTACATGTGCCTATTCAGAAAAAATTTCTCAAAAGCTTTCTCAGTTTCTTTAGCTACCAGCTCATAGTTCTTATCCATTATGTGCAGAGTTCTTGACTTAGTTCTTAGGTGCAGCTTCACCAGATCTAACAATAATGTTTTCTCTTCTAGGGAACATATAGGGAGGCTTTCATCTAGAATATTTTCTCTTATTCTTAGATCCTCCTCAATAGCCTGTCTTTTCAAGAATTTCAAGATGTTCCACACATTGTCCGAAATTATTGTCTTAAGTTCTAAGACTATCTTCTTGAGCTTGAGTATGTGTTTAATTATCATTCCATGAATTTGTAATTTATCAATCTCACTGTATTTCTCATAGAATTTCCCTATTTGATCAATTCTGCCTTCCTCAATAATCCTTGTTTTCAACACTTGAAGACTAGGTCTGAAAACTACCTGCAGAGGTGCTTGAGTGTTCTTTTTCTAACTTCTGGTTGTCTGTGAGGATGAGTGGCTTGCATCGGTCTCCTTCTTCCTCTTGGTCATTGTCTTATACTTAGGAGGTGATGTTAGATCAATTGTATCTTTGGGTGCAAGAGGGATAACATATGTTTTACCCTATTTATCCTTTGGATCATCAGTCTTCTCAATCTTGACTTTCTTCATTTTAGGATCATCAGTTTTAGTTTCCACTGTGGATGCGCTCTCAATCTCCAAGGCTATCTTTGCTTCTCTTTCTTTGTCAAGATTTGCCTATGTTACACCATGAATTCTGAGTATCTCAGATGTCATCTTAGATGCTTTCCTCGTAGTTGTTGCATTGTTCAAAACTGCATCAACTTCCCTTGTTTTACTTCATAAGTTCCCCATCTAAGTTCATTAAGGTCCTTAGGTGCTGAAAGTAGTACTTGTGCATAAGCTTCCAAGATTGGTTCTTCTACCTCATAACCAAGTGGATGGATCCACTTTGTTCTAGGCTCAACTGCTTCCATACATGTTATGTTAGTTTCTACCATAAAACAAATGTTGTCTTTGTATTTCTCAACAATACTTTCTAGTATTTTGTACCTCATCTGCATTTTGATCTTGAATGTCTTCAATTCTAGCTCCATGTAATCCTTCAATGTGTTCTCAGTAGATGCCTAAAGAGATATTTGAGGCATTGTAGGCATACTTTTGCCTAAGTACAAATCTAAGACCTTTCCAAGTATATGGAAGTACATGTAAATGATTAGAGACCCAAACCTGAATATTTTGGTCTTATCATGCTTGATGGCTCTAATGTTATCAAACAATTGTGCGTGCAAGATCTCACACAGATTGAACTCTCCATTTTCTCTAACAAGTCTAATTGCTGCAATAATAGTGGTTGTGGACACACTATTCACCATGTTGGTGTGCTGAAACCTGTAACCTAGTATCATAGACATCAATTTGATGTCTTTCTCTTAAATAGGCTCAATTGTCATACCGTGCCTATCACTTCTGAACTTACATGCATGTTCAACTAATTTCCTCACATCCTTGCCCACTAGAAGAATGACGCCTGTCTTAGAGAGGCCTGTCATTTCATGAATGAGTTCTCCTATGATTTTAACTAGCACTTCACCTATCTAGAATAGGTCATCATGAATCCTACTTAGTAATATCTTGATCCACTCAGATTCATAAAACTCATATGTTGTAGCATACTCAACAATGGGATGGTTTTCCGAATGTGCGAACTCATCTAGGAATGTTTTGTCCGGTTTCATTATGGACTCAAGGTGCGACCTTATCCTATCAAGTCCAACTGGTTCCTTCTTACAGTATATATACGCACAAATGTCTTCAACATGCATGACGCCCATAAGGGTTCTTGAAAATGCACCTTCTAGGTCATCTAAGGTGGACTTAAAGGGTGCCTTTTAAAAACATATCTCTTCGTTTCCGCGACATCAAATACAATAGGTGTAGCCATGACTTACTTGGTTAATGTTTCAAATCAGTTTTCAAAGACTTCTGAATCGTCGTGTTGGACTAGGGCTTCGCAACTAATCAATCACACTTCTTCGCTGGTAAATCAAGCTCCAACACTTCACAATCCAACTGCTAGGGCTTCTGTGGTCTCCAATCGCCCTATCTCAAATGCAATGAGTGATCTGTAAGTCTCTGTATACTATAAAGTGAAATTTCTACCATTAATGCTTGCCGCATAAACCAGAATTCAATTGAGAATTTTCAACTTCCATCTTGCAATCGATCAGGCAGTGCGCTCTTGCACATAGCATCAAATAGTCTCCAAAATGTTAAATCCAAAGGTGCATACTCTGAGAGTGAGTATACCGGCCGCGTAGGGGTCTAGAGCTAAATTAGCTCCCCCTATGACCTTGAGGGTCATTCATCCAGATGTAGAGGGTGAGTCCATTGCGGATGCATCCAATACATGCTTATCAACTTTATCCTTCTTTGCCTCTGATCAAATCAAGCTCGCATCCTCTGTAGCTTTCACAAACTTGACTTCTCCTTCTTCACTCAATATTGATACTGCTAGATTTTTAGGGCTTTACTGACTATGCATTCTTGATCTACAAAACTTTGAGATGTGTCCAACCTTGTTACAAGAGTGACAAATAACTAGAGGCCTTAAATTCCTCGGCGCATTGATATGGGTTACCATTTTACACTGTCTAGTTGAGTGACCATTATAATTACCTATTTTCCATGTAATACTTTGAGAACTTCTTGCATTTGGTTGATTCTGATTTCTCTGATTATGCTGAGTCTTGTTCTTCTGACTTGTTCTACAATTCATAGCTCTATGACCAAATTTATTGCATGAATAACAGTAACCATTGAAAGGTCTTACCTCTTTACAATCCCTTGCTATATGTCCATGCTTGTTACATGCATAACAAGTTCGGTCTACTGGCTTGCGCTCATTCTTAGATGGTTCGACATTGTCTTTAGTCTGATTTCCAGTTTCCTTAGCATCTGTAGTGTCTTTTGGTGTTTTCATCTTTGCTCACATGTCATTAATCTGATTTTGTGCTTCACTAAATCCAATACCGCTGGTATCTCCTTTAAGCTTCCATGCATATAATTGTGACTCTATCAAATCAGAACTGGTGTGTAATTTCTCAATGTGATTCTTTGCCTCTTTCAACTCAGATTCTAACTTTTCTTTGTTGTTTCTTAGCTCCAAGATTTCCATGTTTGCTTGCCTCAATTCTTCATTTAGTTGAAGGTTCTCTTTGATCTGTTCATCATAAACTTATTGATTGTTAGTTATCTTTTCATCCAACTCTTCAATCTGATCTTTTAGAGATGTGTTCTCATTCAGCTTATTAACCATTTTTCCCAAATCATTGTTTGTACAATTTTTTAAATATTGTCTCAGTTTCTTGATGAATACTTGTGCGCCACTGACTTTCAATTTTAGTTCTTCAACTTATTTCTCAGATCTGTCAAGGTCTTCAAGAGCTGCCATAAGATTCTTCTTCAAATTTTTTGCTTCTTCTGAACCCATTGATCTCCTCAAGTGGTTAAACTTTTCTTTAGAGGACCAGATCTCTGATACCAATTGTTAGGAATGGGAAACTGAAGGGGGGGGGGGGGGGGGGGGGGGGTGAATCAGTGTTCACTATATCTTTACAATTTCTTAACTCTTGAATCTTAACTTGATTGCTTAAGTACTGATATGAACATCAATGTAAACAAGATAAACAATCACAACACATAACACTAATATGGTTACAGGGAAACCCAACTAGGTAAAAACCCTAGAGGGAATTGACACCCACTAAGAACTGCACTAGTATTTTATGATCCTTGTTAGAAGATCTGCAACCCTGTTAGGAGTTGTTCTTTACAATGCTTTTAGTACAGTGACCTGGTCAAAGGTCAAACCCTGTTAGGAGTCTTTTACAATAACTCTGTTAGGGGTGGGGACACACTGTTCTAGAGCTCACTACTCAAGTGGTGAAGGCTACAACCTTCTGATCTCAGATACACACTATATCTGTTGAATGAACTGGTGTTGTGACACTACTTGTCTAATCAGTTCCTTTTGTGCACTGATGTGTTAGCCCCTTGTAAAGCTCTAACTTATTCTATTTTCACTTTGCATGTCTCTGCTCTTCTGATGTTATCTCTATATTTATTTTCATACTTTATTACAAAGACACATCTTATATTTATATGCGCTAACAAAACAATTAACTAGGTCGGCCTATAACCGATTACTTACAACGCTTCCAAGTAAATTGGCTCAAGCGTGTTTACAAACAAAGATGTTTACATGTCTACAACCTAATTACAATAGGTGCATAGCCTTTACAAAATATTATTATAACCGCTAATCAAAATACTAACAGTTGGTTGCATACTATGTTCTGTTTTGGCGTTCACTGTCTGTACCACTTCAACTGACTCTATCTTCGTCATACTGTCTCATCTAATCATGTGCTTTTAGACTTAGCATGAATACACTTACCAGCTTAACTTCAAGGGTGCATACCATAACTCGGTCATACACACGTGCGTTAATGCTCTGATATTCCGGTGCTCTGCTAACTGTCCAATCTTCTATACTTAGCTATATTCTGATCTTATGATAATGTGCGCTGACTCCAAAACTTTATGACTTTGTTGCTATAATGACAACACTATATCTAGTCATATACAACAGCATAGTCAACTTGCCAACAGATACAACTCAAAGGGAGTACAAGACTTGATAGTAAGTATTGTCATCATCAATTGAAAAATGAAGATTGTTAGTGTGTTGTCATTAATGTCAAAGAGGGAGATTGTTACTATAATCGATGGTGATGATGATGAAGACCGACTAAGACCAGAGGTATACAAGATAGTAGAAAGATTAGATCAATTATCATCTTGTCATTGATGTCAAGCAATTGATATATGATTTATATTGTGTTGTCATATCATTCGGAGTATGATATAAGTTGAATGAGTTAAAAAGAAGAAGTGAAATGTTGTGATGATGAAGAACTTAATTGGGCAACTGATACAGATCAGACAATGTTAAAGTTATGTTGATATAATTATTTTCTACCTAACATATGATTATATCAAGTTGGTAAAGAATGATAAAGAAGATTAATCAAGTCAGTAAGTAAAATTGTTTTGGCTACCGAGCAAAATATGTCATTTGGTAAAAGAAAAAAGTCATTCGGTTAAGAGGAAAGTAAGTTTCGATAAAGGCAAAGGAATTCAAGACACCAAACATAAGGCTTTAGTCACTGAGTGAAGTTAATCGAAATTCAGTTGAAGAAAAAAAGTTAGTCATCGAGCAAGAAACATAAATTAGATATAAGGATCAAAACGACATTTAATGATGAGCTATGATGTGTTGGAAGATTATGATGATAAAGAAGAGTTAGTTGAAGAGATCTATGATCAGAAAAATTCATGATGATGATCTATGGTACAGATCTAAGTGGAAAAAAGAGAAGAAACAAGTTTCAAGAAATTTCAAATTTCAAGATGATGATAAAATGTTTTACCAAGATCTAAATACATCGAAATAGTTTGTGAAGTTGATCAAATGGTTAAGATTAAGGAAAAGAAAACGTGATAAAGGAGATTAAGTGGCAAAACAAAGTCTATATAAAAGATGAATTTGTATGAACAAATGGCTGGCAAATTGGAGGGTTGAAGAGTCACGTCAACTAATGTAATGAAGAAGGAAAAGGTCGAATTCTGAGTCAATAAGCTGAATTTGATGAAGTGTTGAAGCTAGTGGAAAGTGAATGATTGAAGTGAAGTAGTAGAGCGCATAAAGGATCTGATTATGCAAAGGATAGTTGTAGATTTATACAGGTCAACATATTGACTGTTGCTTATTAATATTTGTAACATAAAAATCTCTTAACTGAGTGGACTTAACAGTCTTATTGTAAAATCTTTGCAAAAGGTAACATTCTAAAGAGTATTTGAAGACCTTTAACTAGGTCACTCCTAGCCGGGTGAAGATCCTAACAGATCTGAGGCAAATCCCTTGACCGAGTCACACTTAGCAATGTGTATTGTAATATTTAATAGGATTGGCTTTTAACTGAGCATACTTCAAAAGAGTATTTTCTTTAGTGGGTAACAATTCCTACAATGGTTTTTCCCAAAGCTGAGTTTCCATGTTAAATACTAGTGTTATATGTGTTGAATGATTTACGTATTTTTTATTGCTAATTGATATAGTTTAGTTATTGTTGTCAGTAAATAGTGAATTGTGTCTGACCGAGTTGACACTTGATTTTAATCAGAGAAATTTTTTAAGGTACAAAAAATCAAGGATTACTAATTCACCCCCTCTCTTCGTAATCCAACAAAAGGGATTGTCAGACCTAAGCAAACATATTTCCTTGGAGGGAGATATGTTTTTGATAATCTTATATTATCCTTACGTGGGAAACTATTAAATGCACTCAACAATTAAACCAAAATGTTATCATTGTCATGTTGGATTTCGATAAAGATTGTGATAGAATGTGGTGGAGTTTCATCCTCAAAAATTTGCAATGGTTGGGGTTTGACCCCAAGCTATGTAAACATGTTGAAATGTTGTTCAAAGATGCTACTTCCCAAATCATAGTTAATAATGAGATGTCTGATCCCTTTCCTTTATAGTGCTCAATAAGACAATGTTGTCATTTATCTCATTTTCTGTATGTGCTTGTTGTTGATGCTCTTGGTTACTTGTTGTAAAAGTACAATCAAATGAATTTAATCAAAGGTATCTCTATCCCTAATAATATGGCAGTTATTAACTTGCATTTTGTGGATGTTAGCATGCTTTTTCTTCAAGATTTTGAGGAAGAGATTTTGAATGTTATGGAAGTTCTTGACCTCTATTGCTGTGTTTTTGGTCCAAGTTAGCCCATCATAAGATTGAATTTCTCATGACACAAATCGATAATACACCTCCTTGGATTTGTATTGAATGGAAACAAATTAAACAAATTAGAGCTTCTTTCTCATTATATAATTTATTTGAAAGGCATGGCAACAAATCTGTAAATATATGAATTGGAAAGATACCTCTCCACAACATGCTTTTAGTTTTGGTTCCTCTTCTATTTTGTGGAACAGGTTGATCCAATATCATGGAGAGCCTCTTGTTGTCTCCTTTCCAAGACATGCCCACCTTTTATTCAAGAGAGGTATCCAACATTTTTGAGATTGGTGGGATTTTGCCTCCATGAACTGGGATAGCTAGTTAAACATCAAGAGCAAGTTCGGTTTAGACAATAAGTTCAAAGGGTTTATCAATTATGTTAAATCCTTGACCTCCATTGATCTATCTATTAAACTTTGCAACCCTTTAAAATGTAACTTTTCTAAGGATTGGTACTAGTTGGCAAAGCATCATTTTGGCTTTTCTTCACCAAAAGAAACATATCTAAGTCTTTTACTTGTATTTCCCTTAAAGCAAAGGCTTAATAACAAATGGAAATGTAAATTTCCGGAGAGCACTTGGAGAAAATTAAGTGCCTAGAAAATTGTACATTTTTTACTCCCAATTGGAGGAAGATTAAAGTGCATAAGAATTCAATCATATAAATGCCCATTTTGTCATCAAAACGAAAGTCTTAAACATATATTTTGAGACTATGTGGGAACCAAAAGGAAACAAAATGTTATCTTTAAATACATTCCTACATTATGTTATCATGATTTACATTGGAAAGAGGCTATTTAAGGCCTAAATCTTTAGAACACTATTGTTGAGCCTATGAGCTATATTATTTTAATTAACATATGAAAAAGTAAATGCATGGCTGTGTTTTCAAACCATGATATTCATCTAGAAGGTGAAATGCTAAGATTTTACGCTGAAATCATATTTTTCAAACCATTCTTTTGTCCTCCCAATTGCAGAAAGGATCCAACGAACAAATAAAAATTAGCAATCACTCACATAGAATCAAATTCCTGCTGCTACAAGTTTACAACTTCACAATTATGATATCTTATGTTCAAAACAGCTTCAACAAAAGTTAAAATTCAATGGAATATTGCAAGCTCTTATTGAACTGTTTTACTATTAGATGCTTAGTTTTATCTGCTATAACTTTATATGTTCGAACTGTTGCAGCGATACTAAGGATTAGACTTAATGATTTTATAATTACCACAGCTCACAACATATATATTTGTCATACCTTATTATGTGTAATGTTTGATCTCTTGAACTGTTATAGTCTATGTGTAGTTTCTGTTATGCTGGTCTTATTTTGGCAATTCTTTGATTGCCTTCTTATGTAATTTATTATTTTGCTTTATTCAATTAAAAAAAAATCTAATTCTTTGTATTATTAATTAAATTCTAAAATATTACAAATTAAATTACTATTTAAAATGTTAAAATATATTTTTTATTATTATTTTATTTATTTTCAATGCATAAATCTTATTTAGTTGTTTATTAAAAATACATAAACAGTCAAATTCTGACATCAGTTACTTCACCATTCCATTGTCTCTTTTTTTAATCAATTTTTGGATCACACTCCCATATCCATCATTAAGATGTAAAAGAATGCCAAGAGATATAAAAATCTAAAATAAAAGTGAATGGAATAGTCCATATCTAAACATAAGCAACCCCATCAGACAACAAACATTAAAATAAAGTCCAAACCTAAACAGCTCCAACAATCCTTTAAGCAATGTATCCATCCCATATCATTTACAGACTACACTATTTTTTCCTTGTGAACCAGCTGTAGTCTCTGGGAAGAATTGCTCAACAATCCCTAACTGTGAATAAGGGAAAAAATGTAGAACTCCTCGTCTGTGAAAGAATCAATCAACAGAAAAAGATCTCAGAATTGTTAGAAAATAAATTAATTACACCACCAACATTCATAAGAGAACATTCTAGACACTTTGACCACTGACCAAGGATGCTTTCAGATTGAGTGAAGAATGTCAGCAAGTTCTAGATTATTCTTCCACTCTCCAGATTTCTCTTGATGTACAAATTGATTATAAATTAATAGAATGGGCCTCTGATCAGCTGAGCCCAATTTGGGTTTCCAATATGGTATCAGAGCCCATGGTAGAAGATTTTGGAGAGTCTGGAGAGGAATCTAAAGGAGTAAGCTAAAGTCATCTGTTAAGTTTGCAGACAAGGTTGCAATTATCAGAGTTGGGCTTGCTGAAAAGAAGTCACAGGAGTCAAAAGTATTGCTGGAGAAAGATATTTCTAACAGCAGACGCTTAAAATTTTATCTCAGTGCAGTTGGACTTTCAGAACATACTTTCTCTCTCTGTGCTTCTTCTGCTGCCCTTTTCTTTTTTCCTCTGTCTTGAGCTGGTGGAGATTAAAGGTCGGCTTGTTGTTTCGGCTGGGATGAGTCATGAAGACTCTTGGGGTGCAATGGAGGTTGGGAGAAACAGGCACAAAAGAACTGTGTCTCGGTTGTCATGGGACTCCCTCAGTGAAGTTACAGTAGTTTCTCGATCCTCTTCTGTTTCTCGCAAGTGTCAAGAGGAGGAGGAGGAGCTCAAGTGTGTCGCACTTCAGAAGTTTCCTCAATACAATGCCTCTCTTGCTTTCCCTGAAGTAAACATTATGGACTATGACCGATTGTTCCATGAAATGCAGCAACAAAATTGATAGAGTGGGGATAGAGTTACCCGACTTGAGGTTTGTTTTGAGAATTTGAATTTGGAAGCTGACAAAGTGTTTGTAGAAATTAAAGGTCGTAGCCTTGGAAGACAAAAGGAGCCGCACACCTTGGTAGATGAGGCAGGCTGCAGTCCTGCCCTCATTAAGTCGTCTCAATATTGTCATAAAAAAAGAAAAAGAAAGGTCTGTGTTGGTGTCCTCCATCTCCCCTTTTTTTTTTTTTGTTTCTTTCTCTGTTTCTGCCCATTTTATTTGAAAAGATTATTATGATAATATCCCTACAGAATTGATGTTTTAATCTTGAAAATTATTGATAATATTTGGGAGGCTCTTGAAAAAAGGTGAATCTCAAATAGTGTGAAAGTTGAAGAACATATTGTATCTGTATTATTGTAAGGGGTGTATTATCGGTTGAACCCAACACCTCAAAAGTTTTTGATTTGATATATTGATGAACTATGTATCTGAAAAGAATTCTTATAGAACTGGCGAGTACAGCGGCTGGGTACCCATGTATCTTGGTAGATGGATTTCTTTTTATATGGACTCAATGATCACATTTTGATGCAGGTACAAAAAGGAGAAAAGCCCAAAATGATGGTTTCCCCATAATGGAGGTTCATGGTCATCCTTAAACCACTTTCGTAAGTAAGGTTTGTGGTAAGCCAAAACCACTTGTTTGGGTTTTTACCAAAACCACTTGTTTGGATGAAAAACCTAAAATAAATGTAACATTGAATTAGTTGGGGAAAATCCCAAATGGTTATGGGTGAACCGGTTAAAAACCCAAATTGATAATGACAATGGGAACAAATTCCCCAAAGTGATAGTGGTAAGGGGAACCAAAATTTTGTGTTGTAAATGGGTACCTAAGAAAGCTTAATGCCAAGACCCATCCTATTTGGATCATGGGGGATAGTTATCAAAATTGGTATAATTAATTTATGGGGGATGTTAGAAAATAAATTAATTACACCACCAACATTCATAAGAGAACATTCTAGACACTTTGACCACTGACAAAGGATGCTTCCAGATTGAATGAAGAATGTCAGCAAGTTCTAGATTATTCTTCCACTCTCCAGATTTCTCTTGATGTACAAATTGATTATAAATTAATAGAATGGGCCTCTGATCAGCTGAGCCCAATTTGGGTTTCCAATAAGAATGAATGAAATCTAAAAAGGAGAAGAGTCTGTTAACCCACCTTCCCAATCTATCAGTCACTTCGAAATCATTTGGAAAACATTCACATCAAAATTCCGCCCATCTTCTGGCATTCTGCATTTCAACTACTAATCGAAAAATACATGCATATAAAGACCGGATTGCAAGCCTCAACTTAGGTTTGAATTGGCTAGAACAAGCAAATGCAAATTGTTGGTCTGTTCTACTGTTGGCCGGCACGGAAGCCCTGGTGCAGTTGGGTAAAAGCTTCGGGATAGTTTGGCGGATGTGGTCTTCACTCTTGTCCTGTGAATCCCCTGCCTCCGGATACAGGGGATTCACCTTTCTATTTCATTCTGCACTATTTGTGAAGCATTGTTATTGCAGTCAAAAGATGATCACATTTTGTCAACAGCGCACTGGCATACACTTCCATTTCGTCTTCTTATTCTTCCCCTGCTAAACAAGACCAAGACCACTCTAACAGTTGCCCACCATCACCGTTTTCTAGTGACTCCCCTGCTTCCGTATACACAATCTGAGACTCTCACCTACCATGGCTTTCCTCCATTCTTCATTCTATTTCCTTCTGCACTATTTGTAAAGCACTGTTATTGCAGTCAAAAGATAGATCGCATATTGTCAACAATACACTCATTTCCACTTCCTCTTCTTCTCCCCCTGCAAAACAAGATCAAGACCACTCTACCAGTTGTCCACCATCACCCTCCATGCCCACAAATCTGAACTTTGCTTCCACCATGAAATAGCATATGCTCAACAGTGGCAGGAACTCATATCATGCTGAGAAATTAAACGTAAACCTAAGGGTGACGGTGTCCTATTCCTCAACATTGAATCAGTGACTGCGTTCCATCATAGTTAGGAACAGTAAAGATGTCCACTGCCTCTTCATCCAGTGATTCATAAAATGATGCTTTCAGTGCCATAAGTGAAGAGTGTGAAACGACCATTGAGCATCTTGAAATTGTTCCAACCAGTAATGGCCAGAAATTTCAAAGACTTGAGCTCGCCAAAATGAATCTGGATGGCTCTCTAAGTTGGGACAGCCAATCAAAACCAGATAGAATGCCAAAGCTTTAACGTAATGCAATCAGGTTCTCACAATAATTTTTAAAAAAATATTTGCAAAGTGGATAGATTGCCCAAGCTATCTGGCAAAAAGGTGAGCTCGCTGCATTCATCCATACATAAAGAGAGTAAAGATTTGAGTCCTCATAAAGTGGGTTGAAGGCTGGCCAATTTAGGGCAATAGGATAAATCCAAGAATAGCAAACCAGATAGGTTTTCGATGTTCTCCAATCTACTTGGGTCCAATTAAATAAAGAGATTCTAATTGGCCAAAGCTTGTTGGGGACCCTCACCAGTGCATATAAAGTTTGTACAAGAATCAAAGTTAGAGGAACTACCAATTTTCTGTTAAGTATTCTGTTAGGCCCGCAAAATTTTCTAGAGTTGATATTTATGTTCCATTAGAATTTATCACCAACAAAAAATTTAACAGAAGATGGACACAAATCGTTTTGACTCTGTTATTTTTAGCGGTGATGTGATGGCTTGAAGATGCTGGTCAAGATGAGTGACACCTTGCACCATTCCTGCAAGAAACCCCAAATCCATTGCAATTTCATTTTCCAAGGAATAAAACACAGAGCAACAACGGGTGCATGTTGCAAGAGAGTACAAACAAGACCAAAGAGATAAGGGTAAGAAAGCGGAAAAAAACTGTGGGAGGGTTGACTCTACAGAAATGTAGAAGGATAAAATGTGGGAGGGCAGAAGTATGCAGTTAAGTCTGAACTTGAATGTGACATAAAGAGGAAGATACTATGATACAGCTGGGGAATCTGTACGTCTTTAAATTGTGGCAACCACTAATGGCGAGAAATTCCAAAGACTTGAACCGGCCAAATGACTCTGGAAGGCTCTCTAGTTGGAACAGCCAATCAAAACAAGATGCTTCAAAGCAGATAGAGTGTCAATGCTTTCAGGTAATCCAACTACGTCTCACAATTATTTAAAGAAAACATTTGCAAAGTGGATAGATTGCCCAAGCTATCTGGCAAATGGTTTAGCTCACTACATTCTTCCACACATAAAGATAGTACAGATTTGAGTTGTCAGAAAGAGGATGGAAGGCTGACGGGCAACAGGATAAACGCAAGAATTGCAGAGCAGATTGGTTTTCAACGTTCTCCAAAGGTGTAGTGATATAACCGCATCTACTTATGTCCAATTAAGTAAGAGACTCTAGTCGACCAAAGCTTGTCCAAACCCTCGCCAGTGCATCTAAGTTTGTATGAGAATCAAACTTGGAGTAACTACCAAATTACCAATTTGCTGTGTGGACGTATTCTGTAGGGCCTACAAAATTTTCTAAAGTAACATCTTACACCATTCCTGTAAGAAACCCCAAATCCATCGCAATCTCAGCTTATGAGGAACAAAATAGAGAGCAACGACTGGCGCCAGTTGTAAGAAAGTAAACTAAAGACTGAAGAGATAAGGGAAAGAAAAAAACACTGTGGGAGGGTAAAAACTACAGAGATGGAGAGATATTAAATTTGGAAAGACAGAGGTATTTCTATTGGCAAAGCTTGATGAAACCCTAACCAGTGCATCTAAGTTTGAACGAGGATCAAACTTACAGGAACTTCCAACTTGCTGTGTAGAAGTATTTTGTCGGGTCAGCAAAATTTTCTACGGTTTATATCTAAATTCCATTGGCGTTTATGCAAACAAAAATTAAACGGCAGAGGGCGACAAGTCGTTCTTACCCTGTCGTCTTTGGCGGCACTGGCTTGAAGCCGTTAGTTAATGATGGAGAATAAGTGATCAATAAGAGTGACATCTTGCGACATTTCTGCAGGAAGACCCAATCTTTTTTTTCTATTGACGACTTAATCTCCATCATTGACCAACTGAATTTCCGCCATTTCTGCAAAAAGCCCTAAATCCATTGCAATCTCTTTTCCCGGGAACATAACACAGAGAGCAAACAGAAGACCGAACGGTGATTGATATGGCAGGATGAGGAGATTGAAGAGGTAAATAGATAAGTATGCAGATAAGCCTGAATTTGAGTGGAAAAAATATATTTATGATACAGACGGGGAATCTGTCGGTGTAAACGAAGTCAACATCCATCAATTAACCTGGTCACAAGGAAAGGAAACTTGAGGGAGAAGACATAGGTAGTGGGCATCTTTTTATATTAAATTATATTTTGAATTTAAAGAAAAATAATAATAAGTGCATTTAGGTTGGAGTAATTTGGGGATTGAAGAAGGTCTAATGAGTGTCGTTTCACTTATTTTTATGAGATATGGATTTTTGTGAACCACTACTCATAAAACACACGTGAATGAATTTGACTCAAAAACTACAAAGTCGAATCCTGTATTTGACTAGAAAACACAAATTGTTTTATTATATTGAATCATTTTAATTTCTAAATTTAATTAAAAAATTAGCAAATATTATTTATATTAAATGATTTTTTTAATTTTTTTTAAATTGAAGGGAAATATTTAGTTGGGCATCTCTTTCTATAAGATCTCATTTCTACTTTTAAATTTAAGGTAGAATATTAAATTATGTTACTTGAATATAGAAATGGAGGAAAAAAAGATTTAGTGAAAAGGGGAAATTCAACTAAAAGATTAAATAGAAGAGAGTTTTCAAAGGTTTTAATTGAAAATAAGGAGAAATTCACATATAAAAGAGAGATAGATTATTTAAAAATGATGCATAGTTTTACGATATCATTGATAAGCATCTCCAAATTTAACCTACAAGTGATGCACAATTTTGTGACATCACTCTGCCTCATGCAAAAAAAGGTCATGTGCAAGGACATGAAGGAGGGGAACTACAAGAAACTCTTCAAGTTTCTTACTGAAGACTAGAGCCATGTGCTCCACTAGTCTCTGGATAGACTTGTTGGTTGTGGTTTTTTGCTTTAAATGTTGTTTATGTCTAGTGGTTTACATTTTAATAATCTTAAGACTTTAAGTAGTTTGCAGGTTTATATTGTTAAGACTTTAGTAGTTTATAGTGTTATGCTATTGGACTATGCTTTTGGTTTTGATGTTTGTCAGTTGTTAATGTTGTGATTTTGATAGTTGAACTGCCTTTGGGCTATGTGTTTTAAAGGAATGGCACCCTTGTTTTGATGCTAATAATATCAAAAACAAAATTGAAGCAAGTGAATAAAGGATCATTAGAAAAGGCCGATCTTCTTCCAAGATTGAGTGATGCAATGAAGATGCAATGAAGATTGGATTGAAGATGGTTTTGTAGTTTGCAATGAATAATTGGGAAATCTATTTGTTGGTTTGCTTGGTTGTGTCATGTTTGGTTGAGTTTTTCTTCCTATGTTGGATAGGTTTTGCTTTTTTAGGTTGGTTTTTTCATCTTAAGTCAAGTTATTATAGAAAGTTTGTAAGTTTTTCCTAGAAGTATTCATTCATAATATTTTATGTAAAATTATTAATGAAATTGATTGTAGGATACTTGTGAAAATAATGCTAAGTGGTAACACTTTTTGTGTTTGTGAGATTAGTATTTTTTAATTTTTTTGATGTATAAAGGTTTTAGGGACATTTGAACATGTCTTGGGTTCCTCAAGTTCTTATTGTCTTTAAACTCCCATGAGAATGAATAGTTTGTAAGATCTTAGGCTTGGAGACTTGGGGGTCATGATATAAATTGTTATTATTTTTTTTCCATTTTGGGATTAGTTCAAATTTGCCCAAATTTGTGCAAATGTTGCAGGTTTATAAGGTAAAGAAAATTGGTAGGTTTGTGGACTTTCAAAGGCCATAGGAATCTTTGCTCTATTATCTCAAAGTTCTGAATTTTCTTGGGATTCTAAACCCTAAAGTCATTACATTATTCTTAGAGTCCAAGTTCCCTCGGAAACTTGTAAGCCTTAAGTGCTATATTTTCATTTCCTACAATAAACATGTGTTTTATTTAAAAAATTTGTGGACATGCAAAGGTCCTAGGCATATTTGCATCATAATCTCAAAGTAGTTCCATTGGGATCCTAAACCCTAAAATCTTCACATTATTCCAAGTGTTCAAGTCTCCTTGAGAACTTGAAAGCCTTAATTCCCTATATCCTCAAGTTCCTCTAGAACCTTGAGTTATATTTAGAAAAATTTTGGAATTTCAAAAAGATCAAAGATACTTTTGCACCATTATGAAAATAAATCCCAAGTTTCCCTAGTTTCTTGTAATTGTAAAGTACCAAATTTATATATTTGCCTAGGCATGTTCCAAGGTCCCAACTTTTCTAGGTCCTCATTTCCTTTGATTCCTTGATTCCTACACTTCAAATCCCTTAGTAAATTTCTACAAACTTGTGGACTCCTAAAACACATTGGAACTTATTCCTAAGTTCTGAAATTCCACGAGATCCTAAAAACTTACAAATCGAATAAAGGAATCTTTGAATGAATGAGTTTAAAGTGATTTCAAAAGTATTCAAGATGGATTTGAAGGCTAATTCAACTTAAATGGTCATGAAAAAATTATAAAATATAATTTTGTATGAAGAAAGAAGAGGAAGAAGTTTTATTACTAAAGTTTGAACAACTTCATAAGTAAAGTTTATACACCTTCAATATTGAAGTTTGTACTATATTTTAGTAAAGGGATATAAATGAGAAATAAAATATGATATCCTAAAAATTCATAAGAAATTGAGTTTCTAGATATATTTTTACTTGTATGGGTATGGTGATGCAACAAAAAAGAGTTTGGTAGTTTTGGTAGTGATTAGGTAGATTCATCATTCTAGGGTTGCCAGAATAATATAAATTTTATTTTTAAGTGTTTTAAGATCTTCGTTGAGAGCTCTCTCTATATGTACACTATATCATTTTAATTGATCACGATCATAAATATGATAATTCTCACGTATTTTTATATAAAGAATGATATTTAAAGATGACTATTACATGAAGAACTTGTCTATTTATGAAGAGATCAAAATCATTACTTTAAAAGTGCATGCTCTGATATTAGGTATCTATCTTGATGAATGCAAGACAAAAGAATAATTCAAGCAAATAATGGAAGCCCACTAATGATTAAGTCATAAAAATTGATTCCTAGAAATTTTTGTTGGAATACATTGAGAAGGAAATTTCATGTAATATGTTTGAATATATTAGACTTCAAATTTGATGCCATACAAAAATGTATCTTGTCAAACTTTAGAATCTACATAACATGATAAGGAGAACAATAATCAATGGTGCAATTAATATTAATCAATAATTATATATGTTGATAATGACTATAAGTCACGATAATTTAATATATCAAGCTATTGTCATATATTAACATTTTTTCTTGCATATTCACTTAGTAATATTAAAATACTTCTAATGAACATGTGTACCAGGATTCTTGAGGTGAAAGAAATTTAAAGTGGGAAAAGCAAAATATTTGCGATATACATTGATGCTTAAATTATAATATGCACTTAGAATAATTTATAGGAGTTTTAAACATGCTAACATTTTGTAATGATCTTGAGATAAATATAAGATTAAGGCTTTATTTAATGGGGTCAACTTACTCAATTTAATCCTTCTAATATAATAAATAAAGTAAAAAGAAGACATTATATTACCTATATTTTTTATATTATAATTTAGAAGAAGTGTACTAAGGCATCACTATAACTTGCTAAGATATTTAACATATCACTTATAATAATTATGTGATAATCTACAACTAAAGTTGAAGTATTAAATGAGAAAAATTGTTAATATAATATGATAAATATATACTGATCAAGTATTATAGTAAAACTATTTTCTAAGATATTGGTAATGAAAATAAATCATAATGATATAAAAATTAATATTTTAGTAAGTGTGAGATCAAAAGAAAAATACAATTATTAGATACTAATTTTATAATAAGAAATCTACAAAGTACAATGTCTTATTGTAAATGATCTTCAACTTTAAGGAGTGATTTTCACCAAATGAACATGCATTTCTTGGATAATAAAGTTTAATAGTTGTTTCTTCACCTCATTATGTTTTTACCTCCATTACCTCTTTGACTTCTTTGGAAATTTCAATAAGAGAAGATAATGCAATCATTCATTGTTTGTTGTATGGTTAATGTATAATGAGTTGATGTATATGAAACTAGAAAAAAAAAGATAATATACAAAGAGATTTCTCCTACTTTCCTAAGGATGTAGCCAAATTGGTGAAGATGTAAATCTAGTGTATTTTGTTTATTGTTCATTTTATCTTGCATATCTTTAATTCTAAGTTTCCTTATTATTTATTTGTCTACACTTCGAATCAACAATTGGTATCATATATTGTCGAAGAAGTTGAGTTGGAATTTGTAAATAATTTTTGGGAAAATGGAAGAGGTAGATAAATGGAGAATAAAGAATTCTTAGGATGAAAGTTTGGGATGTGGAAGATGCAAATGGAGAAATTGTTGATTCAAAGAGACCTCTCTGATACACTAAAAGGAAAAACCAAGAAGCCAACTATGATGGTTGATAAGGAGTGGGAAGAATCAAATAAGAAAGCAAGAGCAATTTCATCATCCTTTATTTATCTAGTAATTTATGAGCAATTGATTTTTGTGAATATGAATAAATCAAGTCATCTAATTATTGTTCTCTCTACGAGATAGTTGGAAAGGAGTAGTGATGACAATCAATAATTTAATGTTTGATAAATAAGGAATCATACATAAATTCAATTATATTTTTGGGATTCTCCTTAGTGAAGATATGAGGAGGAAAAGTCAAGGGAACTCCTTGGAATATGCTTTAGTTTTTGGTATACATGAAGACCCCTAGAAAGAGATAGATATAATAATAGGAGAAGATCAAAATCTATGAAAGGTCCGAGTCTATATGTAGAAATGCAAGTTCTTGGCTTTGTGGAAAATAAGGACATGTTAATAAGAAGTATTGGTCATATAAGGAGGTGAAAAATCAAACAAAAGAGAATGAAGTTAACACTAGATATGAAGGTGCATTAGTCTTGTCAACAAGTGAAACTACAATTGATGAGTGGATGTTGCACTCTGGTGCTTCTTTTCGTGCAACCTTGTGCTAGGGTTTTATAAAAAAACATCATGAAGGAAAACTTGGCAAGGTATACCTTGGTGAAAATTAACCACATGACATTATTGACAAAGGTGATATGTTGCTAAGATTAAAAATGGAAATAAGTGGTTATTGTGGGATGTGAGACATGTTCCTCATATTAAACATAACCTTATTTTTGTAGGACAACTTGATGCTCAAGGATGCAACATCACTTTTTTTTGTAAATACTTGAAAGGTGACCAAAGCAACATTTGTAATTGCAAGAGGAAACAAAAAGGTCAATTCATATGTGCTATAAGTTCATGCTGAAGTGATAGTTGCAATGGTTGTTGTGGATAGTGGGACAAAGGTTCTCTAAAATTGAACATGATAAGAAGACAAGGTAATAGAGCTCATACCCTTGAAAATATTTGGTCATACAGAGGTAACCTTTATTGGATGGCCAAATTACTAGTTGCTTCTCTTGATAATAACACTTGCAAAGTTTAATGGATTTATATGTTAAATAAGAAGTCAAAAGTATTTAGCGAATTTTAAATTTTCAAAGCAATTGTTGAAAATCAAAATAACAATTAAAAAAAGTGCTTGAATATGGATAATGGTGGAGAGTTTTGTTCTTTGGAGTTTGATAACTTTTGTGTAGATAATGGCATACAACACATCAAAATTGTTCTTTTCACCCCTCAAGTAAATGGTGTAGTTGAGAGGTTGAATCAAACTCAAAGGATGTTCTCTAATACAAGTTTGGGTAAAGATTTTTTAACAAAAGCCATTAGTATGGTAGTGTACTTGATTAATTGAGGCCTTTCATCTTAGTTGGATTTTGAGATTCTAAAAGAGAAGTGGATGGGAAAAAGAATTTCAACTTACAAGCCTTTGGTTGTGAAGCATTCACTCATGTTCCCAAGGAGAAGAGAACAAAGTTGGATATCACATCCAAGTGATATATTTTTGTTGGCTATGGAGAAGAATAGTATGGTTTTAGGTTGGGGGGTCCAATTTCCAAATAGCTAATTCAAAACCAAGATGTGATATTTAATGAGAAGACATTTCCAAGTTTGCAAGGGTAGAGGACACTAATAAAGGGATTTGTGCCATTATCTAATACCATAAATGAAAATACTAGCTTTGAAAACCTCGAATCAACATTCGATGGCACATGAGACATAACGATAGTAGATTTCCACAATCCATGAAATGTCGGTGATATACTTCTAGGCAAGATTGTGTGTAATTATTTTTTCTTTTTAGCATCGATATTTTAAATCAATCTCCATGATCCATCATCAAGATGCGAGAGTTTATTTGAGTTCTTAAACTTTCTCATCCTAATGATAGATCATGAAGTTTGATCTGAAACATCGATATTAAAAAAAAATTACACACAATCTTACCCAAAAATATGTCACTAATACAGAAGACATCCTAATCTACACAATCTCATGTTACAATAAATAATCTACAACTTCATCTCTATCACCCACCCCACACAACTTCATCCCAATGTATAGGCAAAATGTACAATAAGAGCTTTAAATCCCACAAAACCTCCCAAAACTCTTGCATATGCAACATATTCCTACACAATGTCAAGAGAGACAACCTACACAACATTCACAAAGCATTGGGCGCTTTGTTGAACTATCAACATAGCTCCCAATAGAGCATTTTCTAAATCCGCAGCCCCCACCAATTTCATCGAGTTCACCCGATCTTTGTATATTCTCGTGCGACTTGCCTCCATTCCCGTTCGGCTGAGAACGTTGCCTATCAAATCTCTACCAAACTTGCTATGTGCTGTTATTGAGGACATCCCCATGCAGCCCCCACATGCTTTGTCTTTACCATAGTTTGAAAATTCAATAAATTCAATACCAAAAAGCATTGGTGCATTATCTACTATGCAAATAAATATTGGGATGAGTAATGTGGTAGCATGTTTACCGGTAATGTGGGAATGTAGAGGATTTGTTTTGATAATGTCAAAGATGATATTGTCAAGGTAATGTTGGCATATAGGAGAGTCATTTCCAACATACAAAGCACAAGGAAAATAATAATTTAGAAGGTAATTCACAAAAATTATTTCCTCAATGAGGAGGTCTATCAAAGAGCATCGACCTCTACTAAAGTATAGTGATTTTATCTACCATTTTTTATTCTCTACTCGAGCAGAGTCGATCACTTTCGAAGATGTTTGCAAAGGCATACATCGTGAGAAGTGGAAGAATGTGATGAAAGAAGAAATATATTCATTAATGACAAATCACATATGGGATTTGGTGAATCTTCCACTCAATCAGAGAGTAAAAAGATGAGGGTGTACAAATTAAAAGAAGAGGAGGGAGGCAAGAACAATATTGAGTCAAATTGGTGGTAAAGGGATATGACCAATAGAATAGGTTATATCTTCACTAGTTGTGAAGATGACCACCATCTAAGTAGTATTGGGGTTGGCAACTGTTTATGACCTTGAATTAGAGCTACTTGGTGTTACGACGATGTTTCTTTATGGTGACTTACAAGAAGAAGTCTATATGCAGCAACCTAAAGGTTTTATAAATGAAGAGAAAGATAATTTATTTTGTAGATTAAGGAGAAGCTTTTATGAACTCAAACAAGTGCTACAATAGTGGTATCTCAATTTTGATTACTTCATGGTTGAAAAATACTTCATCGGATGCGAATAATATCTATATGTCTATTACAAAGTGTTATACAATGGCGAGTTTGTTTTATTGTTGTTATATGTTGACAATATGGTAGTGACTCAACTAGTATGAATGTTGTTAGTAAACTAAAATAACAATTAGCTCACAAGTTTGCAATGAAGGATTTGGGGGTAGTAAAGAGGATTCTTGGTATGACCATAATCAAGATAGGTAGAAAAGAGAGATCAAATTGTCACAAGAAAAAAAAATTGATAAGGTCTTGGACAAATTGAACATGTAGGGTGCTAAGGGTGTAAGCACACCACTTGCTGATCATTTTCATTTATCCTCTAAGATATGTCCCAAGACAAAATAAAACCAAGCATACATGAAAGGAACTCTACATTCATCCACTATTGGGAACCTCATGCATGTGGTGGTATGCATTACACTTGACATTATTCATACAATACGAGCAATCCAAGTAAAACTCATTGTCAAGATGTTAACTAGATTTTATAGTATTTGAAGGGCACTTCAGATTATGTTTTGTGCACTGGAGGGAGAAGAAGCTAAGATTACAATAAGGTTAAACTGGCAATCTTAGTTAAACTCGTAGTGGTGAAATTCGTCAAAATACTAGTGGAGAAGCTAAGATTGCATCGACTAGGGACTAAAGACTAGTGCTTGAATCTAAAATAAATCAAAATGCATTTGTTGTGTGCATATATAATTGAAAACTCTTGTCTTTCTATACGTTTGATATTCTCCAGTTCAACATGCATTTGTAATTGAAGGAATGCAAATCAATTTTCTTTAAATTCTACTGTTTACGTTTCTTTACATAATGAATAAAAATTATTTATAAAGTTAACTTTATAAATCAATAAGATACTACAGTCCATTTTTTGTCACTTCTAAAATTATTGTTAAAAATTCTAATTGTATATTAGAATTATTAATATTCAACTATTTTATATACATGCTTTAAATTAGCATCTATATCCTCTAAAAAGAAAATGTGAACAATTATATTATAGACATTTACATGAATTATATATATCAACTATTTTCCATTTGTTATATTTTAAGTTCTTAACAATAATTTCGTTTCATCATCATTAAATATGAATCTTAAAATTCCTTTTTAGAATAAATATATCATACTTTATTTTCAGAAATAATTAATAATGGCCCACATGATGGGTTTTAGAGAAATGAAAGAATAAATAAAGATTAGTCTCGTCCTATAGCGTGTTAGACTTACATGGTAGCACGTACCATTCATGCTTTATACGAAATAGTTTTAAATTAATAACCGTACAGAGTGTTCTTTTGGAAGTCTTTTTAAATTAATCATCATACGGAATGTTTTTCGTTAGAATATTTTCGAGTGTTCTTGTGGCTTAGTGTTCTTGTGGCTTTGGAATTTTGAGGCTCTGATAGCTCAGTTGGTTAGAGCACCCGTTTAGTAAGCGGGAGGTCTTGAGTTCAACTCTCAATCAGAGCAGCAGACGATTTCTCAACAATTCTAAATCATAGTTGCATATTTTGAAGTTCTGATAATTTCATCTTATAGAGGAATTTATTAAGTTATGGTTGTATTCGTGACAAGATATCAATCCTTTTCAATTCGTCACTATCGTACAGCTCCAAAAACCTTAAATAAGACATGGATCTTTTTGATATGCAGATAAAGACATGGATCGGACACAGATAAGACATGAAATGAACGACTGCTTTGTAATGAACTGATATTATTTGCACTCATTTTTTCATTTTTCAAAATTATTTGTTTGTAGTCTGGATACTTTAAATTCCTGGATCTGTAATTGTGCTCCACAAAATCCTAATTTTCTAAGCCTTCTTACTTAAAAGACATGAAATGAATCTAATCCGACTGTTCTTTAAGATAATAAGATTTAAACAAATATAAGCTCTGTTTGGTAGTTTCAAATGAAAGGGAATTTGAAACACAATTTAATGGCCTGGTGTTGACAGAAATTTAATGTGAACATGCAAGCTAATAAAGAGGGGAAACAGAGCATGAGCCTGGTTTTACTTCAGAGAACGCTTTTAAAGATAACGGGGTTGAAGTCAATTCACGCCCTGCAGACAATAATTGCAAATTATTTGGTTTTCATTTGATTGACAAGGCGGCGCTTATACAGCTACGAATTTAATTGGTCATACGAAAGGAACACTTAGTTTTTTTTCCGAAAAGTTATCCAAAATTATAAAAAAAAAAGCTAATTTCATGATAGCCACTACTGACAATCGGAGCCAAATCCATTAAAAAACGAACAAGGATGACCAAATCTGATACAAAGAAAAATCATGTTGGAGAGCATTGCAAGAAACACAGTGCAGAGCTCAGAGTAACACTACAAGGAGCCGTAATAAAGTAGTAATTATTTTACAATTTATAGGTTAAAATTGGAATTTGTGAGTTCTATGTATTGTTGGAAAGATTCGACAGCTCAGAAGCATAAATTTCTTTACAATGAAGGTACATAAAGCAGGGTAGAGCTCTTGGGTAGCTGCGGATTTTACAAAATTTGAAGAACACAAAGAGCTTATCCATGCGCTATGGCAACTTAATCCATTCAGGACTCTAGTAGGCCAGGTGAGGGCTGATATTCCATGTTAAACAATTTCAAAAGCAGATACCTATACCTAGGGTTTAGTAGCATTTTCTAATCTCCCAAATGATGGGAATGATTCAATTTTCTACTCTTTTGAAATATATTTTTTTGGATCTTCTTAATTTTTTTATATATTCTTTATATTGTTCTTTATGTTTCATTTTATTGATGGATCATGTAGTATGATTTGAAATGTTCAATACAGTTCTCTATGCTTCATCTTGATGATAGATCATGTAGTATGATTTGAAATGTTGATAATGAAAATACTGCACACAATTTAAGTGAGAAATCTTTTAACACATCTCCATGAACTAAGGAAACTATATGATTTTAATATTTTTCATATTCTTTTGATATCTTGGTGTGTCTTGTTTGACAACTAATTCTAAATTGATGAAAAAACAACTAAATTTGTTGATAATATTGTTTTACCATATTGAAATGTCATTTGATTATTGTTCAATACTATATGATATGCTGTGTACTTGTTAAAAAAGGATTAATATTTTATAATCTAATAGACATGCAGAAGAATAAAAAAACATATACATAGCACTAAATGATTTCACAGAGCCACACAATAATGTGGATTCATAGGAAAGGTATGTGAATGCTTAAATAAAATGCCTAAAGAACACAATTATCTGCATGTAAGATGTGGAACTATTGTCAAGATACACAAGAATTGTTTTCTAGAATGTCTCAAAGTATTTTGGTTCGAATATACAAAATGCAAATTCATTGATACAACATGTGAAGAAAAACACCACCTACATATGCACATGCAAACCATTGCCTAGTTAAACCTCAATTACTAATTAAAACAAGAATTAAAAACCTGATATTAAAAGGGGACTAAAATGCCCATACAAGAAATATGACTGTGCTTCATATTGTGGATATTGAAGTCTAAATCATATTATCTTCCAATTTGGAAGACCCAAACAATTACAAGAAACACAAAATTAATAGGTCTACACTTGTTCAGAGATTCGCACCAACAATACACTATATTTTTGTTCCTTTTACCAGCTTAGTTACAGTGGCACTTCAAAAAAAAAATGAAGCAGCCCTTAAAGATAAAAATTGGAAGGTAAAGCGGCCAATGCTCTCAATGAGACACAAAATAAAAAATAAAAAATGTAATCTTTATAAAAAATAAGTTTTTTTTTAAAACAAACATAATAATCAACATTATAAATAATAGATTATTAATATATAAATAAATTAAATAATGGATGCTTATTTATTTTTTAAATAGATTTAGGCATAGCTAAATAAATTAATATTTTTGATAGAAAAAAGCAGTAAGAGGGTGTTGGTCCGAGGTACAAGGACTAGAAGCACATTAACAACATATTAATAGCACTAGTCAGTAGCAATTCATAAGCAGTAAGTCAATAGAAATACTAACACCTAATCTGCCTCTATCAAAAACAAACAAGACAGTTCTGTTCAAAAATATTGCACCACAGTATCTTAAGCACATAAAAATAAGCATACTATCAGTATTGTGCCTCACAAGGTTAGACTAGCAAATAGTTAAAGTAGCAGTATTGTTAAACCAGGAACAGAAACTAGGGCAAGCATGCCCAACCAAAAATAAAAATCTCATAACCAGTAGTAGTTAAGATCCCCTCCCTAGATGTTTAGACATCAGGCAAGTGGCCCACTCTTCCTGTAAGAATAGAAAGAGGTCTTTATTGTCCTCATCTACCGCCAGAGCGCCACCAGCCAACTTTTCCTGCACAGTGCAAAGAGTCACAGCCGACGCATGCATGATTTTGAGGGCAAACCTGTTAGAAACCTTGATATGGTTTTTGATACCCTGTATGTCCTGCTTAAGGCTAGAAATATCCTTGTCCAACTCCAAGAATTTCAGCTTAAGGGATCCCTTAAAGCTGTCATTGCCTTCCAGAGGAACAGAGTTATGTTCAGTGGGGGGGATCTAGCCTGGAGATCATGGGGAGAGGCCGAGGGCGGGGAGGAACTGCGGGGATTTTCCTGTTGGAGATTTAGGGTGGGGGAGGCTCCATTCTTGTGTGAGCACAGGTGGTCATCAAAAGAGCCCTCAATCGACTCAGTGGTAGGGGGGTCCGTTTCCGAGGGGGACTTCTCCTTAGAGGCCATTTCCCTGATTCTGGTTTTGCACCTCTCCTTAGCAATTCTATTCGAATGACGGACCGAGCCCTCTAAATCCACCTCCAACTTGACCTGGCTATCTAAAATCTTCTATTTTTTGGGCTTCCTTTCAGTTTTCGGGGTACTGTCAGCCTCCTTCAAAACCCTAGCTTCTAAAGACTCAGAAACATGGGATTCTTCAAGCTCCTCATCCCTTTTAAAAGGGTTTCTTACACATCTCTTACGACTTTTACCATCTTTCGGGATGAGGTCCGTTTCTTGAATTTCCTGGATGGAGTGGGAGGTAGAGTGAGTGGGGTTGTCAATTTTCGTTGGAGACCCTTCCTGGGTGACATCTTGGATAATAAGGGGGGACTCGGGAGGGGGGCAAATGGCCTTATGAAATTTATACAAATAGAGAAGGAGTCCCTGGTGGAGAATAGGGATAGGCTTATCGGGATTTTCCTTAATATCCAAAATATTACTTTCAATAAAGTGTAGAAGGTAAAAAGGAATGGAAATGAGATCCTTGTTCCTGATATGATTAAGAAACGGTAAGTGGTAGTAGTAGAACACAGTTTATTTACCTTCGAGGGTGAAGTATTTCATCACAATAAGGCACAGCTTGGGCCAAAAATCCGGAAGCAACTCGTGATTAAAGCCACCAAACTTCTTGACAGGTTCCTCCCCTTCTTTGAAAAATTGTTTGAGGCTGGTAGGGTCCGGGGTCCTGTTGGCTTTTTTATACTTTCTTCCTTCCATAGAGAGCCTGGTCGCCTTAGCAATAACTTCCTCATTGATTTGGAAGTGACTACCTCCAATAGAGACCTTTCTATTGTTCTAGGATGAAACAAACTATTTGGATAATTGTTCATCATGCCCCCCTTTCATGCGCTCCATAAAACCCCAGATACCACTTTCCTTATAGTAGTGGGTCACCAATGTAAGGAAGCAAAGGTGTGCGGAAACGCTTCCTACGCTAATCTTGAGAGGACGGTTATGCAAATTTCAACTTAAACATTGCAAAGATCTCAAGAAATGCATAACAAAGCATAAACAAAATAACAATGAACACATAACACAGTGATTACCGTGGGGAAACCCTTTCGGGAGAAAAACCCCACCCTCCAAAACTAGCACAATGTATTATCAAATCAAAATGATTACAATACACTTGCAATGCAAGTTCTTACAGGAGCGCATCACCACAACTCGAACTCAGAGAGACTCCTTCTAGCATCCAGTCTTGCAAAAACTCAATTGTACAAACACCTCCCCAAGCCCTCCTTTTATAGTGATTTTACAACCTGGAAACCACTTGTGGTTTTACAAAACCATGGGCTTAACCACCATGCCACATGGTGCCCATTTTTGACATTTACATTTCCAAGATGGAAAAACAACCAGGTTAAAATAGTATTCCCGTCCATAATTTTGTCCTCTAGTTTAGACCCCCATAAAACTTACAAAATGAGTCATTAAGGCTCTAAAAATGGCCCACCTATATTCTACTATGGACAAGACTCATTTTTAACAACTCACTAACCATTTTCCAATGTATAAACATGTGGAAAACTACCTTAAACAAATTTTAGAATTTTCTAGAAAAAAGGCTGCAAGGTTGAGACACATGTTCTCAACATTCTCCCACTTGTCGAACACCTTGCAAGAGTCAGGGGATCCAAATTATCATGGACTTAATTGCTAGGGGCCGAGAGGCCCATAGACTCTGAACACCATCTGAACTTCTCTGTGCTCACGGGCTTAGTTAATGCATCAGCAACATTCACCAAAGTCTCTACCTTTTCCAGCTTCACCTTGCCATCCTCAACCATATCTCTCACAAAATGATATTGTACATCAATGTGCTTGGTCCTGGCATGAAAAGTAGGGTTCTTCGCTAGGCAGATTGCACTCTGACTGTCACTGTAAATTGTCACTGCACCCTGTTTGAACTCTATATCTGAACACAATCTCTTTAGCCAGATGGCTTCCTTACAGGCATGAGTAGCTGCCATATACTCTGCCTCAGTAGTGGACAAAGCGACCACAGCCTGTCGCTTGCTCATCCAACTAATTGCAACACCAAATAATGTAAACACATATGCACTGGTGGATCTTCTTCTATCAACATCACCGGCCCAGTCTGAATCCACATAGCCTTGAATATCTAAGGAATGCTCATTTCCTGTTCCATGAAAATATATCGAGTACTCTGAAGTACCCCTCAAATATCTGAAAACTCTTTTTACTGCATCCCAATGTACTCTTCCTGGATTAGACATATAACGGGAAAGTACTCCCACTGCTTGGGCAATGTCTGGTCTTGTACAGACCATAGCATACATCAAACTTCCAACAGCACTTTGATATGGTACTCGACTCATCTCTTCCATCTCCAATGGGGATGAAGGACACTGTGAACTAGAAAGCTTTGTTCCCATTGTAACAGGAACACTCAATGGTCTTGAATCCTGCATATTGAATCTTTTCAAAATAGTACCAACATACTTGCTCTGGCCTAACCAAAGCTTTCTGTTTTGTCTATCTCTTACAATCTCCATTCCTAGAATGTGCCTAGCTGCACCAAGATCTTTCATTTCAAACTTTATCGAGAGCTGAGATTTTAACTCTGCAATCAAACCTTTTCCTTTGCCAATAAACAACATGTCATCGACATACAAGGCAATAACCAGGAAATGATCACCATCAGATTTAAAATATATACAGTGATCAGATTTAGATCGCACAAATCCCAAACTCAACACATATGTATCAAACTTCTGGTACCACATCCTAGGACTCTGTTTTAAGCCATACAAGGATTTCTTCAACTTACAGACCAAATGACTTTTACCTTTCACCACATAGTGCTCTGGCTGTGTCATGTAAATTTCTTCCTCCAAATCTCCATGAAGGAAAGCAGTTTTCACATCCATTTGCTCGATCTCTAGATCATAGGCTGCTACAATAGAAAGCAAAAATCTAATGGATGTCATTTTGGCTACTGGAGAAAAAATCTCACCATAATCTACTCCCTCAACCTGGGAGTAACCTTTTGCAACCAAACGTGCTTTATACTTCTCAATACTTCCATCTGAACCTATCTTCTTCTTGAACACCCATTTACAACCAATAGGCTTTCGTCCTTCAGGCAATGGTACAAGGTCCCATGTTTCATTCCTCTTAAGAGCTGCCATTTCTTCATCCATGGCTATTTTCCAGGACTCTGAATCATTCATACCAAGAGCCTCTTCTACAGATCTCGGTTCATCAATGTTAGCATTTAATGCAAATATGCATCTCCAATCATCAGGAGAATACCCATACCTTTCAGGTGGTTTTCTTTGTCTAGTAGACCTTCGAACAAGATCTGGTTCAGGTTCAACTTCAGCTTCAGGTATCTCTTCTTCCTCTGATGATTCAGAACTCATAGAGCTCTCCTCGACTTCTTGTCTTTCTAAGGGCCTTGATTCAACTTTCTCCGGTGTAGCAGGTAGTTGAATCACATCTTTCTTTTGTTCTGTTTGTTCTGGCTGCACTATAACAGAAGAAGGCTTAGTTTCTCTAAAAATAACACTTCTTGAATAAAATACCTTTTGTTCAACAGGATTCCAAAGCTTGTATCCTTTCACACCATAACTGTATCCGATGAAAATACATTTAACAGCTTTGTTGTCCAATTTAGTCCGCTTCTCCTTTGGCACATGAGCATATGCTTCGCAACCGAACACTCTCAGATGTCTAAGTGAAGGCTTGTGGCCCGACCATGCTTCCATTGGCGTCTTATCAACAAGAGCTGATGTAGGAGACCTGTTTATCAGGTAGCAGGAAATGGCTACAGCTTCAGCCCAGAACCTTTGTTCTAGTCTAGCTCCACTTAGCATACTCCTAGCCTTCTCCATCAGGGTCCTGTTCATTCTTTCTGCAACTCCATTCTGTTGTGGAGAATACGGAGTTGTCTTTTCTCTTTTAATACCACAATCTTTACAAAATGTGTCAAAATCATTAGAGCAAAATTCACCACCATTATCAGTTCTCAAACATTTTATTTTCTTTCCAGTCTGCAACTCAACCATTGCTTTAAATTCTTTGAAACGACTGAAAACTTCAGCTTTACTCCTAAGAAAATAAACCCATGTTCTTCTACTGAAATCATCAATGAAAGAAACATAATAAACTGATCTACCAATAGAAGGAACATCAACTGGACCAAATACATCCGAATGGATTAGATCCAAAATACATGAGGACTTATGAGAACTCGAGTAAAACTGAATGCGGTTTTGTTTACCATAGATACAATGCTCACAAAAATCAAACTCAAGATTGCAATCATTCAACCCATCAACAAGGTTCTTATTTTTCAAGGTTCGTAGACCCTTCTCACCTATGTGGCCGAGTCTCTGGTGCCATAACATGGTCTTCTCTGCAGGCAATTTTGATTCGGTAGACAAAGCACCCTTGGGTACCCAAAAACCACGACCATCTGTTGAAAGAGAAACCCTCTCCTTTTCCAACTGAGTAGTCTTTTTCACACTCTTATCAGAAGTACTATTGCACTCAACTGTGCATGCATCAAGCTGGTACAGTGTACCCAATCTGCTTCCTCTTGCTATCACCATAGCACCTCTTACCATTTTCACACCTGCTTCAAAAAATTGTACATGCACACCGCATCTATTAGCTTGCTAACAGATAACAAATTCCTTGCTAGTCCCGGGATATGCAAGACACCATCAAATCTTCTAATTCTACCATCAGAAAATTTCACACGAATACTTCCACGACCAACAATATCAAGTACTGAGTTATCACCCAAATATACCTTACCACCATCAAAATTTTCATACTTACTAAACCAGTTTCTATTAGGAGTCATGTGGAAAGATGCACCTGAGTCTAGTAACCATGCATTGTCACCTGCATGAGTGGTCAAGGCTGCGATGAAAGCATCTCCATCTTCCTTCTCGGACTCAGAATCAGAATCTTGCTTCTTCTTCTTCTTTTTCTTCTCCTCTTTGCAGTCCTTTCGGAAGTGTCCGGGTTTGCCACAGTTCCAGCAGATTGCCTTGGACTTCGCAGGAGATTTTGATCTCCCCTTATTCTTGGACTTAGAACGGCCATGCTGCTTTTCGTTCTTGCCTCTTTCTTTTGGTCTTCCTCGAACACTCAAAGCCTCTTTGGCATTCAGAGAGACCTTCCTTCTCATCTCTTCAGAAAGTAGAGAACCAACAACATCCTCCATCTTCAAGGTAACTGAAGTGCTCCCTATGGCCATAACAAGGCTGTCCCATGAGTCTGGCAACGAACATAGCAAGATTTGGCATCTTTCTTCTTCATCCATTGGCACCCCAACAGAGGTTAACTGAGTCACCAACATATTAAAGCTTTCCAGATGCTCAGAAATTCATCCACCTTCTTCCATTCTCAAAGAATACAATTTCTTCCTTAAGAAGATCTTGTTCACAAGTGATTTCGCTTGGTAGATCTCACTTAGCTTCTTCCAAAGCTTCTTTGCAGTAGATTCTTCATGGACATTTATCAGAATAGAGTCTGCAAGACACAGTCTGATGAGACCTTTAGCTTTTCTATCAGTCACATCATATTGTGCGGCTAAAGTCAAATCTACAGGCCTATGCTTATTCTCATCAATCGCATCCCATAGATCCCAATCAATCAACAGATCTTCCATCTTCAGCTTCCACATCTCAAAGTTTGTGCCAGAAAACTTCTCTACATCAATCCTCCCTGAAATGCTTGCCATCTTTCCAATCCTGCAACACAGAAATGAAATACTCTGCACAAGCTCCCACTCAAACCTTGATTAGCTCAAAAAACCTTGTACCTAACAAATAGAACCAAAACTGGCCAGGCTCTGATACCACTTGTAAGGAAGCAAAGGTGTGTTGAAACGCTTCCTACGCTAATCTTGAGAGGACGGTTATGCAAATTTCAACTTAAACATTGCAAAGATCTCAAGAAATGCATAACAAAGCATAAACAAAATAACAATGAACACATAACACAGTGATTACCGTGGGGAAACCCTTTCGGGAGAAAAACCCCACCCTCCAAAACTAGCACAATGTATTATCAAATCAAAATGATTACAATACACTTGCAATGCAAGTTCTTACAGGAGCACATCACCACAACTTGAACTCAGAGAGACTCCTTCTAGCATCCAGTCTTGCAAAAACTCAATTGTACAAACACCTCCCCAAGCCCTCCTTTTATAGTGATTTTACAACCTGGAAACCACTTGTGGTTTTACAAAACCATGGGCTTAACCACCATGCCACATGGTGCCCATTTTTGACATTTACATTTCCAAGATGGAAAAACAACCAGGTTAAAATAGTATTCCCGTCCATAATTTTGTCCTCTAGTTTAGACCCCCATAAAAATTACAAAATGAGTCATTAAGGCTCTAAAAATGGCCCACCTATATTCTACTATGGACAAGACTCATTTTTAACAACTCACTAACCATTTTCCAATGTATAAACATGTGGAAAACTACCTTAAACAAATTTTAGAATTTTCTAGAAAAAAGGCTGCAAGGTTGAGACACATGTTCTCAACAACCAACTGGTCGGAAGTAAATGCCTCGTCAATCTTATCAGACTCAATGCATAAGGTATTGCCTCCCATATCGACACTCTCTGTAACCTGCACCAGATTTTCTTGATAGTTGTAGGGCCGAGCTGCGTAATATAGAGCATAAAACTGGTTGTTTTGGTTTAACCTTTTGAAGAAACAGATATACTCCTGAGGCCAACCTTGGGTGGTTTTTGGGAATCTGGGCACCGCACAATAGTATCCATTGGATCTCCAAGCACCATAATTAGCATTTATGCCGAGGCTGCTCTTAGTGTCCTTATTAACCAAAAAAACCTACCGATGCAGATAGCTATTGTTCCACATGTATCCGCACGAAAGGAAATTATAATCCTTTCTGGGGTTTTGGGCATTCATATTCATTATTGCAAAAATCAAAAGATTACGCCAACATGTAATCAAAATGGGGCCTTTAACGGAGTTGACAGCTTGGCACATTTTAAAATTTGGTATTAATTTTCTCCCGCCTAATCAGTAGGCAGTGCATTGACCTCCACCCAATTACTTAGCCTAGTTTTCATGAGGCTAATAGCCACCATCAAATCCACCACCGCATTTCCCTCCCTGTAAGTGTGGGAAATCAACCTGCATTGGAATTTGTTGAGAAGCTCACAAATATCCAAGATAATGGAGTTGAAACGCCATCCCGCATTAGCTCTTCTTTTAATTGCCTCCACCACCACTTTGGAATCGATTTCCAATAGTCTGATATTCATCTATATGGAAAAATTAATTCCCCATAAGAGAGCCATTCCCTTAGCTTGATTGACCGTACAATTTTTTAGAGGTCCCACATAAGCCAACAGGCAAGTGCCATTGTGGTCTCTTAACACACCACCTCTACCCTGGGCGAGGTTATTAGCCTCTCCATCAAAGTTCAGTTTGATCCAACCATATTTCGGGGCATTCCAATGAGTATCTTTCCTGGCCATCAACTTGGAGTTATCAAACCTGGAGAAGCCAGATAGCAAGTTCTAGTTATCTGCCAGTCTGACCTCCCAGGCCAATGGGGGGGCCAAGGGGAGTTTCCATTTAGCAGTGCTTGCATTCACACATAGAAGCTTGGTTTCAAGATTAAGGCAAGTCCTAGGTGGGGAACTAGAGTCCCTGAATATTCTATTATTTCTTTCTTTCCAAAAATTCCAACAGATATGTGGGGGCAACATTTGCCATAGGAGCTGGAGAAGGGGGTGGTTGGAGGGGGGACTTCCAGGCAGTAAATTGGTGGACCTCATTACCCAAAAGCCACGAGATACCCAACTTGCCAATAACATCCTGCCAAATGTTAGTAGCATAATCACAATGAATGAAAAGATGATTCATCGTTTCCTCCTCCTTTTTACATAGGACACACCTGTTGGCCATAGAAAACCCACGTCTTATGAGGTTATCCTGACTTAAGATCTTACTATGCATGAGGGTCCACTAGAAGAAGTTGACTTTTGACGTGAGCTAGGGAATCCAAACCTTCGACCACTCCTTCAGGTTATTATCTTCCTTTAGAAGCAGATTGTAAGCAGTCTTCACCGAGAATAGACCAATTTGGGTGGGGGCCCAAAGGATGGAATCTTGGCCACCAATACCCTGGATTCTAACATTCCCTAGTAAATCCACGAGTTCTTTAGCTAATTGCTTTAGCTCCGGTTTGTCCTTGACAAAATCATTAATATCTTTCCAATTCCCTCCAGTAATGTAGTTAGTAGTTCTGTTGCCAAGAGTACGCCTAAGGTAGTTCATGAGAGGGTTGAATCTACTATCAAGGTTGGGCCAATTTGGAATCCAATAGTCATTCCAGAATCTGATGGATCTCCCATCTCCAATTTGCCAAAAGGCCCCTTTAGAGAGCAAGGTTTTACATTTACATATGTTCACCCAAAACCATTGGGGAGGTCACTATCTTGGTACACCATCTTGAAGGGGTGCCCTTGGAGGTACTTAGCTTCCATTATCTTACACTAGTCCTCTTTCCTCTCTATGAGCTTCCAAGCCACTTTGGTGGTGAGGGTTCGATTCATCAGGCCAATTCTCCTAAGACCCAATCCACCCAACCATTTCAAGAGACAAATTGTGTCCCAATTGACCAGGGACATTCTCTTTTTCTCTTCAGACCCAGCCCACAAGAAGGTTCTCTGTATTTTTTCAAGTCTGTCCGCCATACTACTTTTAATCTTGAAGAGAGATAGGAAGTAGACCGGGATCCCTTGGAGAGAAGAGGCCACCAACTGGAGTTTTCCAGCATTGCTTAGAATCTTCCCTTTCCATCCCGCGAGTTTTCTCTGGGTTCTTTCCAGAATAGAATTCCAGAATTCCTGAGATACTTCCTCACTGTGAGGGGGAGGCCCAAGTAGGTAGAATGGAGCAGGGCTGCCTGGAAACCAAGAATTTGCAGCACTCTGGTTTGTATCTCAATGGGGGTATTGAAAAAGAACATTATGCTCTTCTGGTAGTTGATACACTGTCCTGAGGCCCAAGCATAATTTTCCAGTATTTGCTTCCTCAATGACCGAAGAATACCCAAAGAGGAAGGTGTCATCAACAAATTGCTCCAGGACAACTTGTTGCAAAGTAGAGGCAGGTTTGACCCCTTTTATTCTTCCCATGGAGGAAAGCATAGTTAGATTTCTACTAAGGACCTTAGCCACCATAATAAATAGGTAGGGGGAGAGAGGATCACCTTGCCTGAGCCCTTTTTCAAGGTGGAAGAAGCTACCAGGGGTGCCATTGACTAAAATAGAGAAGTTGACAGTTTGTGTGCATTCTTGAATAATATGTATAATCTTCTCATTAAACCCCATCCTAGCCAGGATTTTTAACAGGAATGACCAATTAACTTTATCATAGGCTTTAGAGATATCGAGTTTGAAAGCCATACTTGGGATATTGCTCTTGTCCATGGAGTGGATGATTTCATGGGTGGATATGGCCGCATCAAGAATCTACCTACCCAGAACAAAACCCTTATGAGTGGTGCTAATTATTTTATCTAGCAGGGGCTTCATTCTATTGACCAGGATCTTGGTGAGGATTTTATAGAATGTATTACAGAGGCTAATGGGCCTGAAGTCCAACATAGTAGTGGGATTGTCATTCTTAGGAACCAGAACAATATAGGTTTTGTTGTGTTGCCTTAAAAGCTGCCCCATTCTGAAGAAGTCTCTGGTAGCATGGGAAACATCTAGTCCCACAATATCCTAGTAATCCTGAAAAAAAGCCGAGGAAAAGCCATCAGGTCCCAGGGCCTTATAGGCACCCATAGCAAAGACCGCCACCTTGACCTCCTCGTCTGACACACGAGACATGAGTCCATCATTGTCACTTTGAGTAATAGCACTTTGGATGTGGTTCAGAAGTTGATTTTGGATGTTATTTGGACACATATGTCCATCATTCGAATACAAAGCCTTGAAATAGTTTTCCGCAACCTGGTTGATTTTGTCCTTCTCTGTAACCTCATTCCCTCCCTCAGCTCTAATAGCATTAATATTGTTTCTTCTTTTGTGATTGCTGGCCGATCTGTGGAAGAAGGCAGTGTTCCTATCCCCTTCAGCGAGCCACTATACTCTAGATCGTTGCTTCCAAAAGATTTCCTCTTTTCTCAGGGTTTCCTACCATTTTTGCCTGACCATTTCTTCTTCGTCCCAGATTTGGGGTAAGGGGTTCCTAGTAGCCAATTGGGCTTGGATGGACTCCAAGGATTTAGTAAGCTCCTTTTTCTCTTTATGGAGATCGCCAAAGTTATATTTACTCCAGCCTTTGACCTCTCTACTGATGATTTCTAACTTTTTAGCAATCCTAAACATGGCAGTGCCTTTGATGTTAGTGGCCCACCAGGATTTCACTTGGTCTATGAAGGAGGGATGGGAACTCCACATGATTTCAAATCTAAAGGGGGCCAGGCCAAAAGTTGGGGCATCCCGCCAGCAAAGAAGGAGGGGGTTATGATCAGAAGTAGTTTTTGGGAGGGAGGACAAGGTGGAGGTCAAGTAGAGGTCCCATGAAGAGGAGGCCAAAACATGGTCAAGACGCACCTGGATGAAGTGAGGACCTTTTCTATTGTTGGTCCAAGTGAAGGGGTTACCTGTCAGAGCAATGTCCAAGAGGCCAGTGTAGGAGATAAAATCTGCCAGGTCTCCCATACTATCAAAGTAATCCATTAAACCACCAAACTTTTCCAAGGGGTAGAGAGGGGTGTTAAAGTCACCAGCCACCAAGTAGTTGGCAGAGTTGTCCAGGTCAACCCGGGAAGAAATATCTTTCCACAGAGAAGCTTTACCAGACCTAGTATTGGGGGCATAAACATTGAACAGATGCCAATCCTGCCACTGTTTCCTGAAGGTAACGACAAGTAAGTTTGGGGAGGAAGCGAGCAGTTCGCTAGTAACATTATTGGGGTTCCAGAGCGTAGTAATGCCCCCAAAAGCCCCCGAAGCTTCAAAGTAGAAAAACTCAGCTCCCGGCCAGAGCTTGGAAGCAAGGGTGGCAAAATTACTAAAAGACATCTTAACTTCTTGAATAAGAAGGATATCCAGCTTATGAGAAAAAATGTAGTTTTTAACAACACTTTGCTTGAGGGAGTTGTTAAGGCCCCTAATATTCTAAGAAAGACAAATCATTTCTTATTTCTAAAGCTTAACTCCAGGGTTTGTTGTTTCCTTGCTGCAATTTCCCTTGCAGTCCCTCTTGTTCTCCCGACATGATCTGATGGCCTTCCTCTGGGTGTCTCCACCCCCACATTCGCCTTCTTGGGCTTAGTTTTTTTCTTTTGTGTTTTCCATTCTTTGTCATCATCTCCCACACAACAGTCAGCATCCAGGGAGCTGGGGGAGGCAAGGAAGTTATTCTCCAGCTGCAAAGGGTCAGCTTTGGGGGATTTTAGCTCCAGGGCAACCACAATGGCCGGCTGGCCCAACACAGTCTGTGCAGTCTCACACTTCTCCGAGGTAGCCACTAGGGCAAGCTAGTCCACAACAGCATGGCTGAGTGCACTCATCTTTGGGGAAGCCACTGAGATGTTCTCTAGTGTCTTCATCGAAGGCAGAGGTTTTGTGGCTTCAGGACCGAGAAAAACCACATCATTTTCAAGGTGGGAGGCAATCTCTCCTTCTTCTATCTCTAGGCATTCCCCCTCAGTGATTTCCAATGTTTCAGCCACCGGGGATCGGATGGTCTTCCCCTTGTCCTCTCCATCTGTTATTTCTAGTGTTTCAGTCACTAGGGGAGGGCTAGTCTTACCCTTTGCCTCAACATCAGTCAGGGGAGATTCCCCAGTGGTGCCCTTATCCTTTTTCCCTTTATTGACTCCCCTCGGGGAGACCTAGCAAGTGTCACTAGCATGACCTCTGGTCTCGCATTTTTGACAATGGAGAGTGGCATTTTCATACACCAAGGCTTGAGTCCATTTGCCCAGTTTGGATTTCAAAATGACAAAGTTGGGAAGGGTTTTGTTCACTGTAACATTCACACAAAACCTAGCAAACACCAACTTGGATTTAGAGCGGGTAACCTAGTCAGCCGTGATGAAAGTGCCAAAGGAGTCCCCTATCCATCTGAACACCTGTTCATCCCAATATTCCAATGGAAGCCCAAGTAGCTGGACCCAAACCAGGGCTGTTCTGGTTAGTTCAGTTGCCGGGTTAAACCCAGGTTTCCACTTTGCAAGGGTAAGGAAATGATTTCCATAGACCCATGACCTAGACACGAAAATGGCCAAATCCTCCAAGGTAGTGAACTTGAACAGAAAAAGCCCTCATGGCATAGCAAAGACAAGGACAAACCCCTTGATCTTCCATTGAGTCGCCGCCCATTTTCTAACCATTTCAATGGTGGGTCGAAAGTTGAAGAAACGACCCACCAGTGCCATCTGCCACAGTTTGATTCACCACTGAATCTGGGAGTGTAAGTTCAACACCTTCTTCAGTTTGGATGAAATCCACCAAGAGAGCATCTAGAGATTTTTGGGCATCACCAACGAGGGCACCTTTCTAGTTGGATTATGGCGGAGAAGGAGGGGCATCGGTAGAAGAGGACGCCCTAAGGGTTCCCACCATTGACTCAACCGACAAGTTCGTGACAGGGGCATTCTTGGGAGCAGCATGGGGTCCATCCAGGGGACTTGCCAGGGGGGAAGATTCTCCCCTAGGGGACGTGGGCATGTGAACCAGTAGTTTGAAATCCGAGCGTGGGTGGAATGTTATATGAGAGTTTCTTATAGATTTAGAATGAAAATATTATATCAATTATAAACTATATTTAAAATCTCACACATAAAACTATTATACATTGAGAACTTGGTGAAAAATTATATTAAAATAGATTTTCTATGATGGAAGAGAACAATCCTCTCCAACATTCAACTTCAGTAAAAAATACAAATGAAACATCACACACTAATGATTGACTCCTAGGCTAAAAGTGTTAAATAGTCAAAGTGGAATTATTTGATGGCCGTATTGGCCGTTTTTGCACATTTCAACCCTATATGACAGGCTTAAAAATTATTAGACCATATGAATTGATATGTTAAATATTTATAAAACCGTAAATATGACACTTAAATTTATTAATAAACCGTCAAAATTTGTTATAAGAAACTTAGTATTTTATATGTATGATATATGTGTATGATAAATTATGTTATTTTATTACATATTCATATTAATTTAGAATGTTTTTAAAATAGAATATATGATTTCAAAACTTGGTTTATGTTTTTATAAATATCTAATTCTTTTAAAATAAAACATATGAATTTAGAAACTTGTTTAATTTATTTGAGATTTTTGCACTTATAATTATTTTTTAACTTTATATACTTTTTATCACAAATAGAAGTTTCTATTTGTATATGATTATTAGTTTAAAATCTTTACCAAATAAAAAGAGAAATTTTGACAATCAATATTTTTCTTAAAACGTAAAATAAAATGTATTAAAATGATCAAACCGTCATTTAAAAATCATATGACAGGCATGGGTGACCATCAAATTCCAGGCCTGTGTGATATTATGCAAAGACTCCACTCTCAATTCAACAATGGATTGTAACCAGAAACAAAACTTAATTCACATCCAATCAATAAACATTTTATTTACTTTATTGGCTAGATCATAATTCCTCTTCCTCCCTATTCTACCCTCCAAGTTGTTAGCACATGCAACTTTATGTTTGTACACGATCTACAATGGACAAGAGTTAGCATCTTACATGCAACTTCTTGTTTCATCCATGATTTATGGTGGAAGATAGTCAACACCTTCTATTGCTAATTGTGATTTACACAAGTTATGATGCATGCTATGTGCTCTATAAGCCTACTAAAGAGAACTATACTTTGTTTTCTCCACCTCTTCAGAAATTACATGTATAATTTTTGCTTCAATCTTTATATATTCATTGTAATTTACATACTTTGAACGATGGTTAATAGAATTTCATTAGATTGGATTGCTCTGCTTTATATCAACATATTTTTTCTTCTTTCTTCTTACTAGATCTAAATATTTACATTTATAGCTGTAGAAAATTCTACATGGTACTAGAGCTAAGGCTACTAGGAAGAAGGATCATCATTTTTTCTTTGTAGGTATTGCATGCTAGAGCTATTTTAGAATAATTTTTTCATTGTCTTGGGGTGTTTCTTAATTTCTTTTCTGTATTCATGAGTTGGAAATAAAGTTCCAAAAGGGGATAGTCTAAGGCTAAACTGAGAATTAAATTTCATCCATCTATCATCACTTTGGAAGAAGGAACTATAAGTCTTGGCGTAGTGGCATCCTAAAGTATTGTCGATGGATTCATCTATTGCCACATTTGTATGGGCTTATTCCTGAACCAAGTACATGTTAGCAAAAATATGCTTGAGAAAGTAGAAATGATAATGTCTTAGGATTAATTAGTTTAAGTGTTGGGGCCCACACATCATGGGTTCTATCACACATTGAGTGCCCTTGCACTTTTTGGGCTACTATATGGGAAAGATATGGAGATCCCACTAAAACTCCATTCCCAGATGATCCAGTCACAAACATGCTTCTCTCCCTTGATAATGATGATGATCCTATGTATGACGATGACATTGAAGATGAACTTTCTTATTAGAAGAGTCTTGATTATACAGAGATTTCGCCTCCAGATGCTCCTCTTTCTACATCTCCATTGTTAGAAGCTATTCAATCACCTCCACCTACAAGTTTGATAGAGATATTGGCTTCTTCAAATGCTACTTAAAATTCTTTTCAACAAGTTTATTCTTGTCCTCTTGATGAGTGAGATATCATCCTATCAGACATTTATCATTTGTTTGTTGAATCTCTCATTGATTGTGATGACAACATGAGGACATATATTTTCTGTCTAATGTCATCTCACATCGAGTTGCATCTTCTTTGGTTTGGATTCTCTTGGTCTCTCTTAGTCACTCTATGCTACTATCTTGACACATTTTGATTCTCATTTGAATGATTCTCACACCTCAATGGTCACTATTTTTTAGTCTTGCATGGTAGAGTTGCAGTTCGACATCAAATTGGAGAAACATGAGTATTAATTTCCATAACCATTCATCTTGATTCTTTCATGCATTTCACTTGAGTGAAAATTTAGTAGTTTGAAAGCTTAAGGCTTTTATCTTCCAAAAGGAAGAGACATCATTTTTGCAAAAGAACATCCTACAACATTCTCTATGCTACATTCTATATTGACATTCTTTCTCTTCTTTGTGGAGGCACAAATGGGTCCTATTTTTTCATTTTCACTATCTGCAAGACCTTAGAATGAAGGATGTTGCAACATTGTAACTATCATGCAGATTTAGTGTAATTTTTGAGGGGGGGGTTTGTTCCCACTAGGTTTTCCCTCTTTCCTCATTCCTTTCATTTGGTTTATCTCTCCTTAGTTAGACTTAAGGGGGCGGGTGTAGTGCATGCAACTTTCTGTTCCGTACATGATTTACAGTGGATGAGAGTTAGCATCTTACATGCAACTTCTTGTTTTGTCCATGATTTACAGTGGAAGACAATCAACACTTTTTGTTGCTAACTGGGATTTACAAAAAAGTTATGATGCATGCTATGTGCTCTGTAAGCCTATAAAAGAGAGCTGTAATTTGTTTTCTCCACCTCTTCAAAAATTACATGCATAATTTTTTCTTCCATCTTTATATATTCATTGTAATTTACACACTTTGAACAATGATTAATAGAATTTCATTCTTGGACTTCTCTTTTTTATATAGGCATACTTTTATTTCTTTCGTCTTGTTAGATCTAAATATTTAGAAGTATAGTTGCAAAAAAATCTACACAAGCAAGCCAATTTCCTCACACAACATACTTCCTCTTATCTCACGCAACCCTACACATTACCATTTTTTTTAATTCATCGGGCCCATTTGTTTGCTGGAATTAGATTGGAATCCCAGAATTGACATTTTCAATGTTTGTTTTCAAAACATGAAATTGAAATTGGGATTTGTTAATTCCCATTTACCCCCAAAACCAGCATTTGAATCTTCCATCTAAATAGGTGGAATTGGAAAATCAATTCCAATTCCATTTAAATGTGAATTGGGGGTAAAGCAAAATTTATAATATTTTGAGATCTATATGCAAACAACATTTTCCATCTTCTTATTATTAATTCCAGGTGAACCAAATGATTCCAACCATATTCCAAAAATCAATTTCTCGATTTAAAACTTCTAGAATTGTCAAATACTGAATTTGCGTTATTTAATTCCAACAACCAAACAGACTGTCATACTTTTATATTCCCTATATATGTCAGAATCATGAGATGAATGTAACTGGCAGATGAACCAAAAATGAAATAGGTTCTCTTTTAAGAAGTTTCTTTTTGATAAATTATTGAGGACAATCATAATTGTTTCAGTTTCATGACGCATGTATTCTACAGTGATCTGTTCAAATGATCAGATTTCAAATCCAACTTGGTATAATCTCTTTTATTTATACCTCCCCCTCACGATTTTGGCATTCCTCTTCATACTCCTCCGCATAATCCATGTAATCATAACTATATTTGATCGAGCCTTTCCATCCATTACATACAGTGATGAAACAACTTTTCTCTAAGGTATATCTGCTACTATCATCATGTGTTGAAGTGCCAAATGAAGTTGCAGAGATTTAAGAGGCTTAAGCAATTCATATCATAGAGCTCTTCAAACCAATGCAAAACTGACCAAACAAAATGGAAAATATTTTTGGATGATGTCGATCGCCGATTCACCCGGGACGCTCCTGCATTATGCTACTTTGATGTTAGTGAACAATGATACTTTATTGATGTTAGAGAAAAGTTGTGAAGTTGTCAAAACTCTTTATTGTTTTGTTCAAGACCTCTCTTACAGTCATAGTTTGTCAGTTCAACCTTTTGAGTGCAATTAAAAAATGTTTTGTTTAAGGTTCCTTTAGGTAAAAAATGGTCTAGTAAAAAGTTGTTCGCTAAATTTGATTTTCAAACATTTGTTTATTGTTATGTCATATGTAGCCAATTGAGTGAAACAAAAGATGATATGACTTTCTCAAGCATGTCATATGCAAAGGGACGATAAAAAGTGCTATTATTGTAGTTAGAATAATTGCAATCACTAGATTTCACGAAAATAAATACATGAAAATATAGAATCAACAAATCTTCATATTTCTTTGATTTTTGAGATTGTATTAAAACATTAGAAAATAACATACATTACTTTACAAGATCTTATAGAAATTCCAATCTCTTTATCAAGAATCCAAGTACTCAAAATTATCAAAAATAAATATATAATATCATATTAAAGTTATGGTAAGGAAAATATAGAAATACAAAAGCACTCTAGAGATATCATGGCTAACATAAATAGAAGTCAGACTCTAATGACTTGAATATTGAACAATTCCCTAAGGTTGCACAAGTAAGGTCTTGCTCTTTTTCTTACTTGAGGTGTGTAATATAGAAGCATCTCTAGTTCTCTAGCAATTATATCTATTAAAGTTTTCGGATCATTGCAAATGTAATAGCACTATCTCATTGTATGTGTTTTCCAAATGCAACAATCTCTTGCACTTATAATGAGAATGAGCCAAGAAGAGACATGTCCCTCTAAAGAGACATGTCTATTTATTATTATTGTAATTAATATAATTAATACAATTATGATTATATATTATATATTATATATATATAATATCTCTTTAGTATTATATTAATAATAATAATATTTATTTTCTCAATTTAACTATTTAGTTATTATGAGAATAATTATAATCTGACTTTATATATATATATATTAATGTATATAGTAATATCAATTATTTTATATATATATATATATATATATATATATATATATATATATATATATATATATATATATATATATATATATATATATATATATATATATATATATATATATATATATATATCATTTCTCATAATAATCATGTAGTCAATATTATTTATCTGACCGATGCTACAAACATCAACAATATCTAATCCAACAATATTTTTTATGTTCTTTATGTTTTTGTTTTGTTTTTTGATTTCCTTTACAACCTTTACTCTAGCGTTGTGTTTCATCTTGCTTATTTATTTTGGCCCTAGATTACACTTGCATTAGGAGGGTGCATCCCTCCTTTCTAATGTGATACATCAATTTGTAGTCATCTAATTTGGGATTTATGTCATGATAAATTATCTTCCCAATAAAGGTTGACTTATGATGAATGATAGGTTGCAATTGGTTATTTTATATGGGTTTTCCTCATTTGACGATCATATCCCACTCTAGGAAAGTTATATCTTTCACAATTGTTACAAGATCTTAAATCTTGAAATTTGATCTTGCACCAAGTATAGGCCTTTACACCAAGTTATAATGAATTTTTTCCATGTGAATAGGCTATAATTTTTTAGATCATATAGATTCATATTCATTTTGATTTTTGTATATGTGTTTTATTAAGTTGCTTGATTTGGTAATCCTTCATTAGAGTTTTGGTGTGGCTTACATTGATTGGTGTTATAATGTCTATTGCTTAGATAGAACTTGCATTCTCTATATTTGTTACAAATCAAGTGAACCTATTAACAATTGTATTTGTTGTTACAAGAATTGTTAGATTGGAAAAGGATAAAATAGTGTACCTGACATGTTGAGAAGTTTAGTATTAGTGAAGCCCCTAGTTTTTTAAAGCATGGATCACTTGAAGTGTTGTATTATGTAATTCCATGGTGCTAGAATATATATACAATTGCAATAATGGAGGTGATGTGTGTAGTGGTGGCGGTGTTATAAAAAGAAAACACGTACGAGAGGATAGATAAGTGAATGGAGTAAATGTATGGATCATTTCCTTTTGGGATTCAAGCTAAGTTAATAAGCATTTTCAAGATCAAATTGACCATAAAAATACATGCTATGGTTAGGGTTTTGCAAGATGTGTGATTGCTTATGTCAAAAAAATGTTTTCAAATGAAAGAGTTAAATCACACATATTCTTATTTGGGGGCTAATAGCATACTATGTTAATGTCCCATGGCCTACACATATTATTCTTAAAACAATATGGATCAAGGGGGATATAGTATGTTTAGAATAGTTTGAGCTCTAGGAAAGTTAGAAACAATCCAAAAAAAACCATATTTATCAATAAGATTTATACTATTTATATGATCCATGAAATTGACATAATGAGTTCCATTTTAATTATGTATGAATTTTTTTATATCATTATGTGTAATCTTTCATCAAAATCATTTCTCATCTTAATGATGTATCATAAAATATAATAAAAACTTTTATTTGGATGATAACTAAAACATGATTATTAAAAAATGTGAAAGCAAAACACAAATGTCATTATAATTTAAAAATGTAAAAATTAAAAACCAACAATATGACATTTTAATTTTTAGTACTGCATATATACAACTTTAAAATGCCCATTTATCAAGATGTAAGAATTTCTCCATCAAATTGTATATATATAAATTTAAATAATAGACATACTTATTTTGAACTGCTCCCATTGAAAGTTGAACTTAAAACCTCTCGCTATCTAAGCGGGTTTTCTAATCAAGCCATCGAAGGACCTACTTTTTGCGTAGGCTGAAATTTATTATTTTCCTTTGCTATCGCTTAGTTCACGCGTTCCTGATTGCCATATTTTTATTAAAAGCGTCAAAAGAAACAAAGGGTATCTTTGGATGCCTTATGCACAATTTTACAATAATAGTCTTTTATGATTTAAAACACTGTGAAAGATAAACTGGCGTGGGTGCCGTGGTGTAGTTGGTTATCACGTCAGTCTAACACACTGAAGGTCTCCAGTTCAAGTCTGGGCGGCGCCAATGCATTTTGCTCGCGTAGCCTTCCTTATCCTACGAGCTGGACCAGTACAAGGCACAACTTAAGAAACTGATGCATACACATATTCAATTTGATTTGATTGGATTGGATGTAAAACTAGCAGTTGTGAGCTTATTTGTGCACAACGGTGAGCCGATGAGGTCTTCAATTGATTTTCTCATTGTAAGAGCTCTTATCAGAAATTAAACAGCAACGGAAACAAAAGTCCAAAATTCCTTTTCAATTAGATCCATGACTGTCAACAGATTCAATACATTTACTAATGCCACAACGTTAAGTTGCATTACTCTTGGCCAAATCTTGGAACTGCTATGTATGGCCATTACAGATTTTTACAGTGTAGCAAATCACTTCAAAAAGAGCATTACAAATTTTACTTGGTATAGAACAACAATTTCTGACATGATAAGTTAATTTCAAACCTTTGCAAGACCAAGTATTTATTTTCTCAACTGTAATATAACCTGCTATAACATTTTCGTTCTCATCAATACATTGAAGTTATCAATCGTAGTAGACAAGCTGATAAATGTCACTTGCAGTGAAGTTAAAGCCTTCAGACTTTATATAGCAGCTCAACATTGCCACATTCGGCAAAACCATCCCAATATATCCCAACAACTGTAATTTCCAATTGATTTGCTTTACAAAAGGGTTTTAACATTAATGTTGCCAAACTGCTATGCCTGACCATAAAACAAAAGTAAATCAGGGGTCATATTATTATACTTCAATAGTGTTAAAATTGAATTAGGTAAAAATATCTATATGGTAATTCACCTTATTGTGGGAGCATTAAATACAGCAGAATGTACTTGTCACATCTGCTTTTAACGTGCAGCACTCCATGATTACATCATCAAAGCATATCTGTCGCCACAAAAAATCTGTTTGTGTAGCTGCACTGCAGTTTCATGAAATAGTTAGTTACAGTGAGAGAGTAATCTGATTCAAGCATAATTTGAAAGAGTGCAACAAAGTTTAGGTAGTTACCTTATTGGCTGTACTTGTTCGAGTGCTTTGCTTTCTAAGAAACCAAGATTGCAGAATCAGTAATCAAGTGTCTATTCAGATGCTTCAATAGTATTCAATTATAGTTTGGATAGTTGGAGGTGGATCAGGATGAAAATCTAGATTTTAAAATGTGGGTAGTTAAAATTGCTACATGGTCAAGGCCTTAGATACAATATCACACACCCTTTCATTCACTGTTGTCTGGTGTAGTTCTTGTGCTTCTCCAGTTTTCCTGTACTTAAGGTTGAGTAATTTATTAGACTCCAGGGCACCATTAAAGGAATTATATGAACTGAGATTCTTTTGAGTGAACACAACATATCCCAACTGTTTAATTTTCTAAAGTTGATTAGTCACTTCCATCATAATAGACCTATCATCCTTTTCAACATCAAGGCATCTGAAAGCCAATTCAGCCATCCTCTACACCATACTCTGAGGCTTCACATTAATCTCCAACTTTGGATCCACGAACTCATGCAGAGGCCCACTTTCAATCTTGGACACAACCAAATCAGCTAATACAACCATACTTGCAATGCTTATCAATAATACTAATCCAATAGACAAACCTGAGCTCCCAAACAACCGAAACAAAGTCAAATTCAATGAAAGGAAATGAAGACTAAAAATTGAAACAAAATCTAAAGTATGAATTAAGGCTGAGAAAGATCTCTGTAAATTCAGAGATGAGAAAATCATTAATCCAGAATTTAAATAAGCATGTGTTTGAATTTTTGAAAATATTCAGCTTCAGAGGTATCTAGAATCCTATTTCTAATATCAATTGTTGTTTGATTATATCTCTTACAAAACTTACACTGATATGAAATGTTCTATTTTGCTGGGCTAAGAATAGAGAAGCGGAGGCATCCATGGCACTCTTTATGTTTTCAATTTCACCTGCAGTTTCCCTTAATAGTACATGCATAAAATTGTTCTAAATCTTTATGCTTGTTCCATTGTTTTTGGGCAAACACAACAATCTATAATCATTTAAAGCTCAAATGCCCTTATGCGTGCTTCTGCACTGAAAATTGGAGTTGCATGCTTTTCCTCAAAACTTTCTTAATGTAAACACAGTAATTCAAAACAAAAAAGCAGAGAGAACAGGACAGTTGTACCAATGAAAGCAGCAACAAAGAACAGAACAAAGCAGCACACTTATATCTGGTTCGTTGATCTGAGAAATTGGCTAGTGTGTTTGTTTAGTTTGCCTCTTGTACTTTTTTTAATTGGCAGTGTGCTTGTTTAGTTTGCCTCTTATTCCTTCCTTCTTCCAGGTTGTGGAGAAGTGATGGCAATGGTATCTTCGACCTGGTTCTCTGCAGTGTAATGGCTCCAATGCTATGTTTAATTTGGCAACTGGTTTTGTTCAGAAAAACTTCCCGTATAGCTATGATGGGGGCTTTTGGTAGCATCATGGTGGATAGTTGAATGAAATATTGAAGCATGGGCACCAAATTAAACAAAGCACAGACCCAAATTACATGACATAGGGCATCAAAGTGGAGAATTTGGTTTTGTTCATATTCTTTCCGATGCCTTTTGAGTATTTAGGTAATTCTTCCTTGAAGAAAGCTGATGGAAAATTTTCCATGCTATGATGGGGACTGTTGACAGTCTGATGGTGGATTCTTTGGCTACTGGGTATTGGCAGAGTGAGGATTTAAGCTGAGTTCAGTAAGGATTGCATATAAAATTCGTTTCAAATATTCTGTTTTAAAATGAGAATAATTTCACTGTCATGAAATTTCTTTTTCTAGCAACATTATTTTTGATCTTTCAAGTCAAGAAAATGGGAGAGAAAAGAGTGTGAGGTTGTCTAAATTGCAACTTACTTATTTGACCCGCTAAGCAGAGGAACCTAGGTCACGGGCAAGGTAGGCACATCATCAACAAAAAAGAACATGTACCCCCCATTTTTCCCTCCTCCAGCAATGCAGATGCCTATGACATTCTTGATGAGGCTTTTCTTTTCCCATTGAGATGGAAGACTTGCTCTATCAAACCTAAAACACCATCTGTAGCTTGTGGTTCTTTCAAAGACTTAGCTTGGTCATATCCACACCTGTCACAAGAAAAATGGAAGCCATTGATACCCTCAAATTCTTTTCCATAATATTCTATAATAATGAAAAATGTCATTCACACGAAGTTGAAAATGGCCAATGTTAGTTCCTTAGGTGCTTAAGAACATAGTCTTTGGGCTTATTGCAAACTCTTTTTTCACAATGCAAATTTCCTCACTACTTTTGTTTCCATCTAAATCAGATTTTGCAACAAGAACAATTGAGTCTTCATGATTGTCATCAAATGGCATAAGAAATTGGTGTGTCTCCGAGCTATTGCATGCATATTTAGACAATACTCCCTAATTGACTGCAAATAAAAATACCACATTGTCAAGTTAATATAACCATTCACTTCTTCATACTGATGGGCTCCTTAATCACATGGAAGGATGCACTAAAACTTGTTGTGTCATCGATCAGTTAGCAATTTGTGGTGCCACAAAGGAAGACATATTCATGTAATCATTCCATCGAAGATCCTGGATGGTAATTCAAAACAAACATTCGAAAAAGGCACCAACAACTCTGGTCTGGCAGCATGGATATCTGTGTCCTGCTCTCCAAGAACATAGATAGATAATTGGTGCTATTGGCTGAAGATTGGTAAACACGAAACCATAAATTGCATTCGCCAATATGCAGAGTAGGAAGATTTTAGTGGGTGATAGTGAGTTTGTCATGATTGGTCTCAATCATTTGATAACTGCAGCAGCTATAACATATGTGACAGGGCACATAAGATGTCTAACAGGATTCCTCAAAGGGAGGTTATGATTTCAGGATATGCACACGGTGGATTTGTCGAATAGGCTTTAGCTATATCCAAGCAAATACAAATGGCAGGTCTAATGCTAAATCTTGCAACCTTTTTCTAGTATCCTAAGGGCCATTGACATTCATCAGTGGGAAACGACCAAGAAAGGAAATCCAGAAATGCCAAAAGCATTATTTGTTATGAACGGGAAGAAAGAATGTGGGGCCAATCAGCTAGGAAGTAAACAAATGGACAAGGAAAAGACATGGAGCTGCGATGAGTGCTAAGCTGTGAGGATTCCATAGGACATGGAAAAGGAGGCAATTAAAATTAACGAGGCTTCCCATGCGTAGGAGTGTTAGGGAATAAGGGAGAGGAAGCAGTGTGAGAGGACAGAGGAGATTATAGAAAGAATCTGTGCAGTAGGGAGTGGAGGTATTTAGGAAGGGGAGAATGTTGAAGCTGCTATGTAGGCATGAAGAGAGAAGCAGTTGTGTAGGCATGAAGGGCTGAGTAGAATAAAATGATTAGAAGCAAAGAATAGAATAAGGGCTGCCATTGTGGCTAAGAGAAAAGAGAGAGTTGTTTGCTAGTGAGTTTTGGAGAGGCCAAAGAAGGCCATTTGTAAATTTTGTGTTCTGCAAATTTTAAGGTGTTTGATGACTAAATAAAATAGTTTTCATTTTGTTGCAATTAATGTCATTTATCTTTGAGTTTTTGTGAGTTCACAGCAGGGAAGCATTGAAAATCATAGTCTTTGTCAATGAACATTGATGCTAGAAATACTTACAATTTCTAAACCAGAAGATGATATATTTTTACTTCTTGAACCCGAATAATATATTCGTAATATAATCTCAAACTAAAAGTATCCACTGCCAAAACTTAAGTCATAGATATAAATTGTTTTACTACTAAATCATAGGAGACAAGTTATAAGTTTAGAGATACCGCTACATTAGTAGGGTGAATAAGCATGTGCTTGCTTGCTATTAAATATTATATGAACAAGACATGAATGGTACGGTATAAGAAAATATCAAATTTAATTTTTAATGTAATCACAATAGATAATTTAATTTTTTAAACACAATTCCTATGGCTCTCTTTTGGGCAAATACTCTTGCTCAATGAGTCTTGCATAACTTGTCTTACAAAACATCCTAAGGCTTTAGGCATTTCTCCAAATAGGTCTGAGTAGACCATGTACCTCAGAGTAATTCATTGCAAGACAATATTCGATTTTCTTGTGTTACAATATAACTTTGAAAAATTTGGGGCGCAATATCCTATGAGGATATAACCATTGTTATTTCCATGGAACAACTGTGGCTTGCCTTGCTTGGTGTAATGTCCCCTTCTAGCTATAAACATCACTCTAGTTTTGATTAGCCTATCAATGGAACCTCGTAGGCTAGTAGAGATGGATAGAGGGTCATCTCAGGCACAAAGGTGGTATGGTGATCCGATGGTTTGAAGTTTGCAGAGCTCAATGTCTTAGGCTTGGTATAGAGAGACCTTTTTGGCTCAGATACATGGATTTTGCTCTTTTTGGCAAAGATTGCTATTTTTGGGTGTATTTTTGAGCCATAGAGATGGACCCCGACTATTTTTAGAAATTGATTTAAGAACATGGGGAATTGTTATGCTAGCTTCAATTTTTGACGGTTCAGCCAGATTCACAGTATTGAGAGAGATATTGCATTTTCAGTGGCCTAGTATTTACTATTTAATTAATAATCAATGATTTAATATTAAGTTGTAAAATGACTTTATATTAAATCACTTAAGTTATGGGTCCAAATATCATGAAGGGGGGCAAATTACTAAATTAATTTATTGGCTCTTTTCCCTAAGTCGGAGACTTAATAAATTAAATATTTCATTTAATGTTATTGCATTAAATGTATTCTTTATGGAGAAAATTGCAAGAATGCTTTTTGGGTGCGATTTAGGGATTTGAGGCTTATTTATGCTAGGCGTGAGATTGGAGAGGTATCCATTGTTTTGCGAATTGACTATTGCTTCTTACATCAAGCTCTGACAAGGGTTTCAACATTTCACCATTAGAGAAACTTAGTTTTCTTCTGTGTTCGCCATTTGAGCCAGTGAAATACCTCGTGAATCTGGTATTGTGGAGAGGATCACATCTAAAGATTCTTATTGTGCTTCAGCAGAGGATTTTACTCGTAGTTGTGGAAAGATAATATCGGCTGGCAGTTGGGGATTGACAAAGACAAATTATATCATATAGAGGCTAGCTAAAACGTGGCTGAATATCACAAATCACAGCCTATTTATGTTCATGGTGCATATGCTGGAAAGTGCGATTTTTGCCTGCAGAAAATAACAGAATTTTATTTGGATGGCATAAAGGTATAGGAGACAAAACGACATCTTTAGCATTTACTACTTCAGCAAAAATAATAGCAACAGCCCTAACGGTTTTATTCCATGTTTTTTTATGCAAAAAAGCATTTGCCTCTTGCTAGATTTATTCATAGAATTCAGCTATCGTTGTAATTAGCATTTTATTTTTAAAATAGAAATAAAAGTTGCAACAGTAGATTACTATCATTTCAATCTTTCAGTCATTTTCATGTTGTTTAAAAACCCATATTGAGAAAACACAAAAAAAAGAATTCAAAGCAAAACAGCTACAACAACCAGAGCCTGTGAAGGGTTTTTACATTAGTATCAGAGCTAAATCTTGCCATCCTGAGGGTTAGGGATTTTACATGCATCCAGAAGAAGTTGGTCCTCACCGGTATTATACACACAGGAGAGCCTTCCTTGAAGGTAAACAGATCTTAGAACCACAGTCGGTCACCATGGGTGACAGGCGTGATGGCGGCCCACCTAGGATAAATAGGAACAATGAAGAATAGGAAACCAAGGAGTTTTATAGAGCCATGGCTACAGGTCAGAAGCAAGTAGCTCAGGCGTTCCAGGCTCTTTCCACTATGGAGTGCATGAACCCTCCAATAAGATAGGATTGGGAACATGAGGATAACAAGAGTGCCATAGGTTCTCCACAGGCACAAAGGACACACTCTAGGACAACAGATAGACCCACACATCCTACCTTTTTTAGGGAGGAACCAGTGTAGGATCTAGTAGAGGAAGTTGGGGATGAGATGTTTGCAGACATCCTTATGGCTGCAAATGATGAGTGGAAACTATTGGCCCCACATGTGCGAGAAAGGATGAGCTTTGAAAGGTTTGTGAGCCAAAGGAGAGAACACTACCATGCAATCAGACATGACAGGAGACCTAGGGAGCAGAATAATGAACTAAAGTGTGCTACATGCAAGCTTTCTATGTCCACTTTTGATGGTAGTGGTAGAGTGACAACGCAAGCTTGGATCCACAAGCTTGATACCTTCTTAGTGTTGAGGACTATGACAGAGATTGAGGCAATAAAATATGTCACTTTACATTTGGAGGGGGTAGCACACAATTGATGGTATCATGGGTTGATCACTCTTTAGCACAACCAAGTGACTTCTTACTAGGACTTCGTGGACAGATTGGTTGAGAGGTTTGACAGGAAAGATCCAAAGGTCTACTTTAGAGACCTGGCACAGCTCAAACAGATAGGGAGCTTAGAGAATTTTATTAATGAGTTTTTGCGGTCCTCAGTTATGGTGCTAGACATATCAGAGAGGAGGTTGATAGTATTATTTATTGAAGGCTTAGCCAAATCAATTAGAGGTTGGGTAAAGGCTTTTGATCCTTTCACATTGAATGATGCTATGAAGAAAGCTAGAAGCATGGAGCATGCAACCCCAGTGAATAAATTTCAGCCCAAGGAAGCTTCCTCCAGCAAGGACAATAAGCCATCCTTTAAGAAACCAGAGATGACTGAATTTAAAACCGAAAATAGAGATAAATATTTTGCACCTCTTGACAGGGAAATACTTAATGATTTGTGGAAGAAGAAATTGTGTTTCTATTGCAAAGGACCTTATGACATAAACCATGATTGTCCCTTAAGACCCAAGGGCAAAGCAAACAGGGTTATGTGGGCTTATCATGAGGATTTTGATTCTGAAAATTCAGAGTAGCAATCTGAAAATGAGGAATCAGCTGAAGAAAAGGAAAGCACAGGTGATGAAAAGCTGAACCAAATGGTTATAGGTGATGAAAAGATTGAGGGTAGACTTAAGGAGGCCTATCTCACCAGTGTGCAATAGGATGGATCATTTAGGATGAGGGGGTATTGGCAGGACATCGAGTTATCACCTTGCTTGATACAGGTGCCACTCATAATTTTATTGATTCCAGGCTGGTTGAGAGATGTGGGATTTAGACAAAGCAATTTGAGGGTTTGAGAGTGAGGGTAGATGATGGCTACGTCCTCAAATGTGATAGGAAGATCACAGGTCTGCCTCTGAAGATCAATAACATTGACTTTAAAGCTGACTTTTATGTTGTAAACATGGGTGACACAAATTTGGTACTTGGTATGACTTGGCTGCATGACATTGGAGTGTTCACCCTCGACTTGAGAGACATGGAGATGAAGTTCCAATTAGATGGAAAGACACATATACTTAAGGCCATTCGTGACAGTGAGTTTAGGATGATGTCTTGCAAACGCATGGGGAGCTTGCTGAGACATGACCAAGTTGAGTGGGTAGCCCATTGCGCTTTCATGCCATCACAGGGGCAGCAACATTCAGAGTATCATCCAGACATACAGGCGCTGAGAATCAAGCATAGTAAGGTGTTCAGTGACATTCCACTAGGTAGTCTTCCTGATAGAGGTATTAAGCACATCATTGAGTTGGAGGAGGGTGCCAAACCCATTATGATTACACCGTATAGGCATCCAAAAAGATTGAAGGATGAAATAGAAAAGACCATCAAGGAGTTACTTGCCATGGGCCATATTAGGCCGAGTAAATCTCCTTTCGCTTCTTCAGTGGTATTAGTGAAGAAGAAGGATGGCACGCTCAGGATGTGCATTGATAAAAGGGTCTTGAATAGAAAGACCATTAAACATAGGTACCCCATCCCACAAATTGATGAGTTGATAGATGAGCTTCACGGTTCATGTTTCTTTTCTTAAATTGATTTGAGATCGGGATATCATCAGATCCGAGTTAGAGAGAAGGATGTAGAGAAGACAACATTCAGATGTCATTATAATCATTTCGAGTCTGTAGTTATGCCATTTGGGCTAACTAATGCTCTAGCTACTGTCCAGTCCACAATGAATACGGTCTTCTAGCCTCAGTTGAGGAAATTTGTATTGGTCTTCTTTGATGACATCCTTGTTTATAGTAAAACATGGGATGAGCAAAGAGTCCTTGTACGCAAAGGAGTCAAAATGTGATTTGGGATTGTCAGATTTATTATATTTGGGTCACATTATCAGTGCACAAGGCGTATGCATGGATCCTGAAAAGATCTATGCTATCATTGAGTGGCCTACTCCAGTGAACCGTACATAGTTGAGAGGATTTTTGGGTTTGAGTGGGTTCTACAGGAGGTTTGTCAGCGGGTATTCTAGGAACGCAGTACCCCTGACTGATTTGATGAGAAAAGGGGCATTCTTGTGGACTCCTGAGGCACAGGAGTGTTTTGATAAGTTCAAGGAGTTGATGACTTCTTGCCCAGTGTTAGCTTTACCAGATTTCAACAAACAATTTGAGCTACATTGTGATGCATTCAAAGAGGGGGTTGGAGTGGTGCTTATGTAGGACAAGCACCCGATTGTTTATGAGAGTAGGAAGCTCAAGGGACCTGAGAGGAGCTTCAACATTTATGATAAGGAAATGTTGGCCATAATGCATGCTTTGGACAAATTCAGGCAGTACTTAGTGGGCAGCAAGTTTTGCATAAAAACAGACCATAACAGCCTGAAACATTTCCTTGGGCAGTGAGATCTTAATGACAGGCAGCATAAGTGGGTAAGTAAATTAGAGTCATATGATTTTGATATTACCTTTTTCAAAGGGACACAGAATGTTGTAGCATATGTCTTGTCACGCAGATCCCATTTGAGCCTAATGACAGACATATCTGAGGATTGGAGACACTTGATCCTTGGAGAGAATGAAAAGGATACATGGGCATCAAGATTTATAGATGGAGCCGTACAGGACAGTGATTATACCCTTGTGAATGAGCTTATCATTTACAAAGGATGCATTTATTTGGCTCCAGGATCAAAGGTGAGGAAGATGTATCACAATTCACCTATGGCAGGACATCTTGGTTTCTATAAAACCTACTGGTAGATTCATGAGTGCTTTTCATGGAAAGGGCTCAAAGTTGAGGTGTTGCAATACATTAGAGAGTGTCCTACTTGTCAGTAGAATAAATAGGAACACTCTTACCTAGCTGATTTACTACAGCCGCTTCCAATTCTTGATAGGAAGTGGGAGTATTTGTCCATGGACTTCATTAAAAGACTGCCAAGAGCCCAGGGTAGAGACTGGATATACGTTGTCATTGATCGGCTTATGAAGTTTGCCCACTTCTTTCCGATCATTGCTACATACATTTCTACGTAGGTGGAAGAGTTTTTTTTTCGGGAGATATTCAAGTTGCATGTCATGTCCCCATTTTGGCTGACATCGTTTGGCATGACGGATTTGCCTATCATCGACTCTCGTAGGCAAATGGTTTGGAGAGAAGGTCATTATGTTGATCATTTGATTGCATATTGCTGACAGAGCCTACATTTGGTAGAGCCTACATCCAGTTTGGGCCTACATGCAGTTGTAGTGGAGCCTACATCCAGAGTGAGCCTACATCCAGTTTGAGCCTACATCCAGTTGTAGTAGAGCCTACGTTCAGTCTTGAGCCTACGTTCAGTCGTAGTTGGGCCTACATTCAGTTATGAGACATTTGGGCCTACATTGTTATAATTTTGAGTTGAGAAATGTACTTTATTATTATAATGTTATTTTATTATAAAGTACATTATAATTGGATGTTTCTAGAAGTTCTAGCAACTTCTCAAGGAAAAGAATAAATAGAGGGCTTGGGCTATCATTTCTACATGCTTGGATTTGGGATTTCTTCTACTTCTTCATTGTGAAGCAATTTGTAGCCTTGTGGTCTGCAAATACTATTCGATCTTTGGGAACGATCACTCCCCTAGATTGGCATAACTGAGGTAGTGAAATATCTACTGAAGGGTTGCAAGTTTGGAGTTGGTACTCAGCCATCTCATTGGTACTTCATTGAGAATTTGATGTAAGGGTTTGTTTGTGATTGAAACAGCATTTCAGGAGGCATTTTTAGTAGGGCCGAAATTATAGGCGGCCGAAAAAGCAGGTCCGAAAAAGCAGTTCGAAAAAACAAATGCAAAAAAGCAGTCCGAAAAAGCAGACCTGAAAAATTGATATTGAGGGTTTGTAACTGGTTGAATAAGGGTTTGGAATTCATCACTTAATTGGTGAATCATTTTGGTGATAGATTGAAGACATTTTGGCACATTTTCAGTCACTTCATACCAGGGCCTGGATTCAAAATTTTGCTCATATCTCTTAAATCCCTTGGAGATAAATTTAATGCTTTGGAGTGAAAACTAGTACTGTATAGGCGGTCCTATTGATATCAGATTGGGGTGTCAAAACCCTCCCCTTTATTTTATACAGGTGCCGTACATGTACGGCTTGGTACGGCCTGTACTTGCAAGCAGTTTGGCAGAGATTGGAGGTGAAGTTTGGGACTGTTCCAGTCCAGATTACATCAGCAAGCATCACTAGGCATTGGGAAGCGATTAACAGGTTCCATTCATGAGTTTAGTATGCATTTGAATTCAAGGAAGTTGTGATAATTGCTTGGTCTCAGTCATAGTTACAACAGATATTGGTTAGTCACTGTCATAATTAAATTGGCATAGTAATTGGATGCATTATATTGGAATCAGTCACTGTTATAGTCTTGGAGTCATTGTATTAGAAGTTGCATTATTAGACTTAGTTGTTACCAAGTCCCTTGCTATGTAACAGTCCCCTATATATGTTTATGAAACAGTCATTGTATTCAGACTTTGCATTGTAATGTGGTGCATTGATGGGACTATGTCATGTAAGATGATTCATACGTTTCATATCCTAGTTCATGTATTGTAGACAGTCCATAAACAGTGCTCATATGTGATAGATGTAATAGTCATATAAATTCTAGAAAGTGAAATCAGAATTAGAGAAGTTTGATATATGTAGTGAGTCTTTACATTGCTTTGAGATTCATTGTTGCACATTGTAATACATTTCTACATTGGTATTGTTATCTCAATTGGAATTTGGTGCCAAAACAATAAACACCTTGAAACACATCATTGCAAGCAAAACATACCAGTGCATGCCAACTGTTTGACGAAATTCCATAAGCACAAAATCAGAGATTTTAGTGATCCTACTAGTGAGGGTCATTACATTGCATGGCTTACCTAGTAGCATAGTAAGCGACAAGGACAATAGGTTTATGAGTCATTTTTGGTAGGAGTTATTCAGATTATGCGGGACATAGCTCACTCCAAGTACTAGCTACCACCCCCAGATAGATGGACAGATTGAGATAGTCAACAAATGGGTGGAGGGATATCTCAGGAACTACATAGCAGGGCAGTAGAAGGCTTGGGTTAAGTGGATTTATCTGTGTGAATATTGCTACAATTCCATTTATCATATGTCTATCTAGATGTCACCTCTCATGGCATTATATGGATATGAGGTACCAAATTTCATGGATCTGTTGTTGGCCGATAGTAGAGTGCCTAGTGCTGGGGATTTGCTGCAGGAGAGCCAAGACATTGTAAAGGCTCTTAAGGAGAATATCACTAAGACACAAAATCAATAGAAGCAGTATGTAGATCAAAAGAGGACTGAGCGGTCATTTGAGGTTGGGTTATATGGTATACTTGATGTTGCATCCATACCGTTAGTCTACTCTCAAAAAGAGAGGTGCCGAGAAACTTAAGCCATGGTATTATGGACCCTTCAGGGTGATCAAGAGAGTTGGTGAGGTGGCTTATGAGTTGGATTTTTTGGTAGAGAGTAGAGTCCATAATGTCTTTCATGTGTCACGTCTCAAAAAGGTGTTAGGACACCAGATTGCTCCTTCTATAGTGCTTCCACCCTTGGATGATGAGGGAAAGTTGGTTTTAGTGCCAGAGGCTATCATTGAGTTTAGGGAGAAGAATTTGAGGAGGTGTACTATCAGGGAGTGCTTGGTAAAATGGAAGGACATATCAGTTGAGGATGCTACTTGGGAGAGCGGGGAGATTTTACAGCATCCAGAGTTGAGGTTGCTTGAGGACAAGCAATTTAGGGAAGGGTGGACTGTGATGTCCCCTTCTAGCTAGAGACATCATTCTAATTTTGATTAGCCTATCAGTGAACCCTCGTAGGCTAGTAGAGATGGATAGAGGGTCATTTTGGGCACAAAGGTGGTATAGTGATCCGATGGTTTGAAGTTTGCAGAGTTCAATGTCTTAGGTTTGGTATAGAGAGACCTTTTTGGCTCAGATATATGGATTTTTCTCTTTTTGGCAAAGATTGCTATTTTTGGATGTATTTTCGAGCCATGGAGATGGACCCTGACTATTTTTAGAAATTGATTTAGGCACATGGGGAATTGTTATGCCAACTCCAATTTCTGATGGTTCAGCTAGATTCACAGTATTGAGGGAGATATTGCATTTTCAGTGGCCTAGTATTTAATTAATAATCAACGATTTAATATTAAGCAAGGTTACCCCAAGTTTCCAGGATGGGGATGGTGGGACGGAGGGGACGACAAAGGGGACATCTATATAAATATAGGGAAATTTTAAAATATATAAGGTGTTAGCAATTTAAGATTGTCATTAGTGTAAATTCACAAACACCATGCACCGGTAAAAGGTCACCGGTCACTCACGTTACTTAGCAGACACCGATAGACTAGAACCATAGTGTATGCACCGGTAGTTGAAGAAAAGGGAATACACCGGTAGACTGATCTAAGTACATAGTACCAGTCTCATAGTGCATACAAAAGTTGAACCAGGAATAAGGTTACACCTGTCTAAATTGCATAAAGATCCACGTCGGATTTTGCAAAGTAGTTTGAGTTAAAATCGAATTATACGGGATATCCACCGCTTAGAAGTGGTGTTAGCTTTTTAACAGGAGTTAGCTTTATTTCTACGGATGATTTGCAATGTAAAATCCAAATCAGAACGTAAATCTTAATTGCTAGTTGCATGATTTATGGTTAAGTTTACAGCCTGACAATTCTATGAGTTAAGGGTTTCATGACGATGAACTCTTGTATAAATATAGGTCATAGGACGCACGAATGTTGTTGTTGATGATTGGTGATTGCATAGAGTAGAGGAGAGACATCTTATGAGATAAGAGCTACAGACACAGAGGTAGCAGACAGCCAGGCAAACTGGGAAAGAGGTATGATCTAATCAGACATTTAGTGTCATAACAGATCATTGCTTTTATCATTAGTGAAAGCAAATTGAAATCCCTTTATTAGGGTGAACCTAATTAGTTCGTTGTAAAAATCCCCTAACAGGGTAACATCTTTGTTAATGTTCAAAGTCCTATAACCAGGCAACTCTTAACAAGGTTTAGATCTTAACAGATCTTTTGTAAAATCCCTTAACCGGGTAACACCTTAACTAGTGCTTTGTAAGCTCCTAACAGGGTGCCTTCATTTTGCAGTAGTGAAGTTGTGAGCTCTGTCTCATCGTGGTTTTTTCCTTCTAATCGAGGGTTTCCACGTATATATTTGGTGTTGATCTGTGTACTTACTTTTATGCTTGCATATGATTGATTGTTTTTAGAAGAATATTATTCAAACAAGTATTAAAAGTAAAGAAATAGTTCTTATTGATTCACCCCCGCCTCTCAGTAACCGGTCGGTACTAACAATTGGTATCAAAGCCAAGTTCTCTATACTTCAAAGTCTAACAACATGAGAGAAAGATCATGGAGGGTTACCAGTATCAGAAATAGCTTGAGGAAGCCAACGACATTATTGCCTCTCTGGAAAATAGACTGAGGAGATCACTTGCAAAGAGAAAAGAGTTGGCTCTATAGTTGTATGAGAGCAATGAAACCATCGATGAACTCTCTGGGAAGAGTGGATCTGATGAAGCTAAGGAGGCAGTTTCTGAACTCATGGAAAAGAATGAGATCCTAACCAATCAGATCTCCAACCTTAAGAGGCAGCAAGAGGAGAATGCCCTAAGAATGACTAAACTGATTGAGAAAATGAGAAAAGCTGAAGATGCAAGGAACACAACAGTCAAGTCTTTGACTGCCGCTGAGAGAGCAAGGGACCGGGCAGTGGACGCTATAGGGGCAACTGAACTTATGTTTCTACAGCTTTAGGAGGACATGCAGAGTATCACTTAGGAAAATGCCAGCATACGCAAGGCATGGCAGGATAGGGATGATGCATGCAAGAGACTGGCGATCGAGGTGTATCAACTCAAGGAACAAAAGAAAGTCCTTGAAGAAAGAAATGAAACTCTGAGAAGATACAATGAAAGTTTGGTCAAGCTCGATGAGCAACTTAAAGCTCAAAGAAGGCACAAAGACCAAACCGGTCTTGGATTCACTGGTGAAATCACCAAAGAGAATGGTGAATCTTTTGGAGCCAAGACAAGCAAGAAAGCAAAGAAGAAGCTGCTGGCACATAAAGGCAAGAAGACCTCTAACATATCTTGCAATCATTGTGGGAAGCCGGGTCATAAAATAAATGACTACAGAAAAGCACCGGTAAGGCCCAACAATAGCAACTGCAAGAACTGTTGTAAAAATGGTCACAAGAACAATGAATGCTGGTCCAGCCCCACATCGGCGTCCAGTGGAGGCAGGGGAAGCTTCAAGGGCTACTGCTATGCCTGCAAAAAATTTGGACATGAGGCTAAAGAATGCAGATCGAAGACTATGGCATTTAGGTCTCCAAGATCGGTATTCACCAAGAGAAACAAGAACCGAAGCACAACCAATTGTGCAAACTATGGAACACACAGCCACAATGACTCTTGGAGAAAGTCACCCAATCCAAGAAGGGTGAACCCATGGAAGACAACCGGGATAGTCGGCTATCACTGCAACAAAGGTTGACACCTAGCAAAAGATTGCAGGAACCGGTCGTTTAACAAGAAGAAAGAACTGGTAAAACTGGTTGACAAGATCAACAAGGAAGAGAAGACTGAGAAATCAGTCAGACAGATTTGGTTCAAAAAGGAATCAAAGAGTTCTGCTGAGGAGAAGACAGAGGAAAAATCATCATCTACAAATGGTGATCTCTTCAGCAAACTGAGCCGTAAAGGCCTAGAGGGAACCGGTAGATTCTCTACCATTCTCGGTAAGACTAGTGAGAAACGGACTCACTCAGTCTACAAGGAGAACCGGACAGGGAAGAAGTAATAGACCAGGGTTTGCCCAACTGATAAAGCTGGACAACCGGTAAGAAAAAAATGGAAAGAAAAGTTAGGTAAGGCATTTATTACTGTAGCCGTTTAATGAATAGTTATCGTTTGGTAATTACCGTTATAACCTAACCCTATAAAAGAAAGGAGAATTACTCACAAGTTCTTACTTTGCTTACTTTGTGATTTATGAATTCTTGTGCTAAGTAACATTCTCGCGCTTTGATTACTGAGAATTACTGTGTGTAAAACTGATCTAAGCTACTTTCTGCAAGCAACCGGTTAGCAAGAATGGCCTCATCATCCACTACCTTTAAATTGATCAAAGGAGATCAGGTGGACAGGCCAGCATGCAACATTTTGCCGGTTTAGAACAGAGAGAACGACATGGCTGGTGCACTCTCATCTGTACCAGAAAGAGTCCTCTTAACCGAAGATGTCACGTCGTTTATTCACGCCAAATAGGAAGAATTGGGTGAAACATATATTCAAGGCAAGTACCTCTCATTGTGCGAAGAAGGGAAACTTCTTGACAAATACACCAAGCTCGTATCATCTAGATTGATAAATGGAGTTTTCTACACAGCAATCTTCCAGGAAGACCAAGTCAGATTGGTGCCGAGCCATCTTCACGAGCCAGGGTTTTGGCTCAACAAAGGTGCATGTCACGAGATCACCAAAGAAGATCTCCACAGAGTAACTGGATTTAGTGACAAAGGGGAAGCACTAACCCTGCGTACCATTGCCAATGTCGTCGTCAAAAAACTGACTAAGTCAAGATCTGATGGTCTACTTATGACCGTGAACGACATTGAGGATGATGGAGTACATTTTGCATTTGCTGTTATTGGGTACAAGGTTTATCAGTCAAGCAATTTGAATAGCATACCGAGTGGAGCTATTCATGCCGCACACCGGATAATGCATGACAATGCCCAATACGACATCTGTGCAATGCTTCAAAGACAAATATTTGAAAACATGAAAAAGCTTGGAGTTGTGAAAAAGAAATTTATGAAGTACGGAACCCTTCTGGTGTGCCTATACTTCTGCTACTTAAATTTTTTCTCGGGTATCGGTAAAGTGACTTGGAGAACCGATAAACCGGTCATGCATCAAATCGCTGAAATGGTCAATCGACTAGGAAACCAGCTAAGTAATGTGATGACTGAACAGTTTGAGGCATTTCAATTAAAAATGCATGAAAGAGAGAGGGTGTCGTCAACTATTGTTGACCTGTACAAGGACGATGTATGCTTTCTGGTTACCACCGACAACTACATCATTCAAGTAGTGGAACCGAGAGACGTATATGCTCCTGGGTTTGGATACGAGATCACTGCCAGAATTGCTAAGGCATATGCTAATGCTCTAAATGATGCAAACCTAGATCTCAATGCAAATCGGTTTGGCACTTATGCTGAGATTCTACAGAATCTGTCAAAGAGGGCGCCAATCAAGAATGTCTACAAGAGAACCCCCACACTGAAAAAGAAACCGGCCATCGAGCAACCCAAGGCTCGAAAGCAGAAAGCAGAATTGGTATCCAGTGTCCAAGCAACAGAACAAGAGGAGATAGATCCAGAAGATATAGTTCCTTTAATCAAAAGGAAGAGGGGATCAAGCAAACCAGTAAAGGAGGATCCACTGAGAAAGGCCAAGCTATCAATTGATGAATATGTGGCTTTACTGAAAGAAACCGGGGGGAATGAGTTCAGTAGTGTGAAAATACAAGTTTGCTAATGAAGAAGACAGGAGAAAGATTGAAGAAGGGGTTGTGCACTGCCTTCACAAATTTAATCTACATCCTACCGAACTCACCAGAGTTGTATTGAAGGATCTCCTTGACATAATTGAAGCCAGATGGAGTGCTTCAATGGAAAGAGAGGAGCTGAGGATTCGAGCTCTTCTACAGGTTCAGGACCATCTCACTCTAAAAGAAGCCACAGAACAGGCTAAACTGCATCAACAATCTTTCTTAACAAAAAGGAAGATCAGTCTCATGCTTGTTGGTCAAGCTGAAACAGTGCATAAAGGAGTTGAGATATGGACCAAACTTCTTCAAACCCAACAGCAAGCGGAAGAAGCAGCTCAAAGAGCCACAGATCAACCGGTCCCTGACACCAATAAAGGGAAAGGAGTGCTTGGAGTGGAAGCACCGGTCATCGACATCACCGATGATAAGAGCAACGAGCCTGCATGACCAACCGTTCTCATCTCTCTAAGAAAAGGTAACACTAAACCTATGATAGTTAATGATATAGTTGATGAAGTAATGGACTTTGGAATAGTAGACAATGCTGCCAAGTGGTCTAGTGTATTAGAAGAAGAGGATAAAGCAGTCATTATAGAAATAGTGGAAACATTTCTAGACTATCATAAAACTCCAAGGGACTATAGGTCCAAGTTCCCACCGGAACTAAATAACAAGCTACAATCAAAATGGCGAACCGGTCTAGGCACAAACACCAAATCACTAGGGAAACATTGCTAAAGGTCAGACTTGGACTCAGTGAAGAGAGAATAAAGCTTCTATTAGAAGAAGCATCCATGAGACTAGAAACACCATATAGAGTTGCAAAGATATTAAAAGGATATGAGAATCTAGTTTACAAAGCGATTCTGGACTTCTGGCAATAGTATGACTTCAGTACATTGGAGAAAGTAGGTCCTCAAGATCAAATTGAATGAATGCAAGCACCATCAGTCGGACTCACATCTGTTGAAGAGCCTGCCACCGGAATTGAAAAAGGTCAGATAGAGGAGTTCACAGCTGGTGAACAAGTAAATGTTGAACAAAGGATAGACAACGATATACCCTTAAGAGAACTTCATACTGCTGAGGAGTAGCAACAAGAAGAAGTCCTACAGGAAGAACAAGAACAGGATGCTGCAGTCAATGAGCAACCCAAAGAAGAAGCTTAGACCAAGGAAGAACCACCTGTAGAACAAGTTCTACCTGACGCAAAAGTTCAATTTGGAGAGGACAAGCTTAAGGGACAAGAGGAAGAAATCCTAGTGCACACTAAGAAAGCTCAACCGGAACAAGAGCAAAGGCAAAAGGTACAAGATGACATACCAAGCTCCTCATCAAAAAGGAAGTTGTCTTTTGCTGAAGAGAAGGAAGTCAAAAGGAGTAAGGTCACCGATACAGTGGTAGACATCAGCAAGATGTCAACTAGATAGCTCAAGGAACTGACCAAGAGAAAACAAGACATGGTCCTGATCACTGTCAAGAACATATTGTGTAACTTTGTTCCAGACGCTGACGTTGATGAAGATGAACCGATCATCGACCAGCTCAAAATTCTAGCATAGGCAATCGGTGAGGATCTAACTGATCCAGAAACAGTGGCAATCAACCACTATGAGAAGAAAAGAGTGGAGATACTGCACAAGCAGATTGCAGATATCAAGGTAAATGTATCAACCCACCTAAGAATGCTCCAACAACTTCAAGAGGTAGGAAGTTTGATGAGCAAGACATCAAACTTTGATGTGTTTTTGCAAGATTTATCAAAGAAATCCGAGACGGCCTCAGAGGAGATTAGAACCCTATCCTCTTAGTTTGATATCAAGAATAAAATTGCAACTTCTTTCAACAGAGAAATGACAAGTTTAACTCTTACACTGAGAAAATTTGTTGAAGAAAAGAATAAGAGGATCCAAGACATTATTGGATTTCAAATGTTTCTGGCACCAACTTTTGACATTATGAATCAAACAGAGAATTCCAAAGAAGCTCTGATTAATGAACCGGCTTACAAAACTGTGGAAGATATGGAGAACATCATTGTTTCTCTGAAAGTAGCCCAAACGAACATAGAATATGTAATCAGTCAATGGGCACCATTCCTTCAATCTGCCAAAATAATATACAAAGACATCTTCACAAAACTTCAAATCTGAAGGGATGTCACACCCTTTGTCCTATGGAGGCAAAAAGGGGAAGAAGTGCAAAAACAACAAATAGAGGAAAGACCAAGAAACAAATAAAAGAAGAGAGTGAGCAAGAAGGAAAAACAGAAATAGAGTGGATAAGAAGAAGAGTAGATAGAGGAAAGAGAAGAACGAAGCAGAACAATCACCGGAGCACTCAGATAGGGGAAGTGCTCTACAGATTGTCATCTACACTTTCACAAGTAAGTGAGTATGGTTTTGGGTATAGGTTTGCACCAATGACAAAGGGGAAGATTGTTAGCAATTTAAGATTGTCATTAGTGTAAATTCACAAACACCATGCATTGGTAAAAGGTCATCGGTCACTCACATTACTTAGCAGACACTGGTAGACTAGAACCACAGTGTATGCACTGGTAGTTGAAGAAAAGGGAATACACCGGTAGATCGATCTAAGTACATAGTACCAGTCTCAGAGTGCATACAAAAGTTGAACTTGAAATAAGGTTACACCGATTTAAACTACATAAAGATCTGCACCAGATTTTGCGGAGCAGTTTGAGTTAAAACTGGATTATACGGGATATCCACCGCTCAGAAGTGGAGTTAGCTTTTTAACAGGAGTTAGCTTTATTTCTACGGATGTTTTGCAAGGTAAACTCCAAATCAGAATGCAAATCTTAACTGCTAGTTGCATGATTTATGGTTAAGTTCACAGCCTAGCGGTTCTATGAGTCAAGGGTTTCATGACGATGAACTCTTGTATAACTATAGGTCGTAGGATGCAAGAATGTTGTTGTTGATGATTGGTGATTACATAGAGTAGAGGAGAGACATCTTTTGAGAGAAGAGCTACAAACACAGAGGTAGTAGAGATTAACAGCTAGGCAAACCAGGAAAGAGGTATGATCTAATCAAACATTTAGTGTCATAATAGATCATTGATTTTATCATTAGTGAAAGCAAATTGAAATCCCTTTATTAGGGTGGACCTAATTGGTTCATTGTAAAAATCCCCTAACAGGGTAACATCTTTGTTGACGTTCAAAGTCTTGTAATAGGCAACTCTTAATAGGGTTAAGATCTTAATAGATCTTTTGTAAAATCCCTTAACCGGGTAGTACCTTAACCAGTGCTTTGTAAGCTCTTAACAGGGCGCCTTCATTCTACAGTAATAAAGTTGTGAGCTCTGTCTCACCGTGGTTTTTTCTTTCTAACCGAGGGTTTCCACTTATATATCTGGTGTTGATCTGTGTACTTACTTTTATGCTTGCATATGATTGATTTTTTTAGAAAAATATTATTCAAACAAGTATTAAAAGTAAAGAAATAGTTCTTATTGATTCACCCCCCCCCCCTTCTCAGTAATTGGTCAGTACTAACATAAGTAAATTTGCAAGTATACATTACATTTATTTGAAAATATGGACAATGCATGCCATTTAAACATCATAGAACCTTTGTTGGCATTGAGTGATGTTAACCGGTAAGCCTACTACCGGTACAAGTACAAGTATTGTCATTGATTGGCAAAAGAAGATAGAGTTTTGTCATCTCTATTAAGTCTAAAGATCCAAGGAGATCTATATGAAAGAAGGATGGTTTGGCAGATGGTGCCAACATATAAGAACCAATCACTACACAAAGCATCAACAACCGGGTAATGTACACAGTCAAGAAAAGGAGGATTCAACCTTCAACTGAGGACCTCGCTGCAATCGGTGTAGTAAAAAACAGAGAGAGCAACAGCAAATCGGTGTCAACAACACAACCAAGGAAGGTGCAACCGGTAAGCCAAGGAAGAGACAGTAACAGGTCAAAGACCCTTACCTATTCACAGCATGAGGATCTCTACCGATCTAGTAATGACTCTGATGTGAACCGAGGAAGTCATAGTCAACTATCTGTTCCAACCAACTCTTTGACCGGGATTTTCTGCGTCAAATCCGGAAGTCTTTGAGTTAAACTGGTGATCAATTTAGGGTGCATCTAGAGGTTTTAAAGCTGGAATCTGTGCCCTTAAAACAACGCGTTATCTCTTGTAAAGGAAAGATTCTTGACACGCATCTATTATTTTCTTTTTACAGCAGATAAATCAAGGGCATGCATCAGATGTTTCCTTAGTGAACTGGTACTCCATTGAGTGATGAATCCGATAAGGATCTTGTTGTCCTCAATTTTGAGATAACAAAATAGTGGCAACCCTACGCAATTTTCATGTCAATTTGTATAAGTTTCTTCTATGATTTGAATGTTTTGGATAAAGTGTTATAAGGACAATTCATTATCCCAGAAAAGCTTCTTGTAACACGCATTTTATGCGTTCTTTAAGTCCTTCCCTTTGTTTTTAATCTTGATTTTCCCTTGAGTCAATAGCCCTTTTAAATACGCTCGTTTCGAGCTAACTTAGACATCAAATGGAGTTGTATAACTCAAGTTATGATGTAAAAGTTGGGGTTTTTTAGGCTAACTGCATATCTTTAAAAATCCTTAAAAGGTGGGGTTTTCAAAGTCAATTGCACAAGTTTGAATTATATTTGATATATTAAATAGATTTCAAAGTTCATTTTCAAATTTCAACTCATTTTGAGTTGATTTGACTGTAGTTTTTAATGTTTTCGTGAAATTAGCTTTAAAATCTTCTAATTTCATGTTACTTTATTAAAACACTATAGTTATATATTAAATTAATTCAAAATAAAGAACTTAAGTATTAAAGGTGTGGTTTTTAATCTTCATTGCATATCGTCAATATGCAAAATACTTTTCAAAACCCACCTCTTAAAATTTAGTCTTTTTCCATATTAAATATGTTGTTTTTATGTGTGACTGCATATGCTTTAAATGGCTTTTTCTAGAGATGTGCAGTTGAATCTCTAAAGAGTGTATTTAATCCTTATGAGTGTTGTTTTTATATGCGATTGCATATTTAAAACAACGTATTTAAAACTATCCAGGTGGCTTTTTCTTTATGGAAGTCATGTTTTAAAAGATATGTATATGCATTTCAAAAGTGCGTATTTACTTCTTTATTCAATATCTTTCCCTATGGTGTTAATTTTTAAGAGCATTGCATATTTTAAATCATGTCCAAGGGCATTCTTAAAACACATTTTTAATATTTCCCTCAAGGTGTCGATTTTCAGAAGGATTACATATGTTTTAAAAAAACAAATGTAAGGGCTCTTAAAAATAACTTTTTTAATGGGCTGTTCTGGACGTTGATTTTTAATGTGATTGCATATGAGATGTTCATCCTAAAAGTGCGTTTGAAGAGGTTTGCATATACATTTTCATATGTAAACTCATTCCAAAAAGAATGTTTTGAATAGTCTATCCAAGGCGTCGAATTTCAAGAGCTTTGCATATGTATTTTAAAACATATGTGAAGGCGTTTTTAATTCTTTCCTCATGACGTCGAATTTGAAGGGCTTTGCATACACTTTTTTATGTGCAAGTATGTTTTAAACAACGTTTTTACTCATTAAAGGCGTCGTTTTCAAACAAGATTGCATGTGTTTCAACTCATGTGTATTCTTCAAACAAAGCGTTTTCAGCTACTCCTTTCTATTGGCGTCAAATTTGAGGGAGAATATATGCTGGATTATATGTGTTTTTGCATCCTCAAAGCACGTTTTTCTCTTTGGCTGCTCTTATTCTCTATAGGCGTCGATTTTTGTGAGCATTGCATATGCTGTTTGTAATACACAACATGTGTATTTTGGAGAAAACAGTCCGTTCTTGGCCATTTTTCCTTCAAATCGCTTCATGGAAGGAGGATTTGAGTGTCTTCAATTAATTTCTCAGTCCAAGAAATGATTTTGATGAGTTATTTATTCTTTTTATTGATTTATTTTCATGTTTTGATTGAGATTTATGCCCTAGACGCCGTTTTTCTTCCTCACTGCATATACAATAGAAATAGTCAATATGGTTGCTATTTCTTTGCATTTTATCTCTCATTCTTTCCCACTTGGCTGTATATGCATGTTAACTGTCCAAAATTGAAGGAAAGAGACTAGGAATGTAATCTATATATACTTTTTCAATCCAACCTTTTCTAAATCCAAAAATCTATTGGATTTATTTCAGATTTTGTTCAAGATTTTGAAAGATTTCATCTTGAAGGTTGAGGTAATTTCTTCCTAAGTCTTTTCCTTGTTTTTCTTCCCAAGTTATTTAACTTACATGTAAACTTTCATTTTTGTTTTACATGTGATTAAATTCATGTTTCTTCTATTTCTACCTTCTATTCTTAAGATGCATATGCAAGGATTTCATCTTCCTTGCATGTGCAGTCGGGATTAAAAACTCCGTTCTATGGTGAAGAAGAGAACAAACCCATTGCAAGTCCATATATATGTTATCTTCCACAATTCCACTTGCGTAAGTTGTTGTCCCTACCACTGCCATATGACGTAAAACTCATAATGGTGGTCAATTCAACATTTCATTATAAAAATAAATATCCATCCATTCACTTGTCATCCTATCTTTCATAATTCTCGCTGTCCACATATGCAAACACCTCCTAGAAATCCGTTTTTGCGTCTTCCTTATCATTTTTGAGCTAAAATCCATTCACCTGTTTTCTATCCTAAAGTTTTCCAGCCATATGCCGTGTTCATAGTCTCCCCAAGCTCATTTCTTGTGCATTCAAAAAAGTGCAATGGATCCATCACTTGAAGATGTTCTTACCTTATGGAATCTTCATGTCACAATTACTCAGGTATATCATATTGCTATGTTAGGAGAATCTCAAGCCAACACTAGAAAAGGAAGAAGAAAAGGCCCGAAGGATTGAAAAGGAGAATCAAGAAAGTTTGAAATGTGAGAGGCAAAACTAAAAGAATGATCTAAGATGGTGTTGCCTTCTTATGCTGACTATCCAGTTGTGCAACTAGGCTTGGATATAAATGTAAGGCAGGAAGATATCATTTCGGACTTAGGGGCTTTCATATGGAATCAAAGAGAAGACGACACACACTATTCAGTTGCTCAGACCATCTTGGAGGAAGAGGAGAAAGTTGGTATTGAATTTGAAAGAGAAAGACAAAGAATTGAAAGGAGGCTTAGAGAAAGATTGGAATGTGAGCAAAGAGAAAGGATACAAAGAGAAAGGGAAGCCCATAGGAGAGTTCAAAGGCCACCCTTAAGAGAAATTCAACTTGGAGGGAATCAAATGAATCAAAATTAGAGCACAAGTTGGATAAGAAGATTGGATCTTTCTCCCCAAAAAGGTTTGAAAGACTACAATCAGAAAGAATTCTTTCAAGGCAAAGATGGAAAGAAAAAAATGTACTTCTTAAAAGACAACTAAGGATGCAGGTTCGTGTTCCAGATCGAGATGTTTTCACCAAATTAGAGCATATCAGCCATCACGCATCCTGTAGCAGCATGAAGACAAAGAAGGATGATGTAATAGGTGTTGTGTCTTGTCAGGCACTTAGAATGTTTTCATCATGTCTTTGTAATTTGTATTTGACATATGTAATTGCATGCGATAGTATCACGTGCAAAGTTGTAACAAGTAATCAAGTTGCAAGTGCATTAGACTTGCAACTTTGAATAAGTCAAATTAGTTAGTTAGTTAGGGAATAAGTCAAGGTGGTTAAGGGTTTTCCCCTTTTTTCTCTACCTTTCTCTCTCCTCTTTTCCTATATAAAGGAGGGAGCTCATTGTAAATAATCATCTTTTGGCAAGGCAAGAAAATTCTGCCAGTTTGTATCTACATTCTAAGACTTTGACCTTAGATGTAAATTTTAATTGCTTTCAATAAAAGGGGCAACTTGCTTTCAAACTTTGTGTTGATTCAAGGTGTTATGTGACGACATTTTCTAGATATTGATTGTGAGTTTTTGAGTTTTTCTCAAGAGGGATTTGAATTCAATTGTGCAGACTTTGAGCTGCCTATTGTATTCAGAGCCAATTTGAACTTTTGAAGACTTTGTGTTGCAGGAGGACAAATTGTTATAGTTTAGTAGTGGCTGCAATTACTTAGAGCTGAAGACTTTGGGCTTCAGTTGTAAGTGTTTTTATTAAATTTGAGAGTATCCAGTAAGAGACTTTGTGCCTTATTGGTTATTCTGCTTGAATCCTCATGAGACAAGCGCAAGAGACTTTGGGTTCCTATTTTTGTTTCACAAAATATAAAAAGAAAGTTGCTGCCCCTGGTATTGTTCTTATGTCAACTCCAGGGTCACCGGTATTATCATAGCAATAAGGCACTTTTTGTTAAGTTGGAAAGTTGTAGTTGTATGAAAATCATTCTTGAAAAAAGAGGAATTGATTAAGAGAACCGCCCTTTTTGTAATTTTAGTTAAGTTCCTGTTGAAGCCACCTACGGTAAGAAGGGAGCCTCCCCTATTGCTGAGAGGAGAGACTTATCTCATGAGACGTTGCCTAAAGTGACAATTTTGTAACGTGTAGTCTTAGCGGCTTACAAAATTTTTAGCCAACAGTTTTTGGCGACTCTGCTGGGGACACGACGCGCATTCGAAAGCCTCATGCTTTTGTTTGAAGTATACCCGTGTCTTTTTTGATTGTAAATATTCATTGTACTTTAATTTATATTAGTTTTTCAAGCTTTTAGGAAGGACATGTAAATGGCCCAAGGTCCTTGTGGAAATACTTTTGGTCCGTTGAATCTAGCTCTGCCTCTACATGCTTTTCCCAATGGCTCGTAGAATAATTTCTCAAAGTTCTTGGGTGATGGACAGCAACAACTTGATGAACATATTGCTGCTTTTTATATTGCATGCGGTGTTCATGGCGTTGAACATGAAGATGTGTTTGTGAGGTTGTTCGTAGAAACTCTCCAAGGTGTGGCTGTTGATTGGTTTTATCATCTTGCACCACAGACCATCACAAACTGGGTTGCTCTCATAGCCAAGTTTGAAGAAAGGTTCAAGCCTCCTGAAGATGCTCATGCGCTATTGGCCCAACTCACCCAGCTAAAGAAGGCATCTCAAGTTCCTATGCGTGAATTTATTTCTCATTTCAACAAATTGACATGAAGGATTCCATCTATTGCTCAGCCTACAATTGCTAATTTGAAGTGCTTCTTTGTAAATGCACAAATTCCCGAAGTCAGTTTTCTATTGAGAAGAGCAGCCCCAGCTACTCTTTCAACTGCACAGACTTTGGCGATTGGAATTGAAGATGATCTCATTCTTGCTGTGAAGATAAGAATTGAAGCAAACGAGTTTGAAGAAAGTAATCTCTCTTTCGATTCATTTTCTTCCATTACAAGGACAGATCCTACAGTTCAAAGGTTGGCAAATGAGTTAGTTGCTCTCAAAAATAAAATAGCTCAAGGTATGTTCTTCGTTCCTCACAAAGTTGTAGAAAGGACACCCCTTCCAATTGTTGCGCGTAGTCCTACCGGTGAGAATCAACAAATATTAGTTTCATCATCAAAGAAGCTTGCTATTAAGACACCATCAGCGAAGGTAGCAACAAAGCATCTTGAATCTGAGGCTAGTGATCTTGCTATTCTCTTCTAGGAAAAGGAAGCAGAATTAGCTGATGACTCTTATTTCTAGTTCACGCAATCTCAGAAAGTCGTTGATGAAAATCAGAAAGATGAAACTCATTCTTCCAATGTTCAAGAAAATGAAGATGATCATGTCATTAGACATGAACAGATGGACATGCATGAAGGTCTCAATCAATCTGAAAATAGTGCATCTTTGTTTCAAGGTTATGAACTTGAATGAGTGTTGCATGAAAGATTTACCCGAAAACTTGATGAAGATCTTATCATGAACATCATAGGGGAATTTTGTTCAAATATCAAAGATAATTCTTATGTCTGAAATTTGTAGCCAACACAATGCAGAACGAAGCAATGAGGTAACCCGTTCTAATCATCTTGAAGATGTCATGGTTGATGAACCTATCAAGCAAGCTGCAACATGCAAGGAAAGATCAAAATTTGTACGATCAAGAGGATGTCCAATCAGACATCTTTCTTGGTTGGAGGCCAATGGAAAAGCATTAATTCCACTTGTACCTAAACATGAAGATACAATTGAAGAAGAGGCTAAACATACATTTGCAGTTGAGCCGGAGTAGTTTGAATTCATGAACCTATCTTGGAGCAGCAATACATATGAATCATCTCAAAAAGGTGAAATTGTTTATCTCTTCCAGGAGGTGTTACTGTTAACTCCAGAATTTGCACCCTAAAACTAAGCACCTGAACACTTAGAAATTCTGGAGAACATGAGAACAATCACAAGTTTGTGGGGAACTTATTAGGGTGACTGAACCTTCGGGTTCTAGGCCAATTCCTATTGGATTCTCCAAAAATGGATCACCTATACTACTGGAAAAACTTATAAATTGATAGGGAAAGAGATAGAAAGACTTTAATGAAATTCCTAAAACTGCTAAAAGAAGGTGATATACCAAAGAAAGATGGAGGACCTGATCTTTGATAAACAAAATTATAGAACTTATAGCCTGTTGTTGATCACAGCTTCTAATGGTAACTACATGCATAAAAATGTTTCATATGAAGGTTTAGATGAACTGGAACTGAAAGGACTGAATCACAAACAGTAAAACTTCAATAAAACACAACATATAACCTATACAAGATAAGGAATATGCAGAAATGAGACATTAAACCTTAAGGCTCTTTAAAAGAACACAAAAAATAACATCAATCACACAGAATACACCTGATAAACAATAGTAGTCCAAATCCAATGTATTAAGTCTGAAAGGCTTCTCCACAACTGAGTCCTCTGATACAGTAGAAAGAAATAAGCACAATCCACAAGAATGCAAAGGCTTTGCTCTCCCAAAAATTGACTACTTCTGAAATGACAAAGGAGATCCAATACAAAGGAAAAACTCCCACCTAAAACCCCTAAAATGCAGGGGTCGGATGTGAGAAAAATCCCTCCCAAAAAGGACTCAAAACCTCCCCCTAAGAAGTCCAAATAGTCTAAATAACCTATTTGTCCAAGGACTAATAGTGACTACTTCAATCTGGCCATAACAACCCCTAAAAAGACTCAGGTGACTCATAAAAGAGTCCAGTTTTATAACAAATATCAACAGTGAGTCAAGGTGCCACCTCTCTTGCTGCCACCTAGTCACAATTTGACTTTTCAACCCCTTATCTCTCCAAATCCGAAAAAGGACTTATATATTTGAAACTAAATTTGCACAATTTAATAATAATTAATTAATTTATAATGACATCAATTAATTAATATTAATTACAATATTTGCAAATTCCAAAATTAAAATTAAACTCATTTATAAAAATTAAATAATATAGTAACATATTACTTAGCTAAAGAAATATATTACTATATTATTTAATGAGGTAAACACTTATGAGTTAATTTTAATAAAATAAAGTTCCAAAGGAAAGAACCCGATACATATTACAAACGGATTCCAAAAGACTTTGCAAAAAACAAAATACAAAAGTCTTAACCTAAAAATAAGACAACACTTGTGTTTTATTTGCATTCGAAACTTCATTTGGAGAAAACGACAGTTGTTTGAACAAGTCTTGAAACCCTAGCAATGCCGTGAGAGAGGGAAGTTTACTATTGTATTGGCCGCCATTCCTGAGCAAATGCTGCATTTGATGTATCTTTGAGACGCCACCTGTTATTGGCACATGGTTCTAAATAAATATCTGAAGTTTGAGCAGCGAAACACTATAGCTGGAGCCGCTTTCTTTGCTCGAACTGCTGTCTAAACCATGGCTTAACTATTCGCTTTCATTTTAGGTAAGCAATACATTTCTTTGCATTAGAAATATTACTTCTCTGTTATTTTTCCTTCAGTATTATAAGGGCTACTTAAAGATACCTGTGGCCATCTCTAAAAAAACTTTCATATTTACTCATGCTCGGCGCAACTGGTCTTTTTCTCTTACTTTCCTGGACGAGCTTTAGCACCTATGAGGATTTTCATAAAACTTAATCATGTTAATAGACTTTTGTTGCCTTTTTTTCAACTCAAAGGTTTTTGTGTCTATTTATGGCTGCTATCTCCTTATCATTTTCTGTAGCTTTTGAAAAGCTGAAGCTGGGTGTAAAAAAAAATGCCATATGGCTGAAAAGACGTTTACTATTTTTCTTCTCTTTGCGGTATACATATTGGAACTGCTTGATTACCCATGTATTTTTATGAAAATCTATTTCTTCGCTTGACTCAAACCGATTTCAAGTTCCTTCCTCTGTAAAATTTCCTATGCCGTCAATTTCATGAAGTATATTTTGGACCTGGCTTGATCTGGAAATTTTATGGGTTATCATTTTCCTATAGCTTTCTGCTCATTTTATGCTGCTGCTGTAAACAATTTCATAAAAAGTCTTCATCTAGGAAAGAAAAAAAAAAACTTTGTGAAACCTACCCAAAAATGTTGAAAATGTAGCTAAACGAAAACCAGTTGCTCTGAAAAGAATATTTGCTATATTTGCATGAGGTTCTCCCCCATTCTGAAAGTGGACATCATTTAACATTTCTTTGCCTCATGCTGCTGTAACTTACTTGTTTTCATTTATCCTTCTCTGCTACTTGTGGTTGTTTTTTTTATGGCTTCATCCTTTCCTTGCTGCTAATTGTTAAAAATGTGAGATGAAGGCTACCATTACTGTGCTGAAGCTTTTATTAATTTTCCTCTCGCATTATGATACATTGGCCTTTTGCTGTTGTTGGTATTCAGTCTGTCATTGCTGGTGAGGTTATGGCTGCTTATTACTACTAAGATTTTCCTGAAACATCTTCATCTATATGTCACACTGCTCCAATGCCATGACTGACAAAACACTTGTTATTATCCGGTTGCCATTGTCATTTCTGTTTGTACTTGCTCTGTTTCTCCCTTCTCTGTTGTTTCTTCTGTCTATCTCTGAAAGGCTGCCATAATGTTCTGAAAATGATAATATATTCCATTGAAACTGGTTTTTTCAATTCTGACTTTATGCTGCAAATATCTCAATGAAACTTGTTGATGTAAATTAGTTTCATTGAGATTTTTGGAGCATAAAGTATGAAACTTTAATACATCATGAAACCACCTGGCTAGAAAATATCAGCTGTTACAACATCATTTGGTAATATGAGATAAAAGGTTTCGAGTATCAAACTGTCCCTTTAATATCTCATGCTGGTTTAAAACATACTGCAACTGGCTTTATTATAAAAGGTTTCAATGTTAAGAATAACACGTCCCTTTAATATAATATATTTCTTCTTGATCTTGACATCTGTAAAATAGCGATTCCAATACGCATGTTGAGCTCATACCCAAAGGGAGCCTTGGTCAGGGGCACATACGCATTAGAATAGTTAACTTCCAAATTTCAAGATCAAGCAGATTAGCAGTAGATTTTCTTTGATATAGATTCAGAACCAGAGGAAGATAGAATATATGTGGGGGTAATCAATTGTAGATATTCAGTCATTGCTTAGATCTTTCAAGATCTAACCCCACTCTTTTCCTTATGTAGGGAATAGAAAACCAGAACTTGGCAGATCGGGAGCTGGACCAAGAGCAACATCAAGGATTATTTAACCAGTGAAAAGCTAAAAAGGAAATGACTAGTTACCTCTAACCTTACCTTCACATATGTCTTATTTTTAAATATTTTGAATATATATCAAAGACAATAGTTAAACTCACGGCTTGTGTGAGGTCTTTTCCTTCAGCATTTCAATTCCTTACATCAATTGTAAAATAAAAATTGTACATATCAGTTGATGATTTATATAATGAACATTGTCCTTCTTTCTTTTTGATCAGAATAAAATGATTGGAAATGGAAATTAAACTGAAAGCAAATGCATGAACAGCTTGTGAATTCTTGTGTAATGTTACTATTTAGGCTAAATTTCAGTATGTGTAGAAATTTAGTAACATTTTTTGGCGACTTTTGGTACTTGTTTGCCTATTAGACATTTGAGACCAGTTTGCCTTCTTTATTCATTGGGCACATAGAGTCTAAAAAACTTCAACCTAAGACCTAGACCTGACTCAAATTCGACTCCTAAATTTGCTGGTTAGTCTTGATATGCAAGTAAATGAGCCTATTAACCTATGACACTTAAGGGACTGATTTATGTGCATAACCAGGCCTAAGTAAAAACTTTAGGAGTTGAGTTGCCAAATATCTGTGTATATTGATCATACATGCATAAATCTGTTTGCTAGATGGATGCATAGGATAATGGACTCATATAGACACATATGAGTGGAATCTAGTGGGTCTATGAATATGAATCTGTAAGACTTGACCAGAAAATACTACATAACTAGTCATATGTGCCTATATGCAAGAACCAAGGACATGCATGTTTAACAAACATATTTATGCATGTATGGAGAACATACACCGATATGAGAGTGAAACATGAAAACTTAAACCAGCACCTTAAAACAACACACTAGACCTAGGGAAAATAGGAAAACTAAACTAAGAAAGGAAACACACAGACTTGTGCTTGGACAACACTTAGGAAAAACCTAAACTATTATGCAAATGCATTTATTGAAAGCATGAAACCTAACCTAGTATATACAAGATAGGACTGATAGATCATACCTTGAAGCATGGCTTGAGGTGTATCCCATTTATAGGGATAGGTAGAACATCTCCGTCCATGGTAGCAAGAAGAAATGCATTCAGCTCTTTGCATTCAGTTATCAAAAATGGACCAGCCCACATATGATCAAACTTGTTATGGTGCCCTGGCCTGCTTTTAAGGACATCCCATTTCAAAACCAGATCAACCTCTTTGAATGACCTTGCCCTGGCCTTTCTATCAAACACCTTGTTAGTTAGAATCTGTTGATATTCCATTGTTTTAAGAGCCTGATTTCTATTTTCCTCTAACTCCAACAATTGAGCATACCTTAGACTTAGTGGGTCATCCTCCTCAAACAATACAAGCTGGTTAGCAAGATCTAATGTTGGTAATTCTATTGAGATAGGTAGTCTAGCTTCATTCCCATATACTAGAACATAAGGAGAATTACTTATAATCTACTTAGGAGTAATTCTATCCAGCCATAGTGCAAATTTCAGCTTTGAGTGCCAGTCCCTCTGATTTTCCTAAAAAATCCTCTTTATGATCCTGATTAAGTTCTTATTAGTTGACTCAACCAACCCATTGCCCTGAGGGGAGTAATTAGAGGATGTATTCAAGTAGATACCATTCTGTAAAGCCCATTCAGTAACTCTAGGTCCCACAAATGACAAAGCATTATCAGAAATTATTGATTCAGGAACACCAAACCTGGTAATGAGATCTTGGTAGAATTTCAGCATTGAAATCTCAGTTGCCTCTCTCAAAGCCACTACCTCAGTCCAGTGGGTAAAATAATCCGTTGCAGTCAATATCCACTTGTGACCAGCACTAGAACTTGGATTAATAGGGCCCACAAAATCAATACCCCACCTCATAAAAGGCTGGTCAACAATAATAGGCTGAAGGGGTAAGGATGCAAGCTTTTCTTTGCCTGCAAATAAGGCACATTTCTAGCATTTTATTGCCCATGCATGAGCATCTTTAAATAAATTAGACCAATAATTCCCAGCTCTCATGATCTTATAAGTTGTTGTCTTAGGACTAAAATGACCTCCTGAATCATGAAATTGTTCTAAAACCTTGCTGGTTTCATCAATGTCAATACCTCTTAGAAGCATACCATTGTTATCCTTTCTAAATAAAGTGTCATTAATCAAGACATAAGGTATGGATTGCAACCTAAAACACCTTCTTTTGGATCTTTCAAGACCTGGAGGACACTCACCAGTCTTCAGAAAATGAACCATCTCCTTCAACCAGCTTGCTGGCTGATCACTTGCAGTTGCAACATCATTAACTAGCATGACCTCCTTGATGGGCTCATCAGCCAAATATTCACATAGACCTTTTCCTCTAACCAATTTGGTGATTTTAATATCAACATCATACTCCATCACCTTGGTAATCCATCCTGCACGTTTCTCATTAAGGTCCCTACTGAGAAAAAATTCTTTAACACTTGGGTGAGAAACCATAAGATGAACCTTATTATTTGACAGCATATGCCTGAATTTTTTAAGGCTTTTCACAACAACAAACACATGCTTTTCAACAAATGTGTAATGCTGTTCATAACCTTCAAAACCTCTACTATAAAAAGCAATAGGATGCTCAAAACCTTCAGTATTATTTTGCACCAAAACAACAGAGATAGTATCCAAACTTCCATAAGCATACATAATAAAGTCTTTAGAAAAATTTGGATTAACCAAAGTAGGAGCAGATGATAATGCCTCTTTTAATAACTAGAAACTATCTTTAGCCTCTTTTGTCCAATTAAAAATAGTATTCTTTTTCAGCATAGCAGTTAGAGGCTTTAATAATGCAACAATGTTAGGCATAAACCTTCTAATAAAATTAATCTTACCAATGAAACTTTGCAGCCCTTTTTTGTGACCGGGTAAGGGCAGCTCTAAAATAGCTTTGACTCTTTCAGCATCAATTGTAATCACATCCTTAGACACTATGTGCCCCAACAACTTACCTTCATGGACTGCAAAAATACACTTTTTAGGATTTAGGGATATCCCAAACTCCCTGCATCTCTCAAATACCTATTTTAAATGACTTAAATGCTGATCAATATCCTTTGAAAAGATAGTTATATCATCAAGATAAACCAAAACCATTTTATATAAAAGCCCCTTAAAAGCCATGTCCATTGCCCTTTGAAAAGTGGCGCCAGCATTAGATAAGCCAAAAGGCATTCTTTTATAGGCCATAGTGCCCCACTTAGTAGTAAAAGCAGTTTTGTATTGATCTTCATTCTTAACCAGCACTTGATTATAACCTGAATAACCAACTAATAGGGAAAATCTTTCTGAACCAGCTACAACTTGCAAGATCTATTCCATGGAGGGCAGCGGGTAGTGGTCTTTTAACGAAGCCCTATTTAAATCTCTGAAATCAACACAAAGCCTAATTTCCCCATTCTTTTTCCTAACAAGAACTAGATTTGAAACCCAACTAGTGTGCTTGATCTCATAAATGATTCCTCCCTCAATCAACTTAGTCAACTCTTTAACCATTAGGGGTTCTAACTTAGGATTGAGAGGTCTTTGTTTTTGCTTAACAGGCTTAGCATTAGGTAGTAGTTCAATAGTGTGTTGAGCAATTTCAGGATCAAACCCTTTAAGATCAGAATACTCCCAAGTAAAAACATCAGGAAATTGTTGACATAACTTAACAAAATCAGCCTTTTCTTATTCAATACAGATTTTACCAACCTTTAGGAATTTACCCACATCAACTTCCACATCCTCATAATGATCATCTCTAACCTGCATACCAGATTTGTTCTTTTTAAACTGATCATCATAATTAAAAATGGACTCTAACGTGACAAGTCCTTTGGGTAACTTATTTGATTTGAGCTGGATAACTTGGTCATCATAATTTTGCACATGTTTACTTTGATTAGACACAGAAAAAACATCTTCCTCTAACAGAAAATTACGGATCTGCTCATCACTGTCAAAAACCTGCCAGTAAACATTATTGTCAGGAATTGAAGGCCTAACAATAATTTTAATAAGCTGCTGGTCACACCCCTTTGCAATATTGTTATGAATATCAGACTGAGCCCCTATTGTTGCTAACCTATCAGCATGCTAATTAAGCCTTCTTGGAACTGAAATTAAATTAAAAGCCTCAAAATCCTCTATCATATCCAGAATTCTATGCTTATAGGCTTTTAAAGTATCATTTTTTACAGCATTTAACCCTCTAACCTGATTGACAATTAACTCACTATCACCATGAACTTTTAAAGACTTGATTCCCATTTTCCTTGCCCATTCCAAACCATTAATTAAACCTTCATATTCCGCAAAATTATTTGAGCAAGGAAAACTAAAATGAAAAGCTGCATAATACTTATCTCCTTTAGGGGAAATCAACATTGCACCTCCACCAGCACCATTTTTACTCTTAGAACCATCAAAAAACATCTCCCATACCTCATTTTCCTGTTCTGAAGCATGATCTGCAACTTTAACCAAGTTAGACATGAATGCATCAAGTTCATGAATCATGTACATACCTATACCAATCTGATGTATAACATAATTCTGATCATCACAAGTATTTTCATTTGCCCATTGATCTAACAAGATATCAGGGATCTCTTCGGCGTAAGTACTTGGGTCATGTACATTAGATCTTTCATTTTCATCAAAAGACATCATATTAGCATTAATAGGAGGGATATAGGGCTCAATATGATCCTTAAAAAGTACTTCAGACTTTATTGTGACCTTAGTGCCATACCTTGTCCTAAAAAGCATGTGGGACCAATCAGAAGAAAAATAACCTCCAATCTTTGCTGTGAAATCTCTAGACAAGCATATAGCAAAATAGGGTGGAAGATCAATTACATAAATGTCCTGAGGTATGGAAAAACTAGGAAAAGCATGAAGAGTTAAACTGGCACCTTTGATTAGACCCACAGTATTAACAGTAGACCCATCCTGTTGAACCACTCCCTTCTCTAATGATTGATATTTCATTTAACCCTCTAACCTGATTGACAATTAACTCACTATCACCATGAACTTTTAAAGACTTGATTCCCATTTTCCTTGCCCATTCCAAACCATTAATTAAACCTTCATATTCCGCAGAATTATTTGAGAAAAGAAAACTAAAACGAAAAAGTTGCATAATACCTATCTCCTTTAGGGGAAATCAACATTGCACCTCCACCAGCACCATTTTTACTCTTAGAACCATCAAAAAATATATCCCATACCTCATTTTCCTATTCCGAAGCATGATCTGCAACTTTAACCAAGTTAGGCATGAATGCATCAAGTTCATGAATCATGTACATACCTATACCAATCCGATGTATAACAAAATTCTGATCATCACAAGTATTTTCATTTGCCCATTGATTTAACAAGATATCAGGGATCTCATTAGCGTAAGTACTTGGGTCATGTACATTAGATCTTTCATTTTCATCAAAAGACATCATATTAGCATTAATAGCAGGAGGGATATAGGGCTCAATATGATCCTTAAAAAGTACTTCAAACTTTATTGTGACCTTAGTGCCATACCTTGTCCTAAAGAGCATGTGGGACCAATCAGAAGAAAAATAACCTCCAATCTTTGCTGTGAAATCTCTAGACAAGCATATAGCAAAATAGGGTGGAAGATCAATTACATAAATGTCCTGAGGTATGGAAAAACTAGGACAAGCAGGAAGAGTTAAACTGACACCTTGAATTAGACCCATAGTATTAACAGTAGACCCATCCTGCTGAACCACTCCCTTCTCTAATGATTGATATTTCTTTTAACCCTCTAACCTGATTGACAATTAACTCACTATCACCATGAACTTTTAAAGACTTGATTCCCCTTTTCTTTGCCCATTCCAAACCATTAATTAAACCTTCATATTCCGCAGAATTATTTGAGCAAGGAAAACTAAAACGAAAAGTTGCATAATACTCATATCCTTTAGGGGAAATCAACATTGCACCTCCACCAGCACCATTTTTACTCTTAGAACCATCAAAAAACATCTCCCATTCCTCATTTTCCTGTTCTAAAGCATGATCTGCAACTTTAACCAAGTTAGGCATGAATGCATCAAGTTCATGAATCGTGTACATACCTATACTAGTCTGATGTATAACAGAATTCTGATCATCAAAAGTATTTTCATTTGCCCATTGATCTAACAAGATATTAGGGATCTCATCAGTGTAAGTACTTGGGTCATGTACATTAGATCTTTCATTTTCATCAAAAGACATCATATTAGCATTAATAGCAGGAAGGATATAGGGCTCAATATAATCCTTAAAAAGTACTTCAGACTTTATTGTGACCTTAGTGCCATACCTTGTCCTAAAAAGCATGTGGGACCAATCAGAAGAATATAACCTCCAATCTTTGCTGTGAAATCTTAGACAAGCATATAGAAAAATAGGGTGGAAGATCAATTACATAAATGTCTTGAGGTATGGAAAAATTAGGACAAGCATGAAGAGTTAAACTGGCACCTTTGATTAGACCCACAGTATTAACAGTAGACCCATCCTGCTGAACCACTCCCTTCTCTAATGATTGATATTTCAAACCCAGCTGATCAACAATCTTTTTGGGCATGATTGAACTTGTGGCTCCACTATCCACCATACAATTATGAACCAGCTTATCTCCTATGATTAATGATACGTAAAAAGGAGGAGGCTTAGCTGCTGGTTTACTATCAACTTTATCAATATTTGAAAAGACAGTCCTAACTAGAATCTCACCATTACTAACAGACTTATTCTTCTTGGCCAACTCAGTTTGTAAAAGGTCAATCTGACCTGGAAGAGACAAAGAATCCTACATACTAATAGAAACATTCATCTTTTTCATGTTTTCAATAATATTAAAGGGCAACACAGCATGTACCTTTTGTTGAATTTTGGGAACAGCGGGCTGTACCTGCTGTTGCTGCTGCTCATGAGTGCCTACGGGAGAATTTCCTTATAGTTTTGCTTGCACTTGAGGTGTAGATGAGCTTGCATTTGCTGCATTCTTGCTCTTTACTGCATCTTCACTGTCTAGAGCTCTTTTTTTAGCTCTGGTGTAAATAGCAGGTGTAGGGTCATCTCCACCTATTGCTATAAATTCCTCCCCTAGCCAATTCATCAGAGTTGCATTAACAGGAGGTACATCTTGCTGCTGATCAAGATCAACCTTAGATACAAGCTATGAAGTTGATGAATTTTGTACCATTAATGCTTGGTTAATAACACCATTGGAACATGTGGCCTGATTGTGGGGTTGATTACAAGGGTAACACCACTCATAATCAGCTGCATAATTATTCTGAGAAGGCACTAAATCTGTCACAGTATTCAAAGGTACAGGAGCACAAGGCTTATAAGGTCTTTGATTCAAATTCTGCCTGTTACTAGCAGAATTTCCATGATAAGGCTGCCTATTACCCTGATATTGGCCTTGACTAGGCTGCTGATACTGGTTTGCAGCTTGATTTTGAGGCTGGTAAGGCTATCTAGCTTGAAACTGTTGTTTTTTAAGGTTTACTATCTCATTACTAAAAGTTTGTAACAACCCCTCTATTTTCTATTGGTTTCTTTTAATTTCCCGCAACTCTAATGATGGGCTTGCAGGAGTCAACTCTTGATTGGCAACAATAGGTAACGGATTAAAAGGTGGTATTTGCAAGGGCATGTTAGATTGAATATTTGGAAAAATTGGCATGGGTGGCCTAGGGGCTATCTTTCTTGCCTGAATAAGGCTATTCTCAGCCCTTACTGCTATAGTAAATGCTTGGGGTAATGAGGTACCTCCCATAGACTGGATCATGACATATATATCACAGTTCAAACTTTTTAGGTAATACAAGAAGGCATGGTCAGCACTTGGCCTTACTACAACAGGTATCCTATTCCACATTTTTTGAAAACGGGTGTTAAAATCTGTCATTTTTTCTTGTGGAGCCCTTTTAATTGTTGTCAATTGCTCTACAAGTGACAAATGATCAGATTTGTCCTCAAAAAATGTAGTGAATAGATCACCCAGTTCATCCCATGTATTGATTGAAGCTACAGGCAAGCTCCTAAACCATTCTAATGCTTTTCCCTTATATGAAGCTTCCAATAATCTGACTGCTACATTTTCTTGAGTGATATGATGAACATTACAGAGAGAGGCCACATCTGTGATATGTTCAAAAGCTGTTGTTTGGCTCTCTCAGTTAAAATCTAGTAATCCTTTAAGAACTGCCAGAGGAATATCATTATGTTGTGCTAAATTCAGAGAACTTCCTTGGTCAAAATGAACAAAAGTAAAGGCTCTTGGTATTGCCATTTGACCACCTTGAATGAATGACCTTGCTGGGACAGAACTTGAACTAGCTGCAACTGAACTTTGAAATACACTTGCTGAGTTTGTAGCCACAAAATTTGAATTTTCTGTATTGTGATTTGGAACTGTGGATACTTCTGGTTCAAAGAACCCTGTTCTGCAAGTAGGGCTTACTGAGTGTCTTGTGCCTCTATCACTTCCGTTCCTTCTTCCATAAACTTGAATATCAGGGACTAACAAGTGAATTTGAGCTGATGAGACAACTCTTTTCAAAGTTCTTCCTCTTCTTCTTGGGGCCTCAAGCTGTAAATATTCAAAAGAACCAGCACTTCTAGTCTGAATTCTTCTCATAAAAAACAAAAATGCATTGATCTTTTAATAGAGTCGCCAGATATGCACACAAAATTCCTTCTCAAATTTGAAAACTTGCTGGCAGCATATCAGAACCAGCAAAAAATGAAAATTTTATGAAAACTGTCCCACCGGGTGTGCCAAAATTGTTAACTCCAGAATTTGCACCCTAAAACTAAGCACCTAAACACTTAGAAATTCTGGAGAACATGGGAACAATTAAAAGTTTGTGGGGAACTTATCAGAGTGACTAAACCTCCGGGTTCTAGGTCGGTTCCTATTGGATTCTTAAAAAATGGATCACCTATACTACTAGAAAAACTTATAAACTGATAGTGAAAGAGATAGAAAGACTTTAATGAAATTCCTAAAACTGCTAAAAGAAGGTGATACACCAAAGAAAGATGGAAGACCTGATCTTTGATAAACACAATTACAAAACTTATAGCTTGTTGTTGATCACAGCTTCTAATGGTAACTACATGCATAAAAATGTTTCATATGAAGGTTTAGATGAACTGGAGCTGAAAGGACTGAATCACAAACAGTAAAACTTCAATAAAACACAACATATAACCTATACAAGATAAGGAATATGCAAAAATGAGACATTAAACCTTAAGGCTCTTTTAAAGAACACAAAAAATAACATCAATCACACAGAATACACCTGATAAACAATAGATGTAGTCCAAATCCAATGTATTAAGCTCTGAAAGGCTTCTTCACAACAGAGTCCTCTGATACAGCTAGAAAGAAATAAGCACAATCCACAAGAATGCAAAGGCTCTGCTCTCCCAAAAACTCACTACTTCTGAAATGACAAAGGAGATCCAATATAAAGGAAAATCTCCCACCTAAAACCCCTAAAATGCAGGGGTCGGATGTGAGAAAAATCCCTCCCAAAAAGGACTCAAAACCTCCACCTAAGAAGTCCAGATAGTCTAAAAGACCTATTTGTCCAAGGACTAGTAGTGACTACTTCAGTCTGGCCATAAGAACCCCTAAAAAGACTCAGGTGACTCATAAAAGAGTCCAATTTTATAACAAATACCAACAGTGAGTCAAACTGCCACCTCTCTTGCTGCCACCTAGTCACAATTTGACTTTTCAACCCTTTACCTCTCCAAATCCGAAAATGGACTTATATATCTGAAACTAAATTTGCACAATTTAAAAATAATCAATTGATTTATAATGACATCCATTAATTATTATTAATTGCAATATTTGCAAATTCCAAAATTAAAATTAAACTCATTTATAAAAATTAAATAATATAGTAACATATTACTTAGCTAAAGAAATATATTACTATATTATTTAATGAGGTAAAAACTTATGAGTTAATTTTAATAAAATAAAGTTCCAAAGGAAAGAACTCGATACTGTTACCTAATTTTCCTATTCTATGCAAATTTGGCTAAAATCCATTCAGGAGTCTTTGTTTTTACCCTGGCAAGCATCCCTGAAAATTTCATGAGTTTATGTCTGGTTTCCTGGCCTCTGCAAATTTTCTAACTCCCTGGTCTGCAAGTTAAAAATTCATAAAAATAGCCGTTATATCAAAAACCCTGCAAACCCTAGCCTTCATTCTATTTGGTCGTTACCTTTTTCAGCCACTTAAGTCCTCAAATACGCATGTGCGCTTTATTCTCATTGGCTGGTTGCTAGTTCTCTAATGTCTTCCGGCGGTTACCTTTTCTATTCAGCGACTTAGTGAATACAGTGATTCTCATAATCGCTAAATGTTTCATGGTCACCGCATAATATCTTGCAACTCAGCGAACATTCCCTTTCTTCAGTCGCACATTCGCTAAGTCTTTCGGTGGTGTCAGACTTGTGGGGTCTCGGTTAGGAAGATCTAATGGTTGGCGTATCTTCGCATAGGCCGTTGTCAGAGCATGAGATCTTCAGACGACCGTCGATCTTCTCTTTTGTGCAGCGCTTCAAAACTTTATGTGGGTCCACTGCCACGTTGTCCTATGTGGAGGCTCCTGATTGGTCGATAGGTGATGACTGCAAAGACTTGTCAGTGGGGCCTGATCTTTTCAGGAGGTTAAAGTACATCAAGATCTTGCGGTTGTCGTTGCACTGCTAGGGTAAGATGCATGTTTAAGTCAGCGGTATAGCGACCACCGTCCAATTTAAACCTTATAAAGAGCGGGTTTGATGCCAAGTCTGGGTGACATGCCATCTTTTGATTGGTTGAAGTAGAGAGAAAATCTGTGGGACCATGTTGCCAGGCGTGCTGATTTGCCATGTTTTGATTGGTTGCCAAGTGCTGACAAGGATTTGTAGGTGGACCCATGTGTCAGTGGGGTCTCGGTTTAAAAGACATCAACGACCGGCGAATGATCTGGAAGAATATTCCTGAGGCATGAGATCATGCACCCACCATTGGGTTGGAATCTTGTCTGCAGTGGGTCCGATGTCAGAAAACTTGCCGAGGTGTCCGCTGATGAAGCAGTCAAGTGCGAATAAAAGATTGACACGTGGAGATGGGCCCAAGGTTTGACAAATATTTGGTGGCTCCGATAAGTTCCCTTTGGTTGCATATTCGTGTGACAAGATAGCAGTGCTTCAATCGATCTAGCGAATGCGCGAATGTGTGTATTCGCAGAATCTCGGAATGAATTAGTGAAGCTCTAAAGTATCTAGCGACCTAGCAATTTTCTTCGGTCGCCAGTTCGCCAAATGTGGGCCGGGATTTTCATGAGTGGTTAAAAGGTATTCTGCGAATCAGCGAATAAAGGGTTTCTCTTGTTCGCGAAGTTTAACCAGGGTTAGTAAAAAGACTTCGAGATTCAGCGACCACTTAGTTCGCGTAATCGCTTGACCAAACCAGGGGTAAGCCAAAGCTCTTCGCGACTTAGAATTTTTTTAGTCGCACAGTCGCCGAATGACTTAAAAGAGGAAAGCTCGAGGTGGGTCCAAATATGACGGGGGTGCCGACATGCTCAATTCCTATTGGCTACAGTGTGCCGAGGTGGACTAAGACTTTTCAAAGGGTTTTATAACTGTTGTCGGGATAATCTGAGCCGTTCGTCTGCCGGGAGATGAATGACATCGACGGCTATATTTTAAACCTAAATCTATTAGCCGTTATATTTTAAATTTAAATATCTAAGTAGAGGGTTTTTTCCCAGTATTTGATTTGCAGGCCGCGAGCGGCGAGGTAGCTCAGAGAATTTATGTCTCCAGGACATTTGCAGTTAAAGGAAGATGATGAGGAGGTCTGGGCAGCCGTCATGGGTCATTTCTTGTCTCAGAAAGGTACCAGTTATGCATTCATGGCGAGACTTTGTGTTGAGAAGTTGATGATCCAGGTTGCTTTTCCATGGGTGGATGCGGTACAGGGATGGGCGCACAAAATATCTAATCGGCTATGATTTTGCAGAGTTGTATTTATGATCAGAAAAAGGCAGTTAGGGTTTGATTATTATATGCAAAATCTTGTAACCCTAGTTAGGTTTTTTAACTCCTACCTACGTGCAAAAAGAGGAGATGTATATATTGTATTTTTGGAGCTTTTGAGCTCAAAGTTCACATTTTGTAAAGAAGAAAGTCTCTTTCTTGGAAAGCTATCTGTGGCATTTCTTCTTGCCCTCTAGTTTTCCACATTCTGTAATCTTTCATTGATAATTCAAATATTGCAGAGGTATTTTGTGACAATTCTTCATGTCCCTATGCTTCCTTGTTTGGATTATCTCTTATTGGATTGAAATATATGATGTTTTCAATGATATCTTAGGGTTCCTGATCCCTCTTACTTTCTGTAATTGTGTGTGTTATTGTGTTTGATCTGATTTAGATGTTTTTGTGGGTATACTTCATCCCCCTAATATTGTTGTCTCATTCCTACACCGAGTTGCAGAAGTGAATGTTTGTTTGCAGGTCATTGGTTGTGTCTTATGTTCAGGCCCTCCTATGAAACACTTATGCAAGCCTATTCAGTAAGTTGTGACCTACTAGACCTAAGCCTTTCATTGATACCATTCCTCTATATTGAGATCCAAACCCTAATTTCGGTGTATCACCTAGTAGGTAGTTTGCTTTCAGTCATTTCCCTTTCAAGCAATCCTTCTATCCCTTTCCCTCAAGAGTTTACTTTTTCATGTGTGGAAGCAAATTAAGGTGATTATCCAAGAGGAACCAACCTAGAACCTGGAGGTCTCATCTTAGTTAGCATAGGTCCCACACCTGGAGATGATTCCCATGTTATACTAGGTTATCAAGACTACGAGAGCTTGAAACAAGGGTGCAAACTTAGTGTATAACAGATACATATTACAAACGGATTCCAAAAGACTTTGCAAAAAACAAAATACAAAAGTCTTAACCTAAAAATAAGACAACACTTGTCTTTTATTTGCATTCGAAACTTCATTTGGAGAAAATGGCAGCTATTTGAACAAGTCCTAAAACCCTAGCAATACCGTGAGAGAGGGAAGTTTACTGCTGTATTGGCCGCCATTCTGGAGGAAACACTGCATTTGATGTATCTTTGAGACGCCACCTGTTATTGGCACATGGTTCTGAATAAATATCCGAAGTTTGAGCAGCGAAACACTACAGTTGGAGCTGCTTTCTTTGCTCGAACTGCTGTCTAAACCATGGCTTAACTATTCGCTTTCATTTTAGGTAAGCAATACATTTATTTGCCTTAGAAATATTACTTCTCTATTATTTTTCCTTTAGTATTATAATGGCTACTTAAAGATACCTGCGGCCATCTCTGAAAAAACTTTCATAGTTACTCATGCTAGGCGCAACTGGTCTTTTTCTCTTACTTTCCTAGACGAGCTTTAGCACCTATGAGGATTTTCATAAAACTTAATCATGTTAATAGACTTTTGTTGCTTTTTTTTCAACTCAAAGGTTTCTGTGTCTATTTATGGCTACTATCTCCTTCTTATCATTTTCCTATAGCTTTCGAAAAGCTGAAGCTGGGTGTAAAAAAAATGCCATATGGCTGAAAAGACGTTTACTGTTTTTCTTCTCTTTGCGGTATACATACTGAAACTGCTTGATTACCCATGTATTTTTATGAAAATATGTCTTTGCTTGACTCAAACCGGTTTCAAGTTCGTTCCTCTGTAAAATTTCCTATGCAATTAATTTCATGAAGTATATTTTGGACTTGGCTTGATTTGGAAATTTTATGGGTTATCATTTTCTTGTAGCTTTCTGCTCATTTTATGCTGCTGCTGTAAAAAATTTCATAAAAAATCATCATTTGGGAAAGAAAAAAAAAAAACTTTGTGAACCTGCCCAGAAATGTTGAAAATGTAGCTAAAAGAAAACCAGTTGCTTTGAAAGGAATATTTGCTATATTTGCATGAGGTTCTCTCCCAGTCTGAAAGTGGACATCATTTATCGTTTCTTTGCCTCGTACTGTTGTAACTTACTTGTTTTCATTTATCCTTCTCTGCTACTTGTGGTTTTTTTTTGATGGCTTCATCCTTTCCTTGCTGCTTATTGTTAAAAATGTGAGATAAAGGCTACCATTACTGTGCTGAAGCTTTTATTAATTTTCCTCTGGCATTATGATACATTGGCCTTCTATTGTTGTTAGTATTCAGTCTGCCATTGCTGGTGAGGTTATGGCTGCTTATTACTACTAAGATTTTCCTGAAACATCTTCATCTGTATGTCACACTGCTCTAATGCCATGACTGAAAAAAAACTTGTTATTATCTGGTTGCCATTGTCATTTATGTTTGTACTTGCTCTGTTTCTCCCTTCTCTGTTGTTTCTTCTTTCTATCTTTGAAAGGCTGCCATAATGTTCTGAAAATGATAATATATTCCATTGAAATTGGTTTTTTCAATTCTGACTTTATGCTGCAAATATCTCAATGAAACTTGTTGATGTAAATCAGTTTCATTGAGATTTTTGTAGCATAAAGTATGAAACTTTAATACATCATGAAACCACCTGGCTAGAAAATATCAGCTGTTACAACATCATTTGGTAATATGAGATAAAAGGTTTCGAGTATCAAACTATCCCTTTAATATCTCATGTTGGTTTAAAACATACTGCAACTGGCTTTATTATAAAAGGTTTCAATGTTAAGAATAACACATCCCTTTAATATAATATATTTCTAGTTGGTCTTGAAATCTGTAAAATAGCTATTCCAATGCACATGTCGGGCTCATACCCAAAGGGAGCCTTGGTCAGGGGCACATACGCATTAGAATAGCTAACTTCCAAATTTCAAGATCAAGCAGATTAGCAGTAGATTTTCTTTGATATAGATTCAGAACCAGAGAAAGATAAAATATATGTGGGGGTAATCAGCTGTAGATATTCAGTCATTGCTTAGATCTTTCAAGATCTAACCCCACTCTTTTCCTTATGCAGGGAATAGAAAACCAGAACTTGACAGATCAATAGCTGGACTAGGAGCAACATCAAGAATTATTTAACCAGTCAAAAGCTAAAAAGGCAATGACTGGTTACCTCTAACCTTACCTTCACATATGTCTTATTTTTTAATATTCTGAATATATATCAAAGATAGCAGTTAAACTCACAGCTTGTGTGAGGTCTTTTCCTTCAACATTTCAATTCGTTCCATCAGTTGTAAAATAAAAATTGTACATATCAGTTGATGATTTATACAATGAACATTGTCCTTCTTTCTTTTTTATCAGAATAAAATAATTGGAAATGGAAATGAACTGAAAGCAAATGAATGAATAGCTTGTGAATTCTTGTGTAATGTTACTATTTAGGCTAAATTTCAGCATGTGTAGAAATTTAGTAATAGTTACATTACGCATTGACCTCATTGCTCTAGTTGTTCATGCTCTATCTATACAAAGTTGCCTGTGAACATGAAAGGTACCGCAAGCTACTAAAAAAAGGTAGCTATTTTGTTGAACCAGTAAATGGTTTCATTTGAAAAGTTGCATTGTTGGCTTGTTTTAATTAGGTAGGTTTTTCTTTGTTTTCAATAAGTGCATTTGCACAAGTTTGTTCTAGATTTGCTCTGCGTTGGTCACATCATCCTTTTTGAGTCTTTTTCATTTTTGGTCGCCTCACTCTATAGCCCAATGGAGTAGATGAAGGCACTTAGAGGTCTGGATTCTACATTCCTCATTGTTTCTAAGAACAAACAAGGTACATTCCCTAGTTAGAGCCAGTTGTTGTCCTCAATTTTGAGATCACAAAATTGTGGCAACCCTACGCAATTTTCATGTTAATTCGTAGAAGTATCCTCTATGATTTGAATGTTTTGGATAAAGTGTTATAAGGACAATTTGTTATCCTAGAAAAGCTTCTTGTAACACGCAATTCATGCATTCTTTAAGTCCTTCCCTTTGCTTTTAATCTTGATTTTCCGTTGAGTCGATAGTCCTTTTAAATACGCTCGTTTCGAGCTAAGTTAGACATCAAATGGAGTTGTATAACTCAAGTTATGATGTAAAAGGTGGGTTTTTTCAGGCTGACTGCATATTCTTTAAAAATTCTTAAAAGGTGGGGTTTTCAAAGTCAATTGCACGAGTTCAAATTATATTTGATATATTAAATGGATTTCAAAGTTCATTTTCAAATTTCAACTCATTTCAAGTTGATTTGACTATAGTTTTTAATGTTTTCGTGAAATTAGCTTTAAAATCTTCTAATTTCATGTTACTTTATTAAAACACTATAGTTATATATTAAATTAATTCAAAATAAAAGACTTAAGTATTAAAGGTGTGGTTTTTATTCTTCATTGCATATCATCAATATGCAAAATACTTTACAAAACCCACCTCTTAAAATTTAGTCTTTTTGCATATTAAATACGTTGTTTTTATGTGTGACTGCATATGCTTTAAATGGCTTTTTCTAGAGATGTGGAGTTGAACCTCTAAAGAGCGTATATAATCCTTATGAGTGTTGTTTTTATATGCGATTGCATATTTAAAACAATGTATTTAAAACTATCCAGGTGGCTTTTTCTTTATGGAAGTCATGTTTTAAAATATATGTATACGCATTTCAAAAGTGCGTATTCACTTCTTTATTCAATATCTTTCCCTATGGTGTTAATTTTTAAGAGCATTGCATATTTTAAATCATGTGCAAGGGCATTCTTAAAACACGCTTTTAATATTTCCCTCAAGGTGTCAATTTTCAGAAGGATTACATATGTTTTAAAAAAACAAATGTAAGGGCTCTTAAAAATAACGTTTTTAATGGGTTGTTCTGGACGTCGATTTTTAATGGGATTGCATATGAGATGTTCATGCTAAAAGTGCACTTGAAGAGGTTTGCATATACATTTTCATATGTAAAATCATTCCAAAAAGAACGTTTTGAATAGTCTATCCAAGGCGTCGAATTTCAAGAGCTTTGCATATCTATTTTAAAACATATGTGAAGGCATTTTTAATGCTTTCCTCATGACGTCGAATTTGGAGGGCTTTGCATACAATGTTTTTTATGTGCAAATGTATGTTTTAAACAATGTTTTTACTCATTAAAGGTGTCATTTTCAAACAAGATTGCATGTGTTTCAACTCATGCGTATTCTTCAAACAAAGCATTTTCAGCTCCTCCTTTCTATTGGCGTCGAATTTGAGGGAGAATACATGTTGGATTATGTGTTTTTGCGTCCTCAAAGCACGTTTTTCTCTTTGGCTGCTCTTATTCTCTATAGGCATCAATTTTTGTGAGCATTGCATATGCTGTTTGTAATAGACAACATGTGTATTTTGGAGAAACAGTCCATTCTTGGCCATTTTTCCTTCAAATCGCTTCATGGAAGGAGGATTTGAGTGTCTTCAATTAATTTCTCAGTCCAAGAACTGATTTTGATGAGTTATTTATTCTTTTTATTGATTTATTTTCATGTTTTGATTGAGATTTATGCCCTAGATGCCGTTTTTCTTCCTCATAGCATATACAAAAGAAATAGTTACTGTGGTTGCTATTTCTTTGCATTTTACCTCTCATTCTTTCCCACTTGGCTGTGTATGCATGTTAATTGTCCAAAATCGAAGGAAAGAGACTAGGAATGTGATCTATATATACTCTTTCAATCCAATCTTTTCTAAATCCAAAAATCTATTGGATTTATTTCAGATTTTATTCAAGATTTTGAAAGATTTCATCTTGAAGGTTGAGGTAATTTCTTCCTAAGTCTTTTCCTTGTTTTTCTTCCCAAGTTATTTAACTTACATGTAAACTTTCATTTTTGTTTTACATGTGATTAAATTCATGTTTCTTCTATTTCTACCTTCTATTCTTAAGATGCATATGTAAGGATTTCATCTTCCTTGCATGTGCAGTCGGGATTAAAAACCCCGTTCTATGGTGAAGAAGAGAACAAACCCAATGAAAGCCCATATATATGTTATCTTCCATAATTCCACTTGCATAAGTTGCTGTCCCTGCCACCGCCATATGACGTAAAACTCATAATGGTGGTGAATTCAACACTTCATTATAAAAATAAATATCCATCCATTCAATTGTCATCCCATCTTTCATAATTCTCGCTATCCACATATGCAAACACCTCCCAGAAACCCGTTTTTGGGTCTTCCTTATCATTTTTGAGCTAAAATCCATTCACCTCTTTGCTGTCCTAAAGTTTTCTAGCCATATGGCGTGTTCATAGTCTCCCCAAGCTCATTTCTTGTGCATTCAAAAAAGTGCAATGGATCCATCACTTGAAGATGTTCTTACCTTATGGAATCTTCATGTCACAGTTACTCAAGTATATCATATTGCTATGTGAGGAGAATCTCAAGCCAACACCAGAAAAGGAAGAAGAAAAGGCCCGAAGGATTGAAAAGGAGAATCAAGAAAGTTTGAAATGTGAGAGCCAAAACTAAAAGAATGATCTAGGATGGTGTTGCCTTCCTATGCTGACTATCCAGTTGTGCAACTAGGCTTCAATATAAATGCAAGCCAGGAAGATATCATTTCGGACTTAGGGGCTTTCATTTGGAATCAAAGAGAAGACGACACACACTATTCAGTTGCATGGGCCATCTTGGAGGAATAGGAGGAAGTTGGTATTGAATTTGAAAGAGAAAGACAAAGAATTGAAAGGAGGCTTAGAGAAAGATTGGAACGTGAGCAAAGAGAAAGGATACAAAGAGAAAGGGAAGCCCATAGGAGAGCTCAAAGGCCACCCTTAAGAGAAATTCAACTTGGAGGGAATCAAATGAATCAAAATTAGAGCACAAGCTAGATAAGAAGATTGGATCTTTCTCCCCAGAAAGGTTTGAAAGACTACAATCAGAAAAAATTCTTTCAAAGCAGATATGGAAAGAAATAAATGTACTTCGTAAAACACAACTAAGGATGTAGGTTCCTGTTCCAGATCAAGATGTTTTCACCAAATTAGAGCATATCAGCCATCACGCATCCTGTAGCAGCATTAAGACAAATGAAAGATGATGTAATAGGTGTTGTGTCTTGTCAGGCACTTAGAATGTTTTCATCATGTCTTTGTAATTTGCATTTGACATATGTAATTGCATGTGATAGTATCACGTGCAAAGTTGTAACAAGTAATCAAGTTGCAAGTGCATTACGCATGCAACTTTGAATAAGTCAAATTAGTTAGTTAGTTAGGGAATAAGTCAAGGTGGTTAAGGGTTTTCTCCTTTTTTGTCTACCTTTCTCTCTCCTCTTCCTATATAAAGGAGGGAGCTCATTGTAAATAATCATCTTTTGGCAAGGCAAGAAAATTTTACCAGTTTGTATCTACATTCTAAGACTTTGAGCTTAGATGTAAATTTTAATTGCTTTCAATAAAATGAGCAACTTGCTTTCAAACTTTGTGTTGATTCAAGGTGTTATGTGACGACATTTTCTAGATATTGATTGTGAGTTTTGGAGTTTTGCTCAAGACGGATTTGAATTCAATTGTGCAGACTTTGAGCTGCCTATTGTATTCAAAGCCAAATTGAACTTTTGAAGACTTTGTGCTGTAGGAGGAAAAATTGTTATAGTTTAGTAGTGGCTGCAATTACTTAAAGCTGAAGACTTTGGGCTTCAATTGTAAGTGTTTTTATTAAATTTTAGAGTATCTAGTAAGAGACTTTGTGCCTTACTGGTTATTCTGCTTGAATCCTCACAAGACAAGCGCAAGAGACTTTGGGTTCCTGTTTTTGTTTCACAAAATATAAAAAGAAAGTTGCTGCCCCTGGTATTGTTCTTATGTCAACTCCAGGGTCATCGGTATTATCGTAGCAATTGTTGGCATCACTAACCGGTAAGTTATCTACCGGTCTAAATGTTGTAATTGTTTGGCAAAAATAAAATGATAGAGATTTGCTCTCTATTATGGAGGGGACTCTTTATCAGGAAAGGCTGAGAAACCGGTCACTACACTAAGCATCAACAACTGGATAATACATTCAGCAGAGAAGAGTATCCTAGTATCAACCAAGGACCACCCTCAACCTGTATAGACAAAGACAAATAAACGCATATCCAACAATTGTCTATAACACAACCGGTAAGAATAGTGCAACCGGTAATCTGCCCAACCAAGGGCGTCTACCCGGTATATATCATAAAAAACTCAACCAATATATTATAAGACCCCGGTATGAACCGAGGAAGTCATAGTCAACTGTCTGTTCCAACCAAGTCTTCTTTACCGAGATTTATTGCAGTAAATCCGAGTGATCTTGAGTTGTCTTGGTGATCAGTTTCAGGCGCAGGTAAAGGATTTAAATTCGGAATCAATGGTTACTTAAGGTGTGACTGAAGGATTTAAACCCAAATTCAGTGGCTTTAAATCGAAGTGTTATCTCTTATGGAGAAAGGTTGTCTGACACGCAACTGTTGTTTTCTTCATGTAATGGATGAAGACAGAACTTGCATCGAATGCTTTCTCAAGAAAACAAACACTTCACCGAGTGATGCATTTGTTAGATCTCAGGATTAGGTCATGCATTTGAGGCGCAGTCAGGGCAACAAAACTGAATATATTCTTATGTCTTTTGAGAAGAAGATTTGCCTTCATTCTGCCGAGAAAAAGAGTATCAAGGGTTAGAGAAAATCGACAAAGTAAAAGTTGTGCAAAATAGCACAACAATAGTTGAGAGTACACCTGTGTCAACCGGTGATAATTCTCAATAGAGCACAAATAAGATCACATCTGGTTAAGCAGAGCCTTCTGTAAAGTTCTTAATTTTATTATTTTCTAGCAAATCACAATAGGCAAATCCCAGTATTTAGGTGGACTCTAACAGGTCCCTTGTATCAAAATCCCTTAACTGGGTGACATCTTTCAAGGTGTCTGAAGTCCCTTAACTGGGCAGGTCTTAACAGATCTTACTGTAACAAATCCCTTGACTGGGTCGCACCTAGCAAGTGTTTTTTATTCCTTGATCGGGAAAGCTCTTAACAGGGTGTACTTCAGAAGAGTACAAATATTGTGAGGTCTCCTCACACCGTGGTTTTTACTCTAACCAGGTTTCCACGTGATAAATCTGGTGTCACTTTGTGTTTGTTCACTTACTATTTTGTTTGCCTAGAACTGTTTACTTTGGTGCTGTAAGTTTACTTCACTGGATTGAAAAGAAAAATAAAGAATTTTTTCAAGTGCTGATTCACCCCTCCCCTCTCAGCACCGGTTGGGACTGTCAGCAATATGGCACTTTTTGTTAAGTTGGAAAGTTGTAGTTGTATGCAAATCATTCCTGAAAAAAGAGGAATTGATTAAGAGAACCGCCCTTTTTGTAATTTTAGTTAAGTTTCTGTTGAAGCCACCTACGGTTAGAATGGAGCCTCCCCTATTGCTAAGAGGAGAGATTTATTTGATGAGACGTTGCCTAAAGTTACAATTTTGTAAGGTGTAGTCTTAGCAGCTTACAAAATTTTTAGCCAACAAATCTGTAATTAGGTCATGCATGATGAGTGCAATTAGGGCTAGGGCTCTATATATTCTTCTGCCTCAGGCGAATAGAAATTGCCTTCATTCTGCCGAGAAAAAGAGTGAACCTGTATTCTGAAGGAGCCAGGAGTGAAGAGAAGAACTAAGTGTGCAGAGAAGCACAATAGTAGAGGAGAACACACCTGCAGAGGCCGGTGATGCTTCTCAGTTGAGCACAAACATAGATCTTATCAGGCTATGCATAGCCATCTGTAAAAGGTCAATCCCTCAATTGTTCTCTAGCAATTACAATAGTCAAATCACAATATTTGGGTGGACTCTAACAGGTCCCTTGTCAAATCCCCTGACTGGGTGACATCTTGAAATGTGTTCTAAGTCCTCTAACTAGGCAGGCACTAACCGACCTCATTGTAACAAACCCCTTAACCGGGTCACACCTAATAGTGTGTTGTAATCCTTTAACTGGGAAAGCTCCTAACAAGGTGTAGTCCGAAAAAGTACAGAATTTGTGAGGTTCCCTCACACTGTGGTTTTCACCCTAATCGGGTTTCCACGTGATAAATCTAGTGTCACTTTATGATTGTTTTCTTGCTGTCATTATATGCTTAAATCTATCTTAGCTTACAGTTGCAAGTATACTACACTAGATTTAAAAGGAAAAGGCTTTGAAGGTGCTAATTCACCCCTCCCCTCTTAGCACCAGTTGGGACTGTCAATTAGTATCAAAGTCAAGTCTTGTTTTCTTTACCGCTTAAAAACATAACGAAAAAGTCAAGATGATGAGAAAGGAAGGACCAAAGTTTTCAAAAGAAAACTTTACTCTGTGGTGTAGCAGAATGAAGCTGTACATGAAGACCACTGGTGATTAGTACTAGAATCATGTTACCACTGATTACAGTGAACCCACTGGCACCCTGACACCCAATCAATTGAAGATCAAAACCGAGCACACGACTGCTATGAATATGATAGCTAGCACGCTACCTGATAATGTCTATGCTGAGATTGAACATTTACATTCTGCCTTCAAAATGTAGGGCAAGTTGCAAGTGGTTTATGGAGGAGACACAAATGTTCAAAGAGCCAAGGTTGAAAGCCTCAGAGGAAAGCATGATGACATGAGGATGAATGAAGGAGAAGACATCGAGCAATACAGCAACCGGATCAAAGAGGTGATCAACTCCATTAGAAGCGCCGGAGGAAAGCTTAGTGAAGAGGAGGTGTTTAGAAAAATACTAAGAACTCTCAGACCTCAATATGCTATTAAGATATCTACTATTCAAGAGCTTAGATCGGTGACCAAAGATCAAGTCACCCTAAACTCCCTAATCGGTAAGTTGGCTTCTTTTGAATTTAGTAATTTTGATAATAGCTTACCCATTCAAGAAAGCAGCATTTAAGTCTTCTGTCAACATCTCTTCCACCAAAAAGGGAAGAGAAACTGATAATTTCTCTACCGGTAAGACTGGTAACCTTGTTGAGAATCTGCTCTTAGAGGAGATGGAGCAATATGAGTTTGAAGCATTCATCGCTAGGAAATTCTCCAGAGGGAAAGGGAAGTTCAAAGGAAAGCTTCCTTTGAAATGCTTCTCTTGCAACAAGATAGGACATATTGCTGTCAGATGTCCAGATAATAATAATAAAAATAAGAGAGACTAGTTCAAAAGCAAAGCAAAAAAGGAATGCTATCTTGCAAAGGAAGGAGTCACAGACAATGTGTCTGAAGACTCTGAGGATCCAGAAATTGCATTTGTTGCAATAAAGGAGGAGTGCCCAGTTGCAAATGAAGTAGCACTCATATCTAGATCTCATCAGCACGATGATTGGATCATTGACAGCTGCTGTACTCACCACATGACCGGTGACAGGAACAAGTTCATCAACTTGGAGCTCAATGACAGTAGATTAGTTACCTTTGGAAACAATGCCCCCTATGCCATCAAAGGTAAAGGCTCTATTGCACTCTGCAACAATGTTGTTTGTGAAGATGTGTACTGGGTTGAAGGACTCAAGTACAATTTAATGAGTGTTGCACAATTGAATAACAAATGATTCATGTTAGAATTCTGACAAGGTTCCTGCATAGTCAAGAATCAGTCTAGAACCCATATTACAACTGGTAGACAAAGCAAAGGTAATTTCTTCTACCTAGACTCAATGGAAGAAGCTTGTCTTATAGCTTTAGTCAAAGGTGAAACAAGCAAAATCTATCTTGTTTCCAAAGAAGACAATAGCTGGTTATGGCACAAGAGACTCTTCCATATAAACTTTGACAGTATTGTCAAAGTAAGCAGAAAGAAATCAGTTAGAGGACTCCCTGAAATTAAAAAACCCATCAGTGGTGTTTGTAAAGATTGTCAGTTAGAAAAATTGATAGGAACAAGCTTCAACAGAAAGTTTTTTACTACTAAAAATGTTCTAGGTCTTGTGCACACAGATTTGTGTGGACCAATGAAGACAAAGAGCTATTATGGAGACCGGTACTTCATGATCTTTGTAGATGACTTCTCAAGAATGACGTGGACACTCTTTCTTAGAGAGAAATCAAAAGCTTTCCACATGTTTAAAATCTACAAAGCTAAAGTGGAAAAGGAAACCGGTAAAAGCTTGAAGTGCCTGAGGTCAGATAGAGGAGGTGAATACACCTCTCAAGAGTTCACTCACTATTGTGAGGAACATGAAATAAAGAGACAGTTCTCTGCACCAAGGACTCCTCAGCAAAATGGAGTAGCAGAAAGAAGGAATAGGACTCTGATCGATTGTGCAATAACCTTGTTGATTCAGAAGGGTCTCCCTAATCATTTCTGGAGAGAAGCTGTCATTACTGCTGTCTACACACTGAACCGAGTTCAAGTAAAAAAGGGAACCGGTAAGACTCCTTATGAACTATGGTTCAAGCATACTCCTAGTGTAGGTTACTTCAAAATCTTTGGTAGCAAATGTTACATCAAAAGAGATATCTACTCTGGGAAGTTTGATCCCAAGAGCGATAAAGGAACCTTTTTGGGTTACTTTACCAAAAATAAGGTCTATCGGCGTCTGAACAAGAGAATAGGCAAAATAATCAAAAGCATCAATGTAAAAGTTGATGATTCTTTAGAACCAATTAAGAAGACTGGTCATAGTGATCATGACAATCTTGAAGGCCAAAATGAAGGAAATGCCTGAGTTCAATGAAGCAACGACTGAAGATGAAAGAGAAATACACATGAACAGACATCTAGAGCGGGAGACTGCACCTAAAGCCAACAGGTCAACACAAGATGGTGAACAAGAAGATGTCCAGAACCATGATGAAGAGATTGCTCAATCGGAAGAGCCTACCTGGGAACAACGATTGGTTCTCCCAAGGTATGTCACATATCACTCCCCTGACAACATTATTGGTGACAAACATGATAATGTCTTGACCAGAAAAAAGGCCAAAGATAATATCTATTTATTTTCTTGTATAGAGCCCAAATCCACAAGGGAAGTTCTAGAAGATGACAACTAGGTCAAGGCCATGGAGAAAGAAATTGAGCAAATTGAGAAGAATGACACATGGGAGATTGTGCCAAGACCAAAGGATAAGAATGTCATAGGGACCAAGTGGGTCTACAGGAACAAGCTGAATGAGGATGGGAAAGTAATAAGAAATAAGGCAAGACTGGTCTGCAAAGGGTATGCCCAGGAAGCTGGACTGAACTATGGAGAACCTTTTGCACCGGTGGGCAGATTGGAAGGAGTGAGAATTCTTCTTGCCTATGCTGCACACAAGAAATTTAAAGTATATTAGATGGATGTTAAGTTTGCATTCTTGAATGGAATACTGGAAGAGGAAGTCTACATTGAACAATTGGAAGGCTTCACATCTGCACAAAATGATGGTATGGTCTGTAAGTTAAAAAAGGCTCTTTATGGGCTTAAGCAAGCTCCAAGGGCATGGTATGAAAGGTTGCATTCATATCTCCTAGCCATAGGATTCATAAGAACCGGGGAGAACAGCAACATGTATCTCAATATCGGAAAAGATGGAAATCTGATTGCTGATATCTTTGTAGATGACATCATCTTTGGAGGTGATGAAAGGGTGAGCAAAGCCTTTGTTAAAGAGATGAAGAAAGAATTTGAAATGTCTATGATAGGCGACATAAAATTCTTCATTGGACTTCAGGTCCATCAGCTAAAAGAAGGTATTTTATTTCTCAGTCCAAGTATATAAAAGAAATTCTTAAGACCTTTGGACTTGATGAATCTAAACCGGTTGGAACCCCAATGGTAACCAACCTCAAGTTATCAAAGGAGGAGGATGCAAAAGAAGTGAACAAAACAATGTATTGGTCTATGATAGGAAAATTGCAGTATGTTGTTCACAGTAGATCGAGCATTGCACATGCGGTTGGCATAATGGCAAGATTCTCTGCTAATCCCAAAGAGACACATCTAATAGCATTAAAGAAAATCTTCAGGTATCTAAAGGGAACTGAGGAATTTGGTTTGTGGTTTCCACATAAGGGAGGATTTGAGGTAAAAGTATACACTGATACAGACTAGGCTGGCAACATTGATGACAGAAAAAGCACAAGTGGTGGTGCATTCTTTCTTGGTGGAAGAATTGTTTCTTGGACAAGTAAGAAACAAAATTGTATTTCACAATCTACTGTAGAGGCTGAATATGTTGCTACAACAATCAATTGCACACAGGTAATTTGGATCAAACAACTGTTGGAAGGAATCAAAGAACAAATACCTAAACCGATAGCTATCTATTGTGATAGCACAAGTACAATTAACATATCCAAGAACCTTGTTATGAACTCCAAGGCAAAACACATTGTCATCAAGTATCACTACTTGAGAGAGTTGGTACAAGACAAGGAGGTGAGATTGGAGTATGTTCCCACCAAGGAACAGATTGCTGATATCTTCACAAAGCCATTACCAAAAAGTACTTTTGAGTATCTCAGAGGTAAACTAGGGGTGATACCCCTTCATGATCTTCAGTAAACCTGCAAAGCTAATCATTAGTTCATTATGCTTCAACAGAGGGTTACACCTCATCATTTATGGACTGATGAAAATGACTGCTGCTCATAGGGGGAGCAGATTAGAAAAAGGTAGTCTTTCCGACTAGCCTTTGGCATTATTGTCAAAAAGGGGGAGAGTTTGGCAACAATCAGTGAACAGACTATAGCAGAAGCAGAGATACAATATTGTGATTGCCCATCAAAGTTTTTCCACCAATGCCAAAGGGGGAGATTATTGGCATTGAGTGATGGTAACCGGTAAGCCTACTACCGGTACAAGTACAAGTATTGTCATTGATTGGCAAAAGAAGATAGAGTTTTGTCATCTCTATTAAGTCTAAAGATCCAAGGAGATCCGTATGAAAGAAGGATGGTTTGGAAGATGGTGCCAACATATAAGAACCGGTCACTACACAAAGCATCAACAACTAGGTAATGTACATAGTTAAGAAAGGAGGATTCAACCTTCAACCGAGGACCTGGCTACAACCGGTGTAGTAAAAAATAGAGAAAGCAACAGCAAATTGGTGTCAACAACACAACCGAGGAAGGTGCAAGCGATAAGCCAAGGAAGAGACAATAACATGTCAAACACCCTAACCTGTTCATAGCATGAGGATCTCTACTGATCTAGTAATGACTCCTGTGTGAACCGAGGAAGTCATATTCAACTATTTGTTCCAACCAACTCTTTGACCAAGATTTTCTGCGTCAAATCTGGAAGTCTTTGAGTTAAACTAGTGATCGGTTTGGGGCGCGTCTACACGTTTTAAAGCCGGAATCAGTAGCCTTAAAACAAAGCATTATCTCTTGTAAAGGAAAGATGCTTGACACGCATCTATTGTTTTCTTTTTACAGCAGATAAATCAAGGGCATGCATCGGATGTTTCCTTAGTGAATTGTTACTCCACGGAGTGATGAATCCGATAAGGATTTGTAATTAGGTCATGCATGATGAGCGCAATTAGGGCTAGGGCTCTATATATTCTTCTGCCTGAGGTGAATAGAAGTTGTCTTCATTTTGCCAAAAAAAAGAGTGAACTTGTATGCTGAAGGAGCTAGGGGTGAAGAGAAGAAAGAAGTGTGCAGAGAAGTACAATAGTAGAGAACACACCTACAGAGACCGGTGATGCTTCTTAGTTGAGCACAAACAGAGATCTTATTAGGCTATGCATAGCCATCTGTAAAAGGTCAATCCCTCTATTGTTCTTTAGTAATTACAATAGTTAAATCCTAATATTTGGATGGACTCTAACAGGTCCCTTATATCAAATCCCCTAACCGGGTGACATCTTGAAAGGTGTTCTAAGTCTTCTAACCAAGCAGGCACTAATTGACCTCATTGTAACAAATCCCTTAACCGGGTCGCACCTAACAGTGTGTTGTAATCCTTTAACCGGGAAGGCTCCTAAGAGGGCGTACTCCGGAAGAGTACAGAATTTGTGAGGTTCCCTCACATTGTGGTTTTCACCCTAATCGGGTTTCCGCATGATAAATCTGGTGTCACTTTATGATTGTTTGCTTGCTGTCATTATATTCTTAAATCTATCTTAGCTTACAGTTGCAAGTATACGTCACTAGATTTAAAAGGAAAAGTTTTTGAAGGTGTTGATTCACCCCTCCCCTCTCAGCACCGGTTGGGACTGTCAACCTTAATATACAACTTTTCAATGCCATTTAGTAAATACTAAATACTAAAAGTAAAACTATAGTCTAACTCTATTATGCATTCATAAAACTGGAAATTTGAAATTTCAATTCATTGTCAGATTGTCAATATGCATATGATAACAAAAATATAAGTTTAACATAGAAAAGTAAAATCGAAAATGCCCAAAGGCTTAAGTGCTGCCATAAAGTTTCATCATCATGTTCAACATAAAAATCAAAATATAGAAAAATGAAGCACACTGCTGCTATTCTTCTGCTACCAACATGGCATCAAAATCAGAGTCCTCTGAGGCACTGTCACTATCATGTTGCACTGGAAATGTACTCTCATCCAATGGAACCCCAACCAATCCTGGTGCTGTCTCATCCTCATCAATCTGGGCCACATCTTCAGGATCAACATCCCACCGTAAAGCTGGAGTCTGCCTATACTCCGGAGTCTGACAATCCTGAAGTCGAAGACCGCTATGCACATCCACTAGCAACTAATGGTAACTGGTAAGCTCTCTACCGGTCCAAGTATTGTCATTGATTGGCAAAAGAGGACAATGATTTGTCATCTCTATACAAGTCGAAGCTCTAAGAAAATCTACATCAAGAGAGGCTGGTTTGGCAAGAAAAGAATAACTGTAATCCATTGTAACCGATCTCTACACTAAGCATCAGTAACTGGGCAATGCACTCAATTAGGGAAGAGAGTATTCCAGTATCAACCAAGGACCAAACTACAACCGGTATAGACAAGTACAAGTAAAAGCAATATCCAACTAGTGTCTATAACACAACTGGGACAGTGCAACTAATAATCCGCGCAAAAGGAAGCACACCAAGGACGTGCAACCGGTAAGCCAAGAAAGAGACAGCCGCAGGTCAAAGACTCTTATCTGTTTATAGCATGAAGAACTCAACCGATATATTATAAGACTCCGGTATGAACTGAGGAAATCATAGTCAACTGTTTGTTCCAACCAACTCTTCTTGACTAGGATTTATTGTAGTAAATCCAGGAGACTTTGAGTTATCTTGGTGATTGGTTTGAGGCGCAGTTGAAGGATTTAAAGCTAGAATTAGTGGCTTTTTGATGCGATTGAAGGATTTAAAGCTGGCATCAGTGGCTTTAAATCAAAGTGTTATCTCCTATAAATGAAAGTTGCCTAGCACGCAACTACTACTTTCTTCATTAATTAGATAAAGCAACGACATTTATCAGATGTTTCCTCAGTAGAATGGTAATCAACTGAGCATTGAATCTGATGTAGATTTGAAGTTAGGTCATGTTTAATGAGCACAATTAGGGCCAAAACCCTATATATTTTTCTACCTAAGGCAAATAGAACTTTCCTTCATTCTGCCGAGAAAAAGAGTGAACCTATATGCTACAGAAGTAGGGGTAAAAGAAAACTGAGAAAGAGAGATAGAACATTGTGCAAAGTAGCACAACAGTAGATGAGAATACACCTGTGGTGACTGGTGATGATTCTTAGTTGAGCACAAATAGAGATCTTATCAGGCTAACCAAAGCCATCTGTAAAGATCACACTTCTATTATTTTCTAGCAAACTACAATAGACAAATCCTAGTATTTGGGTGGACTCTAACAGGTCCCTTGTATCAAAATCTCTTAACCAGGTGACATCTTTCAAGGTGTTTAAAGTCCTTTAACCAAGTAGGTCCTAACAAACTTTTTGTAACAAATCCCTTGACCGGGTCGCATCTAGCAAGTGCGTTTTTATCCTTTAACCGGGAAGGCTCTTAGTAGGGCGTACTCCAAGAGAGTACAAAATTTGTGAGGTCTCCTCACACCGTGGTTTTTACCCTAACCGGGTTTCCACGTGATAAATCTGGTGTCACTTTGTGATTGTTTGCTTATTGTTATTATTTGCTTAAATCTGCTTACCTTTAGTGCTATAAGTTTACTTCCTTGGATATAATGAGAAAAAGTTTTTAGAGGTGCTGATTCACCCCTCCCCTCTCAACACGGGTTGGGACTGTCTATTGGTATCAGAGCCAAGTCTTGTTTTATTTTCCGCCTAATCGCTCAAAGAAAAAGTCAAGATGATGAGAAAGGAAGGACCAAAGTTTTCAAAGGAAAACTTCACCTTGTGGTGCAGTAGAATGAAACTATATATGAAGACCACTAGAGATCAATACTGGAATCATGTTGCCACTGAATACACTAAACCTTTTGGCACGATGACACCTGATGAACAAAAGATCAAGACCGAGCACACGACAACTATGGATATGATAGCTAGCACACTACCTGATCATGTCTATGCTGAGATTGAACATCTTGAATCTGCCTACAAGATGTGGGGAAAGCTGCAAACAGTCTATGGAGGGGATCCTAATGTTCAAAGAGCCAAGGTCGAAATCCTCAGAGGAAATTATGATGATATGAGGATGAATGAAGGAGAAGACATCAAGTAACACAACAACCGGATCAAAGAAGTGATCAATTCCATCAGATGCATAGGAGGAAAGCTCAATGAAGAGGAAGTAATCAACAAAATACTGAGAACTCTTAGACCTCAGTATGCCATCAAAATTTATGTCATTCAGGAGCTCAGATCGGTGACCAAAGATCAAGTCACTCTAGACTCCCTAATCGATAAGCTGGCTACCTTTGAATTAAGTAATTTTGATAATTGCTTACCTATTCAGGAAGCAACTTTCAAGTCTTCCGCCAATATCTGTTCCACTATAAAAGGAAGAGAAACCGGTAACTGCTCTACTGGTAAGATTGGCAACCTTGCTGAGAATTTGTTCTTAGAAGAGAGAGCAAGAAGAGTTTGAAGCACTCATTGCAAGAAGATTCCTAAGAGGGAAAGGGAAGTACAAGGGAAAGCTCCCTTTGAAATGTTTCTCTTGCAATAAAATAGGTCATATTGTTGCAAGATGTCCTGATAATGAACACAAAGATAAAAGAGACTGGTTCAAGAAGAAAGCAAAGGACTCCTATCTTGCAGAAGGAGTCACAGATAATGAATCTGAAGACTCGGAGGATCCAGAAATTGCATTTGTTGCAATAAAGGAGTAGAGTTCAGTAATAGAAGAAGTTGCACTCATATCAAGATCTCATCTGTATGATGACTATATCATTGACAGTGGATGCAGTCACCACATGACCGGTGATAAGAGCAAGTTTATCAACCTCGAGCTCAATGATAGCAGATTAGTAACCTTTGGGAACAATGCTCCCTATGGTATCAAAGGTAAAAGTTCTATTGATCTCTACAAAAATGTTGTATGTGAAGATGTGTACTGGGTTGAAGGACTCAAGTACAACTTGATGAGTGTTGCACAACTAAACAACAAAGGATTCCTACTGGAATTTGGACAAGGTTCCTATATAGTAAAGAATCAATTTGGAACCCATGTTGCAACCGGTAGACAGAGCAAAGGTAATATTTTCTATCTTGACTCAATGGAAGGAGCCTATCTCATAGCCTCGATCAAAGGAGAATCAAGCAAAATTTGTCTTATGACCAAAGAAGACAATAGCTGGTTATGGCATAGGAGGCTCTGCCACATAAACTTTGACAGTATTGTCAAAGTGAGCAAAAATAAAATGGTAAGAGGACTTCCTGAGATTACAAAGCCCATCAAGGACGTTTGTAAAGATTGTCAGTTAGGAAAGTTGACCATAACATCTTTCAACAGTAAGTCCTTCTCTACTGAGAATTTTCTAGATCTGGTGCACACTGACCTGTGCGGACCAATGAGAACAAAGAGTTACCATGGAGACCGGTACTTTATGCTCTTTGTGGACGACTTCTCTAGAATGATGTGGACACTCTTTCTTAAGGAGAAATTAGAAGCTTTCCACATGTTCAAAATCTACAAAGCTAGAGTGGAAAAAAAGACCGGTAAAAGCTTGAAATGTCTAAGATCAAATAGAGGAGGTGAATTTACCTCTCAAGAGTTCACTCACTACTATGAGGAACATGGAATAAAAAGATAGCTATCTGCACCAAGAACTCCTCAGCAAAATGGAGTAGCAGAAAGAAGAAACAGAACGTTGATTGATTGTGCTAGAACATTGTTGATTCAAAAAAATATGCCTCATCACTTTTGGAGGGAAGCTGTCAGTACTGCAGTCTACACACTCAACCAAGTTCAAGTAAAAAAGGGAACCGATAAGACTCCTTATGAACTTTGGTTCAAACATACTCTTAGTGTAGGCTATTTCAAAATCTTTGGTAGTAAGTGCTACGTGAAAAGAGATATGCACTCTGGGAAGTTTGATCCCAAGAGCGATGAGGGAACTTTCTTGGGTTACTCTACCAAAAGTAAGGCCTATCAGTGTTTGAATAAAAGAACAGGGAAGATAGTTGAAAGCATCAATGTAAAAGTTGATGAATCTTCAGAACCAGAAATGAAGACCGATCATGATGATCTTAATAGTCTTCAAGGCCCAAACGAAGGGAATGCCTTTGAGTTCAACGAAGCTATGACTGAAGATGAAGAAGAAATACACATGGACAGACATCTGGAGCAAGAGAATTTACCTGAACCTAACAGGTTGACACAGGATGGTGAACCAGTTGATATCCCAAACCATGTTGAAGACAATGCTCAACTGGAAGAAGCAGATCGAGAACAAAGACCAGTTCTTCCAAGGTATGTCACATATCATCCTACTGACAATATAATTGGTGACGAACATGGGAACGTCTTAAATGGGAAGAAGGCCAAAGAGAACATCTGTGTGCTTTCATGTGTTGAGCCCAAATCCACCAGAGAAGCCCTGCAAGATGAGAATTGGGTCAAGGCCATGGATGAAGAAATTGAACAAATTGAGAACAATACATGGGAACTTGTGCCTAGACCTTAGGACAAAAATGTCATTGGAACAAAATGGGTCTACAGGAACAAACTGAATGAGGATAGTAAAGTCATCGGGAATAAAGAAAGACAGGTTTGCAAAGGATATGCTCAGGAAGCTGGACTAGACTATGGGGAAACTTTGGCACCAGTGGCTAGATTGGAAGGGGTAAGAATTCTTCTTGCCTATGTAGTTCACAAAAGGTTTAAAATTTACCAGATGGATGTGAAGTCTGCATTCCTCAATGGAATACTGGAGGAGGAGGTCTACATTGAGCAACCAGAAGGATTTACATCTGCTCAAAAGACTGATATGGTCTGCAAACTAAAAAAGGCTCTCTATGGGCTTAAGCAAGCTCCAAAGGCTTGGTATGAAAGGTTGCATTCATAACTTCTGACCATTGGATTCAGAAGAACTGGTGACAATAGAAATATGTATCTCAAAACTGGAAAAGATGGAAATTTAATTGCTGAAATCTTTGTTGATGACATCATTTTTGGAGGAGATGACAGGATGAGAAAAGCCTTTTCTGAAGAAATGAAGAGAATTTGAGATGTCTATGATTGGGCCCATAAAATTCTTTATTGGACTACAGGTCCATCAGCTAAAAGAAGGTATCTTCATCTCTTAGTCCAAGTACATTAAAGAAATTCTTAAGACGTTTGGACTAGAAGAATCCAAACCGGTTGGAACTCCAATGATAACTAATCTCAAGTTATCAAAAGAGGATGATGCCAAAGAAGTAAATGAAACAATGTATCGGTCCATGAGAGGAAAATTGCAGTATGCTGTTTATAGCAGACCAGACATTTCTCATGCAGTTGGGATAGTAGCAAGATTCTCAGCTAATCCCAAAGAAACACATTTGATAGCAGTAAAGAGAATCTTCAGATATCTAAACGGAACCGAGGAATATGGCTTGTGGTTTCCACACAAGGGAGGATTCCAAATAGAAGTCTACATTGATGCAGACTAGGATGGCAACATTGATGACAGAAAGAGCACAAGCGGTGGTGCATTCTTTCTAAGTGGGAGAATTGTATCGTGGACAAGTAAGAAGCAGAATTGCATTTCATAGTCCACTGCTGAAGCTAAATATGTTGCTGCTGCAATCAACTGCACATAGGTGATTTGGATCAAACAACTTCTAGAAGGTATTCAGGAATAGGTACTTGAACCAGTGCCATCAACATATCCAAAAATCATGTTATGCACTCCAAGACCAAGCACATTGCCATCAAGTATACTACTTGAGGGAACTAGTACAGGATAAAGAAGTAAGATTGGAGTATGTCCCCACCAAAGAACAAATTGCTGATATATTTACAAAGCCATTACCAAAGAGTACTTTTGAGTATCTTAGAGGTAGACTGGGGCTTGTACCCCTCTCTGATCATTAGTAATCATCAACAGGGAGTCATCAGTTCATTATAACTCAACAAAGGGTTACACCTTATCTTTTATGAACTAATGAAAAAGACTGTTGCTCGCAGGGGGAGCAAATTAGAGAATGGAAATCTTTCTGATTAGCCTTTTGGCGTTATTGTCAAAAAGGGGGAGAGATTGTGGTTTAGCAATCGGTAATCAAACTGGGGAAGTAATGCAAGACTCCAAATGCCCTTCAAAGTTTTTCCATCAATGCCAAAGAGGGAGATTGTTAGCATCAACTAATGGTAATCGGTAAGCTCTCTACCGGTCCAAATATTGTCATTGATTGGCAAAAGAGGATAGAGATCTGTCATCTCTATACAAGTGAAAGCTCTAAGAAAATCTACATCAAGAGAGGCTGGTTTGGCAAGAAAAGAATAAATGTAATCCATTGTAACCAGTCTCTATACTAAGCATCAATAACCGGGCAATGCACTCAATTAGGGAAGAGAGTATTCCAGTATCAACCAAGGACCAAACTACAACTGGTATAGACAAGTACAAGTAAAAGCAATATCCAACTAGTGTCTATAACACAACTGGGACAATGCAACTGATAATCCGTGCAAAAGGAAGCACACCGAGGACGTGCAACCGGTAAGCCAAGAAAGAGACAGCAACAGGTCAAAGACTCTTATCTGTTTATAGCATGAAGAACTTAACCGATATATTATAAGACTCTGGTATGAACTGAGGAAGTCATAGTCAACTGTTTGTTTCAACCAACTCTTCTTGACTGGGATTTATTGTAGTAAATCCGGGAGACTTTGAGTTATCTTGGTGATCGGTTTGAGGCCCAGTTGAAGGATTTAAAGCCGGAATCAGTGGCTTTTTGATGCAATTGAAGAATTTAATGCTGACATCAGTGGCTTTAAATCAAAGTGTTATCTCCTATGAAGGAAAGTTGCCTAGCATGCAACTACTGCTTTCTTCATTAATCAGATAAAGCAAGGGCATATATCAAATGTTTCCTTAGTAGACTGGTAATCGACTGAGCATTGAATTCGATGTAGATATGAAGTTAGGTCATGTTTAATGAGCACAATTAGGGCTAGAACCCTATATATTCTTCTACTTAAGGCAAATAGAACTTGCCTTCATTCTGCCGAGAAAAAGAGTGAACCTATATGCTCCAGAAGCAAGGGTAAAAGAAAACTGAGAAAGAGAGATAGAAGATTGTGCAAAGTAGCACAATAGTAGATGAGAATACACCTGTGGTGACCGGTGATGATTCTCAGTCGAGCACAAATAGAGATCTTATCAGGCTAAGCAAAGCCATCTGTAAAGATCACACTTCTATTGTTTTCTAGCAAACTACAATAGACAAATCTCAGTATTTGGGTGGACTCTAACAAGTCCCTTGTATCAAAATCCCTTAATCGGGTGACATCTTTCAAGGTGTTTAAAGTCCTTTAACCAGGCAGGTCCTAACAGACTTTTTGTAACAAATCCCTTGACCAGGTCGCATCTAGCAGGTGCATTTTTATCCTTTAACCAGGAAGGCTCTTAACAGGGCATACTCTAGGAGAGTGCAAAATTTGTGAGGTCTCCTCACACCGTGGTTTTTACCCTAACCGGGTTTCCACGTGATAAATTTGGTGTCACTTTGTGATTGTTTTCTTACTGTTATTGTTTGCTTAAATCTGCTTACCTTTAGTGCTATAAGTTTACTTCACTGGATATAGTGAGAAATTTTTTTTAGAGGTGCTAATTCACCCCTCCCCTCTCAACACGGGTTGGGACTGTCACCCTTCCATCCAATTCTACATACCATTTGGGATTTAGAGCATAGGCTGCCATATGAAGCGGGGTATTCATTATATTCCACCTCCGCGTCACCATAGGCCTAATATGCTGCTCATAAAACCCCAAAGTAGGATCCTTAGCTGCAATTGTTTTCTTTATCCTCCCCAACATACTGTCAAATGTCTCATATATCTCTCCAAGACTAGGAAAGTCAATATCGACGTATCTAATGACCTCTACGATGGGTGAGATGACAGAGCACATATATCTACAAGATGCAAATAACAATTAAAATAATTTTTTTTAATTTAATATGAAATTCAGCAAGCAAAAGACTAACATTTAATTTTAATTTTAAAATAAAATCAGCAACTTACTTTATTGTGGACCACCAATTGTCATCAAGGAGCTTTTGCTTCACCGATTTTCCTTCAGATAGCTATAATTGGACCATCGGGTGCACTCTGGATTCACCACCATCAATTGGAGAGCCTTGTGCACTTCAATCATTCTCTCCATCGAGATGAAGTAGCATACCTATAATTAAAAATTTAAAACTTAAAAGTAAAATACATGCAACAATAATTAAAATAATTTAATAAATGAAGTAAAGTTTAAACTAAATTAGTAAAATCAAATTGTAATTAAAATTGACATACCTTGTCTCAGCTGGTTTGAGGAACTCCTTTGAGAAGGACCTAAATAGAGCAAGTGAAGTGTGGTGGTTGCATATGAATATTTGTATCTCTCTAGCTTCTGACACCACCTGTTTCACCCAATCAATCTTCTCTATGTTTTTTAATGCATTGTTCAATGCATGAATACAACAAGGGATCCAAAAAATGTGCCTATAAGCACCATCTACCATCAAACCGGTTGATTTGCACACACATGTTGAATCTGTGATCACTTGTACTACATTAGAATACCCAACCTCCTCTATGGCCTCCCTCAAAATGGTGAACTGAAACTTTGCATCCTTAATCTTCCCTGAACAATCTATGGCTTTTAGAAAATAAGAGCCAATAGGTGATGTGACAATGATATTGATGAGTGGTCGGTGTCTAACATCGATCCACCCATCCATCACAATAGATTAACCCGTCCTCACCCAAGTACGTTTCATATCCTCAAACAACACATTAATCTTGGAATAATCTTTATCAAGGATGGTGGTTTGTAGCTTATGATCACCTGGGGGTGTGAATGAGGGACTCATATTAGTATATCTTTGACCATTTGTTTGAAATAAGTGGAACGAGACACATGCAATGGGATACCATTAGCAAAAAAGAATCTACCAATGGATGACTCTGTGATTTCCTTTTCTTGTGCATTAAACATACTTTCCACTGATCCCTTGTCAGCACTACTAATCTTCCTCTTCTCTCTTGTCACAATAGGGCTGCTAGTAGTATCAATGGTGATGTCATAGGCCTAGATGATTCAGAGTGTACAATTGCAGTAGATAAAGGTGATGTTATTGACATACCTTGTGCCCCCATTTCAGCCTGTAAGTGCAATCTTTGACATTCTATTTTTTCCTCATCAGTCAAATTAGGACAAGCTATAACTCCATGGCGTGCGATATCTAAAAAGTGTGACTCCACCCTTGTATAGCTACCCCTAAAATCATCTTTGCAAATATGGAAATCCCATACCCTAGTCCCTCTTGCATTCTTTTTCTTTTCACCCCTAGCTGTGACATATTGGAGAAGAGGTTTTTTTTTGTTGAAGGGGCTCTTTGCATGTTTGCTCATGATTGTTGAAGGGCATTTAAATTTACCAGTTTGTTGTTGCTGACTACTAGCTTCAACACTAGCACTTTCACCCCCAAATTAAAATGTTCTTCATCACTACTATTATCCCCACTGCTGCTCATTGTGCTTAGTTTTGAGATTTAAGAATGCAATGACCTGAGACAATGAAAAAAATATTAAAAAAATTTGACTCTTTCAAGCTTTTAGTTTGGTAAAAAAAAAATGAAAAATGGAAGCATAAAGAATTTCACACTTGTTGCACATTGTAGGAAGTTCAAACCCTTGCACAATCACTTGGACAATGAAAAAATTATGAAAACCTCCTCTTGCTGCTACAAAATGCAAAACCCAGACTTGTTGCTACAAATAATGGACAGCATATTAAAAACCAAAAAATGCTCATATGCCAATATAGAGCCACGAATTTGGGTTATTAGGGCAAGTGTGGTGGTGGGGCCCACAAAATGACCCCACCTATGGACGTCTTTTTCCATTTTTTAAAGTTTTTTTTAAATTTTTTGGACCACACTCATTGGGAATGGACGAGCATCCCCAGTACGGTCGAGGGAGTGTATGGCGTCCCCGGCCATCCCCAGGACGTCCAGCCGTCCCCCCAAAAAAACATAAACGTCCCCACATTCCGGGGACATCCCGAACATCCCAAAAAAGGGGACGAGGTGGGGACATTCCCAAGTCCTAGAAACGTCCCCGTTCCAGAATCTTGGGGATTTAGGCTGGGGACGCGTCCCCAGGTAACCCTAATATTAAGTTGTAAAATGACTTTATATTAAATCACTTAAGTTATGGGTTTAGGCATCATGAAGGGGGCCAAATTAATGAAGTAATTTATTGGCTCTTTTCCCTAAGTCGGAGACTTAATAAATTAAATATTTCATTTAATGTTATTGCATTAAATGTATTCTTTATGGAGAAAATCGCAAGAATGCGTTTTGGGTGCGATTTAGGGATTTGAGGCTTCTTTATGTTGGGCGTGAGATTGGAGAAGTATCTAGTGTTTTTCAAATTGACTATTGCTTCTTACATTGAGTTGTGACAAGGGTTTCAACATTTCACCATTGGAGAAACGTAGTTTTCTTCTGTGTTTGCCATTTGAGCCAGTAAAATACCTAGTGAATCTCGTATTGTGGAGAGGATCTCATCTAGAGATTCTTATTGTGCTTCAGCAGAGGGTTTTAGTCGTAGTTATGGAAAGATAATATCGGCTGGCAGTTGGGGATTGACAAAGACAGATTATATCATATAGACGCTAGCTGAAATGTGGCTGAATATCACAAATCGCAGCCTATTTATATTCATGGCGCACATGCTGTAAAGTGCGATTTTTGCCTGCAGAAAATAACAGAGTTTTATTTGGATGACGTAAGGGTATAGGAGATAGAACACCATCTTTAGCATTTACTACTTTAGCAAAAATAATTGCAGCAGCCCGTGACAATTTTATTCTAGGTTTTTCTATGCAAAAAAGCATTTGCCTCTTGCTAGATTTATTCATAGAATTCAGCTATCTTTGTAATTAGCATTTTATTTTTAAAATAGAAATAAAAGTCGCAGCAGTACATTACTATCATTTCAATCTTTCAGTCATTTCCGTGTTGTTTTAAAACCCATATTGAGAAAACACAAAAAAAAGAATTCAAAGCAAAACAGCTACAACAACTAGAGCTTGTGAAGGGTTTTTACACTTGACATTCTAGAATGACCTAACAAATACATATCTCAGAGGTAAGAACCAAAACCCAAAAACATGAGATGCACTTTGTGTCCCTTCATTCTCTTGCAAGGCACACAAGCACAAATAAATGAATATATATTTGGTAGCAATTTCACATTGCTACAATCGATGAAAAAATTGATTAAATAAAAAATGATTTTTAGAGCTTACAGTTTTCTTAATTGTTTCCTTGGTCAAACTCTGTAGAGACCATTTTGTTAGACATATTATCCTGTATAGTCAGAAAAAAAAGAAAACCCTAATGAATATCAGTGCAGCCCATTATTCGTAGTCAGAAAGACAATAGAAAACCCTAATCCATATTAGTGCAGCCCCTTATTCGGTTGATGAATAGAAAGAATATCATTTCTCCAAATATCAAATGTAAAAAACCAAAAAAAACTATTGATTTTGCCCCCAAAAACGATAACGTATCTATGCCAGCGTTGCCCAAAATGTTTAATCTTTGATGGTAAAAAATAGGGTAATGCATATCACCAATATAACCTCCCAAAGACGGTTCTCTCTCAGCGTCCGTGTTGTTGCCAAGTATTGTTAGCCCTAAACCATTAGTGTTGTTGCCAAAACTTTTGTTGACGTAGCTGTGGAGATTGGAGATGGGCATCTGGCACAATCGGCAAAACAAATGGAAGGAGTGGATGAACGCCACATATTCGCTGGAGTTAAGCACAGAGGCAAGCAAGAAGGATGATAGTTTACCGACCAAAAAAAGGCTTTCTGAGCTTAAAAGCCCACACAGAAAGCCCTATCGGCTTAATCAATTTTTTTTTTCAATAATTATAATTATTAATTTTTTTTTAATGCTTTTTTTCAAATATATATTTTATTTTGTTATATCTTATAATATCTCCTTCCTCACCTAAATACATAATATTTAAATTCAACACTTAACAAGTCTAGTCTTTCTAAATCTTATGGTTTCTTGATTCATTCTCTTTTGAAGAATTTATAATTGCATGTTTGATCTTATTCATATATTTCACCTACATTTGAATATGACTATGCAACACCCTCTCTCATGCTTAAGAACATGTTTGTTGATCATGGGTATACAATTGATGAACCTCTTCCAGATATATTCTCCTTAGGGTTCCCTGTCTATGAATCATGTCTATCCTAGTTATGAGCTTTATGATCTTACTTGGATTATAGTATTGTAAATGTACATTTACATGCTATTACTTGTTTATGCTCACCTTCACATGGAGTTTTTTTCCCTATGTAAACAATAATCCTGAACAATAAAACACTAGCTTCTTATCTTTTTATGATGTCTTTTGCTCATGCTCTACGAATGATATGTTTAATGAGCAATGAGATGCTAGCTTCGTATCCTTTTATGATGTAGATGACTCATTGATTCAAGATTATTTGGTCTGTGATGTTTCTTATTCTTTACATTCTAGATGGCCTTCCTTGAAGGACCTTATAGATAATTCTATGTATCATCCTAATGTACCCTTCTCGATAACTATGGAGGCTTATTAGAACATGGAATGCATTGAAATTAGAATCACACTAGTCATAAAAAAATGAGGCAATGAGTCATTGTTGAGCAATGCAAAGAGGTGAAAATAAAATTGAAATTTAACTTACGAAGTCAATATTTAGACTAAATAATAGGAAAAAAACAATAAAATTCAACTTGTAACATTTTAGAGATCTAATAACCTTAAATCATAATTAAAGAATAAAATAGTTTGAAGAGACCAATTATAAAACCATAAAGAACTAAGACTCAATCTTTGTCAACATTAATTCAAAAGAATATAAATTGAAAAACATAAACATAGTTTCAACCTCTCATAAAAGGTATTTCTATAAATCAAGTAACATTTCATTTCAAGTATATTCTATAGTCAAAGAGATGTAGACACCTTGATCAAGGAGGTGAAGACTAGACCATTGTGCACTTATGAAATGGTCCAACCTTTTATTTTAAAAACATACTAAGATACCTACCTTAAAATTTTATATAAAATCTTGATGAATCCTATCTCAATGTATTAATTTTTGTGGTGAGTTCATGCTAAAGTAAAAATAAAAATAGGAGGGGCGGGAAGGGGTTTTTTTTTGGGGGGGGGAGGGGAGAGGGGGGAGGGGGGTAATAATTTCTATGGCAAATTTGTGTACATTTGTCAAAACCAAAAATTGTTGAAAAATTACTATTAGATTTATAAAAATAAAATAATTTTGTTAGTGAATAATTATTGATTCAGTTTAAAAGAAAAATTGGGTGGATTATAGAGCCACAACATAGCCAATTGGATACTCAAAACCATCATTGTCTTCTTGCTGATAGATTAACTTTTTCTTAGGTTCTACACATCAATCTAGCCAATACTCAGTTTCCCTTTGTTTTCCTCATGTGCAAAAAGAACATACACATGTTCTACAAACCAAAATTAAGTGAACATAAAGTGTTAGATTTAATTCAAATATTAAATCTCACTGTAGTATCGTAGATTGTATCCCTTTACAATTTCTTAGTGTTTTTGGCTTTTCATGCTTGATCATGTTTAATCCTTCTCACATCGGCTCAAATCTTGCAACTTCATCACCTCACTGGTTGGTGATTGGCTTGTCAATGATGCTTGGGGCACCCTTGACGTACGTCAAGGTTTCTTGGGGCGCCCTTGACTTGCCAAAAAGTGATCAATTTTGGACCCTCCAATTGTCAAAATGTGTAGGTGGGAATTCTTCCTCCCTATCGATCCAATTCAAAAATTCAAATATGTTTCATAAGGAGAGGCATAAAAGAACGCCTTATCCCCTCATTTGAAACATCACCTAAGCATAATCACACATCCTATATCTCATATGCAATTCAAATTCATTGAGCATCATCAAGTCATTGAAGCAAGAAGTAAAGTTTAGATCTCAAGCATTAAAGATGGCACCCACCATCAACCTATTATAAAGTCAACTCTACAAGTCAATGCCAACCTTATCATGAGGACTTCAACACAATAGAGACTCATAAACATATAATACTTCTCAAGCATTTCAATTTTAGATCTAGCCTCTACTCCATAACAACATACTTTCAATTCAAGTACATTTCAATTCAATTTCACAGTTGATTCCAGATTTAAGGTTTAATCTAGAAAAACCCCCATCAACCCAACATTTTCCCTTCTTTGGATGTGCAGTTGATAGGATCAAGCGACACAAATTTTGAGTCAGACATAATAGATAGAGACCTATTTATTGGACTTTTGCATATTCAAAAAAGCAGGGTCGATATCCCTGCAATCGACATTGACCTAGATATTCTTAACAAATTCTTTAGGGTGGGCTTTGAGTAGTGTTCTAACCTCAAATCTAAAACACTCATCTGCATCTGACATTCTTGGGTCAAGGTTTCCCCAAGCAACATTGACCTCCTAAATTTTTCAACGTAATCAAAGAAGAAATAGGCCTTTGTTCCTAGTTCACATGCCTAGACTAGTGAGCCCTATTTTCTCACATTGTAGTTACATAATGTGAATGATGAATATTCTAAAACAAACGGATGTGATTAATTTATTTTCTAAGTTATCAACTTGAATTCGTAACAAAAATAAACTATCTAATTAAAAATGGTTGGTTGTTGATATCCTTTTTTTTTTGAGAAATCCAACCCACTAACTTTGGGAAAATAAGTCTCAAAATTAATTATCATATATTTTCATTAGAAAGTGGTAAATACTAGTATAGTATAATAGGTGGTTGGATTGTAGTTCTTTTCCTTTACATTATTATTTTTTGAATGATTGCAATTACATCTAACTCGACGAGAGCATTTATTGATCGAAATGTTATCTTAATAGATAATGTTATGCAAATTTATATTCATATTTATTACAAGTTACATGTAATGGGTCATTAATTGGTATTCAATATTATTGACTTATTGCCCACCCTCGGTATACAAGTGAAATGAGTTTTTGGCTATCATACAAATGTTCTCTAGTAATCTTCTTGTTTTTTAATTAGGGTTGGGGTGTGCAAAGATGAAATAATTCATTAATTGGAAGGCATGGTAGAAATAATAACATGATTGGTGAAGCATTATATCAAGGTAGATTTGAATTCCTGCCATTTATCCAAACCTTTGATCTTGATTTTTGGCTTTAACTCGACTTTAATTACATTTTTCTAAATTACTCACAAATAAGCGAGAGATAAATTTTTAGGCAAGGTTACCAAGCACTTGGTTGACTAAATTTTTTAATATAGGTCATGATCAACATGGCTAGCATGACAGTCCCAACCAGTGCTAAGAGGGGAGGGGTGAATCAACACCTCTAAAACTTTTCTCTTTAAATCCGGTGCAGTATACTTATAACTGTAAGCCAAACAGATTAAAGCATATAATAACAACAAGCAAGCAAACATAGTGACACCAGATTTATCACATGGAAACCCAATTAGGGTGAAAACCATGATGTGAGGAGACCTCACAAATTATGTACTCTTCTAGAGTACGCCCTGTTAGGATCCTTCCCAGTTAAAGGATTACAACGCACTATTAAATGTGACCCGGTTAAAGGATTTGTTACAATAAGGCCGGTTAGTGCCTGCTTGGTTAGAGGACTTAGAACACCTTGAAAGATTGTCACCCGGTTAAGGGATTTGATACAAGGGACCTGTTAGAGTCCAACCAAATACTAGGATTTAACTATTGTAATTGCTAGAAAAAAATAGAAAGATTGACCTTTTACAAATGGTTTTGCATAGCCTAATAAAATCTTTGTTTGTGCTCAACTGAGAAGCATCACCGATCACCGTAGGTGTGTTCTACTCTACTGTTGTGCTTCTCTGCACACTCTTCTTTCCCTCTTCTCTTCTTAATTTTCCCTAGCTTCTTTTAAGCTTTCAGGTTCACTCTTTTCTTCGGCAGAAAGAAGGCAACTCATATTCTCAACAGGCAAAAGAATATATAGAGTTCTTGCCCTAATTGCACCTCTCATTCATGACCTAACTTCAGATCCCTTTCGGATACATCACTCAGTGGAGTATCAATTCACTGAAGAAACATCTGATGCATGCCCTTGCTTTATAAAGAAAACAATAGATGCGTGCCAAGCACCTTTCCTTCCTAAGAGATAACTCTTCGTTTTAAATCCATAGATTTTGGATTTAAAACCTTAGATTTTGGATTTAAAACCTCTAGACGTGCCTCAAACAAATCACCATGTGTAATGTCCCCGTTTTGGCGGTAATTTGATTTAATTAATTTAATTAATTAAGTTGTCCAAAATAATCAATATTTTATGAGGATGACTAATTAATTATTTTAATTAAATAAATAAGTGGTATTAAGTTAATTATTTATAAAGTTATCAAATAAATAAATATTAAAAGGTAACTTTATATTTAATTGATTTAATAAAGTGACTTGAATTATAAAAGATCTTATAAAGTCACTTAATAAATAAAATAAAATAATGTTCTAGAAGTTTCTGGAGAAAGTGGAGAAAAAGAATAAATAGGCATCTTGGGCTTCATTCTCACCATCCAGATTTGATGTTGTTGTTGTTTCATCTTGTTGAGCCTAGGGTTTCTGCAGATTACTTCTTTGTCATAGGAAACGAAAACTTCCTATTGATAGCAATTTTGAGGGTGTGAAATATCACTTGAATTATTGCAAAGTTGAGGAAGTCGCTTCAAACTTTCTACTTGTACTTTAAAGCAAATTTTATGGCCTTTGGCCAAATTTTTGGTGGTATCGATTTGAAGAGATAAATTGGTGCATTGCTGGAGTCATGTTGGTGTATTGAGACTTTGTCAAAATTGTTATTCAAGGTTCAATCTGCATCTTTATCAATTCTGGAATAAATTACAGTCATATATATCAGTTTGAGGGAGCCACGATTTAGCTAATTGCAGCCACAACATCCATTGATCTTGGTCTTGATTAGTAGTGCTTGACTTCTAAAGAGATGGAGATCATTATTGGAGCTGGAGGAGATCTTTAGAGGCTGATTTATGTTTATTTTCTGAGGTCTGCTAGAACAGGGGCGAATTTGGTTGGGAAGCACAAATAAATTCATTAAAATTCATACACTTGTTTTTGGTTTATGGGTGTTGGAGCAATCAATTTCTTGAAGCTTGGGAATGAAGATTGATGATAGTAATTGAAGGTTGCAGCTGTGATATATTTATTTTGAAGGTCTGAAAGTTACAGCAGGGGCGGCTCAGCTTGGGTCATTATTCATCACATACATGGTGTTCATTCATTGATATATGCTAGCTACTTCATCTCCCAAACAAGGCGACTCAACCAGGTTCTTTAGGTTGTCTTGTATTCTATTTTATGCATATATGAACATGTGTAAGAGGCTGCAATTTGTACTCAGAAATTGTTATGTTGCATAAGTATGATGCCAAGGGTCTTGGCCAATTTGCAATCAGTTTTGTATTGAATAAACATTGGCAATCAAGAAGTGATAAGTAGTTTCTCAAATTCATGTTGCAATTGTGTAATCAAATATCATCAGCTTATGCATGTCAACTGTTTGACATAATGTCAGTGGCTGTAGGTGTTCTTGTCAGCATATAGGTTGCATACCAACTGTTTGTGAATATACCAATTGGCTGTAGGTGTTCATTTCTCATGCTTAGATCATATATATGCATTGGATATTGTCAAATTAAATTGCACATTCATGCTAGGACATTGTTTAGTCAATTTAGAGTCATTTGTAAGTATTCTCATTAATGCTAATTGAAGAAAAGAGTCATTAAAGCAAACTGAAATTTTACATCAGTCATATGACCCATGTATGCAAAGTGTTTGATGAAATTCCTTGAGCCTTTATCAGCATTTTGAGAGCAGATTTGAGCAGGGTCATTACACCATGTTAACTCAAAGTCTTATGAATTTAGTGCAAGAAATCCCAGTCAAAGAGTTGATTGAAACAGATAGTTGACTATGACTTCTTCAGTTCACACCGGAGTCTTTACTAGATCGGTTGAGATCCTCATGTTGTGAACAGGTAAGAGTCTTTGACCTGTCACTATCCATTCCTTTGCTTATCGGTCGCACATTCCTCGGTTGTGTTGTTGACACCGGTTTGTACCTTTTCTTCCTTTGTGCTTGTCTACACCGGTTGTATCCTGGTCCCCAGTTGAATCCTCCTTTCCTTCACTATATACATTACCCAGTTGCTGATGCTTTGTATGTTTTGACCAGTTACTCTTAATTACAGTCTTTTCTTTCTTGTATGTTGTCACCTGTTGCCAAACCAACTTCTTTACATACAGATCTCATTAGATCTTTAGACTTTAGAGAGATGACAAATCTCTATCCTCTTTTGCCAATCAATGACAATACTTGTACCGGTAGCAGGCTTACCAGTTACCATCTCTTAATGCCAACAATCTCCCCCTTTGGCATTGATGGCAAAACCTCGATGGGCAATCATATCCCCGGTTTTCTATGCTTGCATCTTTGTATCACTGCTATTGCCACTGTCGGTTTATCTATCGGTTTATTGCCAAACTCTCCCCCTTTTTGATAATAATGCCAAAGGCTAGTCTGAAAGACTACCTTTATCTAATCTGCTCCCCCTACGAGCAGTAGTCCTTTTCATAAGTCTAGAAAAGATGAGGTGTAACCCTCTATTGAAGCATAATGAACTGATGATCACCTTTGCAAGTTTATTGAAGATCATGAAGGGGTATCACCCCAAGCTTACCTCTGAGATACTCAAAAGTACTCTTTAGTAATGGCTTTGTGAAGATATCAACAATTTGTTCCTTTGTGGGAACATACTCCAATCTTACCTCCTTGTCTTGTACCAACTCTCTCAAGTAATGATACTTAATGGAAATGTTCTTTGTCTTGGAGTGCATGACAGGGTTCTTGGATATGTTAATTGCACTGGTGCTATCACAATAGATAGCTATCAGTTCAGGTATCTATTCTTTGATTCCTTTCAGAAGTTGTTTGATCCAAATTACCTGTGTGCAATTGATTGCAGCAGCCTCTGTAGTAGATTGTGAAATGCAGTTTTGTTTCTTACTTGTCCAATAAACAATTCTCCCACCGAGAAAGAATGCGCCTCCACTTGTGCTCTTTCTGTCATCAATGTTGCTAGTCCAATCTGCGTCAATGTAAACTTTTGCTTGGAATCCTCTCTTGTGTGGAAACTAGAAGCCATATTCCTCAATACCCTTTAGATATCTAAAAATTCTCTTTACCGCTATTAGATGTGTCTCTTTGGGATTTGTAGAGAATCTCGCCACTATGCCAACCGCATGTACAATGTCCAGTCTACTGTGAACAACATAATGTAATTTTCCTATCATGGACGGATACATTGTTTCATTTACTTCTTTTGCATCATCCTCCTTTGATAACTTGAGGTTAGTTATCATTGGAGTTCCAACTCGTTTAGATTCTTCAAGTCCAAAAGTCTTAAGAATTTATTTTATAATCTTGGACTGAGAGATAAAAATACCTTCTTTTAGCTGATGGAACTATAGTCCAATGAATAATTTAGTGGCGCCTATCATAGACATCTCAAATTCTTTCTTCATCTTTTCAGCAAAGGCTTTGCTCATCCTGTCATCTCCTCCAAAGATGATGTCATGTACAAAGATCTCAGCATCAGATTTCCATCTTTTCCGATCTTGAGATACATGTTGTTGTCCCCGGTTCTTGTGAATCCTATGGTCAGAAGGTATGAATGCAACCTCTCATACCAATCCCTTGGAGCTTGCTTAAGCCCATAAAGAGCCTTTTTCAGTTTACAAACTATAACATCATTTTGTGCAGATGTGAAGCATTCCGGTTGTTCAATGTAGACTTCCTCTTCCAGTATTCCGTTCAGGAATGTAGACTTGACATCCATCTGATATACTTTAAATTTCTTGAGCAGCATAGGCAAGAATAATTCTCACTCCTTCCAATCTGGCCACTAGTGCAAAATTTTCTCCATAGTCCAGTCCAACTTCCTGGGCATACCCTTTGCGGACCAGTCTTGCCTTATTTCTTATTACTTTCCCTTTCTCATTCAGCTTGTTCCTATAGACCCACTTGGTCCCTATGACATTATTGTCCTGTGGTCTTGGCACAAGCTCCCATGTATCATTCTTTTCAATTTGCTCAATTTCTTCCACCATGGCCTTAACCCCATTTTCATCTTCTAGAGCTTCCCTGGTGGATTTGGGCTCTATACAAGAAAATAAACAAATATTCTCTTTGGCCTTTTTCCTGGTCAAGACATTAGCATGTTTGTCACCAATAATGTTGTCAGGGGAGTGATATGTGACATAGCTTGGGAGAACCAGTCGCTGTTCCAGGTCAGGCTCTTTTGGTTGAGCAATTTCTTCATCATGGTTCTGAACATTTTCTTGTTCACCATCCTGTGCTTCAAATATAGTCTCCTGCTCCAGATGTCTGTTCATATGGTTTTCTCTTTCATCTTTAGTTGTTGCTTCATTGAACTCAAAGGCATTTCCTTCAATTTGACCTTCAAGACTGTCATGATCATTATGACCGCTCTTCTTAATCAGTTCTAAAGATTCATCAACTTTTACATTGATGCTTTCAATTATTTTGCCTGTTCTCTTGTTCAGACACTGGTAGGCCTTGCTTTTGGTAGAGTAACCCAAAAATGTTCCTTCGTCGCTCTTGGGATCAAACTTCCCAGAGTACATATCTCTTTTGACGTAACATTTACTACCAAAGATTGTGAAGTAACCTACAATAGGAGTATGTTTGAACCATAGTTCATAAGGAGTCTTACCGGTTCCCTTTTTGACTTGAACTCGGTTTAGTGTGTAGAAAACAGTGCTGATGGCTTCTCTCCAGAAGTGATGAGGATGATCCTTTTGAATCAGCGGGGTTCCAGCACAGTCGATCAGAGTCTTGTTTCTTCTTTCTACTACTCTATTTTGCTGACGAGTCCTTGGTGCAGATAGCTGTCTCTTTATTCCATGTTCCTCACAATAGTGAGTGAACTCTTGAGAGGTATACTCACCTCCTTTATCTGATCTCAAACACTTCACGCTTTTACAAGGTTCCTTTTCCACTCTAGCCTTGTAGATTTTAAACATGTGGAAGGCCTCTGATTTCTCTAAGAAAGAGTGTCCACATCATTCTTGAGAAGTCATCTATAAAGAGCATGAAGTACCGGTCTCCATAATAGCTCTTTGTCTTCATTGGTCTCCACAAATCTCTGTGCACAAGATCTAGAACATTTTTAACAAAAAATGACTTACTGTTGAAACTTGTTCCTGTCAATTTTCCCAACTGACAATCTTTACAAACACCTCTGATGGGTTTTGTAATCTCAAGGAGTCCTCTAACCAAATTTTTTTTTCTCACCTTAACAATACTGTCAAAATTTATGTGGCAGAGTCTCTTGTGCCATAGCCAGCTATTGTCTTCTTTGGAAATAAGAGAGATTTTGCTTGATTCTCCTTTGACTAAAGCTATGAGACAAGCTCCTTCCATTGAGTCTAGGTAGAACAAATTACCTTTTCTCTGTCTACTGGTTGCAACATGGGCTCCAAACTGATTCTTGACTATACAGGAACCTTGTCCGAATTCCAACAAGAATCCTTTGTTATTCAATTGTGCAACACTCATTAAATTGTACTTGAGTCCTTCAATCTAGTACACATCTTCACAGACAACACTGTTGCAAAGTGCAATAGAACCTTTTCCTTTAATGGCACAAGGAGCATTATTTCCAAAGGTTACTGATCCGCTGTCATTGAGCTCCAAGTTGATAAACTTGTTCTTGTCACTGGTCATGTGGTCAGTGCAGCGGCTGTCAATGATCCAATCATCACGCTGATGAAATCTTGATATAAGTGCTATTTCACTCACCACTGAGCTCTCCTCTTTTATTGCAACAAATGCAATTTCTGGATCCTCGGAGTCTTCAAATTCATTGTTTGTGATTCCTTCCTCTGCAAGATAGAATTCCTTCTTTGCTTTGCTCTTGAACCGGTCTCTCTTATCTTTATTATTATTATCTGGACATCTTGCAACAATATGCCCTATCTTGTTGCAAGAGAAGCATTTCAGAGGAAGCTTTCCTTTGAACTTCCCTTTCCCTCTAGGGAATCTCCTAGCGATGAGTGCTTCAAACTCATTTTGCTCCATCTCTTCTGAGAACAGATTCTCAACAAGATTACCAATCTTACGGGTAGAGCAGTTACCGGTTTCTCTTCCCTTTTTGGTGGAAGAGATATTGACAGAAGACTTAAATGCTGCTTCCTGAATGGGTAAGCTATTATCAAAATTACTTAATTCAAAAGCAGTCAGCTTACCGATTAGGGAGTCTAGGGTGACTTGATCTTTGATCACCGATCTGAGCTCTTGAATAGCAGAGATCTTAATGCCATATTGAGGTCTGAGAGTTCTCAGTATTTTGCTAACCACCTCTTCACTGAGCTTTCCTCCAGCACTTTTGATGGAGTTGATCACTTCTTTAATCCGATTGTTGTATTGCTTAATGTCTTCTCCTTCATTCATCCTCATGTCATCATACTTTCCTCTGAGACTTTCAACCTTGGCTCTTTGGACATTTGGGTCTCCTCCATATACCAATTGCAGCTTGGTCCACATCTTGTAGGTAGATTCCAGATGTTCTATCCGAGCATAGATATGATCAGGTAGTGTGCTAGCTATCATATCCATAGAAGCCGTGTGCTCAGACTTGATCTTTTGTTCATTAGGTGTTAGGATAACGGAGGGTTCAGTATAAATAGTGGTTACATGATTCCAGTATTGATCTCCGGTGGTCTTCATATACAGCTTCATTCTGCTACACCACAAAGTAAAGTTTTCTTTTGAAAACTTTGGTCCTTCCTTTCTCATCATCTTTATTTTTTCTTTATGCAGTTAAGCAGTAAAGAAAATAAGACTTGACTCTGATACCAATTGACAATCCCAACCGATGCTGAGAGGGGAGGGGTGAATCAACACCTCTAAAACTTTTTTCTTTAAATCTGGTGAAGTATAGTTATAACTGTAAGCCAAACAGATTCAAGCATATAATAACAGCAAGCAAAAAATCACATAGTGACACCATATTTATCACGTGGAAACCTGATTAGGGTGAAAACCACGGTGTGAGGAGACCTCACTAATTCTGTACTCTTCCAGAGTACGCCCTATTAGGAGCCTTCCCGATTAAAGGATTACAACGCATTGTTAGATGCGACCCAGTTAAGGGATTTGTTACAATAAGGTCGGTTAGTACCTACTTGGTTAGAGGACTTAGAACACCTTGAAAGATGTCACCCGGTTAAGAGATTTGATACAAGGGACCTGTTAGAGTCCACCCAAATACTGGGATTTAACTATTGTAATTGCTAGAAAACAATAGAAAGATTGACCTTTTACAAATGGCTTTGCATAGCCTAATAAGATCTTTGTTTGTGCTCAACTAAGAAGCATCACCATTCGCCGCAGGTGTGTTCTCCTCTACTGTTGTGCTTCTCTGCACACTCTTCTTTCTCTCCTCTTTTTAATTTTCCCTAGCTTCTTTTAAGATTTCAAGTTCACTTTTTTCTTCGGTAGAATGAAGGCAACTCATATTCTCAACAGGAAAAAGAATATATAGAGTTCTTGCCCTAATTGCACCTCTCATGCATGACCTAACTTTAGATCCCTTTCGGATACATCACTCTGTGGAGTATTAGTTCGCTGAGGAAACATCTGATGCAATTCCTTGCTTTATCTGCTTTATGAAGAAAACAATAGATGCGTGTCAAGCACCTTTCCTTCATAAGAGATAACTCTTTGTTTTAAAGCCATAGATTCCGGCTTTAAAACCTCTTGACATGCCTCAAACAGATCACCATGTCAACTCAAATTCTTCTGTATTTAGTGCAAGAAATCCTAGTCAAAGAGTTGGTTGAAACAGATAGTTGACTATGACTTCCTCAGTTCATACCGGATTCTTTACTAGATTGGTTGAGATCCTCATGTTGTGAATAGGTAAGAGTCTTTGACCTGTCACTGTCCCTTCCTTTTCTTACCGGTCGCACATTCCTCGATTGTTTTGTTGACACCGGTTTGTACCTTTTCTTCCTCTGTGCTTGTCTACACCGGTTGTATCCTGGTCCTCGATTGAATCCTCTTTTCCTTGACTGTATAGATTACCCGGTTGTTGATGCTTTGTGTAGTGACCGGTTGCTCTTGATTACAGTCTTTTCTTTCTTGTATGTTGTCACCAGTTGCCAAACCAGCCTCTTTACATACAGATCTCCTTAGATCTTTAGACTTTAGAGAGATGACAAATCTCTATCCTCTTTTGCCAATTAATGACAATACTTGTACCGGTAGCAGACTTACCAGTTACCATCTCTAAATGCCAATATAGCAATCATCTTTATTATTGAAGAAAAGATTTCATGTGTGGTGAAGGGATAAATCAAGTAAATACTTTGTCATAGAATTTTCCATGTAGCTCCAATCCTACCTCTAGGATAAGCTAGTGGTTCAAGCTTTCGTTATGTTTTACATTAAGTTGACCTTTAGGGATAATTAGGATGTGGTGGTAGACTATGCTAAAGTGGTGGTGAACAACTTGACCCACAGGGTTTTCATTTAGGTTGACATCTTCTACGACTAATGGACATATTTTTTTTCCTTAATTAGTGAAATGGAACGGGCAGCTTTTTATCTTACTTTATTCTAGAGTCCACTCGTGCTTGATTAAGGGGGAACTTATTACTCTCTCTTGGGATGCAAGCAAAATGACTTGTCAACTATCATATAAATGTTCTCTAGTAATCTTCTTTTTTTAATTAGGGTTGGGGTCCGTGAAGATGAAAATAATTTATTAATTGGAAGGCATGTAGAACAATAACATGATTGGTGAAGCATCATATCAAGGTAGATTTGAATTCCTTCCATTTATTAGTCTTTGTTCTTGATTTTTGGATTTAACTTGACTTTATTTATTGTTTTTCTAAATTACTCACAAATAAGTGAGAGATGAATTTTTAGGCAAGGTTACCAAGTACTTGCTTGTCTATATTTTTTAATATAGGTCAAGGTGAACATGGCTAGTGATCATCTTTATTATTGAAGAAAATATTTTATGTGAGGTGAGAGGATGAATCAAGAAAATACATTGTTATAGAATTTTCCATGTAGCTCCAATCCTACCTCAAGGATAAGCTAGTGGTTCAAGATTTGATTATGTTTTACAATAAGTTGACCTTTAGGGATAATTAGGATGCAATGATAGACTATGCTAAAGTGGTGGTGAATAACTTGACTCCTAGGATTTTCATTTAGGTTGGCATCTTTGGCTTTATCTCCTACTAAGAATCTCAAAAAGTTATGCAAACTTCTATTCACCACTTTGGTTTGTCCATCAGTCCGTGGATGGTGTGAAAAAATGAACTTTAAATTTGTCTTCAACTTCTTCCACAATGTCCTTAAAAAATAACCAACAAACTTGGTATCTCAATTTAAGACTATACTTTTTGGTAGACCTTGAAGTCTAATCACCTCCATAAAAAAATAACGTAACAACATGAACAACATCATTAACCTTCTTACAAGGAATAAAATGTGCCATCTTTGAGTATCTTTCTACTACCACAAAAATGGAATTGTGTCCTCTCTAAGTCCTTAGTAAACCAAGAACAAAATTCATGTTAATATCCTCCCATGGCCTCTTTGGTATAAGTAAAGGCTGATTTAACTCTATATTCTAACTAGTTCCTTTTGTCATCTAACATACTCTACAACACTACACAAGATTCTTTACATGTGTTGCAATTTGGTCATTAATAATGCTAAAAAGAAAGAGAAATGGTCTTATATCGACCAAAGTGTCTAGTTAATCCCCCACTATGCTTCTCCTTAATTAGGTTTTCCTTCATGGAACTCTCTTGAATGCACAACTGGCTTCCTCTCAATAACATACCCTTTTGGATATAAAACTATACTAACTAGTCCTATATAAAGTAACAAGCTTTGTGCAAGCTTTCCAAGCCTCTCCATAATCAAGATCCTCTGGATATTAACTCTTTAGTTCATGGAACCCAACAACTTCAATCAGCATCTTTGTCAACACATTTTGCCTTCTACTAAAGGAATCTACAACTCTATTATAGTTTCCACTCCTATGCTTCAAAAAGAAATTGTAATTGTAAAAACTCAACCCATCTCAAATGCTTTTGATTCAACTTTCCTCAACCATTCAAATACAGTAAAGCTTGATGATGAGTAAATAAAACAAACTCTTCAATGGTTGAGCTATAGCATAAAACTCTTGATCATAAACAAAATATTTTATCTTTCCATCATTTAACTTTTCACAAAATAAGCAATGGGTTTTACCTTCCTGACTCAAAACAACTCTGATGGCATTGCTGCTAGCATCGCAATCTACTTGAAATATCTTATTAAAATTTGAAAGTTCCAAAACACATGTTGATTTGTGTCTTTCTTTTCAAAAAATCAAAACTCCTTGCTTCTCCTGTAGTCCATTTGAATTATTTCTTCTCTCCTCCCATTGTTTAAGTTAGTGGTGCACAAATACTACTAGAACCTTTGATAAACTTTCTATAAAATCTTGCCAAACCATGAAAAAATATCACCTCTATAGCACTCTATGGGTTAGGCCATTCAAGGATAGGCTTTACGTTTTTTGGGTGCATCCTAAGACCATCTAATGAGACAACAAATCTCAGGTACACCAAATCTTTTTCACAAAGATGCACTTCTTGAGGTTAATCAACAATTTCTCCTCTTAAATTTTCACAGATCTTACAAATATACATCAAATTCTCCTCCAACATCTTATTGAAAATACAAATATCATCCAGTTAAACAATATTAAATTTACCCAAAAACTCTTTTAGTACCTCGTTCATGAGGCACATGAATGTGCTTGGTGCATTGGATAGCCCAAAGGGTACGAATAACCACTCATATAATCCCTTCTTGATTTTGAAGGCAATTTTCCATTCATCTCCTTTTCTAATTCAAATTTGGTGATATCCACTTTTCAGATCTATCTTTGTGAAGTACTCATCTCTCTCTTACACAAATTTGTAATGCCATCCATCCTCGGCAAGGGAAATCTATACTTTATGGTAATCTAGTTTAAGGCCCAAGTGTTTGTACACACCCTCCATTCTCCACCCTTCTTTGATGCTAGTATATAGGTACCACACATGAACTTAAACTTTATCAAATCAATCCCTTATGAAACAACTTTCGTACTTGTTTGTTCAACTCTTCATTATCTATTGGAGTCTTTCTATGGGTTGCCTTTTTCCAAAAACTAGATCCAAGAATTGATTCAACTTGGTGATTTATCTTTCTCATTGATGGTAATCCCTTAGGCACATTATCAAATACAATATCACGAAACTCTTTACCAACAATAATGTAGCTTCTCTAGCTACATCTTTGACTTCTGCTTTGTTGTATTTCACCAAGTCCAAGACTTGTGTGTTGTAGTGTTCTGCTTTAGTAGGTCTTGATCAACTTTATGTATCGATGTGATTACTTTTACTAGAAATTTTCACTGAGGCATTGGATGTCTTCCACTAGAATTAGTGCATGTTGCATCAAACACCACTCCCAAGATCTTATCCAAGGAATATAGCATGTTAGATCAACTATTCTCAGGTTTGCAATTCTTGGATTGGCTTACAATTCAAATCTACAAAGTTTAGGATTGTTTTCACAATAGTCCAAGGATAAATCTTGTTTGATCAAATATTGTGGCAATCCCAAATGGCAAGAATCGTGCTATCCTTGTAGTCTCAGTCAATCCCAATAAGTGCCAAATTAGGTTTGTAGAAAAACTTGGTCATTGTGCTATTGTGGATTGATATGCTAGTGGTCTAATTAAAAGTTAGTGGCTACAATTAATCAAAACGTTTGAACTGACGTGTAATGTGATCACCAAAATTGCTAAATAGTGAAGTTTGACCCAATGACAATAATTGCTATAATGCAATGACAACGCTTTGCAAGATGCTCAACTCTAGGGACCATTACTCTAAGATCTATTGGATATGCCAATAGTATCACCTTTGTAACCCTAAACGTAGATCTTTCCAATTCAATTTACCGCAATAAGGATCAACCTTGATGTCTGGTAAAAATCATTCAAGTCTTGGTTCTACTAGGCACCCCATTATGTATCAGCGATCAATACTCCTTGAAACACCTCAGTGTGCACAACTATAATTATCGATCATCAATCTTGACACATACCTTTGTGTCAATTTCAATCATTTTGAGTCGATAACTTGATGTAGTATAAGATGCACCAACTATGATGGAGAATGCTACTGATCTTTGCCCTTAGATTATGACCCCTATCTTGGCTAGATGATCAATGTAACTCTAAATGAAAATTTGTCTTTAAAAGACACTTCACAAATTTTGGAGATCAAGGTTTTTTTTAATCAAAAATCTGATGCAACAAGCTTGTAAAGATCAATGAAGGAAATGCGAATGAATCCAAAACTTTGATGATGCATTCGCTTCTATAAGATCCCTTTTTATACTACCTTAAATGATCTTTCCCTCCAAACTATTTCAATTTCAATTTGTGATGAACCCTGCCGGTTCATTCTCTATCCAATCTCTAACTGTCTATGTTTTTGGTTTGTTCTTGCAATTTTTTTTGTATTTTTTCTATATTTTGAGAATATATGCTTTTAGACCACTTCGATGATAAGGATCCAAAACTCAACTTCAAGGAGTTGGATCAATTGAAGCAATTTGGACCTGTGGACAGTTTCATTACAGAATTCTAGAGGCTATCCATATTGATAACAAACATCTCAGAGAGGAGATTGATTGTGTTGTTCATGGATGGACTGATAGAACCCTTGAAGGGTTGGTTGAAAGGGTTCAACCTCAGCACACTCACTGAAGCAATTAAGAAGATGCGTGACATGGTTGCATCCTCTTCTTCCACAAATTATTTGCATGCCAAACCACCCCTCGCCCTGAAGGAAAATGATAGCAAAACCTTTCCAAAGAAGTCATCATTGGATGAGGCCACAAAACAAGAGCTTCAAAGGAGGAAGCTTTGTTACACCTACGGGGAGCCATGGGAGCCAGGGCACCAATGCTTAGGCAAAGGGAAGATTCATTACATTAAGGTGATGTCCGATGGCGAGGAGCGTGAGGAAATTGAGCCACCGAAGTAAGAGTACAAAAGAAATAAGGCATGTGGAGAGAATTTCCACACTAGGACAAAGGGGAGGGGTCATTGTGACACTAGCTATTGCCCCAAGGTGCAGTGTCTTTTGAGTGCGTAGTACACTTCAAGGGAAGTAAGTCTTAGTCATGCTCAGCAATGGGGCCTTGCTCAACTTCATAAATTCATCACTCGTCACCCAAAGAGGTTTGCGTACATGAAGGGTTCGAAGTTGAGGTGACTGGAGGAAATCTCTTATCATGCACTCATCTAGTTCCGCAACTAAGCATCACCATGAGAAACTACACCGTAACCAATGATTTCTTTGTGGTAGATTTGGATGACACGGATGTCATATTGGGCATTCAGTGGATGGAGACCCTCGATCAATACACAGAGAGCTTCTAGAGGATGGAATTCTCATTCAAGGTGGATCGAAAGAAGGTGGTTCTGAGAGGAATGTCGAATGGCAGCTGAACAGAACTTGTGAAAGGGAAACTAACTTACTACTAGGATGAGGAGCTTTAGACAGTGTTGGGAAAGCACTATTTGGTTTTCGTCGACATTCCACCTAGTATACCCCCGCACAGAGGCTTTGACCACACGATCAAGCTAGAGGAAGGAGCCAAGCCTGTTATCACCATGCCCTATTGCCATCCTAAGAAGTTCAAAGAAGAAATAGAGAAAATGATCCAAGAACTCCTCGATAAAGCATGGATCAGGCCCAACTCTAGCTCCTTTGCATCCTCAGTGGTACTAGTAAAGAAGGATAGGACTTTGAGGATGTGTGTTGATTATCATGCATTGAACAAAAAGACTATCAAGAATAGATATCCCATTCCCAGGATCGATGAGTTGTTGGACGAGCTGCATGGCGTAGTCCATTTCTCTAAAATAGATCTCCGCTCCGACTACCATCAAATCTGCATGAGGGAGCAAGACGTGGAGAAGAAAACCTTTTTGTTGCCATTACAGACATTATGAGTTCTTGGTCATGCCATTTGGGTTGACCAATGCTCCAGCCACATTCCAGTCCTGTATAAACCACATTTTCAACAAGCAACTACGCAAGTTCCTGTTGGTGTTCTTCGATGACATACTCATCTACAACAAGACATGGGAGGAACATCTGAGACATTTGGACGAAGTATTGGGAATCATGGAATCATGGAGAAGATTCAAGCAATTTTAGACTGGCCACCTCCCAAGAATCTCTTGGAGTTGTAGGGATTCTTCGAATTGTGTAGTTATTACCAAAGGTTTGTGAAGGGAATTTCACAGCTTGATGCACCACTGACAGATCTGAAAAAGAAGGGGTCTTTCCATTGGGATGAGCAGGTGCAACACACCTTCGACAAGTTGAAGGAAGTCATGAGTACGTGTATAGTTCTAGCACTGCCAGACTTGACTTGACCCTTCATCCTAGAGTGCGACGCAATGGGAGAAGGCATTGGAGCAGTGTTAATGCAAGACCATCAACCCATCATGTTCGACAGTCGGAAGCTCTTAGGAGTGGAATGACTGTACTCCATCTATGACAAGGGGATGCTCACCATCATGCTGTAATGTCCCCATTTTGAGCGAGCATCTAAGTTATTAGATTTAGTCTATCACTGGGTCCTTAAGCTAACACTGGTGATTAGAGGGCCCTAGTGTGGGTTTTGGCCTATTTTGAAGGACTTATTATTTATAGTAAGTCAACAGTTAGTTCTGATGACCTCAAATGAATTAAAGGAATTAAATGATGCTCTAAGTTTTTATTTTCACCTTCCGGTTTGGGCTCCAAGATTCTTGGAGGGAGTGTCTATTTTTAGAAAGTCACTCCGTCAGGTTCATTCATCGCCTTTCATCATCAGGATCACACCTGTGTTGTCAAATTTCGATTCTGATGCTTCCTCAATCATTTTCACAAAACGGGTGAATTTTAATTATTATTTAAATTAAATTGGCTAAGGTTTCTATTTTTATTGGGATTGTATATTGGGCACCTTGGTGTTATAGCTCGTTGGAACTGGGTTGAGAAGTTTTAAATCTTGAGCACATAAAACAGGGACCCTATGTGTCAAAATAGAAATAGTTTAATGAAAGGGGTCATTTTCTTCATTAAAGTGGAGGGAAATCTAATAGTTTATTATATTTCAAATGTGCAACCATAAAGCAAGTGGCTTTTAAGTGAAAAGTGTCATTGAGAAGCTATTGAATTAGATATTATATATGCAGCATTATGAGAATTCGAACCTCAATCTTGGAAATCTTTTGTTTGAATTTTGTGGAGAAATTGGTCTTGAGGGTTTGAAGAAATTTCATGCCTGGATGCCATGTCTATGCATGCACTTTGAGCCATTCTTGATAATGGTGAATTGTGCCTACTGAACATTGGTTGAATACTAACTTGGGCGGCATTTTCTAGGAGCAGCGAATCGCTTTTATGAGCTGCAAATATGGTCAGCATTCATTCCTACCAGGGTTGCGTTCATTTACATTAAGCTGGGCGTACATAATTTGTAGGGTTGCATACATAATTTACATATAGGGCCTGCGACCTATACTAGAAAGGCAGCGTTTTATCTCTTTGAGTTGTGATCTGTCTTAGCAGCGTTTCATGAAAGGTGCATCATTCTGGTTCAAATTTGTAATTCAAATGTGTTTTTCAGCATTGAGTATATTTGCAAGTAAATTATAATTGCAAATGCAATCAGATTTCTTATTGAATAAAATTGGGATACATTGTTTGGATTTAGAATGCAAATAGTTTGTTTCATGCATTGTTATATGTTAAAAAATTCCAAAACCATTCAAATACAAACATACTTACATTGAGAAATAAAAATTTGTACATTGCCTGCAAAGTGTTTGACAAAATGTCAAACATTCAAAATTGACAACCAAAATCAGAATTGAGGCAATATCCTAGTGTGGGATATTACACATGCACACACTGGAGAAGTTTCGACAATACCTTGTTGGAGAAAAATTTGTTGTGCGGACAGACCACAATAGTCTGAGATATTCCTTGGAGCACAAAGATTTGAACCAGCAGAAACAGAAGTGGGTGAGCAAAATCCAAGCATATGATTTTGATATTGAGTACGTGAAAGGTTAGAATAATGTGGTAGACAATGCCCTGTCAAGAAGACCCGCCATATGCTCTCTATCATAGATTTCGGCCGATTGGAAGTCACACTTGTTGGTTGAGTACTCCAAGAATACTTTTGCATGCCAACTGATGGATGGTCATGTGCAGGATGACAGGTACAAGGTGGTTGGTGACATCATTTACTACAAGGGTCAAATCTACTTGGTACCCAAATCCAAGATGAAGGAAAGAAATCTAAAAGAAATTCATGTCTCTCCCTTAGCCAAACAGCCGGGATACCTAAAAACCTACATACAAATTCAAGAAACATTCTCTTGGTTGGCCCTTAAGAATGATGTACTATAGTATGTAAGGGAATGTTCCACTTGCCAATAGAACAAATCTGAACACACCTTATTAGCAGGACTACTTCAACCATTGCCAATACCCGACCAGAACTGGGAAATCATCTCGATGGACTTCATTACAGGGCTTCCCAAAGTGCAGGAGAAAGATTGCATCTTTATCGTGGTGGATCGTTTAACCAAATATGCACACTTCTTTGTCATTTCCACAAGATGTCAAGCAACTCAAGTGGCCGAGCTGTTCTTCCGAGAGGTTTTCCATTTGCATGGTCTTCCAAGGAACATAGTTAGTGACAAGGATAGCCGATTCCTCAACATTTTTTGGATGGAATTATTTCATTTGGCAAGTACGGAACTAACACTGAGTACAAGCTACCATCCGCAGATAGATGGTCAGACAAAAATCGTGAACTAGTGGTTGGAAAGTTATGTCAGGAACTACGTTTCAGCACAGCAAAAGGCGTGGTGGGTCTGCTGGTTGAATTTAGGAGAGCATAGTTATAACACCACCTACCACATATCGATAGGTATGTTTCCTTTCAAGGCACTTTATGGTTATGAGCCCTCGACATTTATGGATCTAGTGTTAGGTGACAATCGTGCACCGAGGGCCAAGGATTGGTTGCAAGAAAGCATGGATATTCTGAGATCTCTGGAAGACAACCTACAAAGGGCTCAGAATCAGAAAAAGATGTATGCCGCCAGACACAGGGTCGAGTGGAGCTTTGAGGTAGGAGGTTTGGTATACCTCTGGCTTCAACCATACAGACAATCCTCCCTAAAGAAAAGTGGTAAAGAGAGGTTGAAGCCGGGTTTCGATGGACCCTACAAAGTGGTTCAGAAGGTGTGCGAAGTTGCCTACGAGTTGGAACTTCCTGAGGGGAGTCAGATTCACAACATTTTTCATGTGTTGTGCCTCAAGAAGGTCCTCTGTCAGCACATCACATTGTCGAAGGAACTTCCACCCATTAATGAAGAAGGAAAACTAATTTTGGAACCCAAAGAGACCATCAACATCAAAGAGAAAAAGACGAGATCACGTACCATCAAGGAATTCTTAGTGCATTGGAAGAACTTGCCAATTGAAGATGCCACCTGGGAAGGTGAACAGATTCTGGAGCACCCGAGTCTACAATTGCTTGAGGACAAGCAATTCTTGGGCCGGGAGGATCGTAATGTCCCCGATATAATTAAGTAATTTAACTTAATATTAATCGTGTATGGCCCTGAAATTTAATAATATTATCTCTCAGGCACTTTTAATTTATTAGTTAGTAATGTTTTGGTCGTGTTGGCACATTGGTAATCCTTCGGGAAGTTTTTCGGAGACATATATAAGGTCAAGTCAGTTATTGTTGTAGGTATGCAAATTTGGTATTTTCTTTGTATGTACAAATTCTCGTTGGAGTTCTAATGGTCCCAACTGGTGCTGAGAGGGGAGGGGTGAATCAGCACCCACTAAACAAAATATGATATAATGTAACTAAAACTATTACGCAGAATAGATTCTATCACAAAATTAGCTATTACACAATTAAGCAATAAACAACAGATTTATCACGTGGAAACCCAATACGGGAGAAAACCACGGTGTGAGGAAACCTCACAAATTTTGCACTCTTCTAAAGTGCGCTCTATAAGGAGCCTTCCCTATTAAACGATTACAAACGCAGTGTTAGATGCGACCCGGTTATGGGATTTAAGAAATAAGGCCTGTTAGAACCTTCCTAGTTAGAGGACTTAAAACATCTACACAAATGTCACCCAGTTAAGAGATTTAATACAAGGGACCTATTAATGTCCACCCAAAATATTGGGATTTACCTATTGCAATTGTCAGAGAGCAATAGAGGGTTTTGATCTTCTTGAAATGGCTTTGCTAAGACTGATAAGATCATTTTGCTTCTCAATTGAGAATCATCAACAGTCACTGCAGGTGTGCTCTCCTACTGTTGTGCCTCCTTGCACGCTCTTCTTTTCTTCTCGTCTTCACCTTTTCGTAGCTTCTTTCAGCTTACAAGTTCACTCTTTTTCTTTGGCAGAATGAAAGCAAGCAATATTCTTCACAGCCTAAAGAATATGTACTCTTCTTTCACTTTCCTCTTTTTGCATGCATGACCTATTTCAAGAATCTCCTTGGGATTCATCACCCAATGGAGTCTCAAATCACTGAGGAAACATCCAATGCATGCCTCGTGCTTTTTCTTCTTTATGAATGAAATGACAAATGTGTGCCGAAAGCTTTCCTTCACAAGAGATTTATACATGTTTTAATGCCACAAACTTCGGTATTAAAACCTTCAATTACGCCTTGCACCGATCGTCTTGATAACACAAAGTCATTCAGATTTTGTGCAACAAATCTTGGTCAAAGAGTCACACAACTGTTTGTCGACTGTGACTTTCCCCGGTTCATCAGTCTTGATGAAATCTTCACTGATTGGTTTATATCCCTAGGTTGTGCATAGGTAAAAACCTTCACCTGTCACCATTCCTTTCTCTATATGTACCGATTGCATCCTTGGTTCCTCGGTTCCTATTACCGGTTACCGGTTGCACCTTCCTTTGTTACCGGTTTCTTTGATAATCAGTTAGAGCTTTATTAGTAACAGAGACAGTGCCTCCTCTTTCTCACTATGTGTCACCAGTCTCCAAACCAGTCTCTCCTTGCGCTACCTATCCTTGGTTCACTAATTGAACATTGTTGGCCTCCCTAGTCATATGTGACAACCTCTTTGCCAATCAATGACAATACCTCTTTTCCATGTACCAGTTACATTCTTACCGGTTAATGCCAACAATCTCCCCCTTTGGCATTGATGGCAAAAACATTATCAGTTAGACCACATTCTGGTCCACATTTTCACTGGTCATAATCTCCCCCTTTGAGAATAATGCCAAAAGCTAGTCAAATGACAACCTTTATGAAACCTACTCCCCCTTCGAGCAACAATCCTTTATCACCAATCCTGTTAAAATGAGACTGAATCCTCTGTTGACGCACAATGGATTGATGAACATCTATGTCTTGTTACTGAAGATCAAGAAGGGGCATTACTCCTAATTTACCTCTGAGGTACTCAAAGGTACTCTTCGATAAAGGCTTTGTGAATATGTCAGTAACTTGTTCCTTTGTAGGAACATATTCCAATTTTACTTCTTTATTTTGCACCTGCTCTCTCAGATAGTGGTACTTTATAGCAATGTTCTTTGTTTTGGAGTGCATGACAGAATTTTTAGATATGTTTATTGCACTTGTACTGTCATAGTAAATTCCAATCGGTTCAGGTATCTATTCTTGGATTCCTTCTAATATATGTTTGATCCAAATCACCTGTGTGCAATTGATTGCAGCAACAACATACTCAGCTTCTGTTGTGGACTGTGAAATGCAGTTCTACTTCTTACTCTTCCATGACACAATCCTTTCTCCAAGAAAGAATGCATCTCCACTTGTGCTCTTTCTGTCATCAATATTACCGGCCCAAATTGCATCAGTGAATACTTTTATCTCGAAACCTCCTTTGTGAGGAAACCATAGGCCATACTCCTCAATACCCTTTAGGTATCTGAAAATTCTCTTCACTGCTATTAGATGTGTCTCTTTTGGATTAGCAGAGAATCTGGCTACAATGCTTACTGCATGTGCAATATAAGGTCTACTATGCACTGCATACTATAACTTGCCAATCATTGACCGATACAATGTATCATTTACATCTTTTGCATCATCCTCCTCTGATAACTTGAGGTTAGTTATCATTGGTGTGCCAACTGGTCTGGATTCTTCTAGGCCAAAGGATTTAAGAATTGCTTTAACATACTTGGATTGAGAAATAAAAATACCTTCTTTTAGCTGATGGACTTGCAATCCAATGAAGAATTTTATGGCTCCAATCATGGACATTTCAAATTCTTTCTTCATCTCCTCAGCGAAGTCTTTACTCATTTTGTCATCTCCTCCAAAGATGATGTCATCCACAAATATTTCAGCAATCAGGTTCCCTTCTTAGTCAGTCTTGAGATACATATTGTTGTTATCTCCTGTTCTTGTGAATCCTATGGTCAGGAGGTATGAATGTAACCTTTCATACCAGGCCCTTAAGGCTTGTTTCAGCCCATAGAGTGCCTTTTTCAGTTTACAGACCATACCACTTTTCTTTGTGGATGAGAAGCCTTCTGGCTATTCTATATAGACTTCCTCCTCCAATATACCATTCAGAAATGCAGATTTTACATCCATCTGATATACTTTGAACCTTTTATGAGCAGCATAAGCGAGTAGGATTCTCACTCCTAGTCTGGCCACTGGTGCAAAGGTTTCTCCATAATCCAATCCTCCCTCTTGTGCATATCCTTAGCAGACTAGCCTTGCTTTGTTCCTTACCACCTTTCCTTCTTCATTTAATTTGTTTCTGTAGACCCACTTGGTCCCAATGACATTCTTATTCCATGGTCTAGGAACAAGAGTCCATTTTTCATTCTTCTCAATTTGCTCAATCTCTTCTTCCATAGCCTTGACCCAGTTCTCATCCTCCAGAGCTTCTCTGGTGGTTTTGGGCTCTATACTCAAAAGTAAGCAGATACTTTCCCTTGCCTTTCTCTTGGTCAGAATATTTGCATGTTTGTCATCAATAATGTTATCAGTGGAGTGATATATGACATACCTTGATAGAACTGGTTGTCAGTGGAGTGATATATGACATACCTTGATAGAACTGGTTGGTGTTCCTGGTCTATATCTTCTAGTTGAGCAATATCTCCAACAAGGTTATGAACAATTTCTTGTTCATCATCTTGAATTGGTCTTATGTTTTGATCCCTTCCTTGCTTAGGTACATTACCCTCCTCAAAGGGTCTATTTACCTATTCTTCTTCTTCATCAGCAACAATCATTTCATTAAAGTCCAAATGATTTTCAGCATCATGTTCTTGGTGACTGTTTGATTTATCATTACTGATATTTTACTTTAGTTCTGAATATTCAACAATCTTTACATTGATACTTTCCACTATTTTTCCTGCCCTCCCGTTCAGACACGGGTAAGCCTTACTTTTGGTGGAATAACCTACAAATATGCCTACATCACTTTTTGGCTCAAACTTACCAGAGTAAACATCTCTTTTGATGTAACAGTTGCTACTAAAAATTCTAAAATAGCCTACACTGGGAGTGTGACCAAACCACAACTCGTAGGGAGTCTTACTAGTTCCTTTCATAACTTGAACTCGGTTCAGTGTATACACTACAATGTTGATTGCTTCTCTCCAGAAGTGATGAGGAAGATCCTTCTGAATCATTAGATTTCTTGCGCAATCAATCAGAGTCCTGTTTCTTCTTTCAGCGACTCCATTTTCTTGCGGGGTTCTCGGTGTAGACAACTACCTCTTTATCTCTTGTTCCTCACAGAAGTGAATGAACTCTTGAGAGGTGTATTCACCTCCTTTATCTGACCTCAGACACTTCAAGCTTTTACCGGTCTCCTTCTCCACTTGAGCCTTATAGATTTTGAACATGTGAAAGGCCTCTGATTTTTCTCTAAGAAAGAGTGTCCACATCATTCTTGAAAAATCATCTACAAAGAGCATGAAGTATTTGTCTCCATAGTAGCTCTTCGTCCTCATAGGTCCACACAAGTTTGTGTGTACAAAATCCAGTATGTTTTCAGCAAAAAAGGATTTACTACTAAAGCTTGTTCCTGTCAGTTTTTGTAACTAACATTCTTTACAAATACCTCTGTCAAGCTTTGTAATCTCAAGAAGCCCTCTGACTAACTTCTTACTTACTTTGACAATACTGTCAAAGTTTATGTAGCAGAGCCTCTTATGCCACAACCAACTGTTGTCCTCTTTAGTTATGAGACAGATTTTATTTGTCTCACCTTTTGCCTTTGCTATGAGGCAAGCTCCCTCGATTGCGTCTAGATAGAACATGTTCCCTTTACTCTGTCTACTGGTAGCAACATGAGCTCCTGATTGGTTCCTGACAACACAAAAACCTTGCCCAAACTCCAACAAGTATCCTTTGTTGTTTAATTGAGCTACACTCATTAGATTGCACTTGAGTCCTTCCACCCTGTACACATCCTCACATACAGCTTCATTGCCAAGTACAATTGAGCCTTTTCCTTTCATAGCACAGGGAGCATTGTTACCAAAGGTCACCGATCCACCATCATTGAGCTTCAGGCTAATCAACTTGTTCTAATCACCAGTCATGTGGTGAGTGCATCCACTGTCAATGATTCAGTCATCACATTGATGAGATCTTGAGATAAGTGCCATTTCACTTATCACTTTGCTTTCTTCTTTTATTGCAACAAAGACAATTTCTTCATCTTCAGAATCTTCAGATTCATTGTCCGTGACTCCTTCAACAAGGTAGCACTCCTTTTCTTTGTTCTTGAATCTGTTGGTCTTTTCTTTATTTTCATTATCTGGACACCTTGCAGCAATGTGTCCTATCTTATTGCAAGAAAAGCACTTTAGTGGAAGTTTCCCTTTGTACTTCCCTTTTCCTCTTAGAAATCTCCTTGCAATGAGTGCTTCAAACTCATCCTACTCCATCTCTTCACAGAGTAGATTTTCATAAAAAATTTCAGACTTACCGGTAGAGCTATTATCAATTTTGTCATGAGCCCTAATTGACAATGCAAATAAATAAACTCGATTTTAATATTATTTTAATAATAAATATATGGGTCCTTACAGAATCAATTCATACCAATAATTGTTATATATAATATTAATAATTATTAATTATTAATATTAATAATAACATTAATATAATATTAATGTTAAATAATATTATTTAATAATAATAATCAATATTATTATCAATCTGTATAATAATATATTATTAAAATATTAATATAATATATAATAATATATATTATTGAAATAATGATATTGTTAATTATTGTGAATATTAATAATAAACAATATAGATCGTAATTATATATAATTAACAATATAAATGATAATAATAAATAGTAATGTCTCAAATATAAATAAATAAATAAGATATAACAATGATATAGTATTATATCATAAATATAATAACAAGATATATAACGAAATATATAATTAATATACTTGTAAAGTATGTAGCTGACTATGGTAAGTCAACAATACCAATAATAATTGATGATAATACAAATTAACAAAACCGTAAATCAAATTCATAACTGACTTTCACAATAATAATTAAGACCAGATGAAACATCGCTAGTGGAAGAAAATATGGGTGCGACGTGCATATAAGTATGACTTAGGAAAATAAGAAGGGTATCGCCATAAACAAAGGATAAGAGAAGACAATTGGATTTATTCCCTAACTTCGCAATACGTAGTCATCCCCGCAAATAGATGGATGCATATGATTCTTGGAGGATATATACAAGAGCAGATCGATTTAGAAGATAATCAGGTTCAGAAAGGAATCTGATAATATAAAATGTATTTGATATTGTTATAAGAAGGTATTCAGAAAATGAATACATATCATTCGTGCTTATCAAAGAGAATTCGTATTACATCATTTGGCTGGCAAGTATTTATGAATCAATGCTGAATAGCGGAATATAGAAATGGATTACCAGTAACAATCGAAGGCGCCAGTTTGTATATTAATACCAGAGATGGAGACCCTTCAGCAGTCCAGCCGACAACATTGATAGTCAAGCCACATTACCTTGGGATCAGTCAGTAACCACACAAGTCGGAAGGGCCATATTCACACCAACTCTCAAGACAAGAATCCATATCGACAGTCAAGATGAAGGAGGTCTAAACAAGGATTTGTAAATCACCAAGCGTCGATGAGTATATTATTAAACAGATCAATAACAACAACAATAAATGGACATCGGTGATAACCATATTTCAAGGAACCAAATCGGGTAATTGTCGACAATGTTGAATCAATATCTCAGCACCGATAATTAAATAGTCTTAATTATCAACTGTCATCTTTGTCCACAAATCAGTATCAATATGAGAAAATAGGGCATGGACTAACATCGACTATCATTAAACGTGACTTATTCTTCCCATTGTAAAATATAAAGTATCTCTCAAACATACATCATCCATTTGGACATTTACCTCTTTTTCTTATCCCTTTGTTGATCTACTCTATTGAACAATTCCTATTTGGCATTGTTGCTTGCATACAAATAAAGCAAGAAATGGACCAAAAAGGGTTCATTACAGATTTCTCTTCCTTTCTTGGTGGAAGAAGTATTAACAGAGGACTTAAAAGCAACTTCTAGGATGGGTAAGTTGTTATCAAAATTACTCAATTCAAATGCAGTCAACTTACCAATTAGGGAATCAAGAGTAACTAGAGACGTGCTCACTGATCTGAGCTCGTGTATGGCTGAGATTTTGATAGCGTATTATGGCCCCAACATCCTCAGTATTTTTCTTATTACATCTTCCTCACTCAATGTTCTGTTATTCCTAACCAGTTACTGAGAGGGGGGTGACTCAGTAAATACTATTTCTATTGCAATTTCACACTTGTAGAAAGATTCTTGCAAGATAAACAGAATGTAAACAACCATTCACAAACAGAAATAGAAATACTCAGATCAACACATCATGTATACATGGAAACCCTCGATTAGAAGGAAAAAACCATGGTGAGACAGAGCTCACAACTTCACTACTGCAGTAATAAAGATGCCCTATTAGGAACTTACAAAGCACTTGCAAGAGTGCTACCCAGTTAAAGGATTTGGTAGAAGATCAGTTAAGATCTTAACTCTGTTAGGAGCCGCCTTGTTAAAGGACTTTCAACATCAACAAAGATGTTACCTAGTTAAAGGATTTATACAAAGAACCTATTAGGGTTCACCCTGATGAAGGGATTTGAATATGCTTTCACAAAATAAAAGCAATGATCTGAATTGACACTCTTTGTCTTATTAGATCATACCTATTGACCTTACTGTTCTGCATGGCCATTGATCCTTTTTGCCTTTCACCTCTGTGACTATAGCTCTTCTCAAAAGATAACTCTCTCCTGCTCTGTATATACAACAACTAACTTCTTGCGTCCTATGACCTGTATTTATGCAAAGTTCATCTCAATGAAACCCTAACTCATAGAACCGTCGGGCTGTAAACTTGACCATAAATCATGCAACAACAAAAAAACTTTGTGTTTTGATCTTGATTTTACCTTGAAGACATCTGCGTAGAAATAAAACTAACTCCTGTTAAAAAGATAACTTCAGTTCTAAATGGTGGATGCTCCGCATATTTTGGTTTTAACTTAAACAACTCCCCATTCACCGGTGCGGATAGACATGTTGTTGACCGGTATCACTCTTATACCCGGTCCATCCTTGTATGCAGTATAAGACCGATACAATGTACACTATTCGATCTACTAGTGCATCTCCTCTGTGTAGTCTACCGGTGCATATACTATGTTTCTAATCTACCGGTGCCTATAAAGTAATACAAGTGATCTACCGGTGTACCTCTACTGGTGGGAATGGTGTTTGCATCTATCTTCACTAATGACAACTTAAATTTGCTAACAATCTTCCCCTTTGTCATTGGTGGCAAAACCATTACTCACTCATCACAGTTAATTCCTTGACCTGTAAACTTCTTCCCTGTACTGTACACTTCAGCTCTTCCCTCTTCTGTTTGCAGACTTCCCCTGTTATAGTGCTTTCCCTATTCTGTCTTGTTAGTTGATCTGTCATATATCTCTATTGAGCTTCTCACCTTCTTCTGAGGTTTTTACCTTCTAACCTTCTTCCCTTCTGTTCCGATCTCTCTCTTCTTTCCTATTTCTTCTTCTTCCCCTTTTTGCCTCCATAGGACAAAGGGTTTAGCTTCACTATTTATTTTACATTTGGAGCTTGGTGAAGATATCCTTGTAAATGTTCTTTGCTGAATGAAGAAAAGGATTCCATTGACCGGTGACATGTTCTAGATTTTTGAGTACTGCTTTCAGCGATACTATGATATTCTCCATGTCCTCTTCTATTTTGTAGGTCGGTTCACTAATCAGATTTTCTGCATTTGTTGCATGTCTATTGCATTAAATCAAATGTTGGGGCAAGAAATAGTTGAAATCCAATTATATCTTGGAGTCTCTTGGTCTTCTTTTCAGATGCCTTTCTCAGAATGAGAGTTAGGCTTGTCATTTCCCTGCTGAAATCTATTCCAGATTTATTCTTGACATCAAATGTTGGGGCAAAAAATAGTTGAAATCCAATTATATGTTGGATTCTCTTGGTCTTCTCTTCAGACGCCTTTCTCAGAATGAGAGCTACGTAGAACTCTTATGTCTTCAAAGGTCTTTGTTGACTTCTCTTTCAGATCTTGCATGAATGTATCAAAATTAGAAGTTCTAGTCATCAGACTTCTTCCAACTTGAATCTGTTATTGAAGTACCCTTAGATTGGTAGATATAGTCACCTTTATTTCTTCAACTCGTTTATGGAGAATTTCTATTCTCTTCTTTTCATAGTGATCAATTGCTACTATCTCTAGATCAGTGATATTTGTTGGCAACAAGAGATGGTAACCAATAAGCCTGCTACCGGTACATGGCAATTAAGTATTGTCATTGATTAGCAAAAGAGAAAAGAGAAAGGAGATGTTTTGTCATCTCAATCTAAGGTCCAAAGATCTAAGGAGATCTGTATATAAAGAGGATGGTTTGGCAACCGGTGGCAACCAGTGACACTATGCAAGGAAGAAAAGACTACATCTGCTCATCAAGTGCAATCGGTCACTAAGCAAAGTGCATCTGCAATCGAGTAAAGCATATAGCCAAGGATATGGATACAACCGATGTCAACAATGCAACCGAGGAAAAGGGTGCAACCGGTAAGTAAAGGAAGGAAAAGTGACAGGTCAAAGTTTTTACTTGTTCACTACATGAGGATCTCAACCGATCAAGTGAAGACTTTGGTATGAAACGTAAAACCGGGGAAGTCATAGTCAACTATCTGTTTGAACCAACTCTTTGACCGCGATTTACTACACTCAATTCGGATGACTTTAAGTTAACATGGTGATCGGTTCAAGGCGCATTTAAAGGTTTTAAAGCCAAAGTCTGTGGCTTTAAATTAAAGAGTTATCTCTTGTGAAGGAAAGGTGCTTGACACACATCTATTGTTTTTCCTCACAAAGAAGATAAAGCAAGAGCATACATCGGATGTTTCCTCAGTGAACTAATACTCCACCGAGTGATGTATCCGAAAGGGCTCTGTAATTAGGTCATGCATGAAAGGTGCAATTAGGGCAAGAACTCTATATATTCTTCAAATTGTTGAGAATAGAGTTTGGCTTCATTCTACTGAAGAAAAGAGTGAACCTATACACTGAAGAAGCTAGGGTAAACAAAAAATAGAAGAAGAGAGAGAAGAGTGTGCAGAGAAGCACAACAGCAAAGGAGAACACACCTGCGGTGACCAATGATTCTTCTCAGCTAAGCATAATAGAGATCTTATCAGGCTAAGGAAAACCATTTGTAAAAGGTCAATCCTTTATTGTTTTCTAACAACTACAATAGTTAAATCCCAGTATTTGAGTGGACTCTAACAGGTCCCTTGTATCAAATTCCTTAACTGGGTGACATCTTGTAAGGTGTTCTAAGTCTTCTAACCAGGCAGGCACTAACCGGCCTTATTGTAACAAATCCCTTAACCGGGTCGCATCTAATAGTGCGTTGTAATCCTCTAACAAGGAAGGCTCCTAACAGGGCACACTTCAGAAGAGTGCAGAATTTGTGAGGTCTCCTCACACCATGGTTTTCACCCAAATTGGGTTTCCACGTGATAAATTTGGTGTCACTCTCTGATTGATTGCTTGATGTTAGCTTATGCTTGAATCTGTTTAGCTTACAGTTAAGTATACTTTATCAAATCTATTCAAAGAATTTTTATAGGAGCTGATTCACCCCTCCCCTCTCAGCACCGGTTGGGACTGTCAATTGGTATCAGAGCTCCTTGTTTATTTTCTTTACCACTTAACCACATAAAGAAAAAGTCAAGATGGTGAGAAAGGAAGGACCTAAGTTTTCAAAGGAAAACTTTACTTTGTGGTGCAGGATAATGAAGCTGTACATGAAGACCACCGGAGATCAATACACGACCCATGTTACCATTGATTATAGTGAACCCGCTGGCACCCTGACACCTGATGAATTGAAGATCAAAACTGAGCACACAGCTGCTATGGATATGATAGCCAGCACATTACCTGATCATGTCTATGATGAGATTGAGCATCTAGATTACGCTCATAAGATGTGGGCTAAGTTGCAACTGGTATATGGAGGGGACCCAAATGTTCAAAGAGCCAAGGTTGAAAGCCTCAGAGGAAAGTACGATGACATGAGGATGAATGAGGGAGAAGACATTGAACAATACAGCAACTAGATCAAAGAAGTGATCAGCTCCATCAAAAGCGCTGGAGGAAAGCTTAGTGAAGAGGAAGTGGTTAGCAAAATACTTAGAACGCTCAGACCTCAGTATGCCAACAAAATCTTTTCCATTCAAGAGCTTAGATCAGTCACCAAAGATCAAGTCACCCTAGACTCCCTAATCGGTAAGTTGACTGCATTTGAATAGAGTAATTTCGATAATAGCTTACCTATTCAGGAAGCAGCTTTTAAGTCTTCTGTCAACATCTCTTCAACCAAAAAGGGAAGAGAAACTGTTAACTGCTCTACCGGTGATATTGGCAATCTTGTTGAGAATCTACTATCAGAAGAGATGGAGAAAGATGAGTTTGAAGCACTCATTGCTAGGAGTTTCCCCAGAGGGAAAGGGAAGTACAAAGGAAAGCTTCCTCTGAAATGCTTCTCTTGCAACAAGATAGGACATATTGCTACAAGATGTCCTGATCATGATAATAAAGATAAGAAAGACCGGTTCAAGAGCAAAGCAAAAGAGTGCTACCTTGCAGAGGAAGGAGTCACAGACAATGAATTTGAAGACTCTGTGGATCCAGAAATTGCATTTGTTGCAATAAAAGAGGAGAGCCCAATTTTAAGTGAAATGGCACTTATCTCAAGATCTCATCAGCATGATGATTGGATCATTGACAGCGGATGCACTCACCACATGACCAATGATAAGAACAAATTTATCAACTTGGAGCTCAATGACAGCGGATCAGTAACCTTTGGAAATAACGCTCCCTGTGCCATCAAAGGGAAAGGTTCTATTACACTCGGCAATGATGCTATCTGTGAAGATGTGTACTAGGTTGAAGGACTCAAGTACAATTTAATGAGTGTTGCACAACTGAACAACAAAGGATTCCTATTGGAATTTGGACACGGTTCGTGTGTAGTCAAGAACCAATCCGGAGCTCATGTTGCAACTGGTAGACAGAGCAAAGGGAATCTGTTCTACCTAGATTCAATGGAAGGATCCTGTCTAATAGCTTCAATCAAAGGAGAATCAAGCAAAATCTGTCTTATATCTAAAGAAGACAATAGCTGGTTATGCCACAAGAGAGTGCCAAATAAACTTTGACAATATTGTCAAAGTGAGCAAAAAGAAATTAGTTGGAGGACTTCTTGAGATTACAAAACCCAACAGAGGTGTTTGTAAAGATTGTCAGTTAGAAAAACTGACAGGAACAAGTTTCAACAATTAATTCTTCTCTGCTGAAAATGTTCTAGATCTTGTGCACAAAGATTTGTGTGGACCAATGAGAACAAAGAGCTACTATGGAGACCGGTACTTCATGCTCTTTGTAGATGACTTCTCTAGAATGATGTGGACTCTCTTTCTCAGAGAGAAATCAGAGGCATTTCACATGTTTAAAATCTACAAGGCTAGAGTGGAGAAGGAGACCGGTAAAAGCTTGAAGTGTCTAAGATCAGATAGAGGAGGTGAATACACTTCTCAAGATTTCACTCACTACTATGAGGAACATGGCATAAAGAGGCAGCTATTTGCACCAAGGACTCTTCAACAAAATGGAGTAGCAGAAAGAAGAAACAAGACGCTGATTGACTATGCAAGAACCCTGTTGATTCAGAAGGATCTTCCCTATCACTCCTGGAGAGAAGCTATCAGCACTGTTGTTTACACACTGAACCAAGTTCAAGTCAAGAAAGGAACCGGTAAGACCCCCTATGAACTATGGTTCAATCATACTCCTAGTGTAGGTTACTTCAGAATCTTTGGTAATAAATCTTACGTCAAAAGAGATATTTACTCTGGGAAGTTTGATCCCAAGAGTGACGAAGGAACATTTTTGGGTTACTCTACCAAAAGAAAAGCCTACCAATGTCTGAACAAGAGAACGGGAAAAATGATTGAAAGCATCAATGTAAAAATTGATGAATATTCAGAACCGATTAAGAAGACCGGTCATAATGAATATGGCAATCTGGAAGGCCAAAATGAAGGGAATCTTTTTGAGTTCAATGAAGTAAGAACCGAAGATGAAAGAGAAGAACATATGAATAGACATCTAGAGCAGGAGACTGTGCCTGAAGCTAACAGGTTGTAATGATCCTAATCTCTAGGCACTGTCCAAATACATCAAACGGTGCCAGTTAGGAAACTTCTATTAGGACTATCCCTTATCTTACATTTCATCCTATATTATCCCAGGTTATGCACAACTTATTTAAAGGAAGATAACTCCGTAATGGTATAAATAAGCAATATAATTTGTATGTGTATAAAATATCTCCTGTAGAGATTATAGGGAAATCCTTCTCTTATCTTCCTATGGTAATCTAGAGTGGAAGAGTTACAGGGCCTGGGTCGCGTGAAACAGACTACAAGTGGCTTCCCTCAAGGCCTAACCCCAATATTGGGATAACCATCATGTGCCCGAAATTACTCCGCCTCTACCATCCACAACCTCCACACTCAAGATGCCTTAGCGAGACGAAAGAGATGAAATTGTATAATCTTTACAGGCTATTTTAGTTTGACACATTATCTAGATTTCTATTTGAATACTGAAGATCATCTATTTATACATCTTTCTCTAAATGCTCATATATTTATGTATACCATAATATATATAGTTCCAATTAATTATATATATATATATATATATATATATTATATTTATATATGTATTATATTTATATATATATATATGTATTATATTTATATGTACTGTATTATATATATAATGCAGATATATGTTATTGAGAGATTCAAAACATACATCCTAATCATTGTTAAACATTAACGACCATAGTTCAAATATATATCTGTGTATACCCTGCGACAGCTTACCCGGATAGTCTATCACTGTATACAATCTGAATGATTATAGGAGGAATGTTGTTCCTTAATACATACATACTTTACAGTCCCTGTGGTTATCCAGAGAACTCTATTCTTGACATCTAAGCCTAACATAACAGGCTAAGCTTGGTATTCACCAGATGCGTAACTCCCAAATCTCTATCTCTTCTGCCCTCTTCCGTGTATCTTAAAAGATTGTTTTGCCTGTCTTAAGTATCTTTTGCGGTGTCCCAGGGGGTGCAACTTGAGTCAAGAGGTGCGACCCGTGTTGCGTGAGATTTAACGCTAAGTCCATGATGTTTCAATTCTTCCTTTTCCGACTACCATTACATGTTGTCGGGTCTAGTTTAGGAAGTAATAGATATATTAAATCATGACTTAAGTTAATGACTACTAATTGGATTATTATTATTATTATTATTTTATAAGAATATTAATTAATGATATTAGATATTGATGATAATTATTATTTTACTATTAATAGTTATTGGTAACATTAATAAATATTAATCAACACTAATTAATATTAATAATTACAGATCAACATTATCTTTAACAACTACTAATTTGATTAGTGTAATTGATCTTGTATTAATACCATAAATTGATATTATTAATTAATATTATATTGATTAACATTATTGACTTATTTTTAGAGATAGGAGATGAATTATATATTCAAGAAATTCATATGAGCACCTATTATATATTAATCATGGCTCATGACACAGGTCAACACAACATGATGAACAAGAAGCTGTTCATGACCATGATGAAGAAATTGCTCAACCGGAAGAACCTCGCCGGGAACAAAGACCGGTTCTTCCAAGGTATGTCACATATCACTCTACTGATAATATAATTGGTGACAAACATGCAAATGTCTTGACCAGGAAAATGGCCAAATAGAATATCTGTTTGTTCTCCTGTGTAGAGCCCAAAACCACCAGGGAAGCTCTAGAAGATGAAAATTGGGTTAAGGCCATGGAGGAGGAAATTGACCAAATAGAAAAGAATGATACATGGATACTTGTGCCTAGACCACAGGACAAGAATGTCATTGGGACAAAGCGGGTCTATAAGAACAAGCTGAATGAAGAAGGGAAAGTCATAAGAAGCAAAGCAAGATTGGTCTGCAAAGGATATGTTCAAGAAGCTGGACTGGACTATGGAGAAACCTTTGCACCTGTGGCCAGATTGGAAGGAGTAAGAATTCTTCTTGCCTATCCTGCTCACAAGAAATTCAAAGTATACCAGATGGATGTCAAGTCTGCATTTCTAAATGGAATACTAGAGGAGGAAGTTTACATTGAACAACCGGAGGGCTTCACATCTACACAAAAAGGTGGTATGGTCTGTAAATTGAAAAAGGCTCTCTATGGGCTAAAGCAAGTTCCAAGACCTTGGTATGAGAGGTTGCACTCATACCTCCTAACCATAGGATTCACAAGAACTGGGGACAATAACAATATGTATCTCAAAATCGGAAAAGATGGGAATCTGATTGCAGAAATCTTTGTGGATGACATCATCTTTGGAAGAGATGACAGAATGAGCAAAGCCTTTGCTGAAGAAATGAAGCAAGAATTTGAGATGTCTATAATAGGAGACATAAAATTCTTCATTGGACTATAGATTTATCAGCTAAAAGAGGGTATTTTCATCTCTCAGTCCAAATATATAAAAGAAATTCTTAAGACTTTTGGACTTGAAGAATCCAAACTGGTTGGTACACCGATGATAACTAACCTCAAGCTATCAAAGGAAGATGATGCAAAAAAAGTGAATGAAACACTGTATCGGTCCATGATAGGGAAATTATAGTATGCAATACACAGTAGACTAGACATTGCACATGCGGTTTGCATAGTTGCAAGATTCTTTGCAAAACCCAAAGAGACACATCTGATAGCAGTAAAGAGAATTTTCAGATACCTAAAAGGTACTGAAGAGTATGGCTTGTGGTTTCCTCACAAGGGAGGCTTCTAAGTAAAGATTTACACCGATGTAGACTAGACTGGCAATATTGATGACAGAAAGAGCACAAGTGGTGGTGCATTCTTTCTCGGTGGGAGGATTGTGTCTTGGACAAGTAACAAACAGAACTGCATTTCACAGTCAACTGCAGAAGTTGAATATGTTGCTGCTCCAATCAATTGCACACAGGTGATCTGGATCAAACAACTACTGGAAGGAATCCAAGAACAGATACCTGAACTGATTGCAATCTACTGTGATAGCACCAATGCAATAAACATATCCAAAAACCCTATCATGCACTCCAAGACAAAGCACATTTCCATCAAGTATCATTACTTGAGAGAGATGGTACGAGACAAGGAGGTAAGATTCGAGTATGTTCACACAAAAGAATAGATTGCAGATATCTTCACAAAGCCACTACCAAAGAGTACTTTTGAGTATCTCAGAGGTAAACTAGGGGTGACACCCCTTCCTGATCATCAGTAAACTAGCAAAGGTGATCATCAATTCATTATGCTTCAACACAGGGTTTCACCTCATCTTTCATGGATTGATGAAAAAGACTTATGCTCGAAGGGGGAGCAGATTTCATTAAGGTAGTCTTTCTGACTAGCCTTTGGCATTATTGTCAAAAAGGGGGAGAGTTTGGCAACAACAATGAACCAATAGATAACTGGTAGTGGCAGTAGCATTAATATAAAGGTACAAGCACATAGGACAAGTGACATGATTGCCCATTAAGGTTTTTCCATCAATGCCAAAGGGGGAGATTGTTGGCATCAAGAGATGGTAATTGGTAAGCCTACTACCGGTACATGGCAATTAAGTATTGTCATTGATTGGCAAAAGAGAAAAGAGAAAGAATATATTTTGTCATCTCAATCTAAAGTCCAAAGATCTAAGGAGATCTGTATGTAAAGAGGCTGGTTTGGCAACTGGTGACACTATGCAAGGAAGAAAAGACTACATCTGCTCATCAAGTGCAACTGTTCACTAAGAAAAGTGCATCTGCAACCGAGTAAAGGATACAGCTAAGGATAGGGATACAACTGGTGTCAACAACGAAACCGAGGAAAGGGGTGCAACCAGTAAGTAAAGGAAGGAAAAGTGACCAGTCAAAGTTCTTACCTGTTCACTACATGAGGATCTCAACCGATCAAGTGAAGACTTCGGTATGATACATAGTGTTGTTACCTTACCGGTTACTAAGAGGGGGGGGTGAATCAGAAAATACTAAATCTTATTGTTTAAAACTTGTAAACAAATTCTTGAATGCAAAATAGAAAGTCAATAGTCATTCACAAGCATAAATTGAATCACACAGATCTACACAAGTATTTGTACGTAGAAACCCTTGGTTAGAGAGAAAAAACCACGATGAGACAAAGCTCACAACTTCACTAGTTCTAAATAAAGATGCCCTGTTAGGAGCATATAAAGCACTAGCTAAGGTGCTACCCGGTTAAGGGATTTTTACAAAAGATCGTTTAGGATCTAAGCCCTGTTAGGAGCTGCTTGGTTACAGGACTTTGAACATCAACAAGATGTTACCCTGTTAAGGGATTTTTACAACGAACCGATTAGGTTCACCTTTCAAAAGCATTGATCTATGATGACACTAATTGTCTGATTAGATCATACCTATAGATTTCTTCCCCTATTTGCCTGGCTGTTGATCTTCTTTCCTTTCTTCACCTTTGTGTCTGTAGCACTCATCAGAACATATCTTTTCTCTGCTCTTTGCAATTTCCACTTATTAACAACAGCAACCTACTTTGTGTCCTATGACTAATATTTATACAAGAGTGATCTTCTTGACTAATAAAACTGTCGGGGAATAAACTTGACCGTAAAATATGCAACGCAAGAAAGTTGTGCGTTGTGATCTAGAGTTTATCTTGAGATCATCCGTAGAACTTAAAGCTAAATCCTATTGAAAGGTTAACTTCGAATCAGAGTAATGGATGTCTCGCATGATCAGGCTCTTAACTCAAACTGTTCCACAAAGACTGGACTAGAGTTTTCTATCAGTTAGATCGGTACCCGTTTGTCGTTGGATGCTGAATAAGACCGATAATGAGTACTCAGTTTAGTCTACCGGTTTATATAACTACTTAGTGGACCGGTGCATATACTAAGTGCTTTATCTGCTGGTGTGTCATCTAAGTAATGCAAGCAACCGGTGATCTTCGACCGGTGTGAATGGATTTGATGAAATACACTAATGATAACTTATATTGCTAACAATCTTCCCCTTTTTCATTGGTGGCAAAACAGTCAAAAACAAAACCATTCATACAATAGCTGTTCAAACCTTGGTCAGTAAAGTAGAATACTGCCCTACTGCCCTTGCAGTCTTTCTTGATTCAATGATCTGCTCCTGCCTGAAGCTTCCCCTGACTGAGTCCTCTGGTTTTCATTAACTTCTCTTAACTTCTTGTCCTGTTTCTTTCCAAATAACTTCCCCTTTTTGCCTCCATAAGACAAAGGGTTATGTCTTCCTTCACATTTGAAGCTGTGTGAAGATACCCTTATATATGTTCTTTGCAAAGTGTAGAAGCGGTGCCCATTGACCGGTTACATGTTCAATGTTTTGTTGGGCAGCCTTGAGAGATACAATGATATTTTCCATATCATCTACAATGTTGTAGTCCGGTTCATTAATTAGAACATCAGTTGAAGTAGTTGTCTAGTGCATGATATCAAGTGTTGGGGCTAAAAACATTTGGAATCCAATGATGTCTTGAATTCTTTTGTTCTCTTCTTCTGCAGTCTTTCTGAGGACTAGAGTAAGACTAGCCATTTCTCTGCTGAAAGTTGTGGCCGTTTTGGTCTTGATGTCAAATTGGTTGGACAAAGCTCTTATGTCTTCTGAAGTCTTTGTAGCTTTGTCAGTTAAGTCGATCAAGAAAATCTCAAAATTTGAAGTTTTGCTTTACAAATTTTTTGCAACTTGTATCTACTGTTGAAGAACTTTTAGATTGTTTAGCAAAATAGCTTTGATATTTGCAACTTGCTTGTGAAGAAGCTCCACTCTTTTCTGCGCATAATGATCAATTGCCACTGTTTCTAGATCAGTTAGATCCTCACCGATGGTTGCAGTTAGCACTTCCAGCTGGTCGATGACCGGTTCATCTTCATCTATATCAGCATCCGGCACAAAGTGGTACACGATATCTTTTACTTTATTCAAAACCATATCATGTTTTCTTTTAGTGAGCTCTTTCAGCTGTCTTGTTGACATTTTTCTAATGTCAACTATTGTATCAGTTGCTTTGCTCCTTTTTGCTTCAGATTCTCCAAAGGTTGTGATCTTTCTTTTAGAGGAGCTAGCAAGAGTTTCTTGATCCTTCTCTCTACTCTGTTCTTGTGCCGCTGGGGCTTGCTCATGTTCTTTTACATCCTGTTGGTCAATCTTGTTTCCCTCTTCTGGTCTGGCTCCTGGTTGCTGAACGTCTTCTACTGGATGTGAGGGCTCTTGTGATTGCAGCTATTCTTCAACTATATGAAGATCGTCTATAGGGATCCCTTCACCTCTTTGATCTGATCCGTCAGTAGTAAGATTAACAGAAGTCTGTCCCAATTTAATCGGTTCACTAGAAGTGAACTTTTCTGTGAGGACTTCCTGCTCATCAGATATCGAAGTCTGAGTTGCAGTAAACTAAATAGGTGGATCCACAATTGTAGTGGTGTGATCCTGAGGACCTGTTTCTTCAAAGGTATTAAAATCATACTGCTCCCAGAAATCCAAGGTCTCTTTAAAGACTTCATTCTCATAACCATTGGGAATCTTGGCGACTCTGTAATTTGTGTCTAGATTCATAGATGCATCTCCTAAAAGAATCATGATACTTTTATCACTCAAGCCAGGTCTAGCTTTCTCTAGTGCTTCTTTATTGATTTGTGAGTTTCTCTCTAGACCGGTTCTCCATTTTTCTTGAAGCTTGCCATTTAATTCAAGAGGAAACTTGCCTCTATAATCCCTGGGTGTTTTCATGAAGTCTAGAAGACTTTCAATAAGAGCTTCTTCTATTGCCTATTTGTCTTCCTCAGCTAACACGCTATACCATTTGGCTACATTATCTATTTCTCCAAAATTGGTAATTTCAGCTACAATGTCATTAACAGTCATGGTGCGAGCCTTACCTTTTTCTGGAGATACAAGAAGGGTAGGATTTGTCGGTTCATTGGTAATGTCAATGATGACTGGTTTGTCTACTCCAAGTACTCCTTTTCCTTTTCTGGTGTCACGAACCGGTGGAGCTGTTGCCTTTTGGCGTGCTTCCTCTGCTTTTTGCTATGTCTGAAATAGGTTGTTTCAGACGGCTACTCCTTCAATATGGATTTTCTCAGTTTCTCCAATCAGAAAGAGGTTTGTTCTTTTCTTTATCAGGAAATTCTGCTGGTTTAGTTCAGCTTGTTGAGTCGCTTCTTCTAGAGTGAGATGATTTTGCACTTCTAGCAGAGCTTGAATCCTTAGCTCTTCTTCCTTTTCCATTGAAGCTTTCCACCTGCCTTGAAGGATATTCAACAGATCCTTAGGCAGTACCTTTTGAAGCTCAGTAAGGCTTAGATTGAACTTATGCAGGCATTCAACGATAGCCTCTTCAATTTTTCTTCAGTCTTCATCATTTCCCAAAGTGTATCTTCTACTAACATTAGCCATTCCTCCAATTTCTTTCAGTCCTGTTATGAATTCATCTATCATTGGTTTACCTTTTCTTGGTGGATCCACCTTTGCTAGCTTGTCGGTCCTCTTCTTTCTTTCGCTGAGCAGAACTATATCCTCCGAATTGGTTTCTTCTGCTTCTTGCTCCTGTGTGCTAGGCTCTGGTTGAGCTTTTCTCTTTTGTGCTATTGGTGGTGCAGTTTCTGATTTCTTCTTTGGCATGGGTGATCTTTTGACATAGACATTCTTGATTGGTGCTTCCTTTAAATTCTTCTCTATCTCCTCATAGGTTCCAAACCATTGAGCACCGGGATCCAGATGTGCTTTTTCCAAGGCCTCTACATACATCGTTGCAAATTTTGCTCTGATTTCATATCCAAACTCAAGTGCGTACTCGTTTCTTGGTTCTACTACTTGAATGATGTAGAAGTCAGTAGACACTAGAAAACATACCTCTTTTTTGTATTTTTCAACAACAGTTGATGGGATTCTTTCTCTAGCATGCATTTTTAGTTGAAATGCATTGAAGTGATTGGTCATTTCTTTGTCAAACTGGTCTCCCAGTTCGTTAGCCATATCACTGATTTGCATCATGACCGGTCGATCTGTTGCCCACGTTACTTTTCCTTTCCTGGGAAATAAATTAGAATAGTAGAAGTAAAGACATACCAAGAGTGTTCCAAATTTCAGTGATTTCTTCTTGATGATGCCCATTTTCTTCATGTTTTCAAAGATTTGTCCTCTTAGCATTTCGCATATATCATATTGTGCATCATCATGAATAATTCTGTAAGCTGCATGTATGCCTCCACCCGGTATGTTGTTGAGGTTACTTGATTGATATACTTTGTAACCGATTACAGCGGATGCGAACCGAACAACTGGATCCTCAATGTCAGTTACGGTCATCAATCGCTTGTCGAATTTTGATTTTGTCAAGTTAGCCACCACTGCATTAGATATGGTTCTTATAGTAGGCGCTTCTCCCTGATTGCAGAACTCAATTATCCTGTAAAGATCATCTTTCGTGATTGAAGTGAAGATTCCTCTCATAAGCCAAAATCCTGGATCATGCACCCGACTAACTACCATTCGAATCCACTCAGGTTTGAAGATAACCAGATACGAGACTCCATTTATGATTCCCGACGATACCAACTTTGCATAGCCATTGGGATGATTACCATCAAGGCATAGTGAGTGATACTCGTTCTGTATGTACATTTCTCCTAGCTCTTCTTGCTTAGTGTGAATAAACGCAATTTCATCTTCTGTTAGGAGCACTCCTTTAGGTATTGAGGAGAGCGCACTAGCCATGTCGATTTCCCTGTCTTGATTTGGTGAGATGTCAAAAGGACTACGCTCTGTTTGATTTGCAGGAACAAGCTTTGCCTTGCATGATGAGGATACCATTGCTCTCACTTGATTGCTAGAGATGATTAGATCGGTCTGACTGATAATCTTACTCAATGATCGAGTTGCAAGAATATTGCTCGAGCAGAGATTAGATAACACAAAATCGCAAGGTAAAAAGGAAAGAGTTATCCTTCTTTTCTTTTATAGGATTAGGGCATAACGATAATTACCAAATGGTAACTATTTGTTAAATGACTATAGTAATAAATGCCTCACCTAACCTTTCTTGACACCTTTTCTAACCGATAGTCTGACTTTTTCAATTAGGCATGTTCCGGTTGATCACCTCATGTCCTTCCGGTTTGTTCTGTAGCCTGAGTGAGATAGGACTCACCAGTTCTACCAGGAACGATAGTTGTACTACTGGTTCCCTCTAGGCCTTGAAGACTTAATTAGCAGAAGAAATATCACCATCTTGTGATGATGATTTTGCCTCCCTTGCCTCCTCAGTGGAGTTCTTTGATTCCTCTAAAAACCATATTTTTTTCACTACTTTTTTGGTTTCTTTGTCTTCGTTGTTTCTTTTATCAGAACTTAAGATCTTCGCCACCAGTCCATCCGATCCTTTGTTTTTGTTCCTAATCTAGTTCCAACAGTCTTTAGCTAGGTGACCGACTTTGTTGCAGTAATGGCAGACTATACCGGTTGCTTTCCATGGATTCATCCCTCTTGGATTAGGTGGTTTGCTCCATGATTCTCTGTTGCAATGCATCTCTTTGTTTGGATGAGTAGTTGCATTCCGGTTTCTACCTTTTTTCGAGAATACCAGTCTGGGTGATCTGAATGCCATAGTCTTTGATTTGCATTCTTCAGCTTTGTGTCTGAATTTGTTGTAGGCATAACAGTATCCCTTGAAGCTTCCCCTACTTGCCTTGGACACGGATATGGGACTGGACCAGCACTCATTGGTCTTGTGGCTCTTTTGCAACCATTTTTCCAGTAACTATTGTTGGTTCTTACCGATGCATTTCTACAATCATTAGTGTCATGACCTGGTTTTCCACTAAGCTTACAAGAGGTGTAGAAGTTTTTCCTACCTCTTTGTGCTAGTGTCTTCCTTTTGTTGACTCCACCAGTAAATCCGAGACCGGTGTGATCATTGTGCCGTCGTTGAGCATTCAGTTGCTCATCGAGCTTGACCGAGCTTTCATTGTATCTTCTCAACATTTCATTCCTTCTTTCAAGGACTTTCATTTGTTCCTTGAGTTGATATATCTCGATTGCCAACTTCTTGCATGCTTCATCTCTAACCTGCCATGCTTTATGCATATTGGCGTTTTCCTGGGTGGCAATCAACAAGTCCTCTTGGAGTTGCATAATGAGGAGTTCATTGGCTCTTGCAGCTTCCTCTACCTAGTTCATTGTTTTTTTAGAGGTTGTTGATGTCTTGACTGCTGTGTTCCTTTCACTTTCAGTTTTTCATTTCTGCTCAATCAATTCAATCATTCTTAGAGCATTTAACTTTTGCTCCCTTCAAAGATCAGCAATCTGACCGGTTAGGATCTGATTCTTTTCCATAAACTCGGAGACTGCTTCCTCAGCCTCATCAGACCCACTCTGCCTAGAGAGTTCGTCGATGGTTTCATTGCTCTCATTTAATTGCAGAGCCAGCTCCTTTCTCTTTGCAAGTGACTTCCTTAGTCTATTTTCCAGTGAGGCAATAATGTCATTGGCTTCCTCTAGCTATTTTTGGTACCGGTAACCCTCCATGATCTTTTTCTCAAGTTGTTAAACTTTTATTGTATAGAGAACTGAGCTTTGATACCAATTGTTGTTACCTTACCAATTACTGAGAGGGGGGGTGAATCAGAAAATACTAAATCTTATTGTTTAAAACTTGTAAATAGATTCTTGAATGCAAAATAGAAAGTCAACAATCATTCACAAGCATAAACTGAATCACACAGATCTACACAAGTATTTGTATGTGGAAACCCTCAGTTAGAGAGAAAAAACCACGGTGAGACAGAGCTCACAACTTCACTAGTTCTAAATGAATGTGCCCTATTAGGAGCATATAAAGCACTGGCTAAGGTGCTACCCGGTTAAGGGATTTTTACAAAAGATCTTTTAGGATCTAAGTCCTGTTAGGAGCTGCCTAGTTACAGGACTTTGAACATCAACAAGATGTTACCCTGTTAAGGGATTTTTACAACGAATCGATTAGGTTCACCCTTTTAGAGGGATTTTTATATGATGCAATACCTTTCGAAAGTAGTGATCTATGATGACACTGATTGTCTGATTAGATCATACCTGTAGATTTCTTCCCCTATTTGTCTGGCTGTTGATCTTCTTTCCTTTCTTCACCTTTGTGCCTGTAGCACTCCTCAGAAGATATCTTTCCTCTACTCTCTGCAATTTCCACTTATCAACAATAGCAACCTACTTTGTGTCCTACGACTAATATTTATACAAGAGTGATCCTCTTGACTCATAGAACCACCGGGGAATAAACTTGACCACAAAATATGCAACGCAAGAAAGCTGTGCATTGTGATCTAGAGTTTATCTTGAGATCATCCATAGAACTTAAAGCTAACTCCTGTTGAAAGGTTAACTTCGCATCAGAGTAATGGATATCTCGCATAATCAAGCTCATAACTCAAACTGTAACTCAAACTGTTCCACAAAGATTGGACCAGAGTTTTCTATCAATTAGATTGGTACCGGTTTGTCGTTGGATGTTGAATAAGACCGATATCGAGTACTCAATTTAGTCTACCGGTTTGTCTAACTACTTAGTGGACCGGTGCATATACTAAGTGCTTTATCTACCGGTGTGTCATCTAAGTAATGCGAGCGACCGGTGATCTTTGACCGGTGTGAATGGGTTTGATGAAATACACTAATGACAACTTATATTGCTAACACAGAATCGGGGAAGTCATAGTCAACTATCTGTTTGAACCAACTCTTTGACCGGGATTTAGTGCACTAAATCCAAATGACTTTGAGTTAACATGGTGATCAGTTCAAGGCGCATTTAAAGGTTTTAAAGCCGAAGTCTATGGCTTTAAAACAAAGAGTTATCTCTTGTGAAGGAAAGGTGCTTGACACGCATCTATTGTTTTTCCTCACAAAGAAGATAAAGCAAGAGCATGCATCGGATGTTTCCTTAGTGAACTAATACTCCACCGAGTGATGTATTCGAAAGGGATCTGTAATTAGGTCATGCATGAAAGGCGGAATTAGGGAAAGAACTCTATATATTCTTCTGATTGTTGAGAATAGAGTTTGTCTTCATTCTGCCGAACAAAAGAGTGAACCTGTACGCTGAAGAAGCTAGGGTAAATAGAAAATAGAAGAGAGAGAAGAGTGTGCAGAGAAGTACAATAGCAAAGGAGAACACACCTACGGCGACCGGTGATTCTTCTCAGCTGAGCATAATAGAGATCTTATCAGGCTAAGGAAAGTCATTTGTAAAAAGTCAATCCTCTATTGTTTTCTAACGACTACAATAGTTAAATCCCAGTATTTGGGTGGACTCTAACAGGTCCCTTGTATCAAATCCCTTAACCAAGTGACATCTTGTAAAGTGTTCTAAGTCCTCTAACCAGGCAGGCACTAACCGGCCTTATTATAACAAATCCCTTAACCGGGTTGCATCTAATAGTGCGTTGTAATCGTCTAACAGGGAAGGCTCCTAACAGGGCACACTTCAGAAGAGTGCATAATTTGTGAGGTCTACTCACACTGTGGTTTTCACCCAAATTGGGTTTCCACAAGATAAATCTAGTGTCACTATGTGGTTGATTGCTTGATGTTATTTTATGCTTGACTCTGTTTAGCTTACAGTTAAGTATACTTCATCAGATTTATTCAAAGAAGTTTTATAGGTGCCGATTCACCACTTCCCTCTCAGCATCGGTTGGGACTGTCAAGATCTTCTCCGATCGCTTGTGCCACGATCTCCAATTGATCAATGATAGGGTCATCTTCATCAATGTCAGCATCAGGTACAAAGTTGCACAGAATGTTCTTGACACTAGTAAGGACCATGTCTTGTTTGTGCTTGGTCAACTCCTTTAGTTGCATTGTTGATATTTCGCTGGTGTCAACCACAGTCTCAGTAGCCTTACTCCTTTTGGCTTCTGTGTCAACTGCAAAAGTTAGCTTCCTCTTGAATGAGGATGAGCTTGGAATATCGACATGTTCCTTTTTTCTTGGTTCCTGTACTAGTTGTTCATGTGCAAGTAACTCATGTTCCTCTTCATCTTGTTTTTTTTCATTCTCCGGTAGGCCCATCTTTTCCGATAGGATTTTTGCTTCTAGCCTTTCTTCCTCTATCTATGCTTCCACTTCCGGTTGCACTTCAACTTCTAGTTGAGCATCCTCTTCCTGTGGAAATTGCTCTTCCAGTGGGACTTCTTCCTTGTGCTACTTTTCAGCTGTGTGCAAATCACCCACAACAATTTCTTCTTCAACACCTGTAGTGTTGTCAGTGGTCATCTTGATTGATGACTCTCCCAGATTCATCTCTTCAACAGATGTGAACTGTTCTTTATGAATATTCTCCTCACCGGTTTACATTCTTGACGAGAAGTGAATTGAACCGGTGGTTCTTGTGCTGGTTTAGTTTGATCCTGTGGACTTGTTCCCTCAAGAGCACTAAAATCATAATGCTGGTAGAAATCTAGAGTGTCTTTATAGACTTCATTTTCATACCTGTTGAGTATCTCAAAAACTCTATACTTGGTATCCAAGTTCATTGATGCTTCCTCCAACAGAAGCTTCATTCTCTCTTCATTGAGACTAGGTCTAACCTGTGACAATGTCTCCTTATTGATTCTAGTGTTGGTGCCTAGACCGCTTCTCCATTTTGTCATTAGCCTAGAATTGAGTTCAGGGGGAAACTTGGACCTATAGTCCCTTGGAGTTCTGTGGTAATCCATAAAAGTTTCCACTAGAGCTACTATTACTGCCTGTTTATCTTCTTCTCCTAGCACACTATACCATCTAGCGGCATTGTCTACTTCTCCAAAATCTATCACTTCATCAACTATATCATTGACACTCATGGTGCAAGTCTTACCTTTTTCTAGAGAGACAAGAACGGTTGGGCGAGCTAGATCACTTCCTTTATCATCAGTGATGTCAACGATGACTGGTCTGGTAGGAATCTTCTCTTTAACTGGTACTTCTACTCCAAGTACTCATTTTCCTTTTTCAGTATCAATGACTGGTGGCATAGTGGTCCTTTGACATGCTTCTTCAGCTTGTTGTTGAGTTTGAAGAAGCTTAGTCCATGTTGCCACACCTTCTTCATGAACTTTGTCAACTTCTCTGACAAGCGTCTAACCGATTCTCCTCTTTATCAGGAAATTTTGCTTGTGCAATTCGGCTTGCTCAGCGGCCTCGTCCAGAGTGAGATGGTTTTGAACCTCCAGCAGAGCTCAAATCCTCAGCTCATTTTCTTTGTCCATTGAAGCTTTCCATCTAGCTTCAAGAATTTCTTGGAGATCATCAGGAACAACCTTATAATGTTTTGTGGGAGACAAGTTGAACTTGTGAATACAATATACTACTGCTTCCTCGATCTTTCTCCTATCTTCTTCATTTGCAAAATGATATCTTGTGCTGACTGAACTCATTCCACTAGATTCTTTCAACCCTGCGACAAATTCGTTGATTGTGGGTTTTCTCCTTGGTGGATCCTCCTTCACCGGTTTACCAGATTTCCTCTTTCTGACTAGAGGAGTTGTTTCTTCAGTTTATGTATCCTCTTGTTCTTCTCCTTGAATGTTGGGTACCGGTTGTGCTCTCTTCCTTTGAGCTTTGGGTTGATCAGTCACTGGTTTCTTCTTTCGTGTAGGGGTCCTTTTCACATATACATTCTTGATCGGTGCCCTTTTCTGTAGATTTTCTTGAATCTCTTCATAGGTACCAAACTGGAGAGCAGAGAGATCTAGGTTAGCTTCTTGTAGGGCATCTGCATATGCCTTAGCTGTCTTGGATGAGATTTCATAACCCAGTTCAGGAGTGTACTCGGTTCTCAGTTCCATAGCTTGTATGATGCAATGGTTGGTGGATACCAGAAAACATACATCATCTTTGTACAGGTCAACAATAGTTGACAAAACCCTTTCTCTAGCATGCATTCTCAGTTGAAATGCCTCAAACTATTCAGTCATTACTTTTTCGAACTGGTTTCCTAGTTGGTTGGCCATATCACTTATTTGCATCATAACTGGTCGGTCTGTTGCCCATGTTATCTTTCCTATTCCCGGGAAGAAATTAGAATAGTAAAAGTAAAGACATACCAGTAGGGTACTACACTTTAGGGATTTCTTCTTTACAATGCCAAGCTTCTTCATATTTTCAAATATCTGTCCTCGAAGCATTGAGCAGATATCATACTGAGCATTATCATGCATTATCCGGTGAGCGGCATGAATGGCTCCTCTTGGTATGCAGTTCAAGTTGCTGGACTGATAAACCTTGTAGCCTATACAGCGGATGCGAACTGGACTCCATATTTGATGTCGTTGACTGTCATCAACAGACTGTCATATTTTGACTTCGTTAGTTTTGTGACCATAGCATTGCAGATGGTTCTTAAGGTGAGTGCTTCCCCTTCTTGACTGTACCTGGTCACTCGATGCAAGTCTTCCTTCGTGATTTGATTGCATACTCCTTTTGTGAGCCAGAAACCCGGTCCATGAAGATGACTACGAACCAGTCAAATGCAATCAAGTCGGAAGACGGTCGGGTAACAAACTCCATTGATTAGTCTAGACAACACCAGCTTCGCATATTTATCAAGAATTCTTTTGTCTATGCATAGTGAGAGGTACTCACTTTGGATGTAGGTTTCACCTAGTTCTTCCTGCTTGGTGTGAATGAAGGCCGTGACATCTTCAGTCATGAGGACTCCATTTGGCACAGATGATAATGCACTAGCCATGTCATTTTCCCTATTTTGAACTGCCATAATAGCGTATCCAGGTCGGTCGACTTGGTTTCCCTTGATCAGCTTAACAACGGAGGATGATGATGCCATTTCTTGATAACCGATTTACACACACATAAAGTAGCTTGATCGGTATTACAGACAATATCTTACGATGATCAAAGCACGACAATATTACTCAAGCATAAGAAATTGTTAATCACAAAATCGCAAACTAAAAGTAAATGAGTAATTCTCCTTTCTTTATATAGAGTTAGGGCATAACGGTAATACCAAATGGTAACTATTCGATTAACGGCTACAACATTAATTTCCTTACCTAACCTTTCTTTCCATTTTTGCCAACCGGTAACTCAGGATTTCTTCTTTTTGAACAAACCCCAGTTGATCAACACTTACCTATCCGGTTATTCTTCCTGACTGAGTGAGTTTTTTGCTCACCAGTCCTACAGGGAACAATAGACAAGCTACCAATTCCCTCTAAGCCATTTAGGCTCAGTTTGCTGAAGAGATATCCAATCTGCAGATGATGATCTTCCCTCTGTCTTCTCCTCAGCAGAGCTCTTTGATTCCTTCTTGAACCAAATCTGCTTGAATTCTTTCTCGGTCTTCTTTCCTTTGTTGTTCTTCTCATTTAAAGACAAGGTCTTCTCCACCGGTTTGACCAATCCTTCCCTTTTGTTCATTGACCGTTTCCTACAGTCTTTAGCTAGGTGTCCAACTTTGTTGCAGGTGTAGTAGACTATCACAGTTGCCTTCCATGGATTTACCCTTCTCTTGTTAGGTAATTTACACTAGGAGTCATTATCACTGTGCATGCCACAGTTAGCACTATTGTTTGTGCTCCGGTTCTTGTTTCTTTTGGGGAATATCGGTCTCAGTGGGGATATGAATACCATTTTCTTGGATCTACATTCATCAGCTTTATGTCCAAACTTATTGCATGCGTAGCAGTAGCCCTTAAAGCTTCCCCTGCTTCCACTGGACACACTTGTGGGGCTCGACCAGCATTCATTGGTCTTGTGGCCATGTTTCCAATAGTTTTTAAAGTAACTGTTAGTTGGCTTTACAGGTGCATTTCTGCAGTTGCTTGTTTTATGGCCTGGTTTCCCACAGTATTTGCAAGAAATGTTGAAGGTCTTTTTACCCTTTTGTTCTTTCGGTTTCTTCTTTTCCTTCTTGCTTTTGTTGGCTCATGATGACTCACCAATCTCCTTGGTGTCTTGACCGGTGAACCCAAGTCTGGTTGGATCTTTGTGCTTTCTTTGAGCTTTGAGTTGCTCATCAAGCTTGACCAAGCTCTCCTTGTATCTTTTTAAGGTTTCATTCCTTTCTTCAAATTCTTTCATCTGTTCCTTCAGTTGATACAACTCTATTGCAAGCCTTTTGAATTCTTCATCTCTATCATGTCAACTCTTTTGCATGTTGGCATTTTCTTGAGTGACTATTTGCATGTCTTCTTGAAGTTGCAAAAATGACAAGATCATTTTCCCTTACCACTTCCTTGTTGGCATCTAGTGATGGTAACCGGTAAGCCTACTACCAATACAAGTATTGTCATTGAATGGCAAAAGAGTATAAGGACTTGTCATCTCTACAAAGTCTAAAGATCCAAGGAGATCTATAGTCCAGAAGGATGGTTTGGCCAACGGTGCCAATATACAAGACTGATGTGATTGTATGTAAATACCACCGGTCACTATACAAAGTCTTTAGCAACTAGGCAATGTACACAGTTATGGAAAAGAGGATTCCAGCATCAATCGAGGACCAGGCTACAACCGGTGTAGACAAGAATAGATAAAGCAATAGCTAACTGGTGTCAACAATACAACCGAGGACGGTGCAACCGGTAAGCCAAGGAAGGGACAGTAACAGGTCAAAGGCTCTTACTTGTTTGCAGCATGTAGAACTCAACCGATATATTAATGACTCCGGTATGAACCGAGGAAGTCATAGTCAACTATCTGTTCCAACCAACTTTTTGACCAAGATTTTCTGCACTAAATCTGGAAGTCTTTGAGTTAAACTGGCGATCGGTTTGAGGTGAGTTTGGAGGATTTAAAGCCGAAATCAGTGGTTTTAAAACAAAGCGCTATCTCCTATGAAGGAAAGTATCTTGACACGCAACTACTTCTTTCTTCATTAGACAGATAAAGCAAGGGCATGCATCGGATGATTCCTCAATGAACTAGTACTCCACTGAGTAATGAATCCAATAAGGATCTATAATTAGGTCATGCATAATGAGTACAATTAGGGGTAGGACCCTATATATTCTTATGCCTAAGGAAAATAGAAGTTGCCTTCATTCTGCCGAGTAAAAGAGTGAACCTATATGTTGAAAATAAGCAAGGGGTGAAAAGAAGAAATAAGAAGGTTGTGCAAAGAAGCACAACAGTAGAGAAGAACACACTTGCAGCGACCGGTGATGCTTCTCAGTTGAGCACAAACAAAGATCTTATCAGGCTATGCAAAGCCATTTGTAAAAGGTCAATTCTTCTATTGTTCTCTAACAATTAAAATAGTTAAATCACAGTATTTGGGTGGACTATAACAGGTCCTTTGTATCAAATCCCCTAACTGGGTGGCATCTTGAAAGGTGTTCTAAAGTCCTTTAACCAGGCAGGCACTAACCGGCCTCACTGTAAAAAATTCCTTAACCGGGTCACATCTAACAAGTGCATTTTGATCACTTAATTGGGAAGGCTCCTAACAGGGCATACTACAGAAGAGTACAAAATTTGTGAGGTCTCCTCACACCGTGGTTTTCACCCTAACTGGGTTTCCACGTGATAAATCTGGTGTCACAGTGCGAATGTTTTCTTACTGTTTTATATGCTTAAATCTATTTGCCTTTCTGCTGTAAGTTTACTTCACCAGATTTAAAAAGAAAAAAAGGTTTTTGGAGGTGTTGATTCACCCCTCCCATCTCAGCACCGGTTTGGGATTGTCGATTGGTATTAGAGCCAAGTCTTGTTTTCTTTACCGCTTAAGTGCATAAAGAAAACCTCAAGATGATGAGAAAGGAAGGACCAAAGTTTTCAAAGGAAAACATTACTCTATGGTGCAGTAGAATGAAGCTGTACATGAAGACCATTAGAGATCAGTATTGGAATCATGTTACCACCAATTAAAATGAACCCACCGGCACTTTAACACCTGATGAACTAAAGATCAAAACCGAGCACACGGCTGCTATGGATATGATAGCTAGCACGCTACCTAATCATGTCTACGCTGAGATTGAACATCTTGATTCTGCCTTCAAGATGTGGGACAAGTTGTAAATGGTCTATGGACGAGATTCAAATGTCCAAAGAGCCAAGGTCGAAAGCCTCAGACGAAAATATGATGACATGAGGATGAATGAAGGAGAAGACATCGAGTAATATAGCAACCGGATGAAAGAAGTGATCAACTCCATCAGAAGCGCTGGATGAAAACTCAGTGAAGAGGAGGTGGTCAGCAAAATACTGAGAACTCTCAGACCTCAGTATGCCATCAAGATCTCTTCCATTCAAGAGCTCAAATCGGTGACCAAAGATCAAGTTACCCTAGACTCCCTAATCGGTAGGCTGACTGCCTTTCAATTAAGTAACTGTTACCAAATTTTTACCAAGCTCAATTTGGTAGAGCTATCATGTTTTCAAGGAAAGGTGCATTTGTACTTCATGTGTTTTTCAAACCAAATGCAATAACTTTGAAAGGTTTGACACATGATTGAAGTATCATATTCGATGAAGAAAAGATCAAAACAGAAAAAGTAATACTTTGACAATCTTTTCTGAGAAAGTAATATTTTATTCATCAAAGTTTCTAATAAATGCTCCACACATGCCGTGAAACTAGCAAGAAACATAAATTGTTTTTCATCTTGAGATGATGTACATGAATATTTTAAGAAAAGAATAGAAACAAAGGTGTAAGAATAGGGGCCAGCCATTGCCTCTGAATGACTGGCAGGAGTGGAAGACAGTTGTAGGTTGTTGTTGTCGCCTGATTTTTTAAGTCCTCATTCCTTGCTGTCCTAAGCCTAAAAAAATGTAAAGCAACATGTTAGAACATGAAGTTCTAAGCAATGACCATACCCTATTCTTACACGTTTGCCCACATATGCATGTATCATCTCAAATCTATAAAAAAAAAAACAGTTTTTTTATAACTAGTTTGCTTCATGTGCAATTACGGCTGTCTATTATGTAGCACGTGGAGATAAATGCGGCTCCCACAAGGGTAGAGCCCAGTGTGCTACATAATAGAAAATTAACTACAATGAAACAGCGGCATTAGACTAGTATTCAACAAAGATTAAGTAAAAGATACAGTCAATTTTTCTGAATGCAATATTGCTGGTGTCTTGTAAGTGCTGTCACAAAATCAGTATGTTGTTAAGATACACAAAGATTAAGTACAGATAGCAGTGTGCACAAGAGAGGTGACATGAATCATCACAAATATAGTGACAATATTGATGCTAAAAGGTATCTGCAAATGAAGTGCCGACTGTGTGGATACAAAAGCATCTTTCACTTTTTTTAGCATGAGAAAAAATCAGATCTTGACATGTTTACATTAACTTGTCTTTAAAACAATGATGTTTATCAACTTCAGCAAGTTCAGTTATTTCCAATCATTTATTATGATCCCAAGCACAAGAGCTGTTATAGATGAGTTCGTATCAGCATATGAGAGCATCAAGAAGAGGAAATCACAGCAACGTTCCAATGAAAATGATAAATACAGTTTCAGATTTAGTTTTTTGATCATGAATACAACATAAATGTCTTGTTCATTTTAAACATGTATTTCAATCGTGACCGGAAGACTAGAAAACAGGTTGTAGAAGGAACATGACTTTGGTCATGAAACCTTTCAGCCAAGTAAATCAAATATACATGTTCACAAAATGGTTTTCATTTTTGTCCTAAGGTTTCAAAACTGCAACAAGTGATGCAGAAGAATGAAGACCAGGTGCAAAAGATCAAGAGAATGGTCACAATGTATACTTGATGGGTGTCACGAGCCTGTGCTCGAACCTCACAAGTGAATAAAGGAAACATTTGACATTTGATTGCATTTCATATATTTTAGTGGAAGTCTTTTATATGCAGCCCTCTTATATTTAAGTATTTTAAAACCAGTATAAGATACATGTTCAGTAACAGGGCTGCATATACAATGGTATGCATTTGCAAGGTTTTGATATAGTCAAACATTTTCAACCAGTGAAAGGAGCCATAGTCACTTTTGTATGTTTCAAATTAGATCAGCAGTCATAAATAAGACATGATTTGTTCAATATCCATATGCTCAGACAGAAAGAAATTTACATCAAGTTATAGTGAACCAGATAAGCATATGGATGTAAAACAGATCGCATCTATTCATTTTCAGAATTTGAATGATTTATGCTGTTGAGCAACAGATCAATTTCAAGAAAGAGATACACACTGTGTCCAAGGGTAGTGCATTTAGTTGCCTATAGATCACTGGCAGGCAGAGCTATACATGCTGAAGGAGAAATCATGTTAAAATGGTAAGAAAATATCCAAAAGAAGAGGAAAAATGCTGATTGTTAAGTATTCCAAATATGCCGCAATATGGAGCTTTAATAGAAGCCATGTATGAAACAGTACAAGGAAAAACAAAGATGGCATATTTTAAAGTAACATTCATGGATGTCTACAGTGAACCAAATAAGCATATTGTAACATTATCATTTAGCACCAGTGAAAAAGGAGACATACATTTCCAAATTTTTAAAGTCAGCTATGAGAAACAAATGAAATTAATTTTCAGATTCTTAAGAAATTTTGATTTTCTCAGAGATTTTTAGATTTTCTCAAAAATTTCATACTTAAAGAGTTTTCAAAAAGTCTACAGCCTGTTCAGAGATTCACAGAATATTCAGATTTTATCTTAAGGTTTTCAAATTCTCAGAAGTTTCAAACTTTCTCAAAATATTCAGTTTTTTCTCAGAATTTTCAAACTTGTTCAAAATCTTCAGTTTTTTTCATAGAGTTTTCAGATTTTCCAAAAGAATGTTCAGTTTTTTTTCGAAAAGATACTCACCATTTTCGAAAATCTGCAATAAACAGTTCAAAAATCTTCATGAAATGCTCAAGAAAGCTTCGCAAAAAGCTTCAATGGAGGCTCTCACAAGTTGCAAAGAGGAACAGCAGCAAATAACTCCATAAAAATCACAGTCAAGCTCTCATTCATGGCTGCCGACTACAAGAAAATTTCCAGATTTTCTTCCAAAACACTCTCTTCCTCATGGCGGCTTGCAGCAACAAATGAAGAGCAAATGCAACAAAAAAAAATGCAGGTCAAAGCATCCTTCTTCATGGCATGATCAACAAAGGAAGAGCCGCCTTCAACAAAAATTGCAGACAAACCCTCATTTCCTTCTTCCCATGGTGGCGTCTCAAACCTTACTCTTCTCCAGCAATGCGAAAATGCTAAGTGAAAAAAGGACCAAATGAAAATATCAAATGATTTTAGGGTTCGAAAATCCCCTATATCCTTCCTTACGTGAGCAAGAAAGAAAGGCTTTTTGCCTTTTTCTTTTATTTTTTCATTCCTTTAAGGCTCACGCCATGTATTGGCAAGAAAATGGAAAACAAAAAATTGCCTTGTAAGTGATTAATTTTTATCACTTTCTTTTTTTCCTAAGGCTCATATTGATAAATGTAAGAGACTATGTTATTAAAATGATAGTTTATAAATCATTTTAATAATATAAGTCCAAATGTAATATTTTTACTTAGATTTTTTTAGAGTTAATAATAAAAATCTTATTATAAATAATTATTAATAATTAATGTATTATCTATTAGTTTTATAAATATTATTAAATTAATGATGTTAGTGAGTGATTTTACTTATCACTTAATAAACATTATTAATGTAATTAAATATTTATAAAAATAATAAATCATACATTAATTATTAATTATTATTAAATTGTTATAAATAATAAATATCTTATAATCCATTTATTTAATAAAATATCTCTGATATTTATTAAAGAAATGGATAAATAATTATTTAATATTTATAATTTAAAATAAGATATTTATTTTACTTTTAAAAAATCTAAGTAAGATATTTCACAAAATATATGACTAAGGAGTCATGAGATGAGGATAAGAATTGGATGAGATATTATTTTTCAGATATTTTCAGATATTTTGAGAGGCTAAAGCTGGGAGGATTTCTATAAGTATAGGGTTGAGACTCTTTTTTAAGGGTTCTTGTTTTCTTTGCTTTGTTGTTCTTGTAATTTTTTCAGAGTTCTTGACAGGAGCAGAGACTTTTTGTAACCGATTATTCAGAGAGATATATAGATTTGCAACACTTTTTGACAGTGAGTTCTAGCCGGTGCCTTCTCTTATTTCTGTGTCTGTGTATCATGTTGATGCCTTCTACAAGATTATTCAATCTTTTTGCAAGTTGAAAGTTATGTTTTTTGAAGAAGCAGTTTTAGATTGTGAGGGATTCATCCTCCTTTTAGGGACTGTTATTTTAACCTTCTTATCAATTGTTGATGCAAAGATTGTGAACTATTGAGTTGTGCAAGGAAGCTTTTCATTACTGTTTTTAGTATGTGTTGATTATCTGTTGACCTCAAAGATACTTTTTCTGGTGCATCACCATTTAGGATATAGATTTTATTTTTTGTTATCCTTCTATCTCTTTCCTCCATCAAAAAAAGAGTCAGTTTCAGGTAGTATAAAGTGAGTTACCAGAATAGGAAGCCGGCCTAGAACCCGAAGGTTTAGTCACACCTATGAGTTTACCCACAAGCTCGTGATTGTTCCCATGTTTCTCTAGAAATTGCTAAGGTTTCAGGACTTAGCATTAGGGTGCAATTTTGAGAGATAACAGTTTTTGGCACGCCCGGTGGGACAGTGACTGCTTTCTCAGTCATCTTTTACAATATTTTTTGCTATTGGCAGTGTGTACAACAATGTTTTCAGCCTAGAAGAAGTTTCAAAATTACACACTTGGCGACTCTGAGCACTGGAAGGCAGAACCAGTGTATTACAACATATGAGAAGAGTGCAAACAAGGAGTAGCTCTTCAGATTTTGAATATTTGCAGCTATCTCCACCTAGGAGAAGAGGGAGAGTGATTGAGAAGCCCAAAAAGATAGTGGTTTATACAAGAAGGGCTAAGTCTACTCCTACTGCAGTTAGAGTGCATCCTGTTGTTCTTGTTTTTACTACACCAGGAAGTCAAGTTTTGCAGGTTTCTATGGCATTACAAAGGAACCAGCCTTTCGTTTCATTCAATCAAGGCAGCCCTTTGAATCTAACTCAACATGATGTTATTCCTGTGGCTGCATTAAAAAGTTTACCATATTTTACTGGTGAGGATCAAACCACCCCAGTTGAACACATAAAAGATGTAGCTAATCTTTGTGCCCTTCACCATGTTATAGAAGATAATGTTGCTGTTAGGTTGTTGGCTGCATCATTCAAAGGAAAGGCTTTGCAGTGGTTTAGAAGGCTAGCAGTGGGTTCTATCACTGATTGGGATCATCTTGGTACTGAACTTTGCAAGTTTTTTGAAGACAAGTCTGATCATCTATCCTTGGTAGAGCAATTTTCAGCTATCAAAAGGGCCCCTCATGAGCAAGTAATAGATTTTAACTTCCGTTTCCAAAGGACATGGGATAAAATTCTGCAAACGGTAAGACCCTCAGCTGATCATGTTTTTTTATATTATTTGAGGGCTTTCAATAGTGATATAGTAGTTATGATACAATCTATGGGAGCTGCTACACTCCCAGATGCTTATGACGTAGCTGTGAGGGCTGAAAACAGCCTTATATAGGCTGGAAAAATTGCCCCAAGGCCACCTATGCCAATTTTTCCAATAACACCTGTAGTTCAGTCAATGATACCTTTGCAAGCAGCCCCTTTAGCTGTTATTCCAACAGTGCCAACATTACCAGCACCCAATACACAACCCAATATTCAAGGCAGCGCCCTTCCAACTCAATCTGTGGATTTACAAGAGATTAAAGGTATTTTGCAGACTTTTGGTAATGAAATTGTGAATATGAAAAAACAACAAAGTCAAGGATATAGGCCTTACCAACCTTCTTATCAATCCCAATATCAGCAAAATCAGGCCAATAGACCTCTTTATCAACCAAATAATCAAGGCCAAAGACCAAATCTTAATACGAGGCCTTATCAACCTTATAACCCCAATGTTGCTAGCACTTCAAATGAGCTGGTTCCCACTCAAAACAACCTAGTACAGGATTATGAGTGGTGTTTTCCATGTAACGAGCAGCACAATCAAAGTACTTGCACAAATGGGGTCATAAATCAGGCCTTAATGGTTCAAAATATTCCAGAATCACAAGATGATGGTTCTGATGAAGCCACTTTATAGCAGCAGGAAGGTAGACCACTTGAAACAATTCTAATAAATTGGCAGGATGATGATTTTTGTGGCATAAACCAGGTTGTTCTCTTTGTTGCAGATAATACCGGAGGCAAAAAAAGAGCAATAGAGAGTGGTCAGCAAGCTGTTGGCTCATCTAATGCTGAGAGTATGCAAATTTTTCCAAAGGGTTTAGCTTTAGCTAGTAAGGAACAACCTACAATTCCAATACAACCAGCTAGTGTTAACATTAACGTTGCTACTACAAAGGCCCAATCTAAGGTTGGTATGACTTCTTTTAATATTTTGGATCATATGAGGAAGGCAAATGTATCTATTTCCATGTGGGATTTTTTGGGGATTCTGTTGTGAGGTTTTCACATCATCACCCCAAACAAATCGGGGACCCCCATTTTCGAGCTAGCCTTGGGTTTTCCTCTAGATCTTGATGCCTTAGCCTTTTTTTTTGGGACTTAGAGGAATGAAAATCTTGGCAATAAATTGAAATTCAGGTGCTTGGTTTGGCTTTTTGGTTGGTTTTGGCCATCTTTGGAATTTTTTTTTGCAAAATTTTGGGATCAAATGATAGATCGAGTGGCCAAAAGGGGAATTGACTTAACAAACGAAAATATAATGCTAAATTGAAATCATTCCCTAGCAATTCGAAATTTTGAGCAATTAAAATTGAGATTTGAGTTTTAAAAATTAAAATCTGAGCAATAAAATTGATAATTTGCTTAAAAAATCAAAATCTTGGCAATAATCTGGGCTTTAGTTTAAAAATCAGGCTTTTAAAACATAAAAATCTGGGCAATGAGTTAAAATTTTGCATTGAAAATATAAAGGTTTGGCTTAGTTTCAAAATTTGGCCCCTTTAGCAAATGGCACAAGGCATGAAGAACGAATTTTGGCCCCTTAATGTGACGTGTGGCTAGTTTTGTTTGGGTCTTTTCGAAATTCAAGGTTTGAGTATTTAAATTTAGTAAAATTTCAATGCAAATTCTCTGTTTTATGGAGGGTCGGCCCCCTTTGTAGGCTTCTAATTGCGAAATCTTGTTTCTTCTTGCTAGGTCGGCTCCCCTTAGGGCTCTTGGCACTCGGTATATAGAGGGAAGCGCTCCCCACTCCTCTCCTCATCCATTCCAATGAAACACAAGAAAGAGAGGCAGCGAAATAAAGCAGCAAGGCAGCAATTTGGTTAAGGGCAGAAACATAGCACAAGGCAGCGAATTTGATTAGTAAAGTGCAGATCCAAATTGGTTTGAGGGACTGAGATCTGCCATTAGAGAGCGAATGTTATAGAGGAGCAAAGCGATCTCCATCTTCAAGCAGTGAAACATCAAAGGCAGATCCGAATTAGGGAGCTGCGATTTGGCACAAGGGCTACGACTTCAATTTGGAGGAGCAGCGACATTAAGTAGAGGAGCAGTGACATAGTTCGGAAGCGAAAATCATAGGGCAGACCTGCCATTTAGAGAAAAGCTACGAAAATCACAAGGGAGCTTGCAGATTGTAATGACCCTCACTAGTAGGATCACTAAACACCCCAAATCTGAACTGTGGCAATTCGTCAAACAGTTGGCATGCACTGAAATGTTTTGCTTGTAATGATGTGTTTCAATGAATTTATTGTTTGGGCACCAAATGCAATTGAGATAACAATACCAATATAAAATGAAATGACAATGCAAAGCCAATATATCATAAACTTCTCAAATCAGTTTGCAATGTAGGACTGTTATGCACTATTACAAATGATCATTGATAAATGACAACCAATGTAGATGCAACTATGTCAACCCAGCTAGTAATGTCTGATGACTGTTTTTTCTGAGAATGAATGAGTGATTCCAACACTAGACAATACTACAAATATCAATGCCAAATCTGATTATAGAAGACTGACTGTTACAACTAGGACAAATTGAGCTCTATTATGATCCCCTTTTAAAACATGAAACATATGAATCTCAGTCCTATCTATGCACTATATTTCGGTACCAACCCAAAGCAAAGTCTGAATATATTGTTAAGTGCATACAGATATGGGACTGTTACATAGGTAAAATACAATGACACCAAAACTATAACAGAGACAGCTGATGACAATATAACATTATGAGATAACAATGATAACTGAGACTAATCTCTGCATACACCTATGACTGTCACCACAGAATATTTTCATACATGAATTGACAATAAATAGTTGTAATGGAACCTGTTTGATGCTCCTTGCAATCTGCTATGAATGCTGATTAAGACGCTGCAAGAACAGACCCGAACTGTATAATGACCCTCACTAGTAGGATCACTAAAAACCCCAAATCTGATCCATGTAAATTCGTCAAACAGTTGGCATGCACTGAATGTTCTTGTTTCAAATGATGTGTTCAGATTGATATTTGTTTTTGGGCACCAAATTTGCAATTGAGATAACAATACCAATATGCAATAAAATGGAAGAACTCAAATAACAATGCAATTCTAAATATCACTCAATGCTATTATATCCTGAACTTCTCCAATTCTGATTGCAATATATGACTGTTACATCTATTACATATGAGCACTGTTTTTATGGACTGTTTACAACACAATAGCTAAGACATGAGATATATGAACCATCTTTCACGAACAAGTCTTATCAATGCACTTTTCCTAAACCAATAGCAAGTCTGAATACATTGACTGTTACATGTCAAAATATATGGTAGTGCTGTTACCCACAACCCTCTTACTTCTATGACAATTTAGTTATAACAGAGACTGCTATAACAGTAATAGTAACCATGCAATTATGACCAAAGAACAGGGTCTAACAACTCTCAAATCTGGACAGTTACTATAAGTCTGAATACATGCGACTTTTACATAATTTATTGACTTGCACAAAGTACTCAAAAACACATAGAAAGAACCTGATTATCACTCCTTATAATCTGCTATGAAATGGTGATGAAGACTGATGCAATGAAGACACCAAACTGCCAACCGAACTTTGCAAACTGTCCTTGCTGGGGCTGCCGTACCGGGCTGTACATGTACAGCTCCTGCATAAAATAATTGCAGGGTTTTTGACACTCCAAAAAGCTATGAAAAGGACCGCCGGGGGTTTACTAAGATCCTCCCAAGAGCATAAAAATATTCTCCAAGTAGATTAGGAGATATGAGCAAATTATTGGTTCCAAACCCTGATATTGCAATTCTGAAAATGTGCCAGTTTGTCTTCAATCCTTTGCCAAATTAATTCACCAATGAGTAGATGAAATTCAAGACTCCTATGCAATCAATATCAAACCCTTATTCAACCAATTACAAACCCTCAATATCAATTTTTCAAGTCTGCTTTTTCGGACTGCTTTTTCGGGTCTGCTTTTTCGGACTGCTTTTTCGGATTTGCTTTTTCGGACTGCTTTTTCGTTTTGCTTTTTCGGATTGCTTTTTTCGGATCCGCTTTTTCGTTTTGCTTTTTCGAATTGCTTTTTCGGACCTACTTTTTCTTCCTCTTGCAACCAAAACTCAAACCCTCAAGTAAATCTGAGGATTCCAAATAAGCTCAACATGAAATGGCTGAATACCACTTCCAATGTGCAACCCTTCAGAAGATATCTCACTTCCTCAGTTATGCAAATCCAAGGGAGTTTTCGTTCCCAAAGATCTAATGAAATTTTGTAGACCAAATGACTACAAATTGCTCCAATATGGAAAAGTAGAAGAATCCTCAAATCAGCTTGTCCAAATGAATGCCCAAGCCCCCTATTTATTCACTTTTTGAGAAGTTACTAAGAACTTCTAGAAGCATCCATTATAAAATCCCATTATAATGCACTTTTATAATAATATAACTTTATAAAATAAAAAGTGCAACTCAACTTAAAATTATAACATGTGGGGCCCGCATAACTCATAATAATAAAAATAAGCTCTAAATCACTTCTCCAAGAGCAAATACGACCACTGATCTACAAAATGACTCTCTCCACATCGCCACCAGTCTACAAGAGCCTGTGATAGACTGATTCGGCACGCTAAACGATGTCAGCCAGAATGGGGACATGACAAACTGACCCCAAACTGCTCCTCTGCAACCTGCCGTACAGACCCAGGTACAGGCCGTACAGTACGGCACCTGTACTAAATTATGTGCAAAGTGAAAGCTGCCGAAAATGATAGGAATAGGGGCGCCTAGGGTTAGATAATAACCCCTCAAATGCATAAAATTTATCTCCAAGTGGATTAGGAGATATGAACAATTTATTGGTTCCAAACCTTGATATTGCAATTCTGTAAATGTGCCAGTTTGTCTTCAATCCTTTGCCAAATTGATTCACCAATGCCAATGATGAATTTATAACCTTATTCCAATCAATTACAAACCCTTCAAACAATTTCTCAATGAAGTACAATGAGATGGCTGAATACCAACTCCAAACTTGCAACCCTTCAGTAGATATTTCACTACCTCAGTTATGCCAATCTAGGGGAGTGATTCGTTCCCAAAGATCGAATAGTATTTGCAGACTCAAAAGACTACAAATTGCTTCACAATGAAGAAGTAGAAGAAATCCCAAATCCAAGCATGTAGAAATGAAAGCCCAAGCCCTCTATTTATTCTTTTCCTTGAGAAGTTGCTAGAACTTCTAGAAACATCCAATTTTAATGTACTTTATAATAAAATAACATTATAATAATAAAGTACATATCTCAACTTAAAATTATAACAATGTAAGCCCCAAAAGTCTCATAACTGAACGTAGGCTTAGCTAGACTGGATGTAGGCTCACTTCTGGACATAGGCTCCACTACAACTGCATGTAGGCCTCAAACTGGATGTAGGCTCTGCCGAATGTAGGCTCTGTCAGCAATAAGCAATCAAATGATCAGCACAATGACTCTCTCTCCAAATCATTTGCCTACGAGAGTCGATAATAGGCAAATTCGGCACACAAAACGATGTCAGCCAAAATGGGGACATGACACAGATTTTATAAGTTTGCATAATGGGGGTAGCCTGTTATTTGCTATTTGAGAGGGGGCAGATTTGAAAAGATTGCTTGAATAGTGAGGCCACAGATTTTTGCACCCGGGCCTGCTATTTAATTGATCAAAAGACATAGAAAAATCATAGAAGGAGCTACTGATTTTTGCCCGAACCCTGCCATTGTGAGGACATATTGGCGAAATTTGGTGAGTGACTTAACTTGATCTATCTCTTAATTGTTATCTTTTCATTGGTGTTGTTTGTTTGGTGTAGAAGATAAGTTTCAGGATTGAGAGTGAAGGTTGGTCTACAAGGCGGATTTTCTCCTTGTTCTTTCTTGGTACATTTCCCTATTTTCTTCTAGCATCATCCATTCCATCACCTCATCATCTCATTAGGGCTTGAAGTTGGGAGATAAAGTGTAGTTTCCGTTTAGGATTTGGAGAAAGATGATATAAGTGGTAGTCCCACCCCTAGGAAAGAAGTTGGGAGATATAAGTCTAGTCCATCTCATAGGTAACGAAGAGGTAGAAATAAGTGGTAGTCCATCTCACTAGGCGAAGAGGCAGAGATAAGTGTAGTGTGATAGGAATTGGCAAGGCAGAAATATGTTTGATCATCCCTAGGCGAAGGGGCAGAAATAAGTGTAGTCCCACCTCACTGTAGAAAGAAGGGGCAGAAATAAGTGTTTTAAGATGGTGGATGCTAGTGCAAGCAAGAACCCAAAGGGAATTAATACCAAGAAAGACAAGGAAGACATGACACCCAAGACCACCTTCTTCTCGAAATTGAAGCGATTCGGAGACACCAACATCGGCACCATGGATATGATACAATTGAGAGATAGGTTGAAAGGGGGCCAGTCCTCTATGGCAAAGAAGATCTACAAGTCTGGAATTCTGCAAGCTGCTGCCTTCCCTCCTACCTTGCCTTGTCCAGAATTCATCATGGAGTGTGCATCTCGACTTGATATTGTGACCAAATCTATAATCTTTGATGGAGAGAGAGTGATGGCTAACATCAGCGGGCAGGTGATAGAAGAAGTGTTCAATGTACCCCAGCAGAAGGGCATGATAGTGATGTTAATGGATCAAGCCGCTAGGTTCTTTCAAAACAGTCAGGATGCCTACTTCACTCTACTAAAGCAGAATTGGTTGCACAAAGGCAAGAAGGGAGTCACCAAGACATCAAAGCTCACCAGGTCAGATTTCAAATCAAAGTATGGCAATCTTATTGTGCTTCTCAACCAAGTCATGGGCTCCGCTCAAGGTATGCAGTTTGAAACTTGGATGTACTATTTTATTGAAAGAATTGAAAATGGAAAAAGAAAGTTTGATTGGGCTAGAATTATAAGTGAAAATTTAGAGTTGCAACTTAGGATAGTACAAAATTAGAAACAATTCTACATGGGGTCCTACCTTTTGTATTTAGTTGCAAGATTGTATGAACATCCTGGACTTAAGGCTAGAGGGCTAATTGGCAATGGGCCCGGACAGTACTTGGTGCATGAGTGCTATCCACAACTTCATTTGCACAACACCAAGGATTACAAGACATTTTATGATGCCTTTGCCATGAAGATGGTGAGGATATTGCAAGAGACACCCGCAAGGAGGCTCTCGCAGGAGGCGGAGACAAAAGTCAAGAAGTTTGGGAGTTGGTTCATCCAATTTCCAAAATTCACTTATATAAGAGTGGCTAGATGCACGGCTTGTCCCAAGAGGCTTCCAAGGTACCCACCATATAGGATGGTTTTGATGGAGTTGGCTAGGCAACTTGAGCAATATGACAAAATGATGAAGCTAAGAGGTGAGACCGGGGTTACCTTCTCACTCATGATAGGCAATGATAGTTGTCCCAATCCTGTCGCCTTTGCAGCTGCGGAGAAGGAGTTAGAACAATATCATCTAGCATGGTATAAGGCAAGGCAAGGATTTGATCCTAATGGTTTGATCAAGGCATCTCATGGGGCTCCATTCAAGCATATTCCCACTTTGGAGGATTTTTGGGCCAATGCATAGGATGACTTTCATGTGAGGAAGCTAGCTTTCTCAAGGTTATCGGTGGATGTGATGAGGGCAATCAAATGGAGAAATCTTAATATTCCGGATCAGCTGGAAGAGGATGAGGATGTGCTAAGGGAAGATTACAATACAGTAGAAGGAATGGAGTTGAATCCAATTGAGTGGGATGATCATCGGGATCCATCCATAGATGCAGTAACAAGAACGGTTGAGCTACACACTGAGTAGTGGTATAATAGGAAGTTTAAGCAATTGCAAAGTCGGAGGGTACACCTTACCTATGAGAAGATGAAACCAGAGGAGGAGACTCCAGCGGAGTCAGTTGGATTGCAAGGTGGGGGTAATAGTCAGCAACAGCAACAAGCAGTTAAGAATAAAAAGAGGAGTTTGGAGGTTGAGAAGAATAAAGAACATCAAGAGCCTCCAACGAAGAAACAGAGTACAGTGCCATCAAGAGAGAGCATAATTGAGGCTAGAAGCCAAGAGGTTGGTACAAGTGAGCAAAGGGCAGTGGTAGAGGTGAGCTCTGGTTCAAAATCAAGTGGTTATAGTAATAGTACGGAGTACTCTCCTCTTTTAGAGAACCAACTTGAGGAGGATGTGGCAGTTAGTAATGAAGGAGATAAGCCAGCTGATATTGAGGCTCTATCAACTGAGGAAGGAAGCCAAGCACCTAAGGCTGTTGGTGATGCTATGCTAGTCGAACCAAATCCAGATATGGGGAGATGCATTGCACCACTGTGGTTGAGACAGATGCTTATGCCAAGGAAACAGGTTGTGGCCATCCGGACAGTTGAGGATATTCAAGGGTTAGTGGAAAAGGAAGATGATGTTGGACAAACAAATTGCAGGAACAATGGCAAAGGTAATCAGGAATGATGATGATGGTCACCGAAAGTTTCAAATTGCGGTGCCAAAGGTTAGCAAGACAGTGGGTGAAATTGTGGCCCAAGACTATGAGATATTAGAGCATGACATGGGAAAAGTCACAGATGACATGGAGTGTGTGGAGGTTCAGGAAGGCGTGGCTTCAATTAGAGAAAGGTTGAGAAAGGCGAACAAAAGGATTGCAAAATTGGAGGTTGAAAACAAGTATTGGAGAGATAGCTATCATGGAGTATGTCAGCCTATCCAAGAGTTGCCTCAGGTGACCCTTCCGCAGGATAGTGGGAGCAATCGGGAAGAAATATCAACTCGAGATCAAGGAACTAAAAATTGGATCAGTCGTATAGTTCAAGAAGGGCGAAGGTTCTTGCCTGCCTTTATCTCAACATTCAGGTCATTTGTGTCTCTTAGAGACAAATTCAGAACATTTGAAGGGATGTGGAAGGATTTCCTTCCAATTCGTGACTTAGCCATTCCCAGGCTATAGGCAGCCACAGAGTTATCAGAGGGATCTTTGGTGAGGGCCACGTTGATCAATGAAGGAGGAATGAGTACTATTGAGTCATGGTGTGTTATCTTGAATATCATATTGAGGGTACTTGAAGAAATATAGAGTGGGATTGCACAGCAGAGTCCAAGCATTGACACTTTCATTTCAAACATGTTGAGCGATGCGAGGGTTGCACTTGATTTTGAAGAAATCAAAGAAGAAGATTTTAATGAGATAGAGTTTGGATCGAGATTGGATGAGTTGGGGAAGGTTGTCTCCAGAGAGAAACAGTTGGACATCCTTGCCTCTCTCAGGGCCCTTATCAAGTTTGCAAAAGATGATGAGAAGGAGAGTGAGAAGACACTACAAGCAACAAAGAACGTGATGAACACAATTGAGCGCAAGATGAGGCATACACCTTGCCCTCCCATGGAGGAAGTCAACAACATGTTAGCTAAATTCCTTGCTTATGCTAAAAAGATGAAGGAAAGGGGTAGAATTGTATTAGAAGATCATTTGATGTAAGCCCAAGTGGCAAATTTTCCTTTCTTCTTGGGTAGGATAGGTGTCTGATTCTGATTGGCTACCATTTTGGTGCCTTCTCATTGGTTGCCACTTTTCCTTTTTTCTCATTGGTCCATTGATGAGGTGACGTCTTTTCATTGGCCGATGGGGTGGCAACCCTAATTAGGGTTTTTGGGATTTAATCTAGATCATTTACTTTGCCTCTTAATCTCTACCGTTGGTTATAATTTTGAGCCTCTTTATAAGGCCAAGTACTCTCATTTGTAAAGGGTTGAAGAAAATTGTTCCTAATATAATACCAAAATTGCTTCTCTTGTCATTGTTGTGTCTTGCATGGTGATTAAGAACACTTGGTGTTATTGCATGGTTTCTACTTCCAATTGTTAAAGTTAGATTTCATTGAGTTGTTAAAGTAGATTTCATTTCAAGAAAGTGTTAAAGTAAGAATAGAAGTAGATGGCTAGTTGTATGGTGATATTGGTAAGTGTTTGATAGGGATCTATATACTAGGCCACTAGCATCTTAGCGGCTTGTTAAGGAGCCTTGTGTGGTAATCTAGTCTCATTCCCCTTGAATCATTGCATGTATGGAGGTAAAGCTGCTGGCAAGCTTTCATTAGGTTGATCCCCGTCCATTTGCCAATCTTTCCATTCCATAGGAGTAGTAGTAAAGCAAGTAGTTTACTAGTTGAAGTTTGAAGAGCAAAGTTGCAAGTGATATAAATTTGAGTATACATTGCAAAGCTAGATCCCATCATCATCATAGCAAGAGCTTGACATTCTCAAGTGAACAACGTAAGCCCGCCTACATGATTGACCAGCAAATCAAATTAATATAATTGAGTTAGTATCCACATGTGTAAGGAACCTTGGAGTTTTCTCATGTTCTTCATGAGCATATACTTTTCAAGAGAGGGTTGAGTGTTTGGTATGCTATTCAAGTATTCAATTGCTATATGTTATGTAGTGGTACAAAACTGACATCAACAGATTCCAGGTCAAAAGGACCTTTTGCAATCAGCTTTATCAGGTTTAAGTCTTTCTAGTAAAACCGAAAGCAAAGAAACTAAAATTGTAATGACTAACACTGTTGCAAAAGGAAATGAGCAGCAGCCCCTAGCAGTTAAACCCCCACCCTTTTATGTATCTCTGATCATAGGGAAGCACGTAGTCCACTACATGATTGATTTAGGTGCGAGTAGCTCGGTGATGGCCAAACAGATTGCAGACAAGTTGGATATCAAGTATGAGCCTCTTGAAAAGGGAGTTGTATAGCTATATGGGACTGCTGTTAACACCATAGGGGTCATTAAGAATCTTGATTTGACCTTGCAGGCTTGTCCAAATTTTTCTATCCCGCAAGATATTTTTGTCATAGAGCTCCCCCCTTACTTTGCTATATGTTTATCAAGGGATTTCACTGTCAAGATTGGGGGATATTTGTCCTCTGATTGGTCACACATGCTGTTTAGAACTAGGTATGGCACTAAAGTTACTATAAAATCAGAGCCTATAGCCAAAGCTCATATTGAGCCTTATTCTCAAAGCCCCATAAATGCCAACTTGCTCATGAGTGAACAAGAGGAGCAGCCTGAAGTCCGAGAAGACAACACTCAAACCGAGGCAATACCAGATATTCTTCTTGATGAATGGGCCTTCCGAAATCAAACAAAAAGTCCATATGAGAATATAGGACATGCTGGTTTGGGAAATTATTTAATACATGAAGCTGATTTCTTCATTCCCAATCTAGAAAAGAGTGCAGAACAACAATTTGGACAACAAGATAACGAAGTTTGGGAGTTGTTTTTTGATGGTGCAAGGAACAAGATTGGAGCTAGTGGAGGTTGCATGTTGATCTCCCCAAGAAATCAGAGGTATTATTCAGCTTTTCGTTTCTATTTCAGTTGTTCAAATAATACGGCTGAGTACGAAGCCTTGATCCATGGATTGGAATGGGCAAGGAGGATTGGTATTAGTTGTTTAAAAGTGTATGGGGACAGCGAGCTGATTGTTAATCAAGTGAGAAACCAAAATGTTACCAAGAATGAGCTGCTTAAATCTTACAAGCATAGGGTATGGGATCTTCTTGATAGTTTTGATGCCTTTAATCTGATTTTCATACCCAGAAATCAGAATAAACATGTTGATAGACTGGTTGCTATTGGTGCTGAGTTTGATATTCCAAAAGAGGTTAGTAGCAAAAGAACCAACCAGCATGTCAAGGTTTTTATCAGACCTATTGTACCTGATAATAATACACATTGGCAGGTATTTGAAAGTGACCAGCAAATAGTCAATTTTTTAAGAGAAGAGGCCAAGTTTTCTCAAGCTAACCAGAGGAACTTTCAGCACCAGTATGCTGGTTAGATTATTCAGCTAAAAAATAATAAGATGCCGAAGGGTTTGGTCACCCTTGAATCCTTTTTTAACACTAATGATGAGACTAGAAAATCAAAGGCCAGCATGCAAGTTCAACAAGAACATTATGAAAAGGTTGAGGTATTCAAGGGAAAGTTGCTAAAGCGGGGTAAGGTATGCACAGTGGAGGAGCAACATTCATTTATCCAACTTTTTCAGGAATTCAGTGATGTTTTTGCATGGGAATATGGTGATTTGAAGGGGTTTAATCCCCAACTTGCTCAACACACTATTGAGCTTGAACCAGATGCTAAACCAGTAAGGCAAAAACAGAGGCCTTTGAATCCAAAGTTAGAACCACTTATGCAAAAAGAACTAAACAAGCTGATTGAAAGTAGTATTATTTTTCCTATTAAGCATACTTCTTGGGTTTCAAACCTTCTGCCTGTCAGGAAAAAGAGTGGCGAAATGAGGCTATGTGTTGATTTTCAAGACTTGAATAGAGCTTCGTTGAAAGACCGGCATCCCTTGCCTTCTATGGAGCAGACCCTTCAAGTAGTCTCAGGATCAGAAAGATTTTCCTTGCTAGATGGATATTCAGGTTATAATCAGATTTTAGTAAGGGAGGAAGACCAGTTCAAGATAGACTTTACCACCAAGTGGGGTACCATGGCATACAAAAAGATGCCCTTTGGTTTGTCCAATGCTGGGGCAACTTTTCAGAAAGCCATGGATATGGCTTTTGATAAGCCAATGTATAAGATTGTTTTGGTTTACCTGGATGACATCACTATTTTTTCTAGGGAAGCAAAAGATCACTTAAAGCATCTAAGGCAGATTTTTGAAAGGTGTAGAGAGTTCGAGATATCCCTTAATCTCAAGAAATGTGTTTTTGCAGTTCATGAAGGCAAATTGCTCGGTTATGTGGTGTCTAAACAGGGTATCACCATTGATCCCAAAAGGATAACAGCAATTTTGGCTCTTCCTTTGCCAGCACACAAGAAAGGATTACAAAGTTTTATTGGCCGAATAAACTTTGTTAGAAGGTTTATTCCAGATATTGCAAACTTTTTGAGCCCATTAACAGCCATGTTATGAAAAAATACACCTTTTAGCTGGACTAAAGATGGGAAGAGGAGCTTTGAATTGATCAAGGAGGCGCTTGCAGCAGCACCTACACTTGTGAATCTTGATTTTTCTAAGGATTTTGTCTTATATGCCTATGGAGATATTCACTCTATCTCAGCAATGTTAGTACAACACAATGATGAAGGCCTTGAGCAGCCTGTGGCATTCTTCAGTCAAGGTCTTAAAGACTATGAACTCAGGTATTCATTTGTAGAGAAGCATATGCTCGCTGTTATAAGAAGTTTAAAAAAGTTTAAGCACGTCAAATAATAGAATCATTCTAATGGTTGCTCATCCGAGCGTCAAGGAATTCCTTATAAGTAAGGATTTAAGTGATAAGAGAGCTGGTTGGGTAACTAAAGTAATGGAATATGATGTAGAGATTAAGGTCACCAAGCTGATCAGGGGAAAAGGGTTATGCGAATAGCTTGCTAATGTTGTAAGCAACAAAGAAAAGGGTGAACATGCTGTTGTTCTAGTTTTACAAGATGGTGAACAAGCTGTTCCAAATTCTGTCACTGATTGGGTGCAGCAAATGACACATTTTATGCAGACTGGTGAATGTCCACAGGGCTTAGATAAAGCAAAATGAAGGTATTTTAGACTACAGTCCATACCCTATGCCATTTTGAATAATTTTCTATTTAGAAAAGACTTTAATGGCGTTCTTTTGAGATGCATTGAGACTGATCACATAGACAAAGTGTTGCACGAATTCCACAATGGGTCAGCTGGAGGTCACTTTTCACCTAGAGCAACAGCCCTTAAGGTGTTGAAAGGTGGCTATTATTGGCCCACTTTCTTCAAAGATGCACATATATGGGTCCGTAAGTGCAAGGAATGTGCATTATTTGCTGGTAAAGAAAGATTGGCAGCCTTGCCTTTGCAGCCTATTCAGGTTGAACAGCCTTTTGTTAAATGGGGACTGGATTTTATTGGGATAATAAATCCACCGTCCAGTGCTGGCCACAAGTGGGTTCTAACAGCTACAGATTATTTTACTAAGTGGACCAAGGTGGTGGCGCTTAAAGAGGCTAATGAAAGTGCTATCCTAAATTTTTACGAGGAGCTAGCTTTCAGGTTTGGTGTTCCAGAATCCATTATCTCAGATAATGCATTAGCTTTTACAGGTTTTAAGATTTTTGATTGGGCTGTAAGAAATGAAATTTATTTGAACACATCTTCCAATTATTATCCGCAAGGCAATGGCCAAGTGAAATCCACTAATAAAAATCTAATCAGAATTATTAAAAAGACCATGGAAGGTAATCAGCGAGCATGGCATACCCAGCTAAAATTAGCTTTGTGGGCTGATCAAATCACTCAAAAAAGATCAACTAGGCAGTCACCATTCAAACTTGTTTACAGAAAGGAAGCTAGGCTACCCATTTCTTTAGAGCTCCCAGCTCTTGACTTAGCCAATCAGCTTGATATGTTGGAGGAAAAACCAATGACCGTAAGGTTGGCTCAGCTTTTTGAGTTAGAAGAAACAAGGTCTGAGGCTTTGAGGAAGATGGAACACCATTAAGCACAAATGAAGAGATCTTTTGACAAGAGGGCATCTCCAAGAGTTTTTCAGCAAGGTGACATAGTACTAAAATGGGACATGCTCAAAAGCAAGCCTGGAAAGCACTCCAAATTTGATACATTTTGGAGCGGGCCTTTTATTATCTCAGAATGTAAACAGCATAATGTTTTTCAGCTGTCAAGGTTGGATGGCAACATGGAGTGAATCCCAGTGAACGGGATTCACCTCAAGCATTGTTTCTGAGGTAGGATCTATTCTTGTACATACTAGAGTTGTTTATAGCTGGTAAATAAGTGCTGCGGCACATTTATTTCTTGCAGTTCTAAGTTTCCCTAAGTGCTGGTTGCACATTTTGGTTAGTTGTTTTTGGAGAGAGGCAAACGTCTGTAATAGATTAAATTACATGAGATAGACGTCCATCATATGAAACAGTGGATACATTTTCTCACTATTGCACATCATACACCCCTCCCTCATGAAATCTAATTTCCTACAACAGTTTGCTAGGAAGGTGTACTTCTGTTCTAGTCTCTTTTAATCCATTTGGTATGCGCATATCATTCAAGGTAGTGAGTCTGATAATCCACTACCATAAACCATACATATGTACCGGATGTGTTAGAAGAGGTTGCTGTTTGAAAGTGAGTTGCAGCAGAAAAAGGGTGTGTTCTCATAAGTTTTTGTGTTCGAAGTGACTCTGTACCCAATGCACAGGTTTAGGCTACTGGTCATCATGTCTAGCAGGCAGACAATTAGCAAAAATCGCCAAAAATGTTACCAAATTTTTACCAAGCTCAATTTGGTAGAGCTATCATGTTTTCAAGGAAAGGTGCATTTTTACTTCATATGTTTTTCAAACCAAATGTAATAACTTTGAAAGGTTTGACACATGATTGAAGTATCATATTCGATGAAAAAAAGATCAAAATAGAAAAATTAATACTTTGACAATTTTTTCCGAGAATGTAATATTTTATTCATCAAAGTTTCTAATAAATGCTCCACACATGCCGTGAAACTAGCAAGAAACATAAATTGTTTGTCATCTTGAGATGATGTAAATGAATATTTTAAGAAAAGAATAGAAACAAAGGTGTAAGAATAGGGGCCAGCCATTGCCTGTGAATGACTGGCAGGAGTGGAAGACAGTTGTAGGTTGTTGTTGTCGCCTAATTCTTTAAGTCCTCGTTCCTTGTTGTCCTGAGCCCGAAAAAATGTAAAGCAACATGTTAGAACATGAAGTTCTAAGCAATGACCATACCCTATTCTTACACATTTGCCCACATATCCATGTATCATCTCAAATCTAAAAAAAGAAAAACAACTTTTTTATAACTAGTTTGCTTCATGTGCAGTTATAGGTGTCTATTATGTAGCATGTGGAGATAAATGTGGCTCTCACAAGGGTAGAGCCCAGTGTGCTACATAATAGAAAATTAACTACAATGAAACAGCGGCATCAGACTGGTATTCAACAAAGATTAAGTAAAAGATACAGTCAATTTTTCTGAATGCAATGTTGCTGGTGTCTCATAAGTGCTGTCACAAAATCAGTATGTTGTTAAGATACACAAAGATGCAGTACAGATAGCAGTGTGCACAAGAGAGGTGACATGAATCATCACAAATATAGTGACAGTATTGATCCTAAAAGGTATCCGCAAATGAAGTGCCGACTGTGTGGGTACAAAAGCATCTTTCACTTTTTTTAGCATGAGAAAAAATCAGATCTTGACATGTTTACATTAACTTGTCTTTAAAACAATGATGTTTATCAACTTCAGCAAGTTCAGTTATTTCCAATCATTTATTATGATCCCAAGCACAAGAGCTGTTATAGATGAGTTCGTATCAGCATATGAGAGCATAAAGAAGAGGAAATCACGATAACAAGCAGTGCCAAGTTGTTTGACAATTTCAACGGGAATAACTAAAAGCAACGTTCCAATGAAAATGATAAATACAGTTTCAGATTTAGTTTTTTGATCATGAATACAACATAAATGTCTTGTTCATTTTAAGCATGTATTTCAATCGTGACCGGAAGACTAGAAAACAGGTTGTAGAAGGGACATGACTTTGGTCATGAAACCTTTCAGCCAAGTAAATCAAATATACATGTTCACAAAATGGTTTTCATTTTTGTTCTAAGGTTTCAGAACTACAACAAGTGATGCAGAAGAATGAAGACCAGGTGCAAAAGATCAAGAGAATGGTCACAGTGTGTACTTGATGGGTGTCACGAGCCCGTGCTCGAACCTCACAAGCGAATAAAGGAAACATTTGACATTTGATTGCATTTCATATATTTTAGTGGAAGTCTTTTATATGCAGCCCTCTTATATTTAAGTATTTTAAAACCAGTATAAGATACATGTTCAGTAACAGGACTGCATATACAGTGGTATGCATTTGCAAGGTTTTGATACAGTCAAACATTTTCAACCAGTGAAAGGAGCCATGGTCATTGTTGTATGTTTCAAATTAGATCAACAGTCATAAATAAGACATAATATGTTCAACATCCATATGCTCAGACAGAAAGAAATTTACATCAAGTTACAGTGAACCAAATAAGCATATGGATGTAAAACAAATCGCATCTATTCATTTTCAGAATTTGAATGATTTATGATGTTGAGCAATAGATCAATTTCAAGAAAGAGATACACACTGTGTCCAACGGTAGTGCATTTAGTTGCCTATAGATCACTGGCAGGCAGAGCTATACATGCTGAAGGAGCAATCATGTTAAAATGGTAAGAAAATATCCAAAAGAAGAGGAAAAATGCTGATTGTTAAGTATTCCAAATATGCCGCAATATGGAGCTTTAATAGAAGCCATGTATGAAACAGTACGAGGAAAAACAGAGATGGCATATTTTAAAGTAACATTCATGTATGCCTACAGTGAACCACATAAGCATATGGTAACATTATCATTTAGCACCAGTGAAAAAGGAGACATACATTTCCAAATTTTTAAAGTCAGCTATGAGAAACAAATGAAATTAATTTTCAGATTCTTAAGAAATTTTGATTTTCTCAGAAATTTCTAGATTTTCTCAAAAATTTCAGACTTAAAGAGTTTTCAAAAAATCTACAGCCTGTTCAGAGATTCACAAAATATTTAGATTTTATCTCAAGATTTTCAGATTCTCAGAAGTTTCAAACTTTCTCAAGATATCCAGTTTTTTCTCAGAATTTTCAAACTTTCTTAAAAAAATTTCAAACTTGTTCAGAATCTTCAGTTTTTTTAAAAGAGTTTTCAGATTTTCCAAAAGAATGTTCAGTTTTTTTTTGAAAAGATACTCACCATTTTCGAAAATCTGCAATAAACAGTTCAAAAATCTTCATGAAATGCTCAAGAAAGCTTCACAAAAAGCTTCAATGGAGGCTCTCACAAGTTGCAAAGAGGAACAACAGCAAATAACTCCATAAAAATCGCAATCAAGCTCTCATTCATGGCTGCCGGCAACAAGAAAATTTCCAGATTTTCTTCCAAAACACTCTCTTCCTCATGGCGGCTTGCAACAACAAATGAAGAGCAAATGCAACAAAAAAAAACGCAGGTCAAAGAATCCTTCTTCATTGTGTGATCAACATTGAAAGAGTCGCCTTCAACAAAAATTGCAGACAAACCCTCATTTCCTTCTTCCCATTGCAGCGGCTCAAACCCTACTCTTCTCCGGCAATGCGAAAATGCTAAGTGAAAAAAGGACCAAATAAAAATATCAAATGATTTTAGGGTTCGAAAATCCCCTATATCCTTCCTTACGTGAGCAAGAAAGAAAGGCTTTTTGCCTTTTTCTTTTATTTTTTCATTCCTTTAAGGCTCACGCCATGTATTGGCAAGAAAATGGAAAACAAAAAATTGCCTCGTAAGTGATTAATTTTTATTACTTTCTTTTTTTTCCAAAAGCTCATATTGATAAATGTAAGAGACTATGTTATTAAAATGATAGTTTATAAATCATTTTAATAATATAAGTCCAAATGTAATATTTTTACTTAGATTTTTTTAGAGTTAATAATAAAAATCTTATTATAAATAGTTATTAATAATTAATGTATTATCTATTATTTTTATAAATATTATTAAATTAATGATGTTAGTAAGTGATTTTACTTATCACTTAATAAACATTATTAATGTAATTAAATATTTATAAAAATAATAAATCATACATTAATTATTAATTATTATTAAATTGTTATAAATAATAAATATCTTATAATCCATTTATTTAATAAAATATCTTTGATATTTATTAAAGAAATGGATAAATAATTATTTAATATTTATAATTTAAAATAAGATATTTATTTTACTTTAAAAAAATCTAAGTAAGATATTTCACAAAATATATGACTAAGTGTTGAGTCATGAGATGAGGATAAGAATTGGCTGAAATATTATTTTTCAGATATTTTTAGATATTTTGAGAGGCTAAGGCTAGGAGGATTTCTATAAGTATAGGGTTGAGACTCTTTTTTAAGGGTTCTTCTTTTCTTTGTTTTGTTGTTCTTGTAATTTTTTCAGAGTTCTTGACAGGAGCAGAGACTTTTTGTAACTGATTATTCAGAGAGATATACAGATTTGCAACACTTTTTGACAGTGAGTTCTAACTGGTGTCTTCTCTTATTTCTGTGTCTGTGTATCATATTGATGCCTTCTACAGGATTATTCAGTCTTTTTGCAGGTTGAAAGTTGTGTTTTTTGAAGAAGCAGTTTTAGATTGTGAGGGATTCATCCTCCTTTTAGAGACTGTTATTTTAACCTTCTTATCAATTGCTGATGCAAAGATTGTGAACTATTGAGTTGTGCATGGAAGCTTTTCATTACTGTTTTTAGTATGTGTTGATTATTTGTTGACCTCAAAGATACTTTTTTTGGTGCATCACCATTTAGGATATAGATTTTATTTTTTGTTATCCTTCTATCTCTTTCCTCCGTCAAAAAATGAGTCAGTTTCAAGTAGTATAAAGTGAGTTACTAGAATAGGAAGCCGGCCTAGAACCCGGAGGTTCAGTCACACCTATGAGTTTACCCACAAGCTCGTGATTGTTCCCATGTTTCTCCAGAAATTGCTAAGGTTAGGACTTAGCATTAGGGTGCAATTTTGAGAGATAACAATAACTTTGATAGTAGCTTACCCATTCAGGAAGCAGCTTTTAAGTCCTTTATCAATATCTCTTCCACTAAAAAGGGAAGAGATTCCCCGGAGGAAAAGGGAAGTACAAGAGAAAGCTCCCTTTGAAATGCTTCTCTTGTAACAAGATAGGACATATTGCTGCAAGGTGTCCTGATAATGAAGATAAAGATAAAAGAGACCGATTCAAGAGCAAAGCAAAGAAGGAATGCTATCTTGCAGAGGAAGGGGTCACAGACAATGACTCTGAAGACTCAGAGGATCCAAAAATTGCATAAGTTGCAATAAAGGAGGAGAGACCAGTTGTAAATGAAGTTGCACTCATCTAGATCTCATCAGCATGATGATTGGATCATTGGCAATGGATGCACTCACCACATGACCAGTGACAAGAACAAGTTCATCAACTTGGAGCTCAATGACAGTGGATCAATTACCTTTGGAAACAATGCCCCCTTGTGCCAGCAAAGGTAAAGGTTCTATTACTCTCTACAACAATGCTGTCTATGAAGACGTGTACTCGGTTGAAGGACTCAAGTACAACTTAATGAGTGTTGCACAGCTGAACAATAAAGGATTCCAGTTGGAATTTGGACAATGTTCCTGTATATTCAGAAATCAGTCTGGAACCCATGTTGCAACCGGTAGACAAAGCAAAGGCAATTTGTTCCACCTAGACTCAATGGAAGGAGCTTGTTTGATAGCTTCAGTCAAAGGAGAATCAAGTAAAATCTATCTTGTCTCCAAAGAAGACAATAGCTGGCTATGGCACAAGAGACTCTGTCACATAAACTTTGACAGTATCGTCAAAGCAAGCAAAAAGAAATCGGTTAGAGGACTTCCTGAGATTACAAAACCCATCAGTGGGGTTTGTAAAGACTGTCAGTTAGGGAAACTGACAGGAACAAGCTTCAACAGTAAGATGTTTACTGCTGAAAATGTTCTAGACCTTGTGCACATAGATTTGTGTGGACCAATGAAGACAAAGAGCTATCATGGAGACCGGTACTTCATGATCTTTGTAGATGACTTGTAGAGAATGATGTGGACACTCTTTCTTAGAGAGAAATCAGAGGCCTTCCACATGTTCAAAATCTACAAGGCTAGAGTAGAAAAGGAAACCGGTAAAAGCTTGAAGTGTCTGAGGTTAGACAGAGGAGGTGAGTACACCTCTCAGGAGTTCACTCATTACTGTGAGGAACATGGAATAAAGAGGTAGTTTTCTGCACCAAGGACTCCTCAGCGAAATGGAGTTGCAGAAAGAAGAAACAGGACACTAATTGACTGTGCAAGAACCCTATTGATTCAGAAGGGTCTCCCTCATCACTTCTGGAGAGAAGATGTCAGTACTGCTGTCTACACACTGAACCGAGTTCAAGTCAAAAAGGGAACCGGTAAGACTCCTTATGAACTATGGTTCAAGCATACTCCTAGTGTAGGCCACTTCAAAATCTTCGGTAGTAAATGTTACATCAAAAGAGATATGTACTTTGGGAAGTTTGATCTCAAGAGCGATGAAGGAACCTTTTTGGCTTACTCTACCAAAAGTAAAGCTTATTGGTGTCTGAACATCAGAACAAGAAAGATAATTGAGAGCATCAATGTAAAGGTTGATGAATCTTCAAAATCCGATAAGAAGACCAATCATGATGATCATGCTAGTCTTGGAGGCCTAAATGAAGGAAATGCCTTTGAGTTCAATGAAGCAACAACTGAAGATGAAGGAGAAATACACATGAACAGACATCCAAAGCGGGAGACTATACCTGAAGCCAATAGGTTAACTCAGGATGGTGAACAAGATGATGCCCAGAACCACGATGAAGATAATGCTCAACCAAAAGAGCCAGACCGGGAAAAGAGACCGGCTCTTCCAAGGTATGTCACATATCACTCCACTGATAACATTATTGGTGACAAACATGCTAATGTCTTAACCAGGGAAAAGGCCAGAGAGAATATCTGTCTACTTTCCTATATAGAACCTAAATCCACTAGGGAAGCTCTAGAAGATGAAAACTGGGTCAAGGCCATGGAGGAAGAAATTAAGCAAATTGAGAAAAATGACACATGGGAACTTGTGCCAAGACCTAAGGACAAGAATGTCATAGGGACCAAGTGGGTCTACCGGAACAAGCTAAATGAGGATGGGAAAGTAATAAGAAATAAGGCAAGACTGGTCTACAAAGGATATGCCCAGGAGGCTAGACTGGACTATGGAGAAACCTTTGCATAGGTAGCAAGACTAGGAGTGAGAATTCTTCTTGCTTATGCTGCACACAAGAAGTTTTAAGTGTATCAGATGGATGTCAAGTCTGCATTCTTGAATGGAATTCTGAAAGAAGTCTACATTGAACAACCGGAAGAATTCACATCTACTCATGATGATGGTATGATCTATAAGTTGAAAAGGCTCTTTATGGACTTAAGCAAGCTCCAAGGGCATGGTATGAAAGGCTATATTCATATCTTCTTACCATAGGATTCACAAGAACTGGGGACAACAGCAACATATATCTAAAGATCAGAAAAGATGGAAATCTGATTGTTGAGAACTTCATGGATGACATCATCTTTGGAGGTGATGAAAGAATGAGCAAAACCTTTGCTGAAGAGATGAAGAAAGAATTCGAGATGTATATGATAGGTGCAATAAAGTTCTTCATTGGACTCTAGGTCCATCAGCTGAAAGAAGGTATTTTCATCTCTCAATCCAAGTATAGAAAAGAAATTCTTAAGACCTTTGGGCTTGAAGAATCTAAACCGGTTGGAACTTCAATGATAACTAAACTCAAGTTAGCAAAGGAGGATGCAAAAGAGGTAAATGAAACAATGTATCAGTCCATGATAGGAAAATTACAGTATGCTGTTCACAGTAGACCGGACATTGCACATGCGGTTGGCATAGTGGCTAGATTCTCTGCAAATCCCAAAGAGACGCATCTAATAGCAGTAAAGAGAATCTTCAGGTACCTAAAGGGAACCAAGAAATTTGTATTATGGTTTCCGCACAAGGGAGGATTTGAAGTAAAAGTGTACACTGATGCAGACTGGGCAGGCAACATTGATGACAAAAAGAGCACTAGTGGTGGTGCATTCTTTCTTGATGGAAGAATTATTTCTTGGACAAGAAATAGAACTGCATTTCACAATCTACTACAGAGGTTGAATATGTTGCTACAACAATCAATTGCACATAGGTAATCTGTATCAAACAATTGTTGGAAGGAATCAAAGAACAGATACCTAAACCGATAGCAATCTATTGTGATAGCACCAATGCAATTTAACATATCCAAGAACCCTGTCATGCACTCCAAGACAAAACACATTGCAATTAAGTATCATTACCTCAGAGAGTTGGTACAAGACAAGGAGGTGAGATTGGAGTATGTTCCTACCAAGGAACCAATTGCTGATATCTTCACCAAGCCTTTACCGAAGAGTACTTTTGAGTATCTCAGAGGTAAACTAGGGGTGATACCCCTTCATGATCTTCAGTAAATTTGGAAAGGTGATCATCAGTTCATTATGCATCAACAGAGGGTTACACCTCATCTTTTCTAGACTGATGAATAGGAATGTTGCTCATAGGGGGAGCAGATTAGATAAAGGTAGTCCTAACTAGCCTTTGGCATTATTGTCAAAAAGGGGGAGAGTTTGGCAATAACCGGAAGAATGTAGCAGTAGAAGTGGCGTAGAGATTGAGGTACACGCACAGTAACCCGGCGATATTGTGATTGTGATTTCCCATCAAGGTTTTGCCATCAATGCCAAAGGGGGAGATTGTTGACATCTAGTGATTGTAACCGGTAAGCTTACTACAAGTACAAGTATTGTCATTCATTGGAAAAAGAGTATAGAGACTTGTCATCTCTACAAAGTCTAAAGATCCAAGGAGATCTGCAGTCAAGAAGGATGGTTTGGCCAATGGTGCCAATATACAAGACCGATGTGACTGTATGCAAATACCACCGGTCACTATACAAAGTCTTTAGCAACCGGGCAATGTACACAGTTAAGGGAAAGAGGATTCCAGCATCAACCGAGGACCGGGCTACAACCGGTGTAGACAAGAACAGATAAAGCAATAGCTAACTGGTGTCAACAATACAACCGAGGATGGTGCAACCGGTAAGCCAAGGAAGGGATAGTAACAAGTCAAAGGCTCTTACCTGTTTGCAACATGTAGAACTCAACCGATATATTAATGACTCCGGTATGAATTGAGGAAGTCATAGTCAACTATCTGTTCCAACCAAATCTTTGACCAATATTTACTGCACTAAATCTGAAAGTCTTTGAGTTAAACTAGCGATCGGTTTGAGGCGAGTCTAGAGGATTTAAAGCTGAAATTAGTGGCTTTAAAAGAAAGCGTTATCTCCTATGAAGGAAAGTTGCTTGATACGCAACTACTACTTTCTTCATTAGACAGATAAAGCAAGGGCATGCATCGGATACTTCCTCAGTGAACTAGTACTCCACTGAGTAATGAATCCGATAAGGATCTGTAATTAGGTCATGCATAATGAGTACAATTAGGGGTAGGACCTTATATATTCTTCTGCTTAAGGCAAATAGAAGTTGCTTTCATTTTGTCGAGTAAAAGAGTGAACCTGTATGCTGAAAATAAGCCAGGGGTAAAAAGAAGAAAGAAGAAGTGAGAAAGAAGATTGTGCAGAGAAGCACAACAGTAGAGGAGAACACACCTGTAGCGACTAGTGATGCTTCTCAATTGAGCACAAACAGAGATCTTATCAGGCTATGCAAAGCCATTTGTAAAAGGTCAATTCTTCTATTGTTCTCTAACAATTACAATAGTTAAATCTCAGTATTTGGGTGGACTCTAATAGGTCCCTTGTATCAAATCCCCTAACCGGGTGGCATCTTGAAAGGTGTTCTAAAGTCCTTTAACCAAGCAGCACTAACCGGCCTCATTGTAACAAATCCCTTAACCGGGTCGCATCTAATAAGTGCGTTTTGATCCTTTAACCGGGAAGGCTCCTAACAAGGCATACTCTAGAAGAGTACAAAATTTGTGGTCTCCTCACATCGTGGTTTTCACCCTAACTGGGTTTCCACGTGATAAATCTGGTGTCACTATGTGAATGTTTGCTTACTGTTTTATATGCTTAAATCTGTTTGCCTTTCTGCTGTAAGTTTACTTCACCGGATTTAAAAAGAAAAAAAGGTTTTTGAAGTTGCTGATTTACCCCTCCCCTCTCAGCACCGGTTTGGGACTGTCATTCCTCTGCCAGATTCCTTGCTCTCTCAGAGGTTGTTAATGACTTGACTGTTGTGTTTCTTTCATCTTCAGCTTTCTTCTTTTTCTCAATCAGTTCAATCATTCTTAGGGCATTATATTCCTGCTCCCTCTTTAGGTTGGAGATCTGATCGGTTAAGATCCGGTTCCTCTCTATGAGCTCAGAGACTGCCTCCTCAGCTTCATCTAATCCACTTTGCCCAAAGAGTTCATCAATTGTTTCATTTCTCTCACTCAACTGCAGAGCCAGCTCCTTTCTTTTTGCAAGCGATCTTCTCAGCCTATTCTCCAGAGAGGCAATGATGTTGTTGGCTTCCTCAAGCTGTTTCTGATACCTATAACCCTCCATGATCTTTTTCTCAAGCGGTTAAGCTTTATATATTAGAGAACTTAGCTCTGATACCAATTGTTATTCCTAACCGATTACTGAGAGGGGGGGTGAATTAGTAAATACTATTTCTATTGCAATTTCACACTTGTAGAAAGATTCTTGCAAGATAAACGAATGTAAACAATCATTCACAAACAGAAATAGAAATACTCAGATCAACACATCATGTATATGTGAAAACCCTCGGTTAGAAGGAAAAAACCACAGTGAGACAGAGCTCACAACTTCACTACTGTAGTAATAAAGATGTCATGTTAGGAACCTACAAAGCACTTGCAAGAGTGCTACCCGATTAAGGGATTTGGTAGAAGATCGATTAAGATCTTAACTCTGTTAGGAGCCGCCTTGTTAAAGGACTTTCAACATCAACAAAGATGTTACCCGATTAAAAGATTTATACAAAGAACCTATTAGGGTTCACCCAGATGAAGGGATTTGAATATGCTTTCACAAAATAAAAGCAATGATCTGAATTGACACTCTTTGTCTTATTAGATCATACCTGTTGATCTTACTGTTCTGCCTGGTTGTTGATCCTTTTTGCCTTTCACCTCTGTGACTATAGCTCTTCTCAAAAGATAACTCTCTCCTACTCTGTATATTCAACAACTAACTTCTTGTGTCCTATGACCTGTATTTATGCAAAGTTCATCTCAATGAAACCCTAACTCATAGAACCGCCATGCTGTAAACTCGACCATAAATCATGCAACAACAAAAAAACTTTGTGTTCTGATCTTGAGTTTACCTTGAAGACATCTGCGTAGAAATAAAACTAACTCATGTTAAAAAGCTAACTTCAGTTCTAAACAGTGGATGCTCTACATATTCCGGTTTTAACTTAAACAGCTCCGCATTCACCGGTGTGGATAGACATGTTGTTGACTGGTATCACTCTTATACCCGGTCCATCCCTATATGCAATATAAGACTGATACAATGTAGTCTGTTCGGTCTACCGGTGCATCTCCTCTATGTAGTCTACCAGTGCATATACTTTGTTTCTAATCTACCGGTGCCTATAAAGTAATACAAGTGATCTACCGGTGGGAATGGTGTTTGCATCTATCTTCACTAATGACAACTTAAATTTGCTAACATGTTCCTCTAGCGCTTATGATGGAGTTCATCACTTCTTTGATTCTATTGCTGTAGTGCTCAATATCCTCTCCTTCATTCATCCTCATATCATCATATTTGTCTCTGAGGCTCTCTACCTTTGCTCTTTGAACATGTGGATCACCACCATACACACTTTGTAGCTTTGCTCACATCTTGCAAGCAGTAGTCAGATTTTCAATCTCTGCATATACATGATCAGGTAGCGTACTTGCTATCATATCCATTGCAACTGTGTGTTCTGTGTTGATCTTTTGTTTATCAAGTGTCAAGGTACCAGTGGGTTCAGTGTAATCATGGATTACATGAGTGCAATATTAATCTTCGGTGATCTTCATGTACAGCTTCATTCTACTACACCATAAAGTGAAGTTTTCCTTAGAAAACTTTGGTCCTTCCTTCCTCATCATTAGAACTTCTCCCTGTTGCGGTGAAGAAGCTTAGAAAAGGGACTCGGCTCTGATACTAATTGATGGTCCCAACCAGTGCTAAGAGGGGAGGGGTGAATTAGCAACCACTAAAACAAAATCTGATATAACATAACTAAAATTGTTAAGCAAAATAGATTCTCTCACAAAATTAACTATTACACAATCAAGCAATAAACAACACCAAATTTATCATGTGGAAACCCAAAACGAGAGAAAACCACGGTGTGAGGAAACTTCACAAATTTTGCACTTTTCTGAAGTGGGCCCTGTAAGGAGCTTTCCCTGTTAAAGTATTACAAAGGTACTGTTAGATGCGACCCGGTTAAGGGATTTAAGAAATAAAGCCTGTTAGAACCCGTCTAGTTAGAGGACTTAAAACATCTACACAGATGTCACCCGGTTAAGGGATTTAATACAAGGGACCTATTAATGTCCACCCAAAAACTGGGATTTACCTATTGCAATTGTCATAGAGCAATAGAGAGTTTTGATCTTCTTGAAATGGCTTTGCTAAGCCTAATAAGATCGTTGTGCTTCTCAATTGAGAATCATCACCAGTCACCGCAGGTGTGCTCTCCTTCTACTGTTGTGTCTCCTTGCATGCTCTTCTTTTCTTCTTGTCTTCACCTTTTCGTAGCTTCTTTCAGCTTACAAGTTCACTCTTTTTCTTTGGTGGAATGAAGGCAAGCAATATTCTTCACAGGCTAAAGAATATAAATTCTTCTTTCACTTTTCGTTTTTTACATGCATGACCTGTTTCAAGAATCTCCTTCGGATTCATCACGTAGTGGAGTCTCAGATCACTGAGGAAACATCTGATGCATGCCATGTGCTTTTTCTGCTTTATGAAGGAAACGACAAATGTGTGCCGAAAGCTTTCCTTCACAAGAGATTTCTACATGTTTTAATGCCACAAACTTCAGCATTAAAACCTTCAATTGCGCCTTGCACTAATCGTCTTGATAGCACAAAGTTGTATGGATTTTGTGCAACAAATCCCGGTCAAAGAGTCACACAACTATTTGTCGACTGTGACTTTCCCCGGTTCATCAGTCTTGATGAAATCTTCACTGATCGGTTTATATCCCTAGGTTGTGCACAGGTAAAAACCTTCACCTGTCACTATTCCTTTCTCTATCTGTACCGGTTGCATCCTTGGTTCCTCGGTTCCTATTACCGGTTACCGATTGCACCTTCCTTTGTTACCAGTTTCTCTGATGATCAGTTAGAGCTTTATTAGTAATAGAGACAGTGCCTCCTCTTTCTCACTATGTTTCACCGGTCTCCAAACTAGACTCTCCTTGCACTACCTATCCTTGGTTCACTGATTGAACATTGCTGGCCTCCCTAGTCATAACTGACAACACCTCTTTGCCATGTACCAGTTACATTCTTACCGGTTAAGGCCAACAAGTTCAACTTGTCTATCGTTTCGGAGGTGAAAGGTCCTCACCCTATTCTGTTGTTGGTTCAAAAGTGTTGTATTGAAGATCTATTTGAAGTAATATGAAGTGCTAGCATTATTAAATACGAATTCTTCCTAGCATATTCATTCTAGTAGCGAATCTGAGCCGAAAGACAAACTCTACATCACCTCACAACATTTGTAGGCCAGTTCGTACGACAATCCTACCATACAATGTTATTCTGAAGGTGTACAAATGGGAAATTTTGCAGGTCGTACGACTGCAACAGGACCGAGCAACCGTATGGAGCAATTTGGAGGTTGTGTAGGGGAGGATTTGGTTTTTCGTACAAGCACCCAGCTCTATCACCGTATGGACAAGAGTAAGACCTGACGGGTAGGAGAGAAAGACAACGGGGAGGGCATAAACTAGACCATACGACTTGGTATCTTTGACATACAGACCAAACAGTTCCATCGTATGGCAACCTGTCATACAAATCACAAACTTTTTGTACTCAGTCACTTGGGTCGTATATTTCAAATACCATAGGAACCTCAAAGCTCGACAAGGAGATTAGGGATTTGGCTTGCCATCTATATTTTGGATTATTACACATAGCATAAAGGCTCGTTGGAACTTAGTCTAATATTGATGGGAAATATCTTTTTGTTGTTTCAAATTCTTGTAGCTGTTGTTAGGTGCTACTTCTAGAGGGTTGCAGATTTGATTGAGGTCATTTGGGCGAGTATTGAGGGTGTTGTGTGAAGTTTTAGACCTGGTTGCCCTATTTTTGGGTTGCACAAATTGCTATAGCAGATGTATTCTTGATGTTGCAGATTTCCAAAAGACTGATTATTAGTTGCAAAGAGTGATTCACCTGGGTCTGAGGTAATTCAAAGGTCATTTTCTCTTATGGGAGGTGTCTTCAAAGCCATTACAGTTGGAGGTGTTTATTCTACTTCAGTTTCATTCTCATGTATGAAGTTGTTGTGAATGAGTCTGTTTTTCTATTGTTCTTTGATGTGTGGAGTTTCAGATTTATATCTTTGTTCATCTTGGCCTGTTTGTAGAAGTGGTGCAAACACATTGAATGCCCAGAATTGAGACACTTGGAAATACTTCATTGATGTGTTATAAAGTGTTGTTGCACCAACCACATTGATAAACATATTATACCTTCGCAAGAAATTTACGTGATAGTCAGAGGATGATAGGGCTAAGACTTTGGACGTTGAGTTTTGAGTGCACATATCAGTGAATGCTGAATTTAATACCTCTCTCCAGAGTGTACTCTCAGACCTATGCAAAACCAATAAAAAGTTCAATTCAGAGCTCAGAATCTACCTACCATCTTGTTGGGGAAATTCAAGGTGTTTAACATATTCAAAAAAGGCATCAGATGACAGTTTGGTCAAAGCGTTTTGTGAGCTATGTTTCAAACTCGGTTTGGAATCACATTCAAGGAAAGATCTCATCACTTTGAATAATTGGAGAGATGTTTGACAATTGTAGAACAATCACCTCCTGTTCTATTGCAGGTTACACTTGCTCCAACAGTGACTTGTTTAAGTCAACACAAATGGTTAAGGCATTCAGATGGTGAGATAAGACTGTTGGTTACTACTTGTTTGATGAAGATCATAAGAATCGCAACACCTCAAGAACCTTATGAAAATGACATAATGAAATAGGTACTTCAACTAATCATTGATAGCTTCTAATATCTTGCCGACATCAGAGCTCATCATTTCTCTAGAAGGGTTGCCATATTAAAAGCATTTGCAAAAATCAGATTGAGTAATCTCATGCTTGACTTGGGAATGGATGATTTAACCATGTTTCAACATTTCTTGGTCATAATCAGGGAAGAACACAATAAAGATGTTGTTTCAACCATGAAGACCATTATAGTTACGACAATTAATGAGAGTGATGCTCATTTTCAGCCTCTTATGCATATGTTAGCAATTTCAAGTCAAGAACAGGATGCTTCTAAATCTTCTTATGAGTTGGTCAACACGGTGCTCCAACAATGTGAGCCAAAAATTGAGAAGTACAAACAACAATGGGCTAAAGAAGAATTAATTTCAATGGGATTACAATTTTCAGGATCTCCATAAAAGAGAAAGAACCAAATGAGGAAAGAGCAGATTTGTTTCACATGTCAGAAGGCATGGACACCTGATCATATTTGTGAAACTAATAAGGGAAATGGTGCCATGACTCATGAGGAGCACACTAAATCTACAGCTTTGAATGCACCTGTTATTATGCATGATGAAAGTAAAAGGGATAATGACTTCCAATCACCTAAGGTTAATATTATGGAGGAAGGGTCAATCTCTATAGGTGAGGGGTATTCAAAACTCTTCATTGGTGATTTGCAGGTCATTATTGATAAAACAAGAGAAGAGAAATACTTCTTTGATGAATCCACTTATGATCACAATGCTGCCCCAGTAGAGCTTTATGAAGAGTGCATGCCATCATTTAGTGAGCTTGATAATGTTTCTATGGTTGATAACCAATCAGAAAGTTTAACATGTGACAGCTCATGTATGTTGGCTGAATTTTAACAAATTTCTCTAGCATTGCAAGATTTGAGGGACATATTATTGGTCACAAAGGAGAGAGTTGTGCAAGTTTTAACAAGGGCAGATGAATCTCGTAAATACATTGAGGATCTTACTTGGAAAACACAAATTAAGGAGAGACAAGGGGGACTTGCCAGTGGAGTCACTAGTACTCAATTGTGCACAATCAAAGAAGCTTTTGAAAGGATGAAATCAGATTACTTACAGCTGGTAATGGATAGGGATCTTGCTATCAAGTTTGCAGAAGACAGGAAAAAAGAGGTGGATGAGCTTTGTTTAGAGCTGAGCATGACTCATTATTCATTATACAAGGGTGAAAATCAGACTTCTATAGAAGCCACTCACAAGGAAGATGGACTTAATTCTAAAACCATGGAGATCATATAGATTGTTGAAGAAATCAATACCCTTTGTGAAAATGAAAGTAAGAATAATGTTTCTCCCTGTTGTTATTTAAATGATGGCAATGAAAAGCAGAAGAAGCAAGGAACCACGCTCATGAATGATTCAATTTGCAGCAATGAAATAGTTGCTTTGACAGGTTCTAAAGGCAGATTTCAAAGTGGTTTCAGTCATGGGACAACAAGGATTAATGATCCTTCAATGTTAGAAAGAGTTGAGATTCTCAAACAAGACAAAGATAATGAGAACTACATCAGTTCAAACAGTGCAAACTTGTTTCTATGTGATAACAGGCCTCCAGACTGTAGTTGTGATAAAGTAGAGAAGCAAATGCATGATTGGTATGAGTCCACTAGATGTGAACATTAGTCATTACCAAAAGAAGGTGGTATGTATCAGCTTGATTGCATTGTGAGGAGTGCATATGACATAAAGGTTGGATCAATAAAGAACAAAAAAAAGAAGTATGTGAAAAGATGACTGACAGAACAGAGATAACATAGTGTATTCATGAGCAGCATAGCGTATGCAAGGATTCTCTAGCATCAAAATGGACCAAAGAAGCAAGCAGTAGACACCACAATCAATGTAACATTTTGTACAATGGACGGCACTGAGAGACAGAGCAGAGTTGTAGGACAATAAGACAAGAATGAATCAGTCCTTAGAAAGAAGTGAAAGTCCTATAGAAATACATATGCCATCCATAATGAAGCCTTCAACACATGAAAATGAAGCATGATATCACTGTTCTGAGTAGGAAAATGAACCGAAGGCATGAAAGTGTAACAGTATAATAGAGATAAAGGCACAAAACTCAGAAATAGGAGCAGATTTGTGACCCATTAATGATTTTGGACATGTGAAAAGATCCTCAAAGCATAGGAGTACATGTGGACAACTGTTTCAAGCCATAATGACATAGTATAAAGCAGTTTTGAAGGTCTTAAATGCTCCTTTTTGTTTCTATCCAACCCTATTATTTTTTCAAATCCAAAATCAAGAGGAACATAAGCCCTATAACCATGGAACGAGGTGAACAGCAGTTGAGAAGGTAAAAGGCAGTTGTGGCAGCAATCAAGAAGGGGATATAGGCCAGACTGAACAACCTCCCTAGCATCTAGGGGCAGATTGTTGAGTTGGACAGCGGGCAGAGAGGATGTAGGGGACAGTTTTGACCAAGTTTACAGCAGATTCCAAGCATTTAGGGGCTCTTTAAAGCCTCCTAGGGGTTCTTTACAGCCTCCTGGGAGTATGGATATGATCAAGGGGTAGTGACAAGCCATTATGACACTTGTAGGAGCAGTTTTAGAGGCCTTAAGTGGCCAAAATCAGTTGAATCCGACCCAGAACAGAAAATGAAGACCTTTTCAAAGATTCAAGTACTCCTCCTTTGCAGCTACAGCAGATGGACCAGGTTTTTTTTCCTTCTTTACTCCTCATAGATACTATCCTATATTCTCTCATGTGTAAAAAGAGATATAAGGAAGCTTAGCCTTAGTTTTTAAGTTAGTTCTTGCTCTGATTTTGTAACTATTGTAGCTTTTGAAGCTCTTGGAAGCAAAGTATTGCCTTGCAACTCAAAAAATCAGTCATTTTGTGACTGAAACAGAAAATGTAGCTTCTATTTTTCCAAAATCTTTGGTCGTTTTCAGACTTGTACTATTGCAAAAGGACCTTAATCATCAATCAATTAAGTTTTTCCTTCATTGAGTCCTGTCCCATTGTGTGTCATATGGTTTGATGAACATGTTCTATTGTATTTTCGTATTGAACCTTTAAAATGTTTCTCAAAGCAAATACCTATAGGTAGAACAACTCACTTATACACCAGTTGCAGATTGTAAAGTGCTAATGTAGGGTTGTTAGTAGTGAAAACTAGTCTCATTTTCCTTCAAACAGCAATATATTCAACTTTTTCTTTCTACAAAAGGTTGATCTATGTGGTCTTTGAACATGAAGTAGTGAAAACAAAGAGTTTTCTGAAGTATTGTCTTGAACAGCAAGGTATAAGTCTAAAGCCATTAAGTGCATCACCAACACAGATAGCAGCGATTTTGTGCTTTTTTCATCCCCATTCTCCTCTAAAAGTTAGTAGTGTAGTTCAGTTTTAGATGAAGCATTAAAGGAACCAGCCTGCTCTGGAGGTTCACTCCAACTTTAGGCAACCCATACGCCTAGGAGTGTTGCCATGTGTCACAAGGCAGCTGAGTTGAAATCTCAGTAGGGTGCAATCTTGTGTGATAACACTTCCCAAGACAATCGCACTCCTTGGGAGGCATAAAAGACTTGTTGAATGGGGAGTGGAAGACACACACCACACCAAGACAAGACAATCGAAATTTGTTGTTGATTTGCAGGCAGTAACATTCTGATTTTTTTGTAGGCATTAATATATGTGTGATATATGCAGCAATGCAATGCGCAATGCTTTACATATTAATATAGAATAATAATGTGGAATTTGAAATAGCAACAATCAACAATGGCAAGGTGAGGAAGGGAATGCAAGGAGGGAGAACTTGTCTAGGCTTCCTCACTATGTACAACACCTCATATGGATGGCATAAGGCCACATGAGGCCAAGAGAAATGGTATATCCACTCTCGTGCTGAGGGTAGAGGATATCTTTGGGCAACCTATTTTGGTTTCTTCTCCAACCTCTACATTGATCAATTGTTGGAATGGAATCAAGGGAGTCTCAATCATAGGATGGTAAATAAGGCTGGCATGAACAGGGAGAACTGCGAAAGGATTTCTCACTAGGTACACCACCTCATATGGATGGCGGAAGGCCACATGAGGCCAAGAGGATGGTCGCTTCAGGCACCGCATCATGGCTCTTTATTTGAGCTCCAATATGATTGAACCTAAACAATAAATGAGATATGTTATATGACGAAGATGATTATGAATATATGTTCTTTAACCAAAATAATTGATTTTTATAATTGTATCTTCTATAATTGTCTAACATGATTGCAAGATCTCAACCAAGATCTATCTTACTTTTACATTCTTTGGGTGAAGTTATATCTCTAGCTATATTATGTTCCTTGTCTTTAATGAACTTTTGATTCTAGGGTAAAATATAAGGTCATCCCAAAAACAGGACTTTACAAGAGGTAATTATTCCACTATTCTAATAGTCGCCTAATATCTTCTACTTGCAATCCTAGTCAAAACTCTTACCTATCCATCCCATGGATAGCATGAATGACAACTTCTACGTTGGGAAATATTATTAATAATTATTGAGGGCTATAATTATACCATATCCAAGGAATAACAAATACATTGAGCTAAAATACCAGTCAATTGTAGGTGATAGGTACCTAGTTTGTGTAGCACTTCATTGACGAGATCATTGTAGCAGATTTCACAACCTCCAATATATTGCTTCTTCCTAGCTATTTTTTATTTAGCTCTCCAAATGTGTTAAAAAATCCTCATCCTCATCCATCCTAGTTGCGGCCTCTCGATTTCTACCCCTAAATGAAACGAAATCTTCCCAAAATACAAGGAAATATCCCTTCTCAAAGTTGAACAAAATGACATCTTAACGAAGTCAAAAACGCCCTTTCTCACTCTAAACTCTTTTTCCTATGTTCCTTTCTTTTCTCTTCAAGACTCCCCTATCTTTGGCTTACAAAAGTCCATTTTCCTTTAATGCTTTGATGAGTGTCCATACCTACGCTTACCTATCACTTTCAGAAGAGTCAATGCATATGGATGTCATTCTCCTATGTCATTGCAAGTCATGCCCATGTCTTTTCTCCTCAATTCTCCCCCTTTTTTTGACATTTGATCCCACTTTTTTTGTGCCTCCAAAATTGAGTTCGTGGATCCTCGTTTTTGCTCTATGTACCACACTATTCCTTGCCCAAATTTTTTATAGCTTAAACACTTGGCTGAAATACCTACATTAATGATGTACCCCCATTTTCCTCCTTTGCTCTATCCTCATAAGTACAAGTTGTCACTTCCTTCCCTTTCTTACTCCAAAAGTCATTTCACTATTTTATTACTTTTCCACACCCACCCAATCCAACTTGGAGGTCACTAGAAATAGATGTCACGTCCCTCCCTCCTTGAGAACAAGTCCTAGCTTATTCGATGCTTACATTTGTTAATTTCTTCAAAAATATTGGTGAATAATTGAGAAGAGGATTTGGTGTGTCTCATACTACATTGGGGGTTCGTCCCCAACCCAACAAGGTCAAGTATACCATCAAATAATTGGGAAGAGGATTTAATCCATCTCATGCTACACCATGGGTCCATCCTCATTCCCAAAGATATCTACAAGCAGTGAACCAACTTAGCCTAGTGGATTCCAACTTAATTGCCTATTGGCTATTGACCACAAATCTATCTACCTAGGAAGAAGTAACTTCCAACATATACTACATGGTGACCTATGAGATATTGTAAGCTATCTTATTCATAATCTAGAGTAAAATTTGGCATCAACTGCCCCTATTCTATAGGTGACTTCCAGTGAACCCTCCTAATACAACAGTTAGCTCCAAGTGCCGCTAGCGGCATGGTAAGGTAACTAATCGTCCAACCTTACCGAATCAAATGTTGGGTACCCCATAGCAATCCTTTACCTCTATGAGCTAGGTGATGTTGGCTAATCCAAAAGATACAACAGTAACTCTAGGCACCTACCATTGACACAGTCCAATTACAAACTACTAACTATTACCATGCCATATCCACAGTAGCCATTAGCAACTTCACCTCTGTGAACCAGGGTGAGGCCGACTAATCCCTTGCAATAGCCCACATATTGATCATTGGCACGGTTCAATTACTCTCTATTACTACCTATATGTCTAGGTGGTTCACACTTGTGCAGGTCACACATAACAAGATTCACAATACTAGCCAAATGGATAAGTATATCCCAATAAAAAAAATCAAGAGACTATAGGTCCAAGATTAAATTTCACAAACACATAACAATACATAGAACTAACACAATATGTTCTCGCCTCAACATGTACCCTTAAGTAGATACCTACTATAAGGTCGCCAACCTATTCACTTCCTTATCTTTCTATTCAAAAGCATATTACGTATTGAGTACAAGTTATCAAGTTTTCTTAACTCTTTCATAATGTCATGTCCCTCATTAACCCCTTGATCATGGCAATAAAGATAAATAGATGAATAAGATAAAATAGTTATAATAATATTTTAATGAATATATACAGATAGATTCAATATATATTATTTATAATTTTACGTTAATATAATGAAGAAAGTATTAATAATATGGTACATAATATTATTAACAAATGAAAAATAATAATATTAAAAATAGATAAATAAATAATTGGTACAATTTAATTAATTATTAATATAATTAATAATAATAAATAAAGAAAATAAACAAATAAATAATCAATGACTACTATAATTATACAAATAAATAATAAATAATAATTAAATAAATAAATATTAAAATACAATTATAATAAAATAATAATTATAATAGTTAGATAAATCAATCAATATAAAGATATTAGACATATAGCTAAGTCTCAAACGCACATATAGACGGATAGTAACATCATAGATTATTCCACAGAGACAGGCTCGAGGATGTGGCAATTAAATGATTCACATACAATAAACTTTGATGTATCGCAAATACATAGTATATCACGTTGTAACCCATTACATATAAATTAACTGGTAACTATAGACAAGTTGGGATGTCACAATGGCAACAAGATACCCGATTATTCCAACATGGAAGGTGATTACCGTAAGGAAGGAAAACAATTTGATTAAGAAATTAATCTTGTATGTTTAGGCAACGATTGCTTTAGAAGATAAAAAGGCATCAGTTGCATTAGACGCATCATTTCATGCAACCATCCACTAATGAGGATTTAAATAAAGGTCGTGAACGACATATACAAGCAACTCAAGAACTCCTATAGTTTCTATTGCTCTCAATAGTTAGTCTCTGCCAATTCCGTCGGTGGAGAAGGTACGTTAGATGCAAACTGAGAGCAATCTCGAGAATCGCAATTGGAGATTGCTGAGTTGCAAATAGAGATCTCACACGAACGGATAAGACAGAATATCACTATAGACTAGAGCAAAAAGGAATAAGGAAAAAGATGTTGTCTACGAAGATCAAAATTGAAACAGAATGAAGGATTGAGAAGATAACATAGACGCATACCAATCATATCAAAAGTTCTTAGAATATCCAATATAATTGTATTGATCGATGGAATGAGATAGAAATGGTTAAAGATCACCATTGAATGAGAGATGCTAAGACGATCTATGTCATTCTCTTGCAATGAAGATCTATTCATTGGGCGAAACTTATAAATGGAGGATTTCGACGAGACCCAATATATTAATATAGTTTGGGAACTAGATTTGTATCATAAGAATTATTGTTCGGACATTTAATATAAAGCAGAGGCGATTTGATGAAAATAATATAACTTTATTATCGATAATATTGGATATATTATTATGGTTTGAGCTATTGTTGACACCTGAGACTAATATAAGCAGAGGAATTGTATTAGAAGATTGTCGAGGTTCAAGGTGTATTGGATGGATCTAAACAGTCGTAGTTCATTAAGTGGAGGGATAAACAAGAGCACATGTTAGAAACAATACATAACTTCAAATCAACCCTTATACATCAAACCATCAATTGGATTAGAAAGTGGTTGTCACATGTACTAAATTGATGAATATCAAGAACATTGATTGATCCTTGCCACAATAGTATGTATCTTGCATTGAATCGGATAATCACCATAAGCATCATCAGATAGAGAAGTTATACTATGACATCCATATTCAATATGGTGGAATAATGTTGACATATTTAAGTTGTCATTGGTTAAGTTAAAAGCAAACATCAATTCCACTGGTGAATTGATAGACTAGCAAACATCAATCCCACTGGTGAACCGGTAGACTAATCATACTCCTTATTCTATACCAGTCGACCAAACAGAGTGTCAACAATCAATCTTATAAGACATACAGGGGATGTATGACCAACCAGGTATAAGTTTGATACCGGTCGACTGCATGATAATCCGCGGAGCTGTCTTAGTTAAAACCGGATTATACGAAGCATTCATAATTGAAACCAAAATTAGCTTTTTAACTGGAGTTAGCTTTATTTCTACACAGATGTTTCAAGGTAAACTCAAGATCATTTTGAAAGTTTTTTGCATGCATGATTTATGGGTGAGTTTTCAGCTTGGCAGAACTATGAGAAAGTATTTTTAATAAGAATAATATCTTATAAATACAAGTCATGGTATACACAAGAAGTGTTGTTGAATGTTGAGAGCGTACAGAGTAGAGCAAGGAAAATATTCTGAGAAGTGAAAGACAGAGAAGGGTTCAATAGCCAAGCAGAGCAATAGGATAACAGGTATGATCTGATCAGACAAAAGGTGTCATTATAGATCATTGCTTTGAATTGTGAGAGCAGATTCAAATCCCTGAATCAGGCTAAACCCTAGCAGGTTTGTTGTATAAATCCCTTAACCGGGTAACATCTTAATTGGTGTTGAAAGTCCGTTTACAAGGCGACTCCTAACAGAATCAAGATCCTAACAGCTCTTCTACCAAATCCCTTTACCGGGTAGCACTCTTACAAGTGCTTTGTAAGCTCTTAACAGGGCACCTTTATTACTGCAGTAGTAAAGTTGTGAGTTTTGTCCCACTGTGGTTTTCTCCTTCTAACCGAGGGTATCCACGTATATATGTTGTGTTGACCTATGGATTTCTATTTTTGTTTATGAGTGATTGATTATATTCTGTTAATTCTGCAAGAATATATATAAGGTTTAATTAGAATAGAATTATATTTACTGATTCAACCCCCCCCCCTCTGAGTAACCATTAGGATTAACAAATAAATAATCTTTGTTGTAGGTAATATCATCTGATAGTGACTTCCATTTAGTGGATTGGAGTCTATGTAGAGAATATGGTATAGCTAATCATAAGCCTTGAGGAATCATCGAATAACACTCTCCGAAGAATTGAGTATAAATTTATAAACATGAAGAAGTCTCTTGCAATCGAAATATAGGAATTAAGTCCCAAATCCCATCGGACGAATCGGGGACATTACACATAATCATCTAATACCTTTGTTGGCCTCGTGTGAAGCCCACTAAGAGGGAAGGTCAACAAGTTAGGAACAACCCTCCTCTACGGACTTGAGGTCATAGGGGCATCCTTCGCCAAAGGACTACCAGCATACCCACTTCCAAACAAATCAAAGTCACGCGTAGTTCTCCTTACAAGGTTTTTCTCAAACGATTCCTATACACAAGTTTTCCATAATCAAATTTCATCACTATTCCCTTCCATCAAAAACACTTGACGATCAATTAGAAAACCATAAATAGTTTATAATTTACTAACTAGTACTATAACACTGTAGTTTCCCTTTTAGAGGATATCCAGGTTTTATAATTCATGAACCAACTTGAACATCCCAAGGTTTCTTTTAAAGACTAAGGGGCTAACCTTATTACTCAACCTGAAATTACCTTAGTCTCTTAATTGGTTATCTTTAGCATAGCTAGACCATGTAAAATATGGCATACATTATCCAATCTTCCACAACTAAATATAAGTCATCCTAGCTTAATGACAATTAATTAAATACCTACTAGCCATAACAGTAACCCTCTTTTAACAACTACCTATTATCATCTCTTCTAAAAACAATTACACTAGTTGTTGGTTCTATATTTTGAATATTCAAGGTTCGGATCATATTATTTCAAAAGGAAACAAAAGAATTCTAAGCATCCCCCATTTTCCTAGGAATTTATTAAAAGATGACACTAGCAAAGATCCCTATCCATCAATTTTGATGGACATTTTTATCCTTTTCCCAAGATCCAAGTGGGTGTAGGAAGACATTATGTTGTTAGGATTTAATTTAAAGTTTCAAAGACCTTTGCAAGAAGCCCATTTTGAACATATTTAGCTATGAGGGGTTCCTAAAGCCACATTTCTTGAGGCATTTTGTGAAACAACTCAAGAGATTTGTCTAATTTTTTCCATTTTAGATATAGCTTTTACCTCGTGTGTGGAGATAGGCAGTTATTGGACACTATTCCAATAGTCAACTAATATCTTCTTACGATTCTTGTTAGAACTCTTACATATCCATCCCATGGCTAGCTTTAATGACAATTTCTATGCTTGGAAATAATATTAAAAGTATAGAGGGCAACAATTATATCATATCCAAGGAATAACAACATACATTGAGCTAATATCAATCATCTATAAGTGATAGGTACCTAATTTGTGTAGCACTTCATTGATGGGATCATCATAGCAAATTTCACAACCTCCAATATCTTGTCTATTCCTATCTTCTTCTTTTTCTTTGGCTCTCCAACTCTTCTCCACATTTGTTCTAAAATCCTCGTCTTCATCCATCCTCGTTGAGGCCTCCCAAATTTTTCCCCTAAATGCAACAAAGTATCCCTAAAATGCAAAGAAATATCCCTTCACAAAGTCAAACAAAATGTCATCTTAACGTAATCAAAAGCGCCCTTGCTCCTCTTGTGGTCCTTTATGTGGCTTCTTTTAACTTCTACTCAACAATCCCCTTTCTTTGGCTCATAGAAATTCATTTCTTTTATAATCTGATGAGTGTCCATACAATAGGCTTACACATTAGTTTCAATAGACTCATTGCATATGGATGCCTTCCTCCTTCTCCGTTGTTGCAAGTCATGCCCCTTTTTTTTATCCCTTTCTTCTCCCTATCTTGATGACCTCTGATCCCCACAATTTTTGGGCCTCCAAATTTTGAATTGTGGGTCCTTTCTTCTTTGCTCTATATGCCATATTGTTCCTTTCCCTACAATTTTGGATGGCCTAAACATTGGGACCCAATACTTACATTGTTGATGTGCCCCCATTTTCTTCCTTTTCCATATCCTCATAAATACAAGTTCTCTTTTTGTCCCCTTTCTTGGTCAAAAAGTCATTTTATTTTTTTATTACTTTTCCACACCCACCCATCCAACTTGAAGGTCAATGGTGATGGATGTGACATCCTTCATACAATGGTCAACTATCAGCAGTCCATAGTGCACCCCAAAGAGAAAAGTAATGTTGGTGCATTGTGATGGAGCCCTGATTTCATAAAATCAGGGCATCCATTTGATGACCATTCTATTTATCCCTTTTCTTCTTTTGGTCTTATTTTTTAAATTGTTAATCATTTTTACTTAAAAACCAAATTTTCATATTAAGTAAATTGCTATACTATAGATGATAATAATACTTATGATTTAAATATTTTATGATATGTTTTGTTCCTTCATAGATTTTCTGTTAGTTGTACAGGATTCTTTATTGATAAGGATTATTTTTGGACAATATTAATCCTAAGCACTATTTTAAAATGTTTGGATCAATCAGCAATCTTGGCTTAATAAAGTGCTTTGAAATATATCTTTCACATATGCTGAAGTCAAATGTCATTTGCTCCATAATGTTGAAATTTTCACATATGACGCTGTGCAATACCCTGCACACAAAATAACAGCAGAATCGGAAGTTTGTAACATTTACATTTCGAAGGAAGTATTCTCTATTACCATTGGAGTTATAAGATGAGTAAGGAATGGTAAAGAAGATTTGAAATTGTAAATTATACTTGTTCCATATGTGTAAGATGCCTTAAACTGCCAGACAAACGAATGTAAAAAATCATAATACTTAACATTTTAATCTTTGGTTTCCACGCGGTAGGGAGCCGTCTGAAAAGAAAGAGTGTATTTATTGCATTTAATGAAATATGTTTGATTGATATGTTGATCATCTGGCGGGGGGAACAGAACAAAGTGACAAGCCCATGGAACACGTGAGAATTAATGATCATCAGAATATGGATCTTTCATTAGATAATCCAAACTGCAAGATATGATAAGTCAGTATTGGAAGAAGAGAGATATCTGGTGATGTGCGCAGGAGGAAGACGTGATTGTAAGAAGAGACAATTGAGGACCTTGAAAACGTATGAAGTGCTCTCACGTAACAAAGATATTTCATGCTGCAGAGAAGCACAACTGAAAGCGGTATCAGCGTGGAGTGCATAAGGCGGCATCAGTATGGAGTTGTGTTTACGGGAGGGACATTGCCATATTTTCGAAATGATAAGGGTTCTTCAGAGAAGCATCTCCACCAATCACGTTACTCCCGTGCCAAAGAAATTGAGTTGTTTTTTAAAAAACGGGAGCATCCACCTATCCTCTTCGGGCTATTGTCTTATATAATACAATGAGTATCAAATATAAATTTTGGTGGAGTTACGTTATAAATTAACAAATATACGGTTGTGTGCCACGAAGCGCTGGCATCTTTATTCATACGATTCTTTGAAGACATTTATGATTATGAATTAACAAGTGTATAGTCACTTGTTATGAAGCTGCACGTTGGTTCATAAAATCCAACTTCCACCTGTCGCTCACATCCTTTCCCGTGAGAGAAGACTTGGTTCTGTTAAAATATAATTTCAACAAAAGACAAACATACTAGTATCATTTATGAAGCATTGTGTCTTACAAATAAAAACTACACAACTATTAATTAGTTTCCTGTTATGAAGAGGTGCGGTGTTTGGGAAAGCAACTGCATGCCTTCCCCTTTTATATAAATGTAAGATAGAAAAATCAAAGAGGGGGACAAGAACACAGCCGGTTGAAAAAACTGGCAGAATACTATATTTGGATATATTATTCTTGCATTGGCAAAGGGATGAAATTTTTGAACTAAGCCCGTGAATGGCGAATTTTTGAGTAAATATATTCGAATTGCTGAGTCTAGAGTCAAATTGTATTGGGTTGATCATCCGTAAGGAGTGTCCTTAATGCAATCTTGTTTCAAGCAAAATCTGTAAGCATATTTATTTTGTTTGTGTGTATTAGAGTTTTTAAATTATTATTAAGTTGTGTCCTTTATAAATATTTTTTATTGATTTCTATAAATATTTTAATATTTGGATAAGTGGACTGGATCATTATTGCATTTTAAACTTGATAAACATAGATATAGTGAAATACTTAATTGTTTCCATATTTATGTTTGGTTTGTCTCCACATCACAAGAGTTAAAATACATCCTAGACTAGTTTAAAATAGCGTTCATATAATTGATCTGTCGCGTCTAGATTATTATTTTATTTATAGTTTTAAATTCATTAAAGTTTTATAAAGTTGTACGTTTCAGCTTATAATATTGACTCTGTATGCCCATTTAATTAGGCACTTGTCTTTATATTACTCTTAATTCATAATTCATATGCTGGCATTTATTTCATCTCTCCTTTGAAGATTTAATATATTCATTTGTGGCATTAATCCATAATTATTATTTAAAACACTTATATTTATACAATTATTTACTTTTGTTATTACTTCATAATTTGCAAAGCTTTCTATAACTCTTGCCATTCTGTAAGCTTTCATTATATTCGCATTTTAACCATTCTGCTATAAGCATCCTGGGCTTAAGTGTTTTGTTCAGGATCAGGTGCACCCGCCTTGGCCTTGCAGAGCCAGAAGTGCAGGGAACTCGGATTATACCATTAGTTCCGTCAAGTTGGCCATAGCCGGTTGGATATCCCAGCATCAAGTTGGCAAGAATCGTAGGATTCCAATCTGCAGTTTTGGGAACCAACAGATTGGCGACTCTGCTGAGGAGAGTTGCTCACAATACATATTGTGAAGTTACCTAGAATTTCTAATTTTGCAAACCAGAATCTGTAAGTAGTTCTATCAGTTTGTTTGGAAGCATACTCTATTGGAAGTGAGAACCTGGAAGATCAACAAATCAATACATTCCTCGAAAGAGGTGGCGACTCTATTCAATACAATTTTCATTTGGTAGCTCTACTGAGGGAAAAGACTCAGAAGGAGATGGTGGATAGGTTTTTCAAATGTATCGATCATTTGAAAGAAAGCCTTTTATTCCAAATGGCATCAGGCCATTGGATTTCAGCAAGTTTGATTATGAACCTAGCAAGTTATCCCCAAAACTTTCACAACTTGTGCCAAAGTTTCATGGAGAATGGGATGATTCTGCACTTCAACATTTGGATGCGTTTTATACATTCATAGAAGACTATGAGGTTGATGCAGAAGATCAGTTGATGAAGTTGTTTGTCAGAACATTGAAGGACAATGCGAGACAGGCTTATGAATCACTACCTACACAATGTATCTCGTCTTGGAAAGAGTTTGAACAATGGTTCCTATATGAGTTTCATGATGCAAGCGAGGAAGACGACTTGTATTATGAACAGTTTGAAGACCAAAGCTGTAGCATGGAAGAGGATCATAGTATGTCTCTACTTGATGCATTTTTCAGTTTGGAGAGATTTGAAGGGGAGTCTTCTGCACACTTATTCACGCGGATGGTAAATATATATTAGAAGATACCTGTAACAATTATGCCTTCACAAAAAGAAATAATGAGAAAGGTCAAAAACCTGGGAATCTCGTTAGGTGACGCTGATCTAAAGCTTCTTTTTCAGATATTAGAAGATGATGAAGACGGAGAAGAGGACTCTTATGATCAGATTGAACAAAGCTTTGTGCTTGATGAAAATCGTAGTGATGATGAAGAAAATCTAAATTACATATCCCCTTTGGACACATTTTTGAACTTAGAGAAACAAGACGAAAAATCTGCAGTACAATTCTTCATGAGGATGTTTAATATCTGTCAAGAAATACCTTTAGAATGCAGACCTCCAGCCTCTGATCTTTTCAACAGAATGCGAGAACTAGGTCTCTTACATGATCATCAATTCCTTACCTTTCTCAAACTTATGGATAAAGAATTTATTGTAGAAGAGAATAAATATGCATATGAATTAGGTGATGTTTCAAATCCAACTATAGAAGAAATTTTTGATCCCATTGAAGAAGAATCTGATCACAATGAGACCGGAAAAGAATTAAATTGTGGGGAATATGGAAATGAGGAAGAAGATTCTCTCAGCGCGAATGAAATTTCAGCCTTATTGGACATGGAATATAAGCTGTATGTTGAAAAGAATGGCCCAAATTTTTTCTCAAAACGGAATAGTGGATCAACACATATTCAGAAAGTGTTTGATAAATCCCAAGAAGGTATAATATTTGATGAACCTATGATTGATTTTGAGAGTTTATCAGATTTATTCCCTATAAGGCATGAAGAATTACTTTTGAGAAACAAAGCATCTTGTGAAGTTCATCCATATTGCTTTCATGGGAAGGAAAGCTATGAACCAGAAAGAGTATACATTTCTCAGGAGGTTGACACAACTCATGATATGCATTCAGAAGGTGAAACATTTTTCAGTTCATCCTATGAGCAAGAAATACAATCATACGAACATGGTTTTGAAAATTCTCCAAGTGTCATATTTGATCATATTTTTTATAGAAGAGGAGAAATAATTTCTGAATGTGAGCAATTTTCAAAACTTTCTTATGATGAGGAACAACATTTAGAGAATTGTGCAAAGAAGATTTATCCATATGCTTGCGTAATTGATCAAAAGCATAGGATCTTTCGGTCATTATAGAGAACATAATGCATGAGGATTTATCAAAGGCTAAACAAAAGTCAGATGCTGAGGATTGTATTCATGAAGCAGAGACAGTAGGTATTGCTCATAAGAGTGATGCAGTTGATACAGGTATGAAGTATGAGCAGCATACTGAGGTAAGTATCCCTGAGGACTCTATGATAATATTTGTTAAGGATATGTTTATGGAAATACTTTTAAGTTTTCATCATAAATCCTTTGAGGATTTTTCTTCCATATGCATTGATCAAATGAGTCAACCGAGAAATGAGATGCTAGGATTAAAATACAATGAAATTTATTTCTTTTTAAATGATCTTGTTGATAAAGCAAGGGTAAAATTTTATTCTAGACAAGTAATGAAGGAAAAGTACATGTTATGCAATGTTTGTTTTTTAACATTTGTTAATGGATCAGATTTTATTAAGGAACGGTGTGATACCATACTCAGGAGATCCAAAGTGTTATATGATCAGGATAAGGTATTTGATAGAGGAAAGACATGGTGTTCATTTTTGGGGGGCCTGGGCCACCCTATCTACACCTTGCATCATGTGAAGCATGGATGCTCGGTCTGCTCCTCTAGAGATAGCTGGGATACTCATCATGCTCGCAAGGAACATGTGTCCCCAACAAGAGCCACTGATGGAGCCCTGATTTCATAAAATCAGGGCATCCATTTGATCACCATTCTATTTATCCCTTTTCTTCTTTTGGTCTTATTTTTTAAATTGTTAATCATTTTTACTTAAAAACCAAATTTTCATATGAAGTAAATTGCTATACTATAGATGATAATAATACTTATGATTTAAATATTTTATGATACGTTTTGTTCCTTCATAGATTTTCTATTAGTTGTACAGGATTCTTTATTGATAAGGATTATTTTTGGACAATATTAATCCTAAGCACTATTTTAAAATGTTTGGATCAATCAGCAATCTTGGTTTAATAAAGTGCTTTGAAATATATCTTTCACATATGCTGAAGTCAAACGTCATTTGCTCTATAATGTTGAAAGTTTCACATATGACGTTGTGCAATAACCTGCACACAAAATAACAGCAGAATCGGAAGTTTGTAACATTTACATTTCAAAGGAAGTATTCTCTATTACTATTGGAGTTATAAGATGAGTAAGGAATGGTAAAGAAGATTTGAAATTGTAAATTATACTTGTTCCATATGTGTAAGATGCCTTAAACTGCCAGACAAACGAATGTAAAAAATCATTACTCAGTAGGGAGCCGTCTGAAAAGAAAGAGTGTATTTATCGCATTTAATGAAATATGTTTGATTGATATGTTGATCATCTGGCGCAGGGAACAGAACAAAGTGACAAGCCCATGGAACACGTGAGAATTAATGATCATCAGAACATGGATCTTTCATTAGATAATCCAGACTACAAGATATGATAAGTCAGTATTGGAAGAAGAGAGATATCTGGAGATGTGCGCAGGAGGAAGACGTGATTGTAAGAAGAGACAATTGAGGACCTTGAAAACGTATGAAGTGCTCTCACGTAACAAAGATATTTCATGCTGTAAAGAAGCACAACTGAAAGCGGTATCAACGTGGAGTGCATAAGGCAGCATTAGTATGGAGTTGCGTTTACAGGAGGGACATTGCCATATTTTCGAAATGATAAGGGTTCTTCAGAGAAGCATCTCCACCACTCATGATACTCCCATGCCAAAGAAATTGAGTTGTTTTTAAAAAACGGCAACATCCACCTATCCTCTTCGGGCTATTGTCTTATATAATACGATGAGTATCAAATATTTGTTAAGATATAGCTTCATTCGTGTGTGTATATATATATATATATATATATATATATATATATATATATATATATTATACTATACTATACATTAAAGAGTTGTAATTTATATTGTTATTATCATATTATCATTATTATATTTATAATATAATAATGATAATATCATAATACAATATTATGATATTACATTAATATTGATCGAACTATGTTCGATATCTATCATAACTATTAGCATCGACTATTAAGTCGAATGTATGAATGAACGGCACTAAACATACAGCCGACTACACTAATGTAAGTCGCTGCAACAACAGTCGCTAGCACTAATGTAATCAGCGACCATGGGACGTGCCCTTTCACTTTCGAAGGGACATAATGTTTGCTGTCACCCTATCATCAGCATATATATGTATGCTGTGATCGCAGGGATAATACAATCAATAACAGAGTACACTGCTATTATCACCTGCGGTCACAACATATAATATAATATATTCAGTATAAATATAAAAGCATCACAGTATATTTATATATCAGAACCGTCGTTTATCAGTGTATAGATAAAACAGTAAATTATATTCCCAAGCTCTGATTTCCTAACAATATTAATTTTGGTGGAGTTACGTTATAAATTAACAAATATATGGTTGTGTGCCACGAAGCGCTGGCATCTTTATTCATACAATTCTTTGAAGACATTTATGATTATGAATTAACAAATGTATAGTCACTTGTTATGAAGCAACACGTTGGTTCATAAAATCCAACTTCCACCTGTCGCTCACATCCTTTCCCGTGAGAGAAGACTTGGTTCTGTTAAAATATAATTTCAACAAAAGACAAACATACTGGTATCATTTATGAAGCATTGTGTCTTACAAATAAAAACTACACAACTATTAATTAGTTTCCTTTTATGAAGAGGTGCGGTGTTTGGGAAAGCAACTGCATGCCTTCCCCTTTTATATAAATGTAAGATAGAAAAATCAAAGAGGGGGACAAGAACACAGCCGGTTGAAAAAACTGGCAGAATACTATATTTGGATATATTATTCTTGCATTGGCAAAGGGATGAAATTTTTGAACTAAGCCTGTGAATGGCGAATTTTTGAGTAAATATATTCAAATTGCTGAGTCTGGAGTCAAATTGTATTGGTTTGATCATCCGTAAGGAGTGTCCTTAATGCAATCTTGTTTCAGGCAAAATCTGTAAGCGTATTTATTTTGTTTGTGCGTATTAGAGTTTTTAAATTATTATTAAGTTGTGTCCTTTATAAATATTTTTTATTGATTTCTATAAATATTTTAATATTTGGATAAGTGGATTGGATCATTATTGCATTTTAAATTTGATAAACATAGATATAGTGAAATACTTAATTGTTTCCATATTTATGTCTGGTTTGTCTCCGCATCACAGGAGTTAAAATACATCCTAGACTAGTTTAAAATAGTGTTCATATAATTGATATGTCGCGTCTGGATTATTATTTTATTTATAGTTTTAAATTCAGTAAAGTTTTATAAAGTTGTACGTTTCAGCTTATAATATTGACTCTGTATGCCCATTTAATTAGGCACTTGTCTTTATATTACTCTTAATTCATAATTCATATGCTGGCATTTATTTCATCTCTCCTTTGAAGATTTAATATATTCATTTGTGGCATTAATCCATAATTATTATTTAAAACACTCTTATATTTATACAATTATTTACTTTTGTTATTACTTCATAATTTGCAAAGCTTTCTATAATTCTTGCCATTTTGTAAGCTTTCATTATATTCACATTTTAACCATTCAGCTATAAGCATCCTGGGCTTAAGTGTTTTGTTCAAGATCAGGTGCACCTGCCTTGGCCTTGTAGAGCCAGAAGTGCAAGGAACTCAGATTATACCGTTAGTTCCGTCATGTTGGCCATAGCCGGTTAGATATCCCAACATCGAGTTGGCAAGACTCGTAGGATTCTAATTTGTGGTTTTTGGAACCAACACATTGCACACTACACCGTGAGTTCCATTCCTTTCCTTGGCTTTGCACTAGCAGAACATTGGGAAGGGCATTCAAAGTTTCTCATACTATAGTGGAGGTTCCTCCCCAACCCAAAAAGGTCAAGTATATCATCAAACTACAAGGAAGAGGATTTCATCAATCTCATCCTACACCAAAAATCCATCCTCATCCCCAAAGATATCACAAATGGTGAACCAACATAGCTTGATGGATTCCAACTTAACTGCCTATTGGCCAATAACCACAAGTATATTCACCCAGGAAGAAATGGCTTTCAACATATACCACTTGGTGACCAAAGTAATATTATCATATATCTTCTTCACAATACTAGGTAGAACTCACCATCAATCACCCCTATCCTATAGGTTAATGCCAATGAAGTCTTTTGATACAATGGTTAGCTTTGGTTACCGCTACTCGCACGATAAGGTAACTACCGGTGTGACCTTATTGTATCAAATCCTAGACAGGCCCTAGCAATCCTTCACCTCTATGAACCAAGTGAATGTTGGCTAATCCAAAAGATACAATACTAGTTCTAGGCATCCGCCATTGGCACAGTTCAATGGAAACCATCTAATTGTTATTGTATCATCTCCAAGGTAGCCATTGGAAACTTCACCTCTATGAACCAAGTGATGGATAAATAATTCTTTGCACTAGCCCAAACATCAATCATTGGCACAGTCTGTTGCCTAATCCGAAAGATACAATACTGGTTCTAGGCAGCCACCATTGGCACAGTCCAATGGAAACCATCTAATTGTTATTGTATCATCTCCAGGGTATCCATTGGCAACTTCACCTTCGTGAACCAAGTGAGGGCTAACTAATTCTTGCCTAGACATCAATCATTGGCACAGTCCAATGACTATCTGCCACAGTGATGGTCACACATAACAAGATTCACGATACTAGTCAAATGGATAAGTATATGCCAATCAAACAAATTAGGAGACTATAGGTCAAAGCTGAAATTTCACGAACACATAACAATTGCATAGAACCAACATAAGATGGCTTTGACTCCACATGTATCCTTAAGTAGATACTGACTATAAGGTAGTCAACCCATTCACTTCCTTACCTTGCTATTCAAAAGAACGTTACATATTAAATACAAGTTATCAAGAAACATTTACACACAGCTGAATCAAAAAATATTTCTTGCTATCTTTCATAACCATCTATTACCTGTTTCGGCCTTATTTGAAGCCTACTAAGAGGGAAGGTCAGCAAGTTAGGAACAACCCCAAACCTTGAAGTTATCCCCCGTCCCCACACCCCTACAAACTTGAGGTCAAGCAGGCATCCTTCGCCCAAGGACCGCCTACATACCCGAATCCAAGCATACCAAAGTCACACGTAGTTCTCCTTACAAGGTTTCTCTCAAACTATTTGTATACGTTAGTTCCTTCATGATTAATTTTCATCAGTATCTCCCTTCCATTAAAAAAAAACCTAACGATAAGTTAGAAAACCATAAAAATTTTATAATAAAGTAACATGTACTATAACACTTCCCTTTCTAGGCATATTCAGATTATGTTATTCAAAAACAAACTTGAACATCCCAGGATTTGTTTTATAGACCTAGGGGTTAACCTTATTACTCAAACTGAAATTACCTTAGTTTACACAAACCATATACTTATGACTAAGCTAAGATACTAGGCCATAGTGGATGAAGTCCATTATTGCAGTCATAATTGCCACATCCAAAAGATATATTCAAGGCAAGGCCATGTCGTTTTTATTTGGGCTAGCTAACAAGAATGAACAATACCCTTGGGTATTCCGCTATAGGTTGAAGATGACTTACCACTCTAAAGAAGCATACCGAGGCATTAGATTGTTTAGGCAAGCTTGGTTCCGTCTAAGATTAGGAAATCAATAAGGTATTAAATCCATACAAGGTAGTATTCATAGATCGTTACCATCCATCAATAATGACAAAGTCTTTATAAATCTCCCGATGAGGTCCCCCCATACAAAGGTGCAATAATATCAAGTACCATAATCATATTATAGTATATTGTCTCATCCATATTTTACTACAATGTTCATCTAATTTACCTAGGTCTACCCCATTATGCTATCATTTAGTGCAAGCATAAAATGACCATCTCTATCATCATATTATTTTACATCATCACAACCAAAATAACATAAAATCCTTTTGAACCTCAAAAAACGTCTATCCATGTTGACAAACTTGAGTTAAGCATGAGAAATATTTGAGTCCTACAGTTTCATGTTAGTTAGAAACATTATGCTAATCATATCTTCATGTAAAGATATACATTTCATAGTGCTAGGGGTACAGATATTCTTAGCGTCAAGATTTTATTTTCCTTATAATTGCAAACAACATGCTAAGATACCTACCATAACATAAGATTTTCCTAATATCATTACCAAATATAAAGAACTCGTGCTTAAAGATCATCCACTAATATTTCACTTGGAGTTTTTTAACAAAATTCATATTATGTACCAATGTCATAGTCTTTTAACTAGTTGCCTTTAGGATAGGTAGACCATGTAAAATATAGTACATTATCCAATCTTTGACACCTAAATAAAAATCATCCTAGCTCAATAACAATTCATTAAATACCTTCTAGCCATAAGAGTAACCCTCTTTAAACAACTGCCTGTTATTCTCTCTTCTAAAAAGGATTATGCTATTTGTCGGTTCTATATTTGGAATATTCAAGGTTTTTGTTTATATTATGTCAAACAGAGACAAAAGACCTTTAAGAATCCCCCATTTCCCTAGGATTTTATTGAAAGATGACAATCCCTAGTGGCTTTGTCATTACAACAACAAACAAAGATCCCTCTTTATTAATATCGATGGGCATTTTTATCCTTTTCCCAAGTTTTAATTGGGTGCACACAAACCTTATGCTGTTTGGATTTTATTTAAAGTTTCAAATACCTTTCCAAGAAACCCATTATGAACATATTTAGATATGAGGCTTTCCCTAAAGCCACATTTGAGTCATTTCGTAAAACAATGCAAGAGCTTTGTCTAATTTTTTCCCATTGTAGATATAGGTTTTACCTTGTGTGTGGAGAGAGGTAGTTATTCCACTATTCCTGTAGTCACCTAATATCTTCTACTTGCAATCTTGGATAGAACTCTTACCTATCCATTGCATAGCTCACATGAATGACAACTTCTACATTTGAAAATAATATTAATACATATTGAAGGCAACAATTATATCATATCGAAGGAATAAAAAAATACATTGAGCTAAAACATCAATCATTTGCATGTGATAGGTACCTGATTTGTTAGCACTTCATTGGTGGGATTACTATAGTAGATTTCAAAACCTCCATTCTATTGCCTCTTCCAAGGTTCTTTTTTTATTTGGCTCTCCAACTCTTCTTTGAATGTGTTTTGAAATCCTCGTTCTCATCCGTCCTAGTTGCGGCCTCCCAACTTATGCCCCTAAATGCAACAAAATCTCCCAAAAATGCAAGGAAATATCGCTTCTTAATGTCAAACCAGATGCCATTTTAAAGTCGTCAAAAGCACCCTTGCTCCCCCTATAATCATTTCTTTGTGTTCCTTTAACATCTACTCAAGAATACCCTATCTCTAGCTCCAAAAAATCCCTCTATCTTTTATGCTCTAATGAGCATCCACACCCTAGGCATACTCGCCACATTCAGCAAAGTCGTTGCATATGAGTGTCATTCGTCCTACGTCGTTGCAAGTCATGCATGTGTCTTTTCTCCCCCTCCTATTGACTTTTTCTCCCCACTTTTATTGTGCCTCCAAATTTATGAGTACATGGGTCCACTTTTCACTGTATATGCCATATTGTTTCTTGCCCTCCAATTTTGGATGGCCTAAAGACTAGGACGAAATACCTGCATTAATGATGTGCCCCCATTTTCCTCTTTTGCCCCATTCTAATACATACAAGTTGTCTCTTCATCTCATTTCTTGTTCCAAAAGTCATTCCATTTTTTGTTACATATCCACACCCACCCAATTTAACTTGGAGGTCGTCGGTAAGGTATGTGACATCCTTCCCTCCTAGGGAATAAGTCATCTTGACTTATTGGATGGTTGCACTCGTTAATTTCTTGAAAATGCTTGGTCACTAGCCAAGCTAACATTATGCTCATCATATCTTCATGTAAAGATATACATTTCATAGTATTAGTGGCAGTGATATTCTTAATGTCATGGCTTCATTATCTTATTATGGAACCCATTATTCTTGTAATAGCTTGATTCTCAAACTAGACAATTTTGTCACTTGACATACAGCTCACTAATTATTGTAATTGCAAAAACCAACATGCTAAGGTGCCCGCCATAACATAATATGTTCCTGATATAATTACCAAATATAAAGAGCTTGTGCTTAAAACTCATCCATGAATCTTTCATTTGGACTTATTAAACAAACTTCATATCATGTATTATTGTCATAGTCTTTTTATCAATTGTCTTTTGGATAACTAGAACATGTAAATTACACTACATTATCCAATCTTTCACACCCAAATATAAGTCATCCTAGCTTAATAGAAATTAATTAAAAACCTATTGACCATAAGAGTAACCCTCTTTTAACAACTACCTAATATTCTCTCTTCTAAAAAGGATTAGGCTAGTTGTTGGTTCTATGTTTTGAATATTAAAGGTTTGGTTATATTATGTCAAAAAGTGATAAAAGAACTCTAAGCATCCCCTATTTCCCTAAGAATTTATTGAAAGATGACACTACCTAGAGGCTTTGTCATTACAACAACTAACACAGATCTCTTTTTATCAACTTTGATGGGCATTTTTGTCCTTTTCCCAAGTTCCAAATCGGGTGTAGGCAGACATCATCTTGTTCAAAATCAATTCAAAGTTTCAAAGACCTTTTTAAGAAGCACATTTTGAACATATTTGGCTATGAGGGATTCCCTAAAGCCACATTTATTGAGGCATTTTGTCAAACAACTTAAGAGCTTTGTCTATTTTTTTCCATTTTACATATAGTTTTGACCTTGTGTGTGGAGATAGGCCATTATTCCACTATTCCAATAGTCACTTAACATCTTCTACTTGTAGTTCTGGTTAGAACTCTTACCTATACATCCCATGGCTAGCTCTAATGAAAACTTCTAAGCTTGGAAATAATATTAATATTATTAATAAGTATAGAGGGAAACAATTATATCATATCCAAAGAATAACAACATACATGGACCTAATATATCAATCATCTACAAGTGATAGGTACCTAATTTGTGTAGCGCTTCATTGAGGGGATCACAATAGTAGATTTCACAACCTCCAATCTCTTGCCGCTTCCTAGATTTTTTTTATTTGGCTCTCCGACCCTTCTCTAAATGCATTCTAAAATCCTCATCTTAATCCATCCTAGTTGGGGCCTCTCAACTTGTACCCCTAAATGCAACACAATCTCCCTAAAATGCAAGGAAGTATCCCTTCTAAAATTCAAACAAAATGTCATCTTAACGTACTCAAAAGTGCCCTTTTTTGTGTTCATTTAACTTCTTCTCAACAATCCCCTTTCTATGGCTCAAAGAAATCCATATCTTCTATGCTTTGGTGAGTGTCCATACCCTATGCTTACCTGTCACTTTCAGCATAGTCATTGCATATGGATGCCATCCCTCCTACATTGTGGCAAGTCATGCCCCTTTCTTTTATCCCTCTATTCTCCCCCTTCTGTCAACCTTTGATCACCACAATTTTTGTGCCTCCAAATCTATTGGTTCGTGGGTCCTTTTTTATTTTCTCTGTGTCATACTATTCCTTTCCCTACAATTTTGGATGGCCTAGAGACTAGGACGAAATACTTGCATTAATGATGTGCCACCGTTCTCTTTCTTTCCCCTATCTTCATAAATACAAGTTGTCACTTTGTCCCCTTTCTTGCTCCAAAGTCTTTTCATTTTTTATTACTTTTCCACCCCCACCCCATCCAATTTGAAGGTTATCGGTCATGAATGTCCATAGTGCATCCCAAAGAACAAAGGAATGTCAGTGCATTGTGCACTAAACTATGGTCCCATTCCTTTCTCTGGTCTTTTGCAGTAGCGGATAATTGGAAAGAGGATTCAATGTATCTCATACTACATTGGGGTTTGTCCCCAACACAACAAGGTCGATTATAGATCAAACAACAAGGAAGAGAATTCAGTCCACCTCGTCCTATATAGTGGGTCCATCCTCATTCTCAAAGATATCTACAAGTAGTGAACCAACATAGTCCAGTGGATTCCAACTTAATTACCTATTTGCCAATAACTACAAGTTTGTCCACCTAGGAAGAAGTACCTTTCGACATATACCACCTAGTGACCTTACTTATATTGTCAGCTATCTTCTTCACAATCCCAGGTAAAATTCAGCATCAATCACCCCCATGCTATAGGTGACTACCAATGAACCCTCCTAATACAACAGTTAGCTTTGTTTGTCGCTACCTACATAGTAAGGTAACTACTCATGCAACCTTACCATAACAAATCTTGGATAGCCTCTAGCAATCCTTCACCTCTGTGAACCAAGTGAATGTTAGCTAATCCAAAAGATACAATAATAGCTCTAGGCACCCTCCATTGGCACAGTACAATGACAACTAACTAATAGTTACCTTATCATCTCCAGGGCATCCATTGGCAATTTCATCTCTATGAACCAAGTGAAGGTCGACTAATCCCTTGCACTAGCCTAGACATCAATCATTGGCACAGTCCAATGATTGTCTACCGCTGCATATATCACAGTGATTCATACTTTTGATGGTCTCACATAACAAGATTCACAATACTAGTCAAAAGGATAAGTATATCCCAATCAAACAAATTAGGAGACTATAGGTCCAAGATTAAATTTCATAAACACATAACAATTACATGGAACAAAATGGCCTCGACTCAACATGTACCCTTGAGTAGATACCAACTATAAAGAAGTCAAATCATTCACTTCCTTACCTTGCTATTGTTATCTCTCAAAAATGCACCCTGCTAGATAGCTAGAATCTAGCCTTCTGGAGAAACATGGAAACACTCCTGGGCTGTGGGTTTCCCAAAAAACGGAGTGAATCTCCGGGTTCTAGGCCGGTTCCTATATGATGATCACCTTATTTGCCTTTTGAAGGACTGAAAACTGAAACTGATGGAGAAAAAGGATAGAAGGATTGCATAAAAGTAACACTGAACAGGAAAAGCTTAAGATAGAAACTTGAGGTGATACACCAAAACTGAAAGTTGGGAAAAATAATGCCTTAACACAATGAAACCTTCTTGAAAACAGACCAATACTTGACACAATATTGATGTCAAGATACCCACATATAAATGCTTTGTAAGAAGGATGCTCTTTACTTCAAATACGTAACAGGAACAAAGACATTCACAGCTAAGAATCTGAAATATAACCCACAACTTACAACCTATATGACTATCAAAACATTCATTTGCAGATGTTAAAACTGAGACAACTTACTAAAGGATCATAGATAGATCACAGCAATAAGCATCAAATCAGATAGACTCACATACAACAAGATGAACTCAATAAAGGCCTCCAATCTGTATTTTATTCATGCTTCAAAGGTGACACAGAATCATTCCCATGACTGAGCTACAAGCAAAAATGACAGAGAACTAAGAAGGATCTGAAATAATCACTCTCTAAGCTATCTGCATAAAATTTTCTAACTCCCTTTACAAAGAGTACTCAGCCCCTATTTATACAATCTTCCTCAACCACATGAGGGTAAAATATCAAGGGGTCGGATGCAGAGAAAAAGGCAGAAATTAAGCCTTAAAAGCCTCTGAAAACATGTGTCCAAGTGGCTCAGAAGTCATCACCAGATAATATCAACATAAATTCTGCTCAGAAACGCGTCAGATCCCTCTAGAAGACTCATAAAAATCTCTGAAACTGCAATAACTCTACTGCAGAGAAAACAGCTTTATCCAATGACTCAACACTTAGGAAAAATTAAAAAATATCTGCCTTTCAACTTTAAACTTTTATAAGAGACAATTAGATATTATTTTTTGCATAAAATATTTATTAAATAATTTCTATTTCATAACGAAATACAATTATTTAATAATTGATTTAATAATAATTTATTATAATATAACTTATTTATTTATTTATTTTGGAAATATTAATTATTTTTAAATAATATCCTAAGTGATAAATATTAAATATATTATATTTCATATGTGAAATATAAACTATTTAATATTTATTTTATTATTTAGGATTATATTGAAAATAATTAATATTTATCAAAATAAAAGAAATAAGTTATATAATAATAAATTAAAAAAAATAAATATTTAATTTAATTTATTTAAGTTTAAAGTTGAAAGGCAAAATAAAAATTTTAATTTTTTTGCTAAGTGTCAAATACAAAAAGAAAAACACTAGACGGCATAGCAAAGTGCCGACATTTGGCGACCAAGGGGGATATAGGGTATTTGAACCCTCGTTGCATTTCATTTTGTATTTTTACATCTCATTTTTTGTCTTTGGCTGGCGAAGAAGAAGGAAGGAGGGTTCGAAACCCTAGCCGCCATGAATTCTTTGACGTAAACTCCTCTCTGCTGCTTCCCCTTTTCACAGTTTTTCTGGTTAAAAACTCGCCATGCTGCCTGGGTTCGAGCCGCCATGGATTTTTGGAAAGGTAAGCTTGTGGTTTGCACGAAAACGTGCCATAATTTTTAACAAAATGTCTTCTTCTCTGCTGCTGCTATCTGAACGAAACCATTAAAAGACGTGGGTCTTTTAGAAGAGCTGTTCTGTTAAGATTTTGGGTCGAAACCCCTCTTTTTTCTGTGCATATCATCACTATTTTTAAGGAAGAAAGCCGCCTTTCTGAACATGGCCGCCATGATTTTTATATCTCTGTTATAGTTGCGTTTTGTTCAAAATGAAATCTCTGCGTATTGTTCAAAATGAAATCTCTGTTATATTTCATTGTAAAAAAGGGCACCATAAAATTTCTTTTTCCTGTGCATAGAAATGTTGTTTCTCTGCTATAAATGCTTTTAAAATGAAAACTCTGCACATTGAATACTTTCTCGAGGCTTGCTTTCATGTCCCTTGATAAGATTCAAAACAATGATAGGATTCCCATATCTCTTTACAAGATTCTCAAAATGAAGTTTTGTAGCCTGATATGTCTGATCCTTTTTTTTTTTTGTAATATAATATCAAACTTTAAATTTAAGCATGAAGTTTCCTGAGACCAGTACAGGGGTATTGAGCCCCGATGTTGGACAACAGAGCAAACTTGCTGTGGGCTTTCTTCAGACACATCTTCAAAAACAATCTGCTCTGTTTCAACATCATTTGCTACTCTACCTTTATCATTAACTCCTCGTTTCAAATACCTTGTTTCAGCATAATGTCTTGAACGCCTGGCGATGAGAGTCAAACTCAATTCAGAACCATTGTCATCATTTTCATTATCTTCTTTTCTTCGTTTCAATCTCTCAAAATACGGTATCTAATGATTCAGTTGTAGAAATTTGTGGCCTGGACTCCTCTCTTTCCTGAAGCTGCCGTAGGGGAACAAATTTTTTGGCTCCTAGATTTGCTTTCATACTTTGTAGATTTGACTTCATTGACCCCCACTTCGTTGCTAAGCCAGAAGGAATATCAAACTAGTTTCTGCTGTTAGGTATATTATCAGAGTTACTAGGCTGAGTAACATTCCTTATATCCTGTCTCTGCGGTTGTATCACTCCTGATTGAAGATGAGACGGTTTACTCTGATGTTCTCTAAAAGAAGCATACTTACTTGCAATAGCACCTTCGCTCCCTTGTGTATGAATGTCCTCTTTCGAAGTCTTCGGCTGAATACCCTTTACATCATCCCCTTTTTAGTGCCACTTTTACTTCTGTACCAATCTTATTCCAGGCATCATCAGCACTCCATGTTGATTTCTTGGGCATACTGTCTGCTTCAATGTCCTCACTCAAATTGTTGAAGTTGCGGGCCAATGGAACTACTTGCTCTCCAACTGCATGTCCTTGTTCCAGCCAAGTTCTTTCCCTTTTAAAGATTATTGAGCCAGATTGATCAAAACCACCAGCATCTTCAGCCTCATTTTCAAATCTGAACTTCTACCAGGAAAATGACAGTGACAGTTCATCTCACTTCATCTACAACCTTGCCAAGGGTATAAACAATGTTCTTGAGAGACACACTGTCCCATGTCATTTCACTGTTACATGCATTCTTATCAACACCATACTGCTTCACTCCCCTGTCATACCACATGTAAATGATGGCAGGTACCTTACCAAACACAAATTTCCATCCTCCGCCATAAACATCATCATATTGTCCTTTTAGTACCTTGAGGACCAAATCACCACATTGACTGTCACATATAAATGCACTGTCACAATAGGTGCTGCTCCGTCCTGTTGTTGTACATTGCAACCATTCTTGTACTGTCACTGTCATTTTGTTGAAACTTTGTCCAAAAAAATGGGACAGTGTCATCAATGTCACCCATTCTCTTTTAAACCATTAGAAAACAGCGTGTCCTGAAAACTCTATGATGATTTGTATTTCTGACATCCTATTGTAGATGCATGATTCCAATATACTCATAATGTGTTTAGATCTAAAGTGAATGGAACATCAGCACAAAGGCCTGTTTATGAAGTTCGAGCACGGGCTCGTGACGTTCATAAATAGATTTATGTGACCCTACTTTGTAGATATACTGTAGCAACATGCCCCCTTTAACACTGTATCTATTTTCTTGCTTTATCTGATTCACTCCTACCATTGACATGCTGGGCTCGACCCTCGTGGGAGCCACATTTCGTCCACATGTCAGTGGTAGGCGTGATGCTGCACAGGAAACAACTCATTAGAAAAATGTATAAATCTGGTGATTATTTCAGGGATATGAATGTATGTATTGAGTAGGATGGTGAGTTAGCTAGCTGTTGCTTAGATCGTTAGATCTAACCCTTTTCTTTTCAATCTCTCTTGCAGGGGCTGGCATGGAGACAAGACATGACGGGGCAGCAGGATGCGATCAGCGACACGGCCAGTCATTCCAAGTATCAGGCAATGGCTGGCTCCCATGAACCTTCTCTCATTTACATGCTTTCTGTACTTAGCATTTATGCTTCTCTTTAAGCACTTGATTTATTTATTTTTCTAATGAGGTTAGTTTCACGGCCTGTGTGAAACATAATGAGCATTCAATTAAATGAACCATTTACATTTTCAGAAAAGCGTGTGATAAAATCCATTTTCCTTTCATGCTGTTGATTACTTTTCATCATAGAATGTAAACCTGTATTTGCAAAACAAACCAAATGACTGTCATAGGCAGCAAGCATGTTAATTTCATACATGAATGAAAAGTTCCAGCCTTGTTGGCTGTACCAATTTGGCCTCAGAATTGGTAACAGCTATTCAAAAGAAAACTACATATTAAATACAAGTTATCAAGTATTCTTAACTCTTTCATAAACATCTAATACCTATTTTTGCCTCAATTGAAGCCTACTAAGAGGGAAGGTCAACAAGTTAGGAGCAACCACAAACCTTGGAGTTATCCAAACCCATAGCCTCCCATAGACTTGAGGTCACAAGAGCATCCTTCGCCCAAGGACTATATACGTACCCACATCCAAATGGATCAAAGTCATAGGTAGTTGTCCTTACAAGGTTTCTCTCAAATGATTCCTATACATTAGTTCCTTTGTGATCAAGTTTCATGAGTACTTCCCTTCCATTAAAAAAAACTAACAATAAGTTAGAAAATCATAAATAGTTTTAAATTTAGTTAATTGGTACAATAACACATCCCTATCTTAGGATATTCTGCTTTTATTATTCATAAACCAACTTGAACATTCCAAGGTTTTTTTATAGACCTAGGGACTAGCCTTATTACTCAACCTAAAATTGTCTGAGTTCACACAAACCATATACCTGCCACTAGGCTAAGACAGTGGGCCATAGTGGATGAAGTTACATTATTTAGTGATAATTACCATGTCTAAAAGATATATTCTAAGGAAAGGCCGTGTCGGTTTTATTTGGGCTAGCTGACAAGAATGAACAATACCCTTAGTTACAGCACTATAGGATTGGGACAACACTATAGGTTTGCGGTCATTTACTACTTTAAATAAGCATACCTAGGCGTGAGATTGTTTAGGCAATCTTGGATCCATCTAAGAATAGGAAATCAATAAGGTATATGTAATATCCCCTTTCTGAAATAAGATTTAAAGATAAATAATAATAATAAAAATAAAATATAAAAATACATAAATAGATAAATAATAATAAAATAGAATAGAATATAACTACAAGTTAATTAAGTTAATGAAAGGTCAAGAGACACGTAATGAAGAGTTGTGACTCCCTCAACATAAGAGATAAAAAGGAGGAGAGTTCATTTGAAAGGGGATAAGGAGGAAGGAAGAAAGAGGAGAGCATAGGAATTAAAGGACTAATGGAAGAAGAAAGGAATGTGAAGAAAGTAAGGAAGTGACACCCTCAACAGTGATGAAGGATTGTAACTCTTTCAAATGGTTGTATTTATGAAGGGTTGTGACTCTTTTAAAAGAGTGACAATTATAAATGGTTGTGACTATTTCAAAGGATAGTAATTGTGAAAAGTTTTGTGCCAATTGCAAAGGGGTAGACATGATGAAGAGGTGTGACTCTCCCCTACATTGGAAGATATAAAGGGGAGATTGTTTTGTTTGAGGAGGAGATCCAAGGGAGATCGGTTTGGGGAATAATATATTATTCTCAAAGGCAACAATGAAATGTGGTGACTCAATCCTTATGAAAGGTGGTGACCCTTCCACTAATAAAGTATAAAGGAGGATTCATTCCAAGCGGTGCAAGGCACCAAGGCACTCCAAGACATTTCAATATAGGCATGGGTGATAGGAAAGGGTAGGCTAGGAGATAGGATCCATTTGGGGTCCTAAGATGTAATAAAAACCAAGTGTGAGGTCAATTGGCACTATGGCAATCTTATAAACCAAGTTGCTCAATTGGACCAAATGGTCAAAAATGTTTAGATTTGTTGATTTTTTATAAGTTTGGATATTTTAGGCTTAAAATGGATGGGTTAGATCCATCTAGACCTTGGTGGGGTCTAGTTAGAGCCTTAGAGCAAAAAGTTGCAAAAAGTTGCAATGCAACTTTTCAAAAGTTGCTCGACAACTTTGAAAAGTTGCTCATATTTTGTAAATCGGTTAAGAACACCTAATCAGGTGGTTCTATCCGTTGGGATGGATTTAAAATCCATGAAGATTGATCAACCAAGAGGTTAGATCAGTTTTGTAATCAGAGGCTTGAAGAATTGAAGAAGAAAACCTTAATTTTTTGGAATTTTGTGCGTTACCAGTGGATGGTACGGCTTCGTACGATCTAATAATGTTTGCTTAATCATTGGAGAAGTAAGAACATTGTTTTTAGAATTTAATGCTTTTGGTCTGAGTTGATTTGGGCATTCCAATTGAAATTTGTGTCCATTTTGGTCTCGGTGTTCCTGAACAGCCCTAATTTTTAGGGACTTGGTGAAATGGAGCCCTAACTTGCAATTCCACTGGTGGATCCTCATGAAACTGAGGGGAATGCAAGTTAGGAGCATGGTCTCAAGGAATCCAGAGGCTAGAGGTGTGGTGAGAAGGTTTGGTAGCCTTTCAAGCCAGCCCTAGGTCAAACATCTCTATGTGTTTGACTAGGAGTGGAGTACCAAAGTGGAGACAGACCTTGCAGAGGACTCATAAAACCCAATGAATTGTTGATTTCAATGACATAAGGTGTGAAAAGGATTCCCATTAGGTTTGGGGGTCTTGGGAACCCATCTTATTCATTCTCCATTAGGAACCTAGCCTAACTTGATCAATTAGGCTTGTGGACTTAGTGAGGGTTTGGGGGTGCTAGATCAGGATCAGCCTGAATGCTTTTGGGATCTCTAGGGGGATCGAAAAGGGTGTCTGAATATGTGATTAGTTTCCTAGGTTCTTAAGGATTTTTGGGAATTAAAGGCCTGGATCAGGTTTGGAAGGGCTACAAGGATTGTAGGCCTAAAGAGTGAAATCGGTGTTGTGGGTTTGAAGGATTCAAATTGGTTGTGGATCCTGGTTGGATTGGATCTTAGAAGTTTGTCTCCACTCTTGATAGAAGGTGGTTGAAGTCATAAGGTAAGGTTCCTTATTGGGCTCATTGAAAGTGTGTACCCGGGTGTGGGTAAATGGTCTAGATTGGACCTTAGAATCCATTGTTGAGTGGATTAGACTAAGTATAGACCTTAGTTTGGTGGTTGGCTACAGTTCTTTGCATCAAGTGGTATCAGAGCCACCAAGGTCTTGTTTGGATTGCATATAAAGGACAAGATGTCTGAAAATGAAGAAGGGGAGAGAGAGATTCCCTTGAGAATCACTAATGTGGAGTTGGCCAAGTTGGTCAAAGAACAGATGGCTGAAAGTAGGACCATCAGAGAAGAGAATAGATCCCTAAAGAGGGAGATGGATAAGTTGAAAGGTAAGATGCGTAGAGAAGCCCAAGAAGACTCCGAAGTAGAAGGAGAGGATGAGAATGTTGGAGAAGAGCCTTGGAGGAATAGGCCAGGAATAGATGATGATCAGAGAGTGTTCCTAGAAGTCCTTGAGAAGATGGGAAGAAGGGACACCAAGGTAGACATTCCTACCTTTTGTGGCAAGCTTGATCCAAAAGATTGTGTGGACTGGATAGAAGCCTTGGACAATCATTTTGATTGTGAAAGTGTGACAGAGGGTCAAAAAGTGAAGTTGGCCAAGTCTAAAATGAAGGGCCCTGCCCTTAGTTGGTGGAACTACCTACAAAATGAGAGGGTAGGTGAAGGTAAGAACCTGATAGCAACTTGGAAAAGGATGAAGTCTGAAATTCAGAGATAGTTCATACCGGAGGACTATGAAGTCACAGTGCACAAGAAGTTGCAAAGTCTTAGACAAAAAGACTTAGATGTGGGTGCATACACAGGAGTTTCATAAACTCTCTCTAAGGGCTAAGGTGATTGAGAGTGAAAAGCAGAATTTAGCAAGATACTTGAATGGACTCAAGTATACTATTCAAGATGAAGTAACCTTGTTCAATCCAAAATCAGGCACTCTTGTTTCCAAATGGCACAAAAGATTGAGGATAGGCAAAGGAAGGGTGACTCTCAAAACAAAAGCAGGGGAGCCAACAATGGAGGCAAAGGAAGATTCAATGGGGGAGGATCCTTCACTAGATCCCAAGGGGAATCTAGCAAGCAAGAAAATCAAGAAGGTGAAGCCAGACCTAGAGGAGGCTATAGAGGAAGGAGTAATAGCAGAGGGAGATCAGGAGGAAGAACTCCAGGGGTATTCACAGGAAGGTGTTTCAATTGCAATCAGACAGGACACCAAGATTCTAGATGCCCTGACAAAGTGGGAAACAATCATCAAGGAGGAGACAGGATGGTGCATCTAGCCCAAGAAGATGAAGTGCAAAGTGTGCAAGGAGCAAGAGGGATTGCAAATCCTGAGCAAGGGGATTTCCTAATGTTCAACTGATAAACTAGCTTCTATTTCCATGGTAGATAAACTTGGATTGAAAAAGATACCTCATCCTAACCCATACAAAGTGTCATGGTTGAACAAAGAACAACAAGCTTTGGTGAATGAGCAGGTACATGTGGAGTTCAGGATAGGAGACTATCATGACAACATCTTATGTGATGTGACTGATATGGATGCCTGTCACCTATTACTAGGGAGGCCTTGGCAATATGATGTGGGTTCCCATCATGATGGGAAGACAAACATCTATGAGATCTCCTAGGGGGGCAAACAGTTCACCATGAGACCCCTGCCAGATGATGGAAAGGAGACTCCTCAAGCCAGCAGCATGCTAGTTGTAGGGGAGAAGGAGTTCATGAAGACTATCAAGAGTAAGGACACTCCATGCTATGCCATTGTGGTGAGACCTCAAGAGGAGAGAAAGGTGTGCAATATAGAGAAGGAAGAACGATGGAGGACAGTGGGACCCAAGGAAGTGCAGGAGCTGCTAGGGAGATGTAAGGGTGTGATTACAGATGGCAAAATAGAGACCCTTCCACCTGTCAGAGATGTAAGTCACTGTATTGACTTCATACTTGGTTCCACACTTCCAAACAAGGCAGCATACAAGCTCACACCTAGTCAGAATGAAGAGTTGGCCAGGCAGATTGAGGAACTCTTGAGTAAGGGGTTCATAAGAAGGAGTATTAGTCCTTGTGCGGTGCCAGCCCTATTAGCCCCAAAGGAGGGTACATGGAGATTATGTACTGACTCCAAGGCTATCAACAAGATTACTATCAAATACCGGTTCCCAATGCCAAGAATGGAGGATTTGATGGATTGCCTAGGAGGGCCAAAGTATTATTCCAAGATGGATTTGAAAAGTGGTTACCACCAGATCAGGGTGAGGGAAGGAGATGAGTGGAAGACGACATTCAAGACCAATGAGGGGCTATTTGAATGGATGGTGATGCCCTTTGGTCTCTCAAATGCACCAAGCACATTCATGAGACTCATGAATGAGGTGCTCAAGCCATTCATTAACCACTTTGTTGTAGTTTACTTAGATGACATTCTCATCTATAGTAAGAGTAAAGGAGAGCACTTGGATCATTTGGAACAATTTTTGAAGAGGTTGCTAGAAGTGAAGTTGAGAATCAACTTGGACAAGTGTGTCTTCTTGCAGGAGGAGTTGATCTTCCTAGGATTTGTTATCTCCAAAGGAAACCTCAAGATGGATCCATCAAAGGTGGATGCCATATTGGATTGGCCCACTCCAAGAACAACAAGTGAGGTCAAAAGTTTTCATGGCCTAGCAAGCTTCTATAGGAATTTTATTAGAGGTTTCAGTAATGTGAGTGCTCCCATGATAGACACCATTAAGGGAGGCAGGAAATGTCAGTTTGTGTGTGTTGAAAATCTTAGAAAACATAAAAACTCAGAACACCAGCTACCCTAGGAAAAACCCTCTCAAACAGAGGGAAACAACCCAGCAAAAAATATCTTATATTTATGGAGGAATTACAAGAAAAGATGAAATGAGCTCAGCTGAAAGAAGCTCACTACAAATATTAATCAGCTGAGACTCAAAAATAACTCTTTGACAATCCGAAGAATAACCTCAATAGAATCAAAGATATAGCAGAATGCGATACACTCCAAGATACACAGCATACACACGTTGTACTTCTTCTGCAGAGAATATGACAATACTAGAACGCCATACTAATCTTCTGCAAACCATACAAAGAATATGAACTTTCCACACTAACAGAAAAGATACCCGAAGATAGAAAGAACACACAGAAATGAAATTATTCCAGTCTCTTTCAAAACCGTATGTTGAAGAATGCAACAACCCGAGAAGAGAAGAGGGAGCGAAACACAAGAGAGGAGCACCACACATGAGTAACTCCCGCGTCCGCTTAAACGGTCCAGCTAAGAGCATAACTTCCAAGCGTTATATGAAAACCAAAAGAGCTTCCTCTTTCTTACGAGAATGATATCACGCGGGTGAAGGGGACTAGCGATGAGCCGACGACAGCTGGGGCGATTAACGGCAAGGTGAAAGATATAAGTCACCGAGAGAGAAACCGAAGCTATATGCTTGTGCGGACCCGTCAACAACAGGAGAAGTTACACACGTGGAGGATGCCAAGTGTCATTCTGCAAGAGACAAAATCCATACAAGACGAAAACTATATTCTACTAAAGATGAAACAAAAACATTTCATAAGTAGAAAATACTTATTGATGTAATCCATTCATATAAGGCTTATAAATTTAACACTCCTAAGCTGTTATGAATCAAACATACATGAAATCATTAAGCATTTAAAATTGCAGCAAAGAGAAGACAATTCTGGAATCACGCAGAACAATAGATTTATCAACCAAAATCATGGAATCACTCAACATGATGAGAATTTCAAGAATCTCTACTAAGCCTTTAATCACGGAATCTCTCAACGTGATAAGAATTGCAATTAGAATCTCTACTAAGCCTTTAATCATGGAATCTCTCAACGTGATACAGCCATGGAATCTCTCAACATGACTTCCAACTCTTATTACGGAATCTCTCAACGTGATACAGTCTTGGAATCTCTCAACATGATGCTCACTCCCAGAGTGAAAGAGTTATCATAGCTCATTCTTACAATCTTATTAGCACACAATCATTATTAGAGCAACACAACAAAAATGAGACTTAGTTCCATTTAAGCCTCAAGATTTACCATTCCTAACTTCTTCCTGAAGTAAGAGAATTTTACCTTTGCTAAAGGCTTGGTAAGTATGTCAGCAGTTTGATCATCAGTGCTGATGTACATTAGCTCCACAACCTTTAGAAGTACCATATCCCTTAGATAATGAAATTTGATCTCTATATGTTTGGACTTGTCATGAAAGACATAATTTATAGAAATCTTTATGCAGCTCTGATTGTCACAGAAAATGATAGTAGGATCTGAAAATTCTCCAAACAATCCACTGAGGAGTTTTCGAAGCCATACAGCCTCTCGAGTTGCGGAACAAGCTGCCACATATTCAGCTTCAACAGTACTTTGAGCAACACATTTTTGCTTTCTGCTACACCAGGATATCATGGCTGATCCGAGGCTGAAACAAAAACCTGAGGTGTTTTTTCTGTCCACAATGCTTCCTGCCCAATCAGAGTCAGAAAAACCATGAAGAAGGTCATTAGAACATGAGAACTTCAAACCATACATAAGAGACCCTTTCACATATCTCAAAATATGCTTGGCTGCAATGAGGTGGTACTTCCTTGGTGTGCACATGAACTGGCTCAAGTGATTTACAGCAAAGCAAATGTCAAGCCTTGTGTTAACAAGAAACATAAGAGAACCAATCAACTAACTATAGGGAGTGCAATCAGTAAAATCTGAATTGGCTGAGTCTTCTTGAAGTTTTTTCAGGTTGGCCTCCATAGGTGTTACATTGGGTTTGCAATCAATCATTCCAAATCTCTTAAGAATATCCAGAGCATACTTACCTTGACTTATAATGATTTCATTTGGCCTTTGATAGATTTCCAACCCAAGGAAGAAATGCATTAATCCAAGATCTTTCATCTCGAATTTTGATGTTAATTCTTGTTTACATTTAATAATCAAATCATCATCACCAGTGAGGAAAAGGTCATCCACATATAAAATAAGAATCAAAATCAGATCATTAACCTTTTTCATGTAGATATTAGGATCAGCTTCATTTTTCTCAAAACCCAAACTCACTAGATATCCATCAATACGATCATACCAAGCTCGGGGAGCTTGTTTAAGACCATTCAAAGCCTTTTTGAGCTTGCAAACATGAGAAGCCTTGCTATGAATAATGAAGCCATCTGGCTGTTCAACATAGACTTCTTCCTCAATCACACCATTTAGAAAGGCTGTCTTAACATCCATTTGATGTAATTTCTATGTTTTAGTAGCAGCAATAGCAATGATGGATCTGATAGAAGTATACCTTGCAACCAGAGCGAAGATCTCATCATAATCTATCCCTTCCTTTTAACTGAATCCTCTAGCTACAAATCTAGCTTTGAATTTGTCAATACTTCCACCAGCAGCATGCTTAATCTTGAATAGCCATTTGGAAGAGATTACAGATTTATTTTGAGGGCGAGGAACAATTTCCCAAACATCATTTTTCAAAATAGATTCATATTCTTCCAACATGGCATCTTTCCAAACTTGCTGATTTGAAGCTGTCTCAAAACAAGAAGGTTCAGAGTCAATAATATTACACATAAGAGCAACATAATCATCAAATTTCTGAGGTTTTTTGCTTTCACGAAAAGTTCCTTTAGGAGCAGAAAAGTTTTCAGCGTCTTGAATAGTATTCCTTGCCCATAAAGGTCTCTTCTTTGAAACTGAAAGAGAACTAGGACCAGCTTCTGAACCAATCTGATGAACGGGAGAAGGAGGACAAGACAGAGGAGAATCCTCCCTCTCAGAGAGGCAAGGAGAAGAGGGAACAGCAGGAGGAAGATCTTGAGAATTAGAAGGCATATCTAAATCAGAATTAAGAGGAAAATCAGCTGAACTTTTACAAACAATACTTTCATCAAAAGAAACATCTCTACTAAGTTCGATAGATTTTTGACCTGGAATGTAGATCCTATAAGCCTTTGAGGATTCACTGTAACCAACAAAGATACCCTTCTTGCTAGAGGGTTCTAACTTAGATCTTTTCTCCTTGGGCACATGAATAAAAATAGGAGAACCAAAAAATTTAAAATGACTTACATCAGGTTTGGAGCCAGAGAAAACTTCTTCAGGAGTGGAGTTATTTAGAGCTGAGTGAGGGCTCCTATTCTGAATATAAACAACAGTCTGACAAGCCTCTTCCCATAGGAAAATCTGCAATCCTTGATCATGAAGCATGGCTTTAGCAGCCTCAACAATAGCTCTGTTTTTCCGTTCAACAACCCCGTTTTGTTGAGGGTTGTAGGGAACAGAGACCCTCTTAATGCCAGCTTCTGTGCAGAAAGATTGGAACTGACCAGAAGTAAATTCTCCTCCATTGTCAGACCTGAGGGTCTTGATCTTCTTTTCAGAGAGATTTTCAGCCAATGCTTTAAATACTTTAAATTTTGAAAGAACTTCATCTGAATCTTTTGATTTGAGAAAGTAAATCCATGTCTTACGAGAGAAATCATCAATAAAAGTTACATAATACCAAAAACCACTTAAAGAAGCAGAGGACATGGGTCCACACAAGTCAGAATGAATAAGTTCTAAAATCTGATTTGATTTACTCTTGCTGGAATGAAATGAGCCTTTAGAAAATTTACCCAAAGCACATCCTTTGCAAATGCCGTCATGAGTAACACTTAATTTGGGAAGCCCTACAACCAACTTTTCCATAGAAGACAAGGATCTGAACTTGAGATGAGCAAACCTTTTGTGCCATAGCAAGTTGAGATCAAAAGAGTCATGATTCAATGCTTGAACTAGGTTTGTAGAGAGCTTATAAAGACTTTCGTGCCTCACTCCAATCACTTGGGCAGAACTGAAATTTGAATCTTTCCTCCAAGTAACAACGTTGCCATTTGAGAAAGCTAAATTGAAGCCTTTATCCTCTAGAGCTGAAATAGAGATGAGATTCCTCTTGATCCCTGGGACAAATAACACATTGCTGAGGTGAAGGGAGACTCCAGAGTTTAATATGAAAGAAGTATTACCCGCTCCTTTTACAAAATATGAAGCATCATCACCAATCACAACTTTCAGATGAGAATCCTTTTCTGTTAAATTTGCAATGTGCTGCTTATATCCTGAGATGTGATGAGAAGCGCCACTATCTATCAACCAGGTATTGCAATCAGTAGGAACACAACTTGACAGAGCTGAAATTAAGAGAAGACCTTCAAACTGATCGTAAGTGCAACCAGAAGGGGATGATTCTTTAACGTCTGACACAACAACTTGATGATTGAGTTTCACAGAGCAATTTCTGGCAAAGTGACCAAATTTATGACATCTAAAGCATTGGATTTTGGAGATATCTCTTTTCCTTTTAAAATCCAAAGAAGAGGGGGAAAATTTCTTATCATTAGAAACATTCATTTTCCTTCCCCTCTTGTTAAATGTGTGAGCTGCCAGGACTTGATCTTCAAGCGAAAGAGATTTACGAGAGTTTCCTCTAGCTTCCAGCCTGCATTCTTCTTGAATGCAATCAGATCTTAATCTGTCAAGGCTAGGAACTTTACTCCTACTGCTGATACCTTGAATGAATGATTCCCAAGATTGTGGGAGACCATTCATGGCAAGTATTACAAGCTCCTTTTCATTCACAGATTCCCCAATAGCATTTAGCTGATTCATTAAATCAGTAATCCTCAAAAAGAAAGAAATGATAGATTCACCTTTACTCATTTTGATGTGAATGAGCTGCATGCGAAGAGCCAGAGCTTTGCTAGTGTTATTCATCTCAAACATGCTATGAAGAGACTTAAACATCTCATTAGCCGACTGCAGTTTAGAGATGGCAGGGACAAGATGATCTTTCATAGAATCAATAATGATCCTTTTTGCCAAAACATTTTTCTTCTTCCATAAAGATAATTCCGATTCATCCTATGGAGCTTTGTTATCAGGATCCACACAATTTAGAAGATCATTTTCTTCAAGAATCAGTAAGATTCTAGACTTCCAAGAAATGAAATTTGAAGCACCTTCTAGACGATCTTCAACCTTCAACCTGAGAACCATGATGAATAGAGGATAGAAGAATATGAAGCAGAGAAGATGGATCTAAGAAATTGAAAAATAATATTCACAAGCCTGGCTCTGATACCATGTTGAAAATCTTAGAAAACATAAAAACTCAGAACACCAGCTACCCTGGGAAAAACCCTCTCAAACAGAGGGAAACAACCCAGCAAAAAATATCTTATATTTATGGAGGAATCACACGAAAAGATGAAATGAGCTCAACTGAAAGAATCTCACTACAAATATTAATCAGCTGAGACTCAAAAATAACTCTCTGACAATCCGAAGAATAACCTCAATAGAATCAAAGATATAGCAGAATGCGATACACTCCAAGATACACAGCATACACACATTGTACTTCTTCTGCAGAGAATATGACAATACTAGAACACCATACTAATCTTCTGCAGACCATACAAAGAATCTGAACTTTCCATGCTAACAGAAAAGATACCCGAAGATAGAAAGAACACACAGAAACGAAATTATTCCAGTCTCCTTCAAAACCGTATGTTGAAGAATGCAACAGCCCGAGAAGAGAAGAGGGACCGAAATGCAAGAGAGGAGCACCACTCACGAGTAACTCCCGCGTCCGCTTAAACGGTCCAGCTAAGATCATAACTTCTGAGCGTTATATGAAAATCGAAAGAGCTTCCTCTTTCTTACGAGAATGATATCACACGGGTGAAGGGGACTAGCGATGAGCTAACGACAGTTGGGGCGGTTAACGGCAAGGTGAAAGATATAAGTCACCGAGAGAGAAACCAAAGCTATATGCTTGTGAGGACCCGTCAACAATAGGAGAAGTTACACACGTGGAGGATGCCAGGTGTCATTCTACAAGAGACAAAATCCATACAAGACGAAAACTATATTCTACTAAAGATGAAACTAAAACATTTCATAAGTAGAAAATACTTATTGATGTAATCCATTCATATAAGGCTTATAAATTTAACAGTGTGGACTCAAGAAGCTGACAGGGCTTTTGAGTTTTTGAAGAGGAAGGTGGCAGAACAACTTGTCCTAGTGTTACCAGATTTTGGCAAAGTCTTCACCATTGAGTGTGATGCAAGTAATAGGGCCATAGGAGGAGTCCTAAGTCAAGAGGGCAAGCCTGTAGCCTTCTTCAGTGAAAAGCTAAATGAGGCCAAGCAAAGGTATTCTACCTATGACTTGGAGATGTATGCAATGGTTCAGTCATTGAGGAAGTGGAGGCACTACTTGTTGCCAAAAGAATTTGTTGTTTACACTGATAACGATGCCTTGAGTTTCTTGAACAGGCAGGAGAAGCTGAATCATAGACGTGAAGTAGATGGAATATCTCCAATCCTACACATTCATAATCAAGCATAAGAAAGGGGTAGCAAACAAGGTTGCTGATGCCCTTAGCAGGAGAAATCTGACAATCCAGAAGGTAAGGCTAGAGAATGTGGGATTCCATTCCATCAAAGATATGTATGATGAAGATGAAGACTCCAAGGAAGCATACCAGGTCTATAAGGACATGATAGGGCAGTATCATAGCACTTTCTCTGACTTTATGTTGTAGGAGGGACTACTCTTTAAGGGGAGTCAATTGTGTATCCCTAGGGGATCACTTAGAGAGAATATTGTGAAGGAGAAGCACTCTGGGGGTTGGCAAGTCATTTTGGGTTAGAAAAGACCCTAGAGTTGGTGAGGAGATTCTATTATTGGCCAAGAATGCCAACAGATGTGAGGAAGTTTGTGGAAGCTTGTATGGTGTGCCAAAGAGAAAAGGGCAGGTCTTCAAATGCAGGTCTCTACACTCCATTGCCCATTCCCAATAGGCCTTGGGATGCTGTCAGTCTAGACTTTGTGCTTGGAATTCCTAAAACCAAATAGGGATTTGACAGTGTGTGTGTGGTAGTGGACAGGTTCTCTAAGATGGCACACTTCTTACCATGCAAGACTAGTCATGATGCCTCACATATTGTAGGGATCTTCTTTAAAGAGATCATTAGACTACATGGATTACCTCTATCCATAGTCTCAGACAGGGATCCCAAGTTCCTTGGTCATTTTTGGAGGACCTTGTGGAGGAAGCTTGGGACAGATTTGGCTTTCTCATTTGCATACCATCCCCAATCAGATGGCCAGACTGAAGTGGTTAACAAGTCTCTTGGAAACCTATTGAGGTGCCTAACCAAAGAGCATGGATCAAGTTGGGATTCAGTCATTGCTCAGGCAGAGTTTGCCTACAATGATTCTATGAACAGGAGCACGAGACAAAGCCCATTCCAGAATGTCTATGGCACTCATCCAAGAGGTGTGATGGAGTTAAGAGACATCAAATCAATGGAGAGGAACAATGCTCAGGCCAGTGACTTCCCAGAGGTCATGAGGGATATCCATAAGGAAGTGAGAAGCAGGTTGGAGAAGGTGACAGTGAAGTATAAAGAAGCTGCAGACAGTAAGAGGAGAGATGTCCAATTTTCAATGGGAGGTTTGGTGATGGTCCATCTGAAGAAAGAAAGATTACCCAAGGGCAAACATAGTAAGTTAATGATGAGGAAGATAGGTCCTTTCAAAGTTTTGCAGAAGTGTGGACAGAATGCTTACAAGGTTGAGTTGCCACCATATATTGGACTCTCAAACACCTTTAACATCTTTGATTTGTATGCCTACAAGGGACCTGAAGTGGTGGATACTAATGAAGACACAGTGCCCAAGGATGATCATGAGACCATCAAGGTTCTTCCTAAAACCCAAGCACCTGAGATTGAATGTGTTCTAGATAAGAGGGAAGGCAAGAAGACCAAGAGGCAGGTATACTTGGAATATCTCATCAAGTGGAGGAACAAACTAGTGGAGGATGCTAGTTGGCTGACTAAAGCAGCCATCTAGAAGTTGGGATACCAGGTGTCCATTCTACCAACTCAAGAGACTTGAGTTTTATTGGCCTAGGGAGTATGGTGCAGGGCACCAAGGCACTCCAAGACATTTCAATATAGGCATGGGTGATAGGAAAGGGTAGCCTAGGAGATAGGATCCATTTGGGGTCCTAAGATGTAATAAAGACCAAGTGTGAGGTCAATTGGCACTATGGCAATCTTATAAACCAAGTGGCTCAATTGAACCAAATGATCAAAAATGTTTAGATTTGTTGATTTTTGATAAGTTTGGATAGTTTAGGCTTAGAATGGATGGGTTAGATCCATCTAGACCTTGGTGGGGTCTAGTTAGAGCCTTAGAGCAAAAAGTTGCAAAAAGTTGCTCGACAACTTTCAAAAGTTGCTCATATTTTGTAAATCAGTTAAGAACACCTAATCAGGTGATTTTAACCGTTGGGATGGATTTAAAATCCATGAAGATCGATCAACCAAGAGGTTAGATCGGTTTTGTAATCGGAGGCTTGAAGAATTGAAGAAGAAAACCTTAATTTTCTAGAATTTTGTGTGTTACCAGTGGATGGTACAGCTCCGTACAATCTGATAATGTTTGCTTAATCATTGGAGAAGTAAGAACATTGTTTTTAGAAGTTAATGCTTTTGGTCTAAGTTGATTTGGGCATTCCAATTGAAATTTGTGTCCATTTTGGTCTCGGTGTTCCTGAACAGCCCTGATTTTTAGGGACTTGGTGAAATGGAGCCCTAACTTGCAATTCCACTGGTGGATCCTCATGAAACTGAGGGGGATGCAAGTTAGGAGCATGGTCTCAAGGAATCCAGAGGCTAGACGTGTGGTGATAAGGTTTGGTAGCCTTTCAAGCCAGCCCTAGGTCAAACATCTCTGTGTTTGACTAGGAGTGGAGTACCAAAGTGGAGACAGATCTTGCAAAGGACTCATAAAACCCAATGAATTATTGATTTCGGTGACATAAGGTGTGAAAAGGATTCCCATTAGGTTTGGGGGTCTTGGGAACCCATCTTATTCATTCTCCATTAGGAACCTAGCCTAACTTGATCAATTAGGCATGTGGACTTAGTGAGGGTTTGGGGGTGCTGGATCAGGATCAGCCTGAATGCTTTTGGGATCTTTAGGAGGATCCAAAAGGGTATCCAAATATGTGATTAGTTTCCTAGGTCCTTAAGGATTTTTGGGAATTAAAGGCCTGGATCAAGTTTGGAAGGGCTACAAGGATTGTAGGCCTAAAGAGTGAAATCGTTGTTGTGGGTTTGAGGGATTCAAATTGGTTGTGGATCCTGGTTGGATTGGGTCTTAGAAGTTTGTCTCCACTCTTGATAGAAGGTGGTTGAAGTCATAAGGTAAGGTTCCTTATTGGGCTCATTAAAAGTGTGTACCCGGGTGTGGGTAAATGATCTAGATTGGACCTTAGAATCCATTGTTGAGTGGATTAGACTAAGTCTAGACCTTAGTTTGGTGGTTGGCTGCAGTGCTCTGCATCACCAAGCATTAAAAGGGATACATTGTGCTGTGAATCAAGGGATAAACAATCATTACTCAATCAGCGATCAGTACTCATTAGAGGGCAGATCAGAGTATAAGACATGAGCAGATCATCCGACAATCAATACATTCAGCAGCCCCTTCAATCAGAAAATATAATCATCAAAATCATTGAAGAATACATCTTAAGGAATCATCAAGGAAAAAAACACCAAAAAGTAAAGATAGGATCAGAAATAAAATAGAGAAATAGTGCTCAGCAATATCATCGATAAAGAGGAGATAAAAAGGAGAATAAGATACAAGAATAGAAAGACATTAATCAGACAATAAAATATTCAATAGACTCTAGCAATCAGCAGTCTGATACACCCAACCATCCAACGCAGCAGCATAATCAGAATCATCTAACATAAGGAAGATAGAGATAAGAACCATTTGTAGAGAAATCTGAAGTATATTCTGCAGCATCAAGAAACAGAGGACCACCAGCACCCTTCACCATTCAGGATACAACTGTAATGACCCTCACCAGTAGGATCACTAAAACCCTCAAATCTGAACTGGGGCAAATCGTCAAACAGTTGGCATGCACTGAATTGTTTTGCTTCCAATGTGTGTCTCAATGTGATAATTGTTTTGGGCATCAAATTTGCAATTGAGATAACAATACCAATGTAGAAATGTAATACAATGTGCAACAATGAATCTCTAACAATGAAAAGTCTCACTACAAATATATCAAAAACTTCTCTAATTCTGATTGCACTTTCCAGAATTTATATGACTGTGACAAGTAATATTCAGATTACAATGCAATGATCAATTACCACACTATGATAATGTGAACAATGCCCTTGTTATGCACCTTATTTATCATACCGACATATGGCAAAGTCTGAATATAGTGGACTGATTGTATGGACTGTTACAATTACTGAAATATGGCATGAAATGTATGACAGTCACAAATCAATCAATGACCTTACAATGCACATTCACAACTATGACAAACCGGTTGCAATATAGCAATATCAGATTGCAATAGCAATGGTAACAAAGATTATTCTGAATTACAACAGGACTGTTACCACTGTGCACAATTTTACATATATTTGACAACAAAATGAAATAGTAGAACCTGGTAAAACGCTCCTTATTATCTGCTATCCAATGCTGAAGGAGACCGATGCAAAGAAGACCCCAAACTTCTATACCAACCTTGCCAAACTGTCCCAACTGTGCCTTGTTATCCCTGCTGTACCAGGCCGTACATGTACGGCTCCTGCAGAAAATAAATGCAGGGTTTTTGGAACCCCAAAATGGTATTAACCTGGCCGCCAATGATGTATTAGTCTTCCTCCAAGAGCATAAAAATTATCTCCAAGTATGTTGGGAGATATGAGCAAAATTCTGAATCCAGGCCCTGGTATGAACTGACTGAAAATGTGCCAAATTGATATCCAATCTACACCAAAACGATTCACCAATGCAAATGATGAATTCAAACCCTTATTCCAAACAATTGCAAACCCTTACATCAATTCTCAATGAAGTACCAATGAGATGGCTGAGTACCAACTCCAAACTTGCAACCCTTCAATAGATATTTCACTACCTCAGTTATGCCAATCTAGGGGAGTGATCGTTTCCAAAGATCGAATAGAATTTGCAGACCAAAGACTACAAATTGCTTCACAATGAAGAAGTAGAAGAAATCCCAAATCCAAGCATGTCGAAATGATAGCCCAAGCCCTCTATTTATTTTTTTTCTTGAGAAGTTACTAGAACTTCTAGAAACATCTAATTATAATGTACTTTATAATAAAATAACATTATAATAATAAAGTACATTTCTCAACTCAAAAATATAACAATGTAGGCCAAGATGTCTCATAACCGAATGTAGGCCCAACTAGACTGAATGTAGGCTCGAACAGGGTGTAGGCTCACTTCTGGACGTAGGCTCCACTACAACTGCATGTAGGCCTCAAACTGGATGTAGGCTCTGCCGAATGTAGGCTCTGTCAGCAATAAGCAATCAAATGATCCACACAATGACTCTCTCTCCAAACTATTTGCCTACGAGAGTCGATGATAGGCAAACCCGTCATGAAAGAACATGTCTCTAGAAAGGGGACATGACAACAACGACATCCATAAGAACAAAAAGTAATTGCAGGAACATCCAGATCAGGCATAGCAAATCCTGTATTTCAGAACTGTTACTCCAGCATCTAGTAATCTGTTAATTACTCTTGTGGTATTATCATCACCTATGCATTGTTTGTCAATCAATTATCTTTATATATATTTATCTATGATTTGATATAGAATGCATATATCAATAATTTGTTTGTAAGCTTCCATCATTATAGAAGGAAAGATGTGTAAGGGAAAGAGGAATTATGAGGATTGCTATCTAGGTAGGGACCTCAAATGGATGTCCATGTTGCCTGCCATCGAAGCCAAGAGAGCCAGCTCTGCTCTTGGGCTTGGATAGGACAATCAAGGAATCTCCATTATGATCTCCTCCCCGACTCTATAATGATGGCTATTAAATCTTAAGAGATGAAGCATGGATAGGAAAAGTAGGTACAAGCACCCCACTAGGTAGGGACCCCGGGTGGATGTCCATGTTCTCTACCACTGGGGCCAAGAGGGCCAAAGTTCTACTCTTGGGTTTAGTGAGGAATGGCTCCAGGAAGACCTATTGTGCTTCTTCTCTAATGTGTTGAAGTGATGCTATAAATAGTATATGAATACCATGTGTTATGGACCAACCCTAATAATGGATATATGTGTGTGTGTGCGTGCATATGTTTCTTATGTTATGATTACAGGATTCAAATCTAGGATCACCATTTGAAGACATATCTTTCTTGGTAAGATGTAACCCTAACCCTAATTTGTTACAACTATGATTTAGTATATAAGTCATAAAAGATTATATTCATAGATCGTTATCATCCATAAATAATGCCTAAGACTTTATAAAGCTCCCAATGAGGTCCCACTATAGAATGGTGCAATGATATCGAGTATCATAATCATATTGTATTATAGAATTGCATAGGGTTGAATAGTTTTAGCACACTCAAATGCATGGTCCATTATGTTCAAAAAATATAATGATAAATCCTCCTCTAATTTAGAAGTTTAGCTAAATATCTTTAAACAAGTAGGTATATTGTCTCATCCATATTTTAGTACAAAGTTCATCTGATTACCTAAGTCTACCCCATTATGCTATCATTTAGTGCAAGAGTAAAAAGACCATCTCTATCATAATTATTAGAATAATAATGTAATGTCTCTAATGATCATCTTTACTAGGTTTAGTTTTATTAGTTAGTTTCCTTTTTTGTATTCAATTAACAATTGTTTCATTTAGAAACATCATCTTGTACTTCTCTATTTAAGGAGACTGTCTCCATTGTTTAATACCGAAATATCAAACTATCAAGTTTTATAACATAGTATCGGAGAGAAATGATCCTTTGGTGAATTTTTTAAATTCGTGCTCTCTACCTAGAATTTTTTTCCAAAAATTTTAGAATTATTTTTTTTAATGAAAGAAATGGGGTCTTCAAATTCAAAGGGTTTTTTGATTGATTTTTCTAGAAATATTGAAGCTTCTTTTTGTGATTTTTTATGAGGGGTAGTATTTTCTAGGAATTTTCTTCACCTGAAAAATTGAAGTTGTTCACTTTCTGCTCATGGGTTGTGTGAAAAGAGATGACAAATCTGAAGATTGAGGTGTGTTTGCCTCCTGTCTAAGCCATCAGATGAAAGTCTCTTTTTTCTGCTTGTCTGTTGGGTTCTTTTCCCGTGATGAGTTCTCGATGGCTCTATGTGTTTTCTGCCCCATTTGTGTAACGCGAAAGAGGGTTTGTAGGTTGTGTTTTCTCCTTCCCATGACCTACACCAAGTCGTGTTTTCACTTTTCAGTTTATGGCCCACACGACAATAGCATGTTTTTTTCCGAGCGTTGTCTTTTACAATGCTCGCTGCTATTCTTTTTTTGGACCCATCTACCCACGGTTTCTGTTGTAGCTTGCGTTCGTTTGTTGCTCACAGGCATCAAGGGTGGACTTTAAAGAACACGTGCGATTGCTTTTTTTGTTAGCATCATTTTCTTCAAGCTCATTTTTTGGTTTTTTCGCTGCTTACGACCAGTCAAGGGTTACTTAGACCCGTACAAATGGAATTAACATTTCTGTGTGAGAGGGTTTTTCAATACCAAATGCAAAGGGTTTTTGTGTTTTTCACAAAATCGTGGTTGTTCATGGGTGTTCATGCCTTTTGCGCTGAAGGATATTTGTTGGGTTTATAATTTTGTCCCTTAAAAAATTATTGGAGGGTTTTAATAAAAAAAAATTCTTAAAAAAAATTGGATGGGTTTTCATAATTATTTTCCTTAAAAAATTATGAGAAGGTTTTATAATTTTTGTCCATAAAATATTATTGTGGGTTTGTGCAATTCTTTGCCTTAAAATATCGTTTTATAGAAGGGTTTTACCATTTTTCCATCAAAAATAAAGTTTAGTAAAGAGATACGATATTGGATCAATCTAACAAAATATATTAATCACAAACCAATCTTTGTTGTTCAGCAAATTTGTCTTATTATGAAAGGGTGTGATAAAGCATGATGAGGCATCATTGTGCAAAGATATATATGAGTAAGTGTGCATTCAAACAGGCATCGGATCATAGATTATAAAATATATATTGGTTACCAATTAGATGGAAGATAAGAATTTCTAAATATATTTCATACTCTTCAAGGAAGAGTAAGGAAGTAAATATTTACAATGCTGGTAAGCATTGTGTGATAGGAAATTATACTATTGCGTATCTATGAGCTACATAATATTATTATTTATACTATTATGTATCTATGAGTTAAATACTGATTTACATATCGGAATTCTATTAGGGATAGGGAATTCCTACATTGTCTAATATATATAAATATAGTAATAGAAGTAATGCTAAGATCTTTGTTATTACTTTAGTGATGAAGAAGGAAGGCTGAAGCAACTCAAGGAATGGCGATCTAAATCTCAATAGGATGGTTCCCAAGATAGGGTAGGGATCAGCGACCCCGAATGTCTTGTGGTCATAGTCCCAAGATAGGATAAGGGCTTGGATCTGTAAATTTTGAGGGAATCCATCAAGTGGTCTCTAAGCGCCTTAGATTTGTTATAGTAAATTAAATTTATAGCAGACTTATGCAACTCTTTCAATATGCAGATTTCAATGTACTAATTTTCTTCTTTCTTGATTTCAGGATAAATTCAGAATTAAATCTTTAACAAATATGAATATCAATAATGATATATTATTGGTATGATGCTGAAACACTCATTTCTTTCAAGTTTGAAATCGCCGATCAAAGGGAGGGAGAGCATTTATCAATTTCAATGCCTCTCTATTTGAAATCGGCGTATATATATATATTATATATATAGTTAATGGAGGGACATACCATGAAGGGACGTGTCTCCACAATGTGGAGCCATGTCCATTCATGACATGGCCCTTGGCCAAACAACATAATTAATTAACAAAGGGTGCTTCCAAGAGACCCAATTCATAATCAGTTAGTTAACACAATAACCAAATAATATCATGAAAGCCGCTGATCTGCTACATAGCATTTTAATCATTTCATACTATACTGCTGTGCATAGTATCGGATCATTGCTTGATCCTTAGTATAAATGATATATGATCATTACTTGATCTGTTGTATGTAAAGGAATGCAGCCGCCAATGTTCATTGCACAATACATGGCAAGAGAAGATGAAAGGAATCTGATTACACAGATTATTATACTTGTATTGTATTTCGATCATATACAAGGATGATGGTAAAACATTTAGAATGATTATTCTTATAAGCACAAACAATGCGTATGTGTGTATGTATGTCAGTTTACATAGTGAACTGACATACATACTCATATTTAAATAATCAAAACAATCATTCTTATATCTAACCGAAGCTACTCTGCATCAACAAGATTGTATTCAGACCTCCTCTTTCCTTATATCAAAGTAATAGCGGATCAAAATTAGCAACAATAAATATAGATAGCATATGAAATTAAACTACTTAATACACAATACAAATGGATGATTGTCCCTACTTATATCATATTGTTTATGGAAATCAATGCATTTTCTTGACGATTCAACTTAGGATATAAGAATTGAAATTAACTTAAATAATAATTGAACTTAAATTACCAGGGGACATTACAGATGTGCCCCCATTTTCCTCCCTTGCATTGTCCTCACAAATATGATCTGTCTCTTCATCCCCTTTCTTGGTCCAAAAGTCATTTCATTTTTTTAATTACATTTCCATACCCACCAAATCAAACTTGGAGGTCATCGGCAAGGGATGTGAGACAAGTTTATTAAATATAACCTCCAGTCTAGTTTTACATAACCTTTATCAAGTGCATATAGAGCTCTTTTAAGCAAGTTCACTTTTGATTGCATTTGTGGTTTTGTGAAACACTAGATTGTTTGAATAGACAAACCACAGCATTCATGGTATTTTATTATGGGTGCCTTAATGCTGGCATTAATGCAAAAGATCTGAAACGGATATGTGAAATGGATCTTGCCATAATATTTGTCTTGTTTGACAAAGCATGTTTTTCAAATTAGTAGACATTACCGAGTTAATTTGTCTTCAAAGATTAATATAAAGGCAAGTTTTGTTGTACCACAATGTTCATTTTATGCCAGGATTCTGTGAATCACCTATTTTCCCTCACAATGTTCATTTTTATGCCAGGACTCTATGAATCGCCTACCCTGTGTATCTTGAACCCCCACACTTGATTTTATACTGGAAACCTATGATTCTTAGAACGCTGCAAGTTTATCATGTAGTCAAATGAACAAAAAAGACAATAATATTGAAGCTTGGTCTTACACAAATTTCTTGTGGGATCACAAATATAATATGCTGTTAATTCATAACATTCTTTTTAAGTTCCTTTTCAATGATATACTCTAAGGTTCAAATTTATTGTGGTTTCACTCCTACTGTAGGTTATTCTTTAGACCTACAGAATAGTTCAGTGGAGCTGGGTGTGCTTGATGGTGTTTGATGCCCTCGTGAAGGTGTGTTTGCTGCTTGGAATGTTTATCTGAAGCATTTTCTAGAACTTCTATGCCCTGCAACTTCAGTACAGTAGACCTGTAGCTAATCAATTATGTCATATCAGACCCTACAACAAATATTTCTATGCTCATTTTAAAGGTAATTGACTGAAAAATACTTACAGACCTGTGACCTGCTACTCTTCTGCAATTTGAAGTCTGGTTGGGAATCGGATAAGTTGATTACAACTTCTGGGAGTTCTATAAGAGTTTTGGAAGGTTTTTGAAGGGACTAAAAATATTAACCCATAAAATAGCTGTATTTCATCTCAATTATCTTTGTTAATGCCAATACCACTAGCTCTAGACAACAACTCTTAAGTTCCAACTGAAGGACATATAAGCAAAATTTCAATGGACACAATAAGAATATTAAAGTTGAGAACTAATAAGGTACTACGAATATTATCAAAAGCTTAACAACAATTATTCCCCTTTAAAAAAACAAAAAAATTGGTAAATTCGTACATCTTGTTGGACTGAAAATATTAATAAAATGTGTTAGACCTTATTGAATTTATCAAGATTTCCCTGTTCAAGGGCCTTTCAGATAAATTCCTTGCAATGGAAGCATGGGCAAGCTACATGCAGCCCCACCTAGCCCTGGTCCATACAACCTCAATTTTGATGGGGCATCACAGGGAAGCCCTAGGAAGTGAAGAGCAAATTGTGTGCTAAGAAATAGTTCGAGAGAAATCATAAAAGCAGCCACAGAAGAACTCAGTAATGGAACTAATAATGAAGTTGAAGCCGCAATGTCAAGTTGTCTTTTTTAATCAAATTAATAGGGAACTTTTTTCTTTATTTCCTGCTGGCTAAGGGATAAAGTGAAGAAATGATTAAATTTAAGATGGGCCCAATAAATTTATTTTACAAGGACAATATAAATATTATTATTTTTAAAAAGTGACCATCTAAATAGGAAAAGACCTTATGTAATATTTAATTATAAAAGTGTTTTCAGAACTTTTTGAAGGGAGTTCTAGGAGGAAAAAAATCAAATTCGATGATTAAGGGGTTCAAAAGAAATTTATAAACGGGGGGTGAGTTGATCAAAGGAAACATTCATTTTGTCATGGCAATCAAATCTTTTCCCGATGCTTGAGCACTTGTATTCACATTCTAATCCGAAGCTGAAAACCCTTGGTGCGCATGAATTTGAAGGACAAGATCCCTCTTGTCCATTTTGAGGATAAAAACCCTCTTGACAATTTGAAGTGATTTCATCCAAGAATTGTGTTTGTGCTTATAGTTCACAATTAATTTTAAGTTGCAGTTTGTTACAGTGCTGCTACAATGTCCAGTCATTGTGATGGGTATATGTTTCAATAGTTATGATAATAATATTCTGGGTTTTTCAGATAATATATGTTAAAGGAAATTATTGTACCTTGCATCAATATCCATCAGTATTCAGATTGCTGCAATAAGAAAAATAATAATTATTTATGGTAATTATTGCTGCTGATTATTATTAATGTAATTTGGGGTTTCTGCCAAATATGATATGAAAAAGGTTTTCTACACTACCTTGCATCAGCATCTATGGGTTTTAGATCTTTCCCTTAACCATAATATTTGATAATTAATGAGGCTCAATAGTTGTTGTTTGGTATTTATTATTTATTGGAGTTTTGCATAAATCAGAAAAATACAAAAATATTGTGTGGGTTAAGAATAGTTTGACAAGGGACAATACACTCAGCTTCAGTATTGGACTTTCATCCAATTTGCCATGTTGCTTCAATTCAATGCATATTGAAGGTGACTCAATGACAATTATATTCCTATCAGAAATTGAGAGTTTGCAAATTGAAAGCTGGAGAATATCCTCCAAGAAGCATGGCCAATCTTGGATTCGTTGAAAGATATCTCACTCTGACACTTCTATAGAGAAGCTAATAGAGTACTGAACTTCCTGGCAAATTATGTCGTAAACAACAAGGAAGACTTAATAATTGATAAATCATAATAATTATGGCCTTGCTTTCATATGGTAAGGCAGCCTTTAAATGTATGTGATCTTATTTCCAAATCACCATCCATCATGATGAAATGCTCTTGGCACACATAGATTGGGAAAAGAGGCAGATCTTTCTGTAATTCCTAGCTCACACATTTCATTGGTATCTACTCAAGGTTAATATTCTGAATTTTCTGTTGTAATTGTTTACACTTCCTTTGCATGGATTGGAACCCAAAATCTATCTTTACACAGCTAAGAGGTAGATATCTTTCAGGGGAGCGACTTCTTATTTGCACCTCGGAAATTATTCTTGATTCAGAATGGCACAGTCGAGAAACCAATTAAAAAGATGTTCAGTTCAGATTTCCTGGATTCAGTCATTACAAATGAGGTAAATACAGATTTGTACTCCTTGCTTGCTTTGAATCGGTTGGATTTCACGAAGGATAAAAGTTTGGTTTGCACATTTTCCATGCATTTCCTATGGAAGAAATACAAGAGTGGTCTCAACAAAGCCCCTGATGCTACAGCCTTCTTCCCAGGGCATTACCTTCCAATGTCTGGGAGTGAAATCCAGGGCCTAGCATCCATGGGCTCCTTCAAGGAGCTAAAGGCATGTTTCACAACACTAGTTGATGAAGTTGAGAGGATGCAATACCATATGGTCAAAGGCAAAGAGGATTAGTCCCCAAGAATTGACTTGGCAAAGTTAAAAGCTCCATTCAAAATGTCACCACAACTTCAGGGCAGTTGCAGAGCTAAGAGAGTAAACAATGCTATCAAGTATCTCATACCAATGGCTGGTCTGCTGCAGTCAGACGAGGGAGCCAGTCACTCTAGTGTACCACTTCCTGAAGATATACAATAGCATGTTTTAATTTCTAAAGAATTTTGTTTATAACATTGGATGGTTTTCTCCCAAATTTTCTGAGATAATAGGATCTGGTGACAATGTTAATGGTTGTGATGACCTCTGCTAATAACATACAGGAAATAACCCAAACAAATAACTGCAACCAGACGACAAACCGAGAACTACACTAATCAACAGATGATTAAACAAAAGAATAATAAATTAAAATGAGGTATTGATCAAAGATATTGCATATAGACCATTTTCAAACTAGTTTGGCCAAATTTGTAATTCTTACCTGTTTTCTTATCACCCTTTTTACTGTCAAATGGCTAATGGAATTAGACATGGTACTTGAGCAGGCATGCATCATGCCATGGGTACTATTTTCAAAATAACATCCCTGACTTTCTGTAGTTTACATTTTCCAATTGAAAGGATAGATACTGTTGCACTAAAACCTATGCTTCCAAACTTTGACTGCATGTGGATCTTTTTAACAAAGGAATATGCAACCCGCACTTGGGAATGCATTCTAGTACTTTGACAGTCCTCGGGGTTTTTCTTTGTGTAATTAGCTAATGCTGAGTCCCTCTAATCACTAATTTGCAATAGCTTCCAGGGCCAACAGAGTGCTATTTAAGAGCCTCAGCGTGGATATGAAATCTGTTATTGGATGCTCACAAGAACAAGAAAAGTCATGAAATGACAAGTGCATATGAATGAGAGGTAGCCTCTTCTCCTTCATCTACAAGTTCCTCTTCTTCATAATTTTCAGGTTTTCTTCTACAATAACCACCAAAGAAATTATCTCGTTTGGGTGTTCATTTCATAGTTGCTCAAACATCTCCACTCTATTAATTACAAGAACTCACCTTCCCAGAGGCATAAATGCACACACAACTCAAATCTAGAAGTGGAGAAAGTTACAGAAGTAATGAACTTTGTTGCCAATCTTACAAGGAACACACAAAAAAAATGAGCAAGATGAATTTGGAGGTAGTAATTCAAAAAGGGAAGAAAAGTATTAAAGGCTGGTTGGTAATTTAGAAAGGAACGGAAAGGAGTCAAGGTTGGACAAGGGATGTAGTTTTGCTAATATAATTAACCCAAAGTGTGTTCCTCCAATCTTAAGTTTTTCTCTTTGGTATTTGTAGAATGTTGACAGATGAATTTTTGGGTGCTTTAATTTTTTTATTGGAAATTGCTTTCAAATCAGCAGTACAAGCATACAAATTGACACTGAAAGCAGTATCATCAATTTTTCATGAACACTTAAGCAGGTATTGTAGATGTCGAGATGGCTCCTCTACTAGCATCCATGGAATACCACTCTATGGACATGATTGTGTAGAAGATGAAAAATAGGCTCAATATCCTAAAATATATGCAAAGCTGAACATGGATGATGCAAAAGATGAAATCCAGCCTAAAGCTCCTCAGGGGTTCACCAAAGCTGAAGACAAAAAGCACAATGCCCATCTAGAGTTTTAAACTCTGGCATGCCACAGAGTAGTGTGCACGGGCTATAGAGGGGAACGGGCTTCACAATAGTACAAGCTTTCTAATTGGAATATATCTAGAAGTTTAGTGTGTGGTAATGTAATTCTGCCAAAGTATTTGATGTAATAAAACAAGTCTCCTAAGAATTAATCAGTAATGTTAGATTTTTGTGTATTGAAGTGTTGATGATTAGCTTCTACTCTAGTTGAGTGTTGTTCTTTCCACCTTGAACACACCAACACTATGGAACTATAGCATGTTGTAATACTCTATAGTTGAGAGAGCTTGGTTGAATTTAAGTTGACCTTACAAGATAAATGAAAGTAGGCACAATCATATTGTTGGTGAGTTTGATTTCTATGATGTTATCTCTATACCACTTTGCCTTCTCTCCTATGCTCTCCTGGGCCTGGGTCGCTCATCCTTTCATTGGAATGGGTTCTTTATCTAGATAAGACTATCTACTCTATCCATTCATTCCAACGAGTCCAAATCAAACAGGCTAGAGAGAAAAGGACAAGAAAGGTTCTCACCTATCAATAGTAGGGTGTTTAATCTAGTTAAAAAGGAGTGTGAGACAGGGACAACAGAAGAGTTGTACATTGGGACAAGAGTTATTGTAGAAAAGAGTTACGAAATTGATATTCAAGATGAACATTCAAATCAATAAATGGAACTTGAAGAGTACAGGCCTAAAGAAAAGATCATTAAATCCTTTCCCAAATTGGGTCATGAGTTATAGATTAACGCTCCTGCATTTTTTGGAGGTTTGAATCATGAGAAGATGATAGATAGAATTACATTTAGAAGATTATTTAAAATATTAGGGACTAGATGACCTAAAGTGTGCAAATTTTGCATTCAGAAAATAGAATGGACATACATCCATATTGTGGGATCAAGTACAAATAGGAAATAGTGAAAATGAGGAAAGACAAAGACTTGGAATATGAGGATTTTAGTGTTTAGAGAAACTTGAAGGATCGGAGTTTGAAATATTATGCTTCTGAATTCTATAATTGAGCATGTCACATAGAAATTGATGAGTTTGGAAATGGTCTCTACCATTTCATTCAAGGGGAATTTAGCATAGGGGAGTTGCATACTAAAGAGGATGGAGAGGTAGAACATTTAAGAGCAAAAGAGAGATTTATAAATAGGAACAAATTATAAGAGCAAGATGATAAGTATATAGGAGAATTATTGGAAACAATAAAGATTTTGTAGAACAAATATGGAGTAAAAATCGAACTCTCCTCATATTTGAGTATGAGTAGTTGATTATAATCATTCTCAAGGATGAAGTGGGCTAAGAGTTTGGTGGAAATTTGATGGTGTTTTGGATGCAATTGAAAAGTGATTGCAACTTACAAACAAATGGCAAAAAGTCCACTAGTCAAGTTCAATGTAGATTGTTCTTTTATTAGAATGAAGGGAATAGATAAAAGAAATGTGTGTCCAAGTGATTCTCATATAAATAGTTTTCAGACAATCATTGAAGAATTTCAAATATTTCATTAATATTTAAGTTGAATTTAGTAGATAAGTAGAAGTGGGTTTGATCCTACTATTAGTGTGTTCAGTTTCTACAACAACTCCAGAAGATAAGAAGAAACTATGGACCTTCACTATATTAAAGAGGAGTTTGAGATAAGACTCAAAAGTTTTTGTATATGAGCACAAAGATGACCTAAAGAAAGTAAAGGACATGTTCGTCAAGTGGGATCAAGCACAATTTGAAAAAGTTAAGATGAGAGATGGAGAGCTAAAGACTTCGAACATTCAAAGTTAAAACAATAAAATTTTGCATGTTTATTATACATCAAGTTTGTTCAGGCAGCAAAGGATGAATTTAAAAGTATAATTGACCATAAAGACATGGTAAATGCTAACAGATGAAAATTCCCACTTATGTAAATGGTCTCTGTCTTTCCATTTAATATTAATTTGACATCACTAAGTTGCATTCTATCTAAAAAGTATATTAGTGTGCTTCAAGAACATAATAGAAGTTGTCAAGAAAACTACGGTATAGAAGGAATGTGCTCTAGGAGCAGAAAGAAATATTGTCAATGATAAGTTGGTTTTGGAACAAAAATCATACATTTGAAGAGTGATGTATCTCTGTTTGGATGCGTTGAAGTTGGACTTCTGCCATGCACTTTGATTGGTTGATTGGTTGATTATTATTTTCATCCCTAGAAAATGTATTTGTACATGAAGGGGGGGCAAAACACAGCTTCTATCTAAGATGAAGATGATGAAAGATATTTCCAAGGAAAGTGTACACTTGATCCGTAGATTCCTCAATAAACTTCGTGAAAGGACACCCTATACACCTTAGTGCAAGCTTGATAGACAGCTTTGGGATCACATCTCTCAGGTATTACAAAGCATTTTTTTATACATTGTATGGAGACAAACTGCTTGGCAAAATTTTGATGTATACAAGGTCACTTGGCCTTTTAGGTTTGTTATTAGATTTACATATTTACCCTTCACAAGTACAATGACTCTAGAAGGTGGTAAGAAAGAATATTATAGGATTTATTTTCAGAATTCAGTAACTCAAATCCTCAGCTGCACTTGGGTAGAAAGTACTGTGTTAATGTATATTGAGTCATCAACAAGAGATGTTTGCTCTCCTTACTTGGATCCAAAGGAGAAGTACATCTGTCTAATGGCCATCACATTGTATTGAGATTATTTACATTGTAATTTAAAAATAAGTTTTCTACAATGCATGCACAACAATATATTGAAATTGGACAAATATACAATCCAACACAATGCAGCCCAAATGGCAAGGTGAGATGCAATCCCAAGGTTACCAGGGGCACACTACTACATTAAAATATACAAGAAACTTCAAAAAGAAAATGAGAAGGAAAGCTAAAAAGCAAGGATACAGAAAATACTGAGAAATAGTAAACATCAATTATTCAAAAAGAAATCATGAGTAGAATAACTTCAAGATTTTGATTGCATGCCCATAATACAAAAAAAGATGGACAAGAAAACCAACCTGGAGTTGGGGAAAAATATGATGGATATCTCTATATTTGTTGATCATGTTTAACTCTCTTCTACAGATCCATATGTTCAAATCTGCATCCAAGGGTGCTTAAGGCTTTTAGACTAAAACCTTTTAATTCACAATACTCAACCCAAAAAATCATTCATTAACCTTCTATAATGCAAACAAAATTCAAAGTAAAATAAAATCCACCTGAAATTGGAGGTTGATAGAAGAGAGATCTATACTTATTGGAACTGTTCTACCCTCTTCTATGAGCCATAAATCCAAAGCTGCACCCAAAAACTGTTCAATAAATGTACACTAAAATTGTCAATTAAAAAACGAGTAACTGAAAAATTCATTACTTAATAATGCATATTGCAAACAAGATCCAAAATGGACAGAAAACCCCATCGGAGTTAGAAGCTAATATGAAGAGTTCTTTGTTATTTGTTAGCTCTGTCATGTGCTCTTTTGTAGACCAATATGTTAAAATTTGTCAAAAATAGGCAAACTAAAAAATCATTGGTTAATAATCTATACTCAAAAAAAATTCAAAATAGCCAGAGAAAACCATCTGAACTTAGAAGTTAATATGAAAGAATTCCCTATATCTTTAAGCTTGGCTAATATTTTATTTACAAAGAATATTACAGGATTAGTTCTCAAGATTCAGCAACTCGGATTCTCAGCTTGCTCTCCTTCCTTGGGTTCAAAGTGGGAGTACATCTATATTAAGGCCATCACACTGTATTGAGATTATTTACATTGTGATTTCAAATTATTTTTCCTACAATCCACACAACAATATATTGAAATTCGACAAATATACAATTCAATGCATTGTAGTTCAACTAGCAAGGCGAGATGCAACCCCAAGGTGACTAGGGGCACACTACTAGATTAAAAATTACAAGAAACTTCAAAAAGAAAATGAAAAGGAGAATTAAAAAGAAAGGATAGAGAAAACACTCATAAATCGTAAACAACAATTATTCAAAAACAAAATCATGAGTAGAATAACTTCAAAATTTTGAACATATGTTCATATTACAGAAACAATCAAAATGAACATGAAAAACTCACCTAAGTTGGTAAACAATATGAAGAACTCCCTATCTTTGTTTTGCCCCGTTTAACTCTCTTCTGCAGATCCATATGTTCAAACCTGCATCCAAGGGTGATTGAGGCTTTTCGACTAAAATCTTTGAAGTCACAAATAATCAACCCAGAAACTCATTGGTTAACCTTCTGTAATGCAAACAAACTTCAAAGTAAAATAAAATCCATCTAAAATTTGAGGTGGGTATAAAAGATATCCATATTTATTAGAAATGTTCTGCCCTCTTCTACAGTCCATAAATCCAAAGCTGCACCCAAAAAGTGTTCAAGAAATTTAGATTAAAATTATCAATAAAAAAGTGGGTAACTGAAATATTCATTACTTAATAATACACATTGCAAACAAAATTCAAAATGGACAAAAACCCCACCTGGAAGTAGAGACTAATATGAAGATTTCTTTGTCATCTGTTAACTCTATCATGCACTCTTCCACAGACCCATATGTTAAAAATCTGTCCAGAATAGGCAAACCAAAACCTTATTAGTTTGTAATCAATACTCCAAACAAAATTCAAAGCACCGAGAAAAACCCATCTGAACTTAAAAGCTAATATGAAAGAATTGTCTATATCTAATAACTCTGTCATACCCTCCTCTGCAGACCTATATTCCCAAATCAGCATCAACTAGTGCTATTAATAAAACTTACATAATACAAATTTGGCAAAAAATGTTCAAATCCGTTGGTTAATAATGCATACCGCATACAAGATTCAAAATGACAAAATAAAACCCACTTGAAATCGAAGCTAATATGAAGAACTGTCCAATACAAGGAAATTAGAGATGTTCTGTCATCTTCTATGGTCTATAAATCCAAAGCTACACCCAACAAGTGTTCAAGAAATTCAGATTAAAATTATAAACAAAAAAGTGGGTAACTAAGATATTCATTACTTAATAATGCATATTGCAAACAAAATTCAAAATGGACAAAAAATTCCACCTAGAAGGAGAGACTAAAGACTAATATGAAGAGTTCTTTGTCATCTATTAGCTCTGTCATGCACTCTTCCGCATACCCTATGTTAGCAAACCAAAAACTCATTGGTTTGTAATAAATACTCCAAACAAAATTCAAAATGCTCAGAAAAACCCATCTGTACTCAGAAGCTAATATGAAAGAATTCTCTATATCTAATAGCTCTGTCGTACCCTCCTCTGCGGACCTGTATGTTCAAATCAGCATCTACTAGTTAGTGCCCACGTGAAATTGAAGCTAATATGAAAAACTGTCCATTTCAAGGAAAAGAAAAAAGGTCTTGATTAGCTTGAAAATACAGAGCAATGAAGGTGGTGACTGGCCCCAATCTATTTAAATAAACTTGTGCCGCGACTAACTTACCGTTTGATGCTTTTTTTTTCAAAAAAAAATCGTAATAGTTTTTATTTTCAGTTTTCCGGAATGTGAACTGTATCCTTGGTATAATATGCGATTCCCACGAAAATTCAAATGATTGTAAAAGCTTCAATATTTTTTTATGTAGAACTCTACTTTTGTAGTGTCAGCATGCCTCTCTTTATAGTATTGTAGTAATGGTAATAATAGTAACAATAAAATATATTTATATTATTTTATATATTTATATTATTAGTATTTGTTGATAGGCTAAGAAGTACTATTGCATTATTATTTGGATATTTTGCTTTAACTAGTGATTAAAACTACTTGTTTGCACCAATCACAATTTAGTAAATTTTTTATTTTGTTCAAAATAACATATTTTCTATAGTTTAATGTAAAAAAGTTAAGTTTATAAATTAATTTTTATTGATATGATTAGCTAAACCAATTTGAGTCTTATACACGAGAATTCTGGAATGAAAAACATTAACAAATTTTATATTATAATTAAGCATTTTATAAGACCCCGCTCAATGCAGGGACTGGTAGGAAAAAGCTAGGCTAAGAAAACCTCCAGCCTTGCTTAAGACCATAGTCCAATTTCTGATACATGACATTCTAAAAGGGCATACCCTTAAATACATTTAATTGATATACAAAACTATCTTAATTCTTGTTCCTTGTCTTTAAATGGAAGAAATAGCTCTTCCTTTGGATAGTAGATAGCCTTTTCTTTGATTCAGACAATTTCGTGCTTTAACAGGGCTTAACTTGTGAAGCCATACATGAATGTTTTTGTAGAGAGCCGAGTAACTAGAATGAAGGCCTTTAACTCGAATAATATCACGCACTTGCGGTTATCTTACATGACAAATGTTCCTCCATTACCTGCAGAAACTTACATTCTGGCTAAGATCCCTGTTAGCAAGTCCAAAAACAAATTTTATAACTTATCACTGGTTCTAAAAATATCTGAAATTGAAGTAAATATCTTATTGTTACCCTTACTTATCGTGAGTAGAGCTTGCTATATCTACTCCAAACCTTCAAAAATAAGCTTTCAGCCTTGCCTAGAAGTGGGTTAGTTACTAGGTTAGTTCAAATTCTAAAACCAGCAAACAGATCCTACCAGCTAAAACAAGGCGATAAAGAAAGACGAAAAAGGAAAATAAAACACCAGCTAAAGCATCCCCAGCTTACTTAGGGAAATTTGAGAAAAATCCATAAGTGAAGTCAAAAAAAACAAGATCTACCAACAAGCAAGAGAAGAACCAAACCTGAAAGAGAGGCGGAACAAATGGTAGTTTTTTATCCACTCATCTTTTAATATTATATTTTTATTTATAATAATTTATAATAATATATAATTTAATATATTTTTATATTTAAGATTATGTTATATTATGTTAAAAATAATTTAATAATTAAAAAATATAAATCTAAAATTATAAGTTTATTATATAATATATTAAGATAATTATAATATTTTTCAAATTATAATAATTTATTATTTGATTATTATAAATAGAAAAATATTAATTAAAGGTTACAATAAGATTTATTAATATAATTATAATTATATTATAATAATTTTAAATTTTAAAATAATAAATAATCATTTAAAATTATATTTTAGATATAAATAATTTTATTATTAATAATTATTTCTCTAAGCATAATATTTTTAACTAAATAATTATTATTTAAGATTATTATAATTAAAATAATTAAGTATGTCTTAATTTAATATAATTATTGATAATTATTATGCTTATTTTATATTATATAATTTTGATTAAATTAAATGAACATTAGATAATACTTATATTATAACTATTTAATAATTAATAATTATGGCAAGTACTAGTCACTACGTTGCAGTATTGTAGCAATAATAAAATATGTGTATATTATTTATATATTGTATAATATATATTTATGATCAATCTCATTAATAGTTTTATAGATCATTGTTATTAAATGTGCGTAATTTTTATTTTTTATATATTGTATAATATATATTTATGATCAAATTTTATTAATATTTTCATGAATCATTGTTATTAAATGTAGGTGATTTTCAAGCAACTGCATCTACAAGCGTGTGAATTTTTAATGATCATTACTTATTTCTTTTAATGATCTAGTTTGTAGTTAGAGTTCATTGTTACACAACGAAATGAGCAAAGATAGAGAGAGAATCTAAACTTTATTATTAAGCATTAGATCAAAGTATTAGTTTTGTGAGAATGTGATGATGCAAGTGAGAACATTTCTTACTAATATATGTCCATTGTAAAGATTTGTTCTTGAGGTGGAATTAATTTTCAAATAAATTAAAAAATTGTGATATTGCTATCAAGATTCAACTGTGTAGTTTTTTGAGTCAATCTCATTGACCCATGTTTCATTAGCAGTGGTTCACACGAACCCATCTGTCATGCGAATTGTAAAAATAATGAAAGAAATGAATAGAAAGTAATCCAAGAGAGATAGTAAATGAAAGATCTATATTACCATGAGAAAAAAGATGAACTAGGAGCAAGCGTCCAAAGTCCAACACAAGGAAACAAGAAGATTTTTGGAAGGGGAAAAGCAAAGAAAATCCCTTTGTGATATTATGAATATGGAAAATTCTAGGAGAGAGAGGGAGAGAGAGAGAGCTCATTTACAATAACTTCATGTAGGGAAAATAAGAGAGGATAGCATCTCTTTTATAGAGATGAGGATAGGAGTTACTAAGTAACTCACCCATCTAAGAATGTCATCATCCATAATGAGTGTGTGCAAAGTGTCAAGATCATCTTAAGGAGGATAAGTTATTTCCTCATTAAAGGAATTACAAAATGACATGACCTACTTGGACTAGAGGACAAAATACAAGTAGGGATTCCAAAGAAACCTCATAATTAAAATAAAAGAGGATACCTTAGTTTATCCTCAATAAATAATAAATGCAGCCAAGGAAAGAATAACAATTCTAACATCCTCCCTTAATCTTAACTTGGGGAGTTTACATCAAAGGGTTAAAAACCCAAACTTTTACAATGAGATAAAAATATATCTTTACAATATCTGCAACTTGATCTTCTATACGGGGGAGTGATTTGATTGTCTTCAATTTGACCTAAATCCAAGTCTTCGGGAGTCTTCTTTAACCATAGGTCATGTTTCGAGGCATGGGTACAACTTGTACATTCATATTGGAGAAGTGGATTGTGCCTTTGTGAATGTTCCATGATATGTCACCTGAAACAAAGAAGAGAAGAGAACAAAAAACACAAGTAGATTTCTCATTATTGGGATCTACCCTAGATACAAATTAGTATAACCTTTGAAAATAAGTCCATAATATGCATCATAAATTAATTCAAATTTGAAGAATCTTTGATAACTTTAAGATTGATAAGAGTTAGAGATGAACCCATAAGCTTGTACCAAAGTGTAACCAAGCAATCATGATATCAAGATAAAACTACATGTACCACATCCAAAAGGAATAATCAAGATACCAAAAAATAATATCCATCCTCTCAACTCAAAAATAAACATACTAATACACAAATTACCACAAACAAGCCCAACTAATGAAATATGCATCAACATTGCATCAATCACATGGATATAGACAGTCCACTAATGAGTCATTCCACTGAAAGTGAATGGGTGATTAGTCCACAACCTACATGACTCACAATCTAAGTAATGAAGAATACAGACTCATCATCACATTAGTAATTTGAGATTTAAAAAAAATTATAATCCATTGAGAACATCAAGTACCATAAACAAGGAATGATTAAGGAGATAATAATCTAAACCAACATTAACAAATCAAATATTTACATATGCTAAATAATAATATGAACTAAGGATTATGAGTGAGAAAAACATATTGCCTTCCAAATATCCAACAAATTTCAAGAAAGATTTCAAGAACATCATCTTCATCATGACAAAAAATAACCAATGGAACAAGTTGATAAACATCAACTGAAGTAAGTGCATACCAAACATTGGATGGAGGGAAACTCCATAGGCCCCTTCGTAGAATAAGGCAACAGAGTTAACCTTGAAAATTGGGCTCCCAATGCAACTTACAAATAAAATGCAATAAAGTGCATATCAATCAATGGTATAAAATCATAAAAATGCCACCATGAGCATAGAAGAGATGCTATAAAAGCATAAAAATGCAACTATGTGTATAACAATATATCATAAAAAACTAATAGCAATTAATGTTAAATAAGGAAATCAATAATAATCCACAAGAAGGCGATGTTGTTAGATAACTCATAATACTAGAACAAATTAAAATTGAAAAATGCATTGAATTAAACATATGACATGTATTTAAAAGGGATTAGGAACATTATAATGAATGGTAAAAGCATGACGAGATTGATTACCATTACTTTTTTTAGAGTTTTGATTATTTTGATTAATTTGATTTGTAGGATTCTTATCTTTTTGTTTTTTAAAGAAATTGTTGGTCATATGACCAATGGGGTCTTTTATGAGGACCATTATTTTGATGGTTATTATTATGAATATTATTTTATGATTATTGTTATTATTATAGTTATGATTATTAGATCTAAAGTTAGGATTTTGATTTTTAGAAACAAAAGCATGTTCACTAGATTTAAGAGTACCAAATTGAATCAATTTTGCTTCCTCTTGACGCGATAAGTTTTGAAAAATGATATAGGTTCATTGATTAGCTAAAGTAGGAATTGCTAATTGAGAATGAAGATTAGTTATAAATTGTTGAAACTGACTAAGAAGATGTTTATTTAAAATAATATGGATTAAATGAATATCATTAATAGTAATTCCTAAACCATTTGACTTACTTTCAATGGAATCAAATTTTAACAAAGAATCATCCATGGTCTTCAAATCTGTATACCTAAGATTCTCCAATTGATCTTGGAATTGAATCTTTCTAGATTCATTCAGACTGTCATAGGTGTTTTTAAGAATATCCCATGTTGCATGAGTTGTAGTACAATTAGCAATAAGAACATATAATTCTAGGCTAAGATAAATGTCAATGAGAAAGTGCCTCCTTGTTTTTAGCATTCCAAGCATCTATATTGGCTTGAGCTGTAGTGGTGGCAAGAGCATAAGTCACACCAATGGCAATATCTAACATGTGTTTAAAGTGAAATATAAATGAAATATGTATTTTCCACGCATGATAATTAGTATTATTTAATTTTATTTCAAGTATTAAGGTAGACATAATGAAATAATCAACAAAGGAATTAAATGATTAAAATATTAAGTACACAAAAAGAGGTTAGAAATAGGAAGAATTGATGCCTAACGAATGTAAAAATGTGATTTTTTAATTTAAACTAATGAAACATTGTTTTAAAAGAATTAATAAACTAAACGTTAAAGCAATGATTTGGATTTGATTATTAAGAATAAATGAAACAATTCGAATTGAACTGAAATTAAACTAATATGCAATTCAACCAATATTGAATTTGAAAAATAGTCAAACTTATTTAAAAAAATTAGTCAACTATCATTGAAATACAAGACTAAACTTAGAACACACTGATTCTAAACTTAAACAAAAGAGAATAACAGACTGATATGGGAGAAGCTGACAGAAGGAATAGAGACTCACTAACATGCATGAATGAAGACAAGTTTGAAGACTGGTTACGCAAGGAGGAGCAGTTGAAAGAACAGCCAAGGCTCATGCAAGGTAAAGAGGAGGATAAGTTACGCAAGTTATTGGGATGGCTCACACAAGGAGATGGAATGGCTCATGCAAGGTAAATATTAGGGAAGAGAGACTAATGCAAGGGATGAGGAACATGTTAAAAAAGGATGCAAGGAGGAGAACATAAATTACACAGATCAAAGATGATCAGATTTTTAAAAAGAAGCTTACACAAGTTAGCAGTAAAAAAAGGTTGAGATAACAGATGACAATGAAAAATAATAGCAGAATGTAAAAGATAGAATATTGGTTACGTAATGAGAAAGGCAAGAAATGAATACAAAGATTAAAAAAATTGGTTAAAAGATAGAGATAAATGAAACTAAACTAGAGATAAGTATAATATAAATGAAATTATACACTGGTTACAAACCAGATAGAATGAAAAATGATAGAATAGAGATAGTAGGATAAATATGAAAAATAAAACCATAAATAGCCTGCATCCAAAGGGTTTAGAGAAATTAAAATATAGATTGATTGAATGTTGCAATAAAAGATTAGATTTTAAACAAAACTAATTAGAAAATACCTCGCAAATAATGTTAGAGAAATCAAATGATAAGCCTTGTGATTGCCCGACTGGGGCTATCAAACAAGTGCAAAAAAGGAAATGGGTTTGACGATAAACCAGTCAAACCAAAAAAAAAAAATCAAATGCAACTCTCTAATGGCAAGCCAACCAAAGAGGGTTAGAGAAACAAGATAAACCAAAATAAAATTTGCAACACAAGAAGTAAGCAAATGAAGTTCAAGATTCTCTCTCAAATAAGAGTCTCCAATGAGATGTGCTCCCAAGAATGGTAACCTTCAAATCTACACTCAAACAAGGATTACCAACCCAAGCTCTGATACCATGTAAAAATAATGAGAGAAATGAATAGAAATTAATCCAAGAGAGATAGTAAATGAAAGAGATGTTACCATGAGAAAAACCAAGAACTAGGAGCAAGCATCCAAAATCCAACACAAGGAGAAAATAATATTTTTGAAAGGGGAAAAGCAAAGAAAACCCCCTTTGTGATATTATGAATATGGAAAAGCCTAGAGAGAGAGAGAGAGAGAGAGAGAGAGAGAGAGAGAGAGAGCTCATTTACAATAACTTCATGTAGGAAAAATAAGAGAGGAGAGCATCTCTTTTCTAGAGATGAGGATAGGAGTTACTAAGTAACTCGCCAGTCTAAGAATGTCATCATCCATAATGGGTGTGTGCAAAGTGTCAAGATCCTCTTAAGGAGGATAATATATTTACTTATTAAAGGAATTAAAAAATGACATGTCCTCCTACTTGGACTAGAGGGCAAAATACAAGTAGGGATTCCAAAAGAATCTCCTAATTAAAATAAAAGAGGATACCTTGATTTATCCTCAATAAATAATAAATACAACCAAGGAAAGATTACAAATTCTAACAAGAATGAATGGAAAACTTAGCACTCATTGGATCTAGGTGATGCTCATAGAGGTGAAGCATTGGGACTTCTCGAGAGGTTACCCATCCCAGTGCTACTCCAGCTCAAGCATACTTAACTTTGGTGTTTCCTCCATTGTTAAACCCACTCTCCTTACAACCTCATTTGCAAAACCTTCACCAAATGTTGTACCTTATGAACCATTCATTAGAAAGCCCCTTAATCCCCTTATCAATTATAGAGCTTAAGGGGCTTTATAATTAATAGTTCATAAGACACAACACTTGGTGAAGGTTTTACAATTAAGGTTGCAAGTAGAGTGGGTTTAACCATGGAGGAAACTCCATAGTTAAGTGGGCTCGAGCTGGAGTAGTACACGGATGGTTGACCTCTCAAGAAGTCCTAGTACTTCACCTCTGTGAGCATCACCTAGATCCAACGAGTGCTAAGTGTTTCATTCATTCTCATGAGAGATGGGTTCGCATGAATCAATACTCATGAAACATAGGTCAATGAGTTTCAAGTATGATGATTATGGAAGTGATAAGATCATTAGATATTTATGTAATCACCTAAAATTAGTCTAGTAAAATCTAAGCCCCTAAATTTGATCAAATTGCTTTAAGCAAAAATTTAAAATTCAAAGGCATAATTACTAGACATAATTACATAAGCAACCTAGATAATCCCCCTTGCATAATTAAATCATTTGTAAGATCAAGCACAAATGAATTCCAAACTAAAATCTTGAAAATCATTTAATTGTCAAAACCTTACTTTTAATAGAAAGTCCTGGCACTTTTACTAAAAGAACCCATTCCTCACATGGATGTGCAACTTAATCTTGATTAAATAGAAATTAAAAGGGGATTTTCTATTTTGTCTTATTCTCTCATCAAGTTTGGCCAATCAAGTGATCTTGAATCCTTTCACATGGATTGACCTCTTTCACCACTCATCTCTATCTAACATCTTTTGCCTCTTAATCCTCACCCTCCATTCATGAGACATTTTCTTTAACAGGAAGCTCTTCCTTGGCTCAAGGGGTTCAAAGTTGTGCCATTTTGGATTTCATCTTTTGTCATTTGCATCCTACTATAGTGAGCTTGTGTCATTTTCATCTTTCTTGCATTCTTAGTTAGTTCAATGTTATCTTTATTTCTAGAATAATTTGAATTGTTAACTTACTTGCATTCTAGTAACATTGCTAGTTGTTAGATTAATCTTGCATTATAGTGTCATATTAATCTAGTTTCATTTCTAGATGTCTAATTTTCATTGGCATCTTGATCATCATGGAATGAAGTATGCAAGTGTTGCTTCGTATTCACCTTTGAATCTTCTATTTTGGAGTAGTCAAGTCACCAATCCTTTATGCCAATCTAATGAGCATTTGAAAAGGATTAAACTCGCTTCAACTAGGAAGCAATACCCCACTTTTGAAGATTTAGTTGTTCATTTGACTTGAACTATTGTGGCTAAATTCTTGATTTAATGGTTTATTGAGTGTTGGTTACCGTTAGAATTGGATACCAATTTAGAACCACACATTTTTTGTGCCCACCATGGGGCCCAAATTGAATTTTTGCCCCTTTGCTTGCAGATTTTTTTATTCCTTGAAACTATGTCAAATATCACACCATAGTAGTCCAAATTATCATATGATACTAATTTCATCGCATATAGTTCTGAGTACTATCGTATGATAATATGCAATAAGGTGTTTCATCACATACAGTTTAGAGTTTCCTCATACAATACAAAAACTTTGGTTTTCATTGTATGACTTATTGAGTTTTATCGTAATCTATTATATGGTGTTGTTTGTGTTTCATTGCATCAAAAATAGAGAGTTTTTTTCAAGGTCAATTTGGTTGGATTCTCAGTTTCTAACCCATGATTCGATTTCATATTACTTTTGGCTTTCTCTTTTGCAATAGTAACTTATTTTGTGTTGGATGTTTGAAGAAGATTCGCTTGCTAAAGTCATATATCTTGCACTATTTTGATACTACTAACATATTTGTGGTTGTAGGATACTTTCCAAAGCTATATTTTGAGATTACTACACTATTTTTTTTACAAGTTTCCTTGGAGATTCAAGCAAACATTGTATCTTCATTAGTTTGATTTTCTAGGCACATAGTTTAATTAGGTATATTCCTTGTTTTGAGATTAAGTGAGAATTATGGATTATGCTCTCTTTTCTTTAGAGAGGATCACAAACCAAATATTTTTATTTGATCTTAGACAAGTAGTCTTCTCATGGTAAATTAAAAAGTGTTTGGTGTGCTTGGGAGAAAGAAGGGAATTAGGGAAGTATGATCTTCTCCTCTTTGAGGCAAAATCAGAAAACCAAATATTCTTCTTTCTATCCATTTTATTTTCTCATTTACCTTTAGAGGGCCTACCGTTGAGGTAAAAATATTGCAAGAATGACCCAAGTGGAATAAAGAAAATCTATATCTTCCAACCCACTATAATTTTTTTGCATTGGAGGTTAAAGCCTCAAGGACATAGCTATTATTTGTGTTGAGTCATTCATTTGACTATAAGAATGCATGCAAGGAGAATGTGTAGGGCTATGAGGCCTCAATCTTTCTTGCAAGACTACCATTATCTAAAACACTTGTAGGACTATAGGCCTCAATTCCTCTAAGTGGAACTATAAGGAATAGTTGCGAATAGATGCCCTTACTAGACACTGAATAGTTTCACAATAGGTAATGATAATCATGCCATTGTCTCTCTTAGGAATAATATACTTATGCTAAGGATTACTTTTCCCATCATGAAATGCATTTAGATTGTCAATCAAGGGATGTAGACTTGAAATGGGACAACACATTTTGTGCACTAAGTTCCTCTAAGAGTCATAACACCTATGCTGCAGGAAGATAAAATGCATGAAAGGAACCTATGCTATTGTTGCAGGAAAGTAAACACACTTAACTACTTAATGGAATGACTATAGAAAGATTGTAAAATTATCCTAAACCTATCTAGCAACTCAAAACATTCACTATGTTTATCTCTGCAAGTGTTGCAGGAACATCCACAGTAGTAATGCTACAGGAATAAAATAGTAACTTCTACTTGAAAGCACAGAAAATACAGTAAAAAAATATACTCTAACTTAATCTAATCCACCTCCCAAGTGAGCCCCCTTGGTTGCCTTTTTCCAACTACTAACACAAAAGATACTCTAAAATTACTATTCCATTAAATTCTTCTTAACTGGTTACATAACAATTGAACAACTCATGAAGAACAAAAAAAAGCAACTTCTACTATACTGAATACATCATTCTATATTTTCTCATTACCTAACTAAGTCAATCAAATCCCTTTATAAAGAGGATTGACGCTTATTGAAAACATAACAGAAAAGTTAGATTAAATCTCTCCAAATAAGGAGGAGATAAAACAACCACAACATATTACAATAAGTGCAAATAACAGAATAACAACACTGAGGGAATATAGCATAACTATTTCCTATATCTTCTGGAATGACAGATCCTTCTTAACTTAGCAGCATATCCTTTGAAATTGTGATGGATTCTTTCACCATGTATGGTCTTCTAACACTCCTTCTTTAATGTGGTTGCACCACTCTTGACCCGCTCCTTGCTTACTTGGCAGGTTAGTAGCATTTGGTGTGTGTGTGTGTATATATATATATATATATATATATATATATATATATATATATATATATATATATATATATATATATATATATATATTCAAGTCAACATTTCAACTCCTACTCAAATGTTAGAACACAGCTTAAAACAACTATATGAAGTACTACATTATATATATAATAGTCAGCAAAATATGCTATTCTAACTACCCATAGTCTTTGCAGCTCTATTTGTACTTATAACAAGTTCACATAGGTATAGGTTCATAAATATTTTAGAAATGTCTTATCAAAGCATAAAGAGTGTCAACAAAGTATAAAGGTTATAACAAAATGGAAAACAATAAATTGTCTCATCATTTTCCCCCTACTGAAGATAATGTTTGATGCATTTTATGGCTAAAGACCTGAAATCACCGACAGTTATCTTTCCCTTCTTTCCACTCTTGAATGTGTAATAAAATCCCCTTGTTATTGCCAAGTAATCTCCCTAGTGTTCTTCCAGCAATTGATCCAATCTAGTGATGTTGATGTCAAATAGGGGCCATAGGAGTGTAGGTGGCTGAAAAGACAAAGGCATCCACAATTCCCTTCTGAACTGACACCCCAACTACATATATCTGGTTGCTCAGTTTTTTGCTGCCTCAAAGTTGATTGGGTTGTATGGCTCTATTTTATTAAAGGCCTCTGGTAATCTATTCCACCGGCTTCTTACCCCTGCAAGACCTCTTTGAAATGAAAAGTAGGGTTGTCCCTGGTATTCTCTTTAGATCCTGTCTCTTAATGCAAACACCTTCTCCCTGATTTCAAGCTTCTATTTCCCATAGATCAAATTGAGCCAATCCCTCAAGAGGACATCAGGCTTATGTGATTCAGCTCTTAATGGTAAGGGTTCAAATTTCTCTAGATCCCTGTAAATATTTAGCTACCTATCATAGTTTCCTTCATTATGCATCCATGACATCAGAGCTCTCAAATGAACATCCCTTATATAGAGCAAAGGATTCCACTCTGTTTCATGTGGGATGACAAAGTTATGCAAATTTAGTTCACATAATAAATTTTGTTGCAATGGGGGAAGAGTTTGATATATTCCATAAAAATCTTGGGATGACTTGAATTCACAATCAATACCCTTTGTTGTCATCATAAGTTTAAACAAAAGAAATTGTTCTTTTAAACAAATAGCATATACCCTGGGTGGCGGTCTACAAGCTATGACCTGATCGGCTAGTTTTAGGGCTTTGTCCATTTGTTGTTTTTATTTCTTTATCTGCTCCTTAAGAGCTTCAATTTCCTCATCCTTATCGAATATCTCTTTCTACATTTGATATATTTCTTGTCTCCACCAAGTCTTCTGAAAAACAAAATGATTGTATAGATTAAAGAGTATAGACTAAATTGTTGGTGAGGGAAATCCTTGCAGTTGAGCTTTCTTTTTCTTTTCTTTGGAAACTTACTGAAAATAATCAGTGAACCATGTGGATTTTTAGGGCATAATGGACACATTGGAATACATAGGGTGTTGCAGAGGATTCATTTGAACATTCACAGGAATGCTCTCCTATGCTACGTCAGGGCTTTGCTCAGGCATACCTTGGTCATCATGTGGCATGCTACTATTAGGTTCTTGCACATTTTAGGATTCCTCCATATTTTTGGGAGATGAAGACACTTATGTCTGCTTGGGTGAGTCATCAGGAATGTACTCAACATAGGGTTCTAGAGTAGGTTTTGGTGTTGGAATATTTGGATTTCCAAAGGAATGCAGAGATACTTGTCCTTGCATGCAAGGGCTTCTTCGCACTGTTGATTCCTCAACCATTGTGGTTTTACTTTGGTGGGATCTTTTTGGCCTTTGTGTTGTAGGATTAGACATTGTAGGAGTAGATGTTGCATGACTTTACTATTTTCTTTTATTTATTTGAACTATAGGGTTTTGAATTTCCTTTTCTAGGTTAGGGGTTTCCTCTCCAACCTTCTGTTTGTCTTTCTTTATAGAAGAAGTAGGTATATTACTTTCTGGAGTAGGCTCAAAAGACTTATTTTCTTGGGATAATTTTGGCTCTTTTTCTTTTGTGGCTATTTCTTCAACAAGCTCAGAAGACTCTACTTCATTCCCTAGAGGTTGAGCAATAGGGTTAACCTGGGGTTGCAAAGTTTTGAACTAAACAAATTCTGCCCATGAAAGGGGAGAGACATTCCTAAGAGATTTCTCAAGTAACAATTTTATTAGGGTATGGTGGCTTGTAGAATTTGTGTACCCCTTTTGTGTCTCCTTGGCACTAATGCTTAACATATTATAGATAAAATTAGGAACATTGACCTAAAGATTATGCCTTATACAACTAAGCAATTTGAAATGATGGGCATGCAAGTTGGAGAATCTCCCTTCACAAGTTAAATACCTGATAATGTGGGTGGCCAATTCTGAAAATGGTGGCAGAAGAGAAAATCTCTTGCATCCTTGCTTAGTAATTTCAAGCAGAGGATCACGCAGTTGGAAGAATTGAGCTCGAGATGACCTGGTGTCATGCTTGTTAGGATAGTGCTCTCTAATGACTGGCAACCTAGTGACCTCTACAATTCTTTCCTCAGTGGAAATAATTGTTAAACCCCACACAGTTGGTTGTCCCTATTCAAAAGTGCCCATAAATTCTGCGGCAACCTCCTCATTAAATTCTATTAACTGAAGAAAATACCCCAGCCAGCCGCATGCATTAAATCTGCAGACTGCTTTGATATCTACCAGTAAAATACCATGGTGAACCGGTTCATGCCTCTACAATTTTCCACTCATTCTATTAACGCTCAGCCTTCAATTTATTACTAATCTCTCAGTCTCTTATGCTCTGCATATACCATCTTCTTCAAATGCAATTGCAATTCTTGAAAATATCAATTTTTTTTCGCTTACATTACCTCCATTATTATTAACATGAACAATAATAATGACATCAATTACAGAGGACATCATAGCTTTAAGTGTGAGTTACCTCACAATTTAATTTTTTTCCTTTCAAGTCATATCAAGCTCAGAAAATTAGAATTTTGCAAGTACGACAAATGTGTAGGATTAAAAGCAATAATAGAACAAAGCCTAAATATAACTTTGATGTGACAAGGATCTCACTAGGATGGCTTAGTAATAACACTTGGAATTTATTACACTTCCCCTACCCCCTACCAAACATCAACAAGTTTCCTCACTTGATATATTTTAGCACGAGAATGGGAAACTAGCGTAACACCTATATTATATAGTTAATGTAGTACTATATATAATTATTAAAGCCTGTGTCCTAAAAGTGAGTAAGGATTGAGGGAATTGTACCTAGGATTTATGTACCATACATATGAATGCAAGTTGATGAGAGTTCATTGATTCCAGCAGCTGCATGTGAGTGTCGATGTGGTGTTTATTCAAAGCATTGAAAATAGAAATTGTGGGTGATGTGGATTGTGAGTGGGTGGAAGAAAGAGAAATGAGATGAATTGGAGAGAAGAAGGAAGAAAAATGAATGAAGAAATGTACCTCATATTAAATGAAGCTTTATTATGGTTGGTTTCTAAAGGCATGTTATAGTGAAGCTGTAAGAGGAAGGCTTTCACCTTCTGCTATAGGAATTGTTATACACTGAATTTGCGCCTCTGATCTCAAGCTCTCATAGTCTTGATAATCCAGTATAATAGGGGAATCATCTCAAGGTTGTGGGACCTTTTGCTAACCGAGATGAGACCTCCAGATTCTAGGCTGGTTCCTCTTGGATAATCACCCTGATTTGCTCATAGATAGAAAAGTAAACTTTTGAGGGAAAGGGATAGAAGGAATACATGGAAAGGGAAAAGACTGAAAGCAAATCTATCCTATTAGGTGATGCACCGAAACTAGGGTTTGGATCTTAGTATAGAGGGATGAAACCAGTGAAGAAAATAGGTCTAGAAGATCATAGCTTACTGAATAGGCTTGCATAAGTATTTCATAAGAGGGCCTGAATAGAAGACACCACTTATGACCTGCAAATAGACATTCACTTTTGCAACTCGGTGTAGGATTGAGACAAGACTGCTAGGGGTTATAGCATACCCACAAAACATCTAAATCAGATCAAACACAGGAAACACACAAAATTGCAGAAACCAAGAGGAATCAGGAAACCTAAGTATCACTGAAAGCATTCATAAACTTCAATCCAATAAGAGATAAGCCAAACAAGGAAACACAGGGACAACAAGAATGTCACATAATGCTTTGCATTATCTGAATTATCAATGGAAATTTTATAATTACAGAAAGTTAAGGGGTAGAAAGAATGCCTTCAATAACCTTTGGGAAAGAAACTTTCCTTTTTTACAATTGCTGGATTCTGAGCTCTACAAGCTCCAAAAAAAAATTATATACATCACTCAACTGCACGTAGGCAGGAGTCAAAAAATTAACCAGGGTTACAGATTTTACAATATAATATCAAACCCTAGGTAGATCAAATCTAATCACGAAAGATATTTCTATAACATTAAAACTAATCAGATAAATGACCCATCCATCGACTGCAAGCAGCCTGCAGACACAACAACTTGGACCCAACAACCCTCGCCATGAATGCACTGATCGGTACCCTGCAAAGACAAGAAACGACCCCTGACGGCTAGCCAGACCTCCTTCATCAACTCTACAACCTGCAACTGTCCTCAGAAATTCAATTCTGAGCTACCCTACCACTTCGCACATTATCCTTAGAAGAAAGCCCCGCGAAAAATAGGCCGCATTGCCTTTGAAATAACAATGGTCGCATGATCACATACGGTTAGAAAGCTACATGCGATCATGCGACAAGCCCTTTAGGATCTGCCACTTAGCCATGCAAGACACCTAGACCTACAAGGAAAGCCACCTCAGCATCCCCATGACAGTACCACAAGAAAGGCCCGAGAATCCAATGGTGGTCGCATGATCGCATGGGATCGGAAGATCACATGTGAACATGCGACCACCGTAGATCTTGCATCTACGGGGCCCATGTCATTCTGCCAAAATTTGCTTTACTTGACCGCTAACAGTTTATCGCATGGCCCCATGCAGTTAGGAATCCACATGTGAACATGCAACCAACCGAAAAATGCTATCCGCTGATGGCTTGACTGCAAGAATAACCCTAGGTTCACCCTGGGTTCACTTTTTCCTTAGTCGTTGAACCACTTGATCCTTTTCTTAACCCTGGGTCACATCCAGTGACCACGTAGAAACTTTAACTGCGCATCCTCTCTACCAACCTCAGGCCCACCTTGACTGAGATTCTAATCTAACGGTAGGCACGTGATCTCATGGGGTTGGAAGATCCCATGAGATCTTACGACCATCGTAGATCTCTTTTCTACCGCCACCTCATCAGACGGTCTTCATTATGTCACTACCTTTAAATATCGCACATCTTCAATTAGTGGTATAGCGACAACCATGGGATTCATCTGTGCTTTAACCTACCTTGCCTTTTAAAAGACCTCGGGCCCACTTGACACCTATCAATCTCTCATTTGTTTCGACCGCTTCGTCAGCAACACCTCGACAACCCCTAGCATCGGACCCACCTAACTCAGAAAATTCCCATCGGATGGTTGTCGGATGATCACATGGGGTCAAAAGATCCCATGAGATCATATGACCACTGTAGATCTTCGTCGCACTTGTGCCAATGCAAAAACTTCAGGCCCCACTGACCACTTGTCGCATGATGTTAACTGCCTGAACCGTGAACCGCTTATCATTTAGAACTTTACCGCAACCATTGGGATCTCATCGGACGGTTGTCACATGATCTCATGGGCTCGGAAGATTCCATGAGATCATGTGACCACTATAAATCTCTGCTGGGAAGTTTCACCGGGGCCACACTGATCAGAGTTGCGCGCTTATAAAAATGAATGTCGCCAGAGGAAGAAGTTTGAAACATAAAAGGGGTCAAAAACATAGAGGGTTTTCGAGCGAAGGTTGAAAACACACTAAGCTTCCCCAGCGGAGGTCAAAAACACACTGAGCTTCCCCAGTGGAGGCTGAAAACACATTGGGTTTTCGACACTTGAGCATTTCTTTGGAAAATAGGACTGTGGCCAAAAATGAATGATAGGGAATTTTTGGTTAACATTTTGGCGACCTCTGTAGGATGTCATCCTGCTAGACATTTAGACCAGTTGGCTTGAAGCAATCCATTGGGCATGGGGTCACTACTGAGCACAAAAACTTTCGACAGGGAGAGGGACAAAAAATTGTGCTTGAGCACTTCTTGGAAAACAGGGAAAGACTAAACTAGAAAGCTAGAAGAAAGTAGGAAAAACTAACCTAAACTAACCAGTGCATAGACTTGGTTAAACAAAACCAATCACTGGTAGGCTAAAGTAGCTACCCCTCCTCCTTAGGGTATTTTGCATTGGACTCATGAGGATAGCTACAAAGATAAGAGGCATACAAAGATTTGGCAAATGAGGATGCACTACCTCTACAAAAACAACATCAAGTTCACTAACCTCAAATAGATCATATGGAGGTGTCTCAGTGAACTCCTTCTGGGCCAAGTATCTGATGGGGTAGCCTCTTGGAAGTCTGAAGGCAGGACTTTCCTTGATGGTTTCTCCTTTATCTTCTTGGTTGCCCTCCATCATAGACAGCCATGACAACTCCTTATCCATGGACAGGGGACTGTCATCTTCTTTCTTTAAACTAGCCAAGAGCTCATCAAAGCTGTCAATGTCTTGAAGATTTGGAACTAATTCCAAATCTTGCTCATGCAGTAGCTCCTTGTGAAAAGGGAAATCCAAGACCAAGCCCTCTTCAATAGGCATATGACCTTGAACCTCCACTCCAAGGAATAGGGGTTCAACATCCAATTTGTCACAAAAAACCTCTATGATATTGGAAAAACCATACTCTTCTTCAAGGCTTTTGTCTGTGTCTTTTTCTTGGAAAGTCTCTCCCATGGCTTCATCATTCTACTCCATAAAACAAGGTAGCTCACCCATCAAGGACATGGCGTTCTCCTTTGTATCAACCTCTTGTTGATGGTGAACCTTTTGTTTTGATTGACCCTCATCCATAGGCAATGGCATGGTCTCTTCTTCATCATCAACAAAAAGAGGAAGCTCATCAAGCAAATCAAACAAGAGCTCAAGTTGAGCACCAATGCCCACCTCCACACCTTGCTGCTCCAATTCACCACAGTCATCACTATGTACTGATACCTCAGGCTTCTTCTCCTCCTCTTCAAATGAAAGTTCGTTCACCATAGGTCCTTGCTCTGATACTAAACTAGTATCCTTGAAAAGACTTGGCATCTGACAACCAGTAGGCAGAGTCCATTGGGGAATCCAAATCACCTCATCATCCTGAGAGACCAGAGGGGTCTCTTGGGATAACTCACTTCTCTAAATAGGCTGCTTTTGTAGAGTGGTGGACTGAATCTCTAGTGAAGGCTCTTGAAAAGAATTTTTTGCCTTAAAACTTGGAATGTGAAACTGAGGGGGCTCAGAGGGAGACGTAGAAGGCATACCTGTCTTGAAGCTTGGAAATGAAGGCTTTGCAGGCTCCACAAGTGTATGTTCTTGAGATAGATGGGCCCTCCAGCTTGGAATCTTAGGCCTAGGAGCCTCTTGTTGATTAATCAGTGATCTTAACCTTGTTGTCTCAATGTTAGCTCAGCGTCTAATCTCCTCTTGAAACTACCTTACTTGTTGCTCATCAACAAGAGTCTCTGCCGCTTGGTAGGGAATGAACCCTTGCTCATATTTTTGGGTCTCCATCTCCTGGTAGGGAGCTGACTCCTCTTCATAATAACTTTGAGCCTCCTACTCTCTCTGCTCCCTGAGCTCAGACACCTGCTTAACTAAATCAAGCAACAGACTCTTTGCCTCCTGCATCTCCTTGAAGTCTGATCTTAGAGCCTGCATCTACTGCTGAATAGGCTGAGAAGGGGAGGGTGGGTGGTAAGCATGATGGGGAAGATGGCTTTGCATTTTTTGTTGTGCCTCTTGTGCCCATGATCCATCTTGCCTGAGAGCCCATTCATAACTTTGCACAAGGGCAAAATCATTTGGGGCATACTGGATATATTGATACCCTTGAGAAGTATAATAGCTTGGGGTAAAAGGAGGCTTTGGGTGACTTTGGTAAGGCTGAAAACCAATTGGTTGAGCATTATTCTCACAATAGGATGGTGAGTAACCTGACTGTCCATAATAACTTGACATATCTACTCATGTAATCAACTGGAACTTGAATATGAAGATTGAAAACATACCAGCACTTGACCTTTGAAACTAGTAGACCTTTTGGAGTCACCAGATATGCAGCAAAATGACCTCTTCTAGGTCTGTAATATGTTATCAGCATATCAGAGATACCATATTCTTTTCAAGTAGACTTCTTTTGTGTCCCACCGGGCGTGCCAGAAATGTTATACACTGAATTTGCACCTCTAATCTCAAGCTCTCATAGTCTTGATAATCCAGTATAATAGGGGAATCATCTCAAGGTTGTGGGACCTTTTGCTAACCGAGATGAGACCTCCAGATTCTAGGCTGGTTCCTCTTGGATAATCACCCTGATTTTCTCTTAGACAGGAAAGTAAACTTTTGAGGGAAAGGGATAGAAGGAATACATGGAAAGGGAAAAGACTGAAAGCAAATCTATCCTATTAGGTGATGCACTGAAACTAGGGTTTGGATCTCAGTATAGAGGGATGAAACCAGTGAAGAAAATAGGTCTAGAAGATCATAGCTTACTGAATAGGCTTGCATAAGTATTTCATAAGAGGGCCTGAATAGAAGACACCACTTATGACTTGCAAATAGACATTCACTTCTGCAGCTCAGTGTAGGATTGAGACAAGACTGCTAGGGGTTATAGCATACCCATAAAACATCTAAATCAAATCAAACATAGGAAACACACAAATTTGCAGAAAGTGAGAGGAATCAGGAAACCTAAGTATCACTAAAAGCATTCATAAACTTCAATCCAATAAGAGATAAGCCAAACAAGGAAACACAGGGACAACAAGAATGTCACAGAATGCTTTGCATTATCTGAATTATCAATGGGAATTTTATAATTGCAGAAAGTTAAGGGGCAGAAAGAATGCCTTCAATAACCTTTGGGAAAGAAACTTTCCTTTTTTACAATTGCTGGATTCTGAGCTCTACAAGCTCCAAAAAAAACATTATATACATCACTCAACTGCACGCAGGCAGGAGTCAAAAAATTAACCAGGGTTACAAATTTTACAATATAATGTCAAACCCTAGGTAGATCAAATCTAATCATGAAAGATATTTTTGTAACATTAAAATTGATCAAATAAATGACCCATCCATCGACCGCAAGCAGCCTGCAGACACAACAACCTGGACCCAACAACCCTCGCCAAGAATGCACTGACCGGTACCCTGCAAAGATAAGAAATGACCCTTGACGGCTAGCTAGACCTCCTTCATCAACTCTGCAACCTGCAATTGTCCTTAGAAATTCAATTGTGAGCTACCCTGCCGCTTCGCACATTATCCTTAGAAGAAAGCCCCGCGAAAAATAGGCTGCATTGCCTTTGAAATAATAATGGTCGCATGATCGCATACAGTTAGAAAGCTGCATGCGATCATGCGATAAGCCCTTTAGGATCTGCCACTCAGCCATGCAAGACACCTAGACCCACAAGGAAAGTCACCTCAGCATCCCCACGACAACACCACAAGAAAGGCCCGAGAATCCAATGGTGGTCGCATGATCGCATGGGATCGAAAGATCCCATGCGAACATGCGACCACTGTAGATCTTGCATCTATGGGGCCCACGTCATTCTGCCAAAATCTACTTTACTTGATCGCTAACGGTTTGTCGCATGGGCGCATGCGGTTAGGAATCCACATGCGAACGTGCAACCAACCAGAAAATGCTATCCGTTGATGGCTTGACTGCAAAAATAACCCTGGGTTCACTTTTTCCTTAGTCGCTGAACTACTTGATCCTTTTCTTAATCCCGGGTCACATCCAGCGACCATGCAAAAACTTTAACCATGCATCTGCTCTACCAACCCCAGGCCTACCTCGATTGAGATTCTAATCTAATGGTGGGCGCGTGATCTCATGGGGTCGAAAGATCCCATGAGATCTTACGACCACCGTAGATCTCTTTTCTACCGCCACCTCATCAGATGGTCTTCATTATGCCGCTGCCTTTAAATATCGCACATCTTCTTTCAGCGGTATAGTGACAACCATGGGATTCATCTGCGCTTTAACCTACCTTGCCTTTTAAAAGACCTCGGGCCCACTTGACACCTGTCAATCTCTCATTTGTTTCGATCGCTTCGTCGGCAACACCTCGGCAACCCCTGGCATCAGACCCACCTAACTTAGCAGATTCCCATCAGACAATTGTCACATGATCGCACGGGGTCGGAAGATCCCATGAGATCATATGACCACTGTAGATCTTCATCGCACTTGCGTGAATGCAAAAACTTCAGGCCCCACTGACTACTTGTCGCATGATGTTAACTACCTAAACCATGAACCGCTTGTCATTTAGAACTTTACCATGACCATTGGGATCTCATCGGATGGTTGTCACATGATCTCATGGGCTCGAAAGATTCCATGAGATCATGCGACCACCATAGATCTCTGCTAGGAAGTCTCGTCGGGTTACACACTTATAAAAATGAATGCTGCCAGAGGAAGAAGTCCGAAACATAGAAGGGGTTGAAAACACAAAGGGTTTTTGAGTGAAGGTCAAAAACACACTAAGCTTCCCTAGTGGAGGTCGAAAACACACTGAGCTTCCCCAATAGAGGTCGAAAACACACTGGGTTTTTGACACTTGAGCATTTCTTTGGAAAATAGGACCATGGCCAAAAATGAATGATAGGGAATTTTTGGGTAACAGGAACTAGTACCTGAGTTGTTATTGAACTGTGCATGCTGAACTATTGCAAGAATTCTTCCTTGGTTTGAGGCTTGTGGTACAGGCGCAAGCCGTGTCCATTGACAAGTACTTTGAATTGGACTGGATCTAGTGTGGTCAATTGGACTACTCCATTGTCAAAGATGTATTGAATTTCATATGGTCCTAGCCATCTAGTCTACAGCTTTCTTGGAATCTCCTTGAATCGAGAATCATATAATAGAGCCCAATCACCCACTTGAAATTGCTTATTTTTTATGTGTGAATCATGCCACCTCTTTCTTTGGTTCTGGATTAGCTCCATCCACTCTAATGCTGACTTTTTCATTTCATCCAAAGAGTTGAGGTGGAGAAGGCATTATGATTGTGCTACAGGAAGATTGCTATTCAATTCCAGAGCTATGCGCAATGTTTTGTGTTCAAATTCTATGGGCAACATTGCTACCTTTCCATACACCAATTCAAATGGTGTGAACCCTGTAGTTGTTTTCCAGGTGATACGATAGGCCCATACTACTTCATTTAATCTATTGCTCCAATCCCTATGATGCAATTGCACTATCTTTGTTAATATGGCCTCAATTTCTTTGTTTGTGACTTTTGCCTGTTTGTTTGCCTGCGGATGGTAAGGGCTAGATTTGTGATGCCTGATACTATATTCCTTCATTATCTCATTGATTAGATTTGAAGTGAACTATTCTCCTTGGTCTGTTACAAGTTCTCTCGGGACTCCATAACGGGTAAAAATATCCTCATACAAGAAATTTGCTACTTTTTAATCCCTAGCATTCTACATAGCTTTCACTTCCACCCATTTTGTTAGATAGTCCGTGCATACTAGGATGTAAGATTTTCCATTTGAGGGAGGATCTATTAGTCCTATGAAATCCATACCCCATTTGTCAAATGGTGTTATTACCACTTCTGGATTGAGTGGTATCTCATCTGATTTTGTTGGGTGACCCCTCATTTGAAATTTATCACATTTTGTTGTATAACTGGTTGCATCCTTGTGTAGTCTTGGCCAATAATATCTTGTTGTTAAGATTTTCAAGGTTGTTCTCTTTGCTACAAAGTGACCTCCACATGTCTCATCATGACAAGTGTGGAGTATATCATAGATTTCATCTTCTCTCACACACCTTCTCATAATCTGATCTGGACTAGTGTAAAATAGATTGTTATTTATCCATGAAAATTGAAATCTTTTCTCTGCAAGATTTTTCCTGTCCTTGTGAGAGAAATGTGGGGGCATCTTATTTGCTGCAAGATAATTGGCTATGTCAGCATACCATGGATTTTTTATTGCTATATGGAATAGATGTTCATTAGGGAATGCATCTTCAATCAGAGTAGTGTCTGTATCAACATTTTGAAGTCTAGACAAATAGTCAGCTACTACATTTGAATTCCCTGGCTTATCAACAATTGTTATATCAAACTCCTGCAATAGTAGTAGCCACTTTGCTAATTTGCCTGTTATAGTAGGTTTTTTCATCAAATATTTAATTGTTGAGTGATCAGTGTGAACAAAGATAGGATAGCCTATTACATAGTGGCATAATTTGTTCAATGCATAAACTACAGCTAGGAGTTCCTTTTCAATAACTATGTAGTTCAATTCTGGTCCATGGAGGCTTTTACTGATATAGTAGATTGCATTCTCAAGGTTACTAGGCTTTTGTCCTAGCACAACTCCTATGGCATAATCTGATGCATCTGTATGGATGTGAAATGGGATAGACCAATCTAGTCCTTTGAGGATTGGTGCAGTTGTTAAAAGTGTCTTGAGCTACAGGAAGGACTCATCACATGCTTGTGTCCATACAAACTCAACCTCTTTTGTTAGAAATGTGTATAGAGGACTAGCTACTTGACTAAAATTTTGAATAAAGTGCCTATAGTAACCAGCATGTCCTAAGAATGATCTTACATATTTTTTCTTAGTAGGGGTAGGTAGTGTAAGTATTACCTCTACTTTGGCTGGGTCCACTTGGATTCATTTTGCTGAAATAAAATGCCCAAGTACTACTCCTTCTTGCATCATCATGAAGCATTTCTTGGTTTTAAGGGAGAGATTTTGTTCCTTGCATCAGATCAGCACCTTTTCAAGATTCTTCAAAGCCTCTTCAAATGTTACTCCAAATGTTGTAAATTCATCCATATATATCTCCATACAATCATGTGATATGTCAGAAAAAATACTAATTATAGCCCTCTAAAATGTTGTTGGAGCATTACACAACCCAAATGGTAAGACAGAGTATACATATGTTCCCCATGGACATGTGAATGTAGTCTTCTCCTGGTCTTCTGGAGCAATAGTAATCTGATTTTATCCACTATATCCATCAAGAAAGGAATAATACTTTTTACCGGCTAAAGTATCAAGTACTTGATCAATAAATGGTAATGGGAAGTGATCTTTTTTGGTAGCTTTATTTAACTCTTTTTAATCCACATAGATTCTCCATTTACCCCCTTTTTTGGGCACTATAACCAAAGGTGATACCCATTTACTATTAGATATAGGATATATAAAGCCAACATCTAGTAAGTTTTGTAATTATGTTTGTAATATCTCTCTTAATGTCGGGTTAATCCTCCTTTGAGGTTGACAGAGTGGTAGGCTTCCTTCATTGATATAAATCCTATGGGTGCAGAGTGTTGGGCTTAGTCCATTTATGTCTCCATAATCTCATGCAAAGGTTTTCTCATGTGTGTGGAGAAGTTTAGTTAATTTCTCCATTTGTTGTGAAGGTAGCTTATTATTTACATGGAGATTGTGACCCTTGGACAGCTCAACAATAGTTGTAAGGTCAAGTATGGATACTTCAGTAATAGAACTTGTATTTACCTCATAGGGTAGGAGCTGATGAATAATATTGGGTTCTGAAGGCAAAACACAGTTCTCAAAATGTTCCTCATATGTAGTTAACTCTAACATAGAGCTTTCAGATATGTCTTTGATTTCAACACAGTCATTATTAAGAATGCTCCTGATTACTTCATCTTCTTCCTACAACTTTAGAAAATATTGCCTATGTAACAGCATGAGCTGAACCACAGAGTTCAATTCCTCTTCTCCATCTCCTAAATCTGGCCATATAGGTGTACTTAAATTTGGCTAAGGTTGAGCTGGAGGATACAATGCTATTTTCTTAGTACCTTGCCCATATGATATTGTCATGTTTCTTGATCTACACCTAATGTTTTCATCAGCTATTGCCAACCATGGACATCCTAAAATGACAGGATAACCTTTGGTGATAGAATCATGAAATCAACATGGTATTCCCAAGAATCTAGGGAAACTATTATGTCTTCTATAATTCCATCAAGGGTGACAGTAGAGTTGTCTGCTAATTGCAATATTGTTGGAGTAGCTTGTAACCCTTCTATGCTCAGTTTATTCATAGTATCCTTAGTCATCACATTAATGGCAGCACCCAAATCTATTAATGCATTTTTGACAGACTGACCATTAATGATGATGTTAACAATTGGACTCCCTGGATCTGAATATTTTGGAATTACTAATTTTCCCAGCATAATATCAGCTAATTGTCCTATAACATGAACTTTTGTAGGATCCTTTTTCTTTCTTCTAGGCTTTTTAAGACAAGCTTCTTTTATTGCTTTTCCATAGACAGGGACATCCTTTATTGCTTGAAATAGAGGAATCTGGACATGCATGTTCTTTAATTGGTCAAGGATATCAAATGGTTGGTCTTCTTTTGGTTTGGGCTTGTCCATGCTGAGCCTTTGAGGAAAAGGTGGTTTAACTAATGTTTGAACATTAGCTAAACTGGTAACATTATTTGGGGCAACAATATTTGGCAAAGCATTCTCTAGAATTGATACTAGTGCTGCAGGAAGGTCTGGCACTTCAGTAATAAGAGGTGGTTCAGGTGTAGGCAAGGTAGTACCTAATCTTAGGTGTATATTGGCTATATTGAGTGCATAGGCAGGGTACTGTTGAGCATCAGTAGCATACATTTGTTGTTGTGGTTGTTGACTATTGGGATTCAGCTGAGGCTAAGTAGGTAATTGTGTTTGCTTTTGAGGACCTATGTTTGTAGGTGGTAGCATTATTGCAGGTGTATTTATTGGAGGTGGCAAAGGTGGATATCCAAGATTCAAATTAGGCCATTGTTGAGGTCCTCTTCACTGGTTAGTGGACTACCAATTCCCTTGTGGTTGTTGCCATTGGTTTGGAAATTGTGTCCATTGGGGTTTTTGTGAAGGATATCATTGATTTTGTTGATTATCGGGCCAGGCATTATTCCAAGTAGGTTGATTATACTGGAGAGGACTTAGGTTATTCCAACTTTGCCACTTACTATTATAAGGATTTGAAATTTTTAATGGGTCTTGAGGCATACCTTGTCTTGTGGCCCATGGCCAACATTGAGAAACAAAAAATACTTTCTCATCCTCTCCTTCTATCTTTAAGTATTCAATTGGAAGATGATGATTCACCAGGTTTGTGACCAACTTGCATTGACAATCCTTCTTTTGCTTGCGGCAATGCGGATAGTATTCGGCTAGTTGTGCCTCCGCATCTACATGCTTCTTCTTGGCAGTCATTGTGTCCAAGTTTGTAGCGACATCATTAATGATGTCTTGCTTGAATTTTGACAATAGGTTTGAAATTACCATCTTTGAAATACCAGAGCCACTTCCTTTTGCCAGTGTTGGATGGAATCCCCTTCCTTTCTTTACTATCACTAGTACATTTGACCTTAAATTTTGACTAAACAATTCGACCATCAAATAAAAATGTTTAGGTTGGTCGCATTATAGAAGGAAAACTTTTGTTTTTTTTTAATACATGCCCGTGTTGGTCAAAATTTTGACTAACACTGTGTTGGTCAAAATTGAGACCAACACGGGCATAACTTAAAGTAAAAAAAAAGGTTTGAAACTTCATTTCAGCACGCGCGAAGGAGGTAGAAGCTAGAATAGGGTAGAAGCGAAGGAGGTATGTGCTTTGATCTTTGTTCTTTGATGGATGGCCACAACCTATTTTATAGTTTAATTTATGTGCACTTAGTTCCAAAACCCTAATCTTTGCATCAACTGGAAGTGTTTCTCTAAACAAATATTGTCTTGCCTCATCTATGAATTCACATTTCCTTGAAGCATTTATCAATCGGTCCATAAGCCTTGTCTATGTTCACATTTTTCACTACCTTTTAGCCTCTTTAATTGATAGATTTTATACATATTTTCAAGACTCCCTCTGATACTGACAATGTTAATGTTGAGGTGAGCTTACTTAAATGGTGCAACTCTACCCAATGAAACCCATCAAGATAATTTCTGTGACAGAGGGTAGCTGGTAATAATCATTTTATGGAGCACTGAATGTGAGAAGCATAAGTGAAAGGCTTGATTGCGACATGACAATGAAAATGTCTCAAGCTTTTAGGGCCCATTTGGGTGCTAGAATACCAAATGCCAGATATAGTCAATTCTGGAAGATGCTGCAAGTCTGGAAGATACAAATCTTGAAAATGATTTTTGAAATATGGGATGACCTATTTGGTTCCCTCTCAATACCCACCATATCTTTCTTTTTACCCTTCAATGTTACTCTCCAGATTTATTCATGAAATTTGCAAGTCAAACTTAGTACTCCACAGAAGCCAGAAGGTCGGGGCCTGCCATAAAGAAAACTCTTGTGAGTCTCATCTATCATGCTCTCGATAACACCTAAAATTAAGTAGCATGCCATTAATCATGTGCAAAGATGAGAAATATACAGATAAAAATTCATTAATTAAAACTGAAAGTGGTGAACCTATACAGGCCAATTTGCAATCATAGTGACCCAATAAATTGAGAAGTGAATAAACATTGGAAATATAATCAATGTCTTCAAATACATATTTAATTGTATAATTGTACAAGGATTCAGGGATAAAATTCCATTCTTGATTTTAACATGTTTATCACTTTTATATTTTCTAATCCTCTAAGGGAATAGAGTTAGAAGATAGCATCACTCTTGTCAGAAAACAAAACCCCAAAATGAAGCAAATGTAATAACACCAATTAGAATAAAAAAGCATCCAGACAACCTTCCTTCCTAATCTATTCTTCCTTCAATACCCTATGTTCTCTCAAATATTTTCCACAGGATTCCAAAATCTTATTGTGCTTCAGACTCCTCCTACAATACAGAGCTCTTTCTAGGATTAGCAAGCTATTTTTCCCATTAACATGAGCTCCCATGATACCTTCCAATGAATACTAAACAGGGAAAAGGGAGGTTCCTAGCAACATTGGCGAACTCAAAAAATTGGAGGCATTTCTAGAGATCTTCAAAGCATAATTTGCGTCTCTCACTGTCATGTTTTCCATGCCAAATCATATTCGATTCTGGGGAGCAAAATTTAGTAGAGATATTTTTGCAGAGATCCTATAGGTAGGACCAATTTGAAAATATCAAAGAGGAACAAAAATATCTATTCAATTTAGATATTTCATAGCCTTCAATGTAAGTTATCATTGCATATGGATTATTATACTCATATATAGATATGAAATAAAAATTCAAACATATGTAAAATAAAATTAATATACTCGTAATCCTTTCTCAAATACAAATACAGAAGAGAGTCCAACCTATAGGGCTAGAGACCCCATAATTCCTAAATACATCACATTCTAATGCCCATGGCCTTTACATATACAAGAATTTAAAATACCCACAAAATTAGCACATCAAGTGCTTTGACAAGATAGAGACACAATGCTCAAAATAAAAAAAATTGTGAGAATGAAGCTTTTCCTCGGAGCTCAAAATAGTTAGCATTTAGCTACCTATGCATCTACATGTGAAAATGTGTTATGCACATATCTTTCGACGGTGCATAGCCTTTCCTATCAATGGAGTTGGCAATAAATGAGTGCGGGCCCCACTGCAAAATTATCTATCCTACATTATTACTGATATCCGATGAAATCTATCAAGGAGACTCCCACTAATATCTACATTCCATCTCATTGGAATATGGTATACTGATGCATCTTATCAACAACCTTCATGAAAATGTATCATTGTAGGTTATACTGATTGCTTCGTCGGGAAGGAAAAATAATTTATCTTCGACATAATCTTAAATATGAATAGTTCTTTTATATCTTGGCCTTGTTCCATTTCTTTCAGGTGGACCAAATGAAAGTCTTTCCAACACAACAATTTTTGTACTTCTCGTTGCAACCTACATGATCTGCAAAACATCAAAAGTGTCTGTGTGATTTTCTTAGTTTCTTCGACAATTTTCCTTCTATTTTGATCAGGAGATGATGGGAGTCTTTCTCGTTGATGCATATGTTCCAATTGACTTGTTTGATTCATTTTCTTTGCATCTCATGTCAAAAAACTCAAGCGATAAAATTTAGAAGCATTTATTCTATTAGGTAATCACCATCCTTTTCTCCTACAGAACATACTCTGCAAGTGCAAATTTGTCCATGTATTGATTCCTCATTATATGGTTGGAGTTCCTTATCAGTAGCACTTTGAGGTTCAACTTGTTGGTCGAGCTGAATATACAATTGGAATGTTTTCAGTTATAGACAAATTTAAACCCTTGGTTATGCCATTCAATTCCACTTTCCCGTCTTCAAAAGCTCTCACATGTCATGATGTCTGTCAGGTCTCGATGTGAGCCCACTTTAAAAAAATCATTTGAAAATACACTAATTTAAGCACTATCAAAAGAGTGGGGCTATGAATAATCAAACCATGATCAATAATATATATGATAGTGACCAATTACAATGTATGGTCTAAAGTGAAAATAGGTCTTTTAAGTATGACTGCCTTTTGCAGTCCTTTCACTTCCCTCAAGAGAAGATATAAATGTTTTAATAAAGGAATTGACTATTCCAATTAGTTCATCAGAAAACCCTTACCCCCTTGTTCAAATGGACCACACCCTTGACCCCTCTGGTCTACACAACCAATACCATTGACTTTCCTAAAGATAATGACTTTGCAAGTTGTGATTCTCTAGTTGGGATAGTCATCACACTATTCCCCTAAGCACTATGGCTTTGCCTTCTCATCCACAAGAAACTCTAACATCATTCTAAACTCTTCTATACTCTACCCATATCCATTCCAATCCATTGATCCAATCCATTCATACTTTTCTCATTGACTTTCCATCATCCATCATTACCAAACTTCTCATTTTTTAGTACTGTCCTTTGCATAATGTTGCCTTGGATGAATGTCCTTTAGTGGACTGTCACCTTATCCTCCATATTGTTAGTGAGTCATGCTATTGAGCCTCTAAAATATTTCATGTACTTTTTGTAAAAACGTGACTTGCTGTCTACTCTCCTTTGATCTTCCATCAAGAACTATTGCATGCTCATTGTTGTTTGGCATGACTGTCATGTGATGATTGTCCTCATTGTGATGTTTCTTGTGGCTATACTTGGATTGTTGGTTGTCTTCAGCTGTCTTCAAAATTTTACCTTCATGGTTAACTAAAAATCCTTTGAGATCAATGTTATTTTAACACCAACTTGTTTAACATTGACTATTATACCTATTAGTTCATCATTCCCTTGGCCTAGTTTGCTTTGTTCAACTCCAACAACATTTGTGATTGTCACATGACCATTTAGATTGTCTTCCATTTTAGCCTTTTAAATTTTTCATAGGATTGACTGTTCTATGGTTTTCCTTTTCTGTTTCTATATGGCAACCATTATCAACATGTCATCCAATGTTTTCAAAGGCCGTTCTTGTCTTGCTTGTAAGCTTTTATAGACGATTTCTACACAACCTTAATGTTTGGACTTACAATTGTCCACTATTTTATTAGGCAAGACTCTCACTTCAACATGAAGGTTGTCATAATTTTGTTTTAGCACTATCCACTGATATTTATGGGACTTGAATTTCCATCTATTGGACTGTCATTTATGTTCACAATCCTTTTATAGACTGAATTTCTCAAAAATAATGACAAATGCCAAGGCAAAAAGGCAGTAAAATATTGTGCTTTTTCACTTCATGAATTGTCTCTCCTCACAAGACCCTGCAAAACATTTTTATAATAATCTTGATTTCAATGTGCAAAGTAATGCCAAGAGAACAAATTATTAATCAACAAATATAGTCTATGACAAAAAAGATGTATTGTCTTGCATATATTGAAATCTTTTTATAGGTCACAACAACAACTTTAGAAGCTAGACCAAAAATTTTATGCCCTCTGCATGTGGACTATCAAAACAAACTGTGTTTCTAGCTTTTCACAGTCTTCTTGAAGGCACAAGAGTAGAAATCCCTACCATTATGAATGAATAAGCTTAATTTTTTCAACACCTATCATGGTCAAATGTTATTTCACCCAACTATTCACCTCAACAGGGTACCACAATCATGTTTTCTTAAGTATTTATTATCTTTTGATAAGACCCTCAAATGAAATCTAGTGTATAGACTGATGAGAATTAATAAAATAAACTTCTTTATCTCTGCAAAATTCATTCATTTTATTTTTGAAGCTTCCAGGTGATTGGTTTGATGTGTCAATAAACAAATTTTGCTATTCAAATTAATTGTTTTGAATGAGTTTATCTCTTCACTGAATTATTGTTGCGTCAGTTGTATATCAGACATTTTTCCTTAACTATTCCTATCACCACAGTAAGACTTTAGGAGAATGGGAGTCATTACATGAACATAGAGGCCTAAAATTCATGGAATGACATTTTTTAACCTGTATTATATGTCTCTAACCATGTATATGCAAATCCAAGCAAGATTTAGGTGATCACGAACCATAACAGTGAGACAGGGCATTGAAGATGAATGCTAAAATATAGCAGTGAGTATTCTACCCAAACAAGCGATAAATTTTATGATTGGGATCACCTTAGGAGGTTGAAGTGAATGTGAATGCATCATCGATTTGTTGTAGGAGTGTGTAGAACTGGGAGATTGAAGAAGCCCTAAAAACCAAGGTTTTGTAATTGCAGAGCACTAGAGTCTAATTCCTTCAGGATTTGAGAAATTGAAGACATAAACCCATATTGTCCAAGAGTTGGGGTTGATATAAGGTCATTGAGTGGTACTTCCTTTGTTAAATTGAGCATTTTTCATGCATTGAAATAGGGTACATGTCATGTTTAACAGTATTGGTCCAAAGTAACAATATGAAAGTTTTTTCTATGTTGTAGAACTCTATAAAGGTATCTATAAATGGCATTACCTTATCAAGATTTTTGAGAAAAGGTTAAGTTATTTTAGTATCAAGATTGTTGCATGGTTATTAGATAGTCTTTTAGGCTTTTGGTTCAGTTTGAGGAAGTTTTATGAATTGGGAAATGGGAATTGAAATCAGAGCCCTATAATTCCTTGAATCCAAGTAATTGGGAGTCTATAAAACCAAAATCATCATTTAGGAGTGTTGTGGAAGGCCTTGACAAGTTAGATCCTTGAAGCATGTTTTCTTAAGTATTTATTGTCTTTTGATAAGACCCTCAAATTCAACCTGTCACACAAGCTACTGACTGTCAAAGCACCTGCCTTCATTGCATGAATATCATTCTCTTCATGAGTGTATCATTGAGTGACTTGATTTTTAATTCTTAGTTCATGATTGATCTCTCTTATAACCCCTATTGAGCCATAGTGTCCTTTGCATCCAATCTTTACTTCAAGCTATCATGAAACTGATTTCATGGCTTTCTATCCTAGCTGAGCATTATTTCTTCATATTCTTTTCTTCTTGGTTTTCTTTCCTTTTTGGGATCCTTCATGCATTGTCTCTTGTCTATGTAAAGCATTTGTTAAGCAAAGTGTTCTTCATAGAATCTTTTGAGACAATCAATATCACTACTTTTCCATTGCAGACCATGATTGTTTTGAGACAATCAATCTTTGTAGCAATATGACTACTTAGTAATAGTGATTGCATACTCCGAGAATCAATAAATTCATCTATCCATGACAGTGAATGGACCTCTTCTAAATATTTTTGCGTTGAAAGTGTTTCTACCAAACATGGAAACCTAGGTGAATGTAGAGATAATGCTTGAAAATCAAAGAGGATTGTAGGAAAACATGAAAGACATGATGAAATCAAGAACCCTACCAAATATTGACAGATAACCCTATTTAAAGATAGCTGCCCCTACTAATATAATAAAGACTTTAAACTAAACATGCCGCTATTAATCCAACTCAACCAAGTTTTGGAAGGAAACAACATGAAGGATGAAGAAAGAATGGAAGGAAATTGATCAATGAAATGCCTGCATAAAAACTTGATTCTTTTTAATTATAATTCTAATCTAAATCTTGGTTAGGTGGAAGTAAGAGATGCTTAGTTTCAATCCTATGCACTGTAAAAATTTAAACTATAATTAGTTTGTGAAAAAATTATAATACAAGTGTTTATATCCAAGCATAGGCACACTACACATCATGGAAAGCAATTGTGTAATGATGTATGTCATGAAAGTCATAGCCTAGTTACTAAAATCACAAAGTACAAGAAAATTTCACCTCAATGGTTAGGTAGGTTAGTCCCAGTCTCTACCATGTTAATGTCATTAAAAAAATACAAAAAATTAACTTTCGAAAGTTACCATGTTAATGTCATTAAACAAATACAAAAAATTAAGGCCTACAAGATTTTATGATAATGTTCTATTTGAAATAGGGTGCTCAAGTTAACAATGAAATAAAAAAATCCATGCTTGTATTCATATGATTAGGAGAGGTTTCTTTGTGTTTTCATTACTTAAGAGCAGCCTATATATGCAGGTAAGGAGTCCTACAATGTTATTCAATTTCCCTAGTTATTTACCTGATTTTATTTATTTAAATCTACTCTTTACAACTATTTTTCTATCTATACACCCTCTATTGCTATTGTAATGGCAAAGCATCAGAACCGTCCATTTCTAAACTTTGATTTGGTATGATAAATGTCCCTTTGCGTTGAGAAAATTATAGTTGAGAAAATGGTTGTTCAGTAATGATTTGTATCTACAGGTTGCAAACAAGTCATCCTTCTTCCACCAATGAGTCATTCCATTCAAGAAAGACCATGTCTGACGATATCAACGCACAAAAAAATATGGAGACAATAGCTAGACTGTGGTCTAACTTAAAAAGAAAAGGTGATGGAAAATGTTATTGTCCTTGCAAAATTTGTAAGGGCTTAAAGACTTGAAGATATCTAATCAAAAAAGTTGAGGAACATTGTAGGCAACATGGTCACATTGAAGGGGGAAATGAATTTTGTCCATTGGTATGTATTTTAATAATTTATAAAATACATAAGAGATGATTTAATGATGACATCATGGTCATGGTTAATGTAAGGTCATCATTTTCATATAGGTCAACCTCCTTGAGTTTCATGTTATGGACCATGACAATCCGAAGAATGTGGATTTCCAAATGAGGGAACATGGAGGTGTGAATATAGAAGTAGAAGGTAATGATCCCATGGAAGAAGACCACAATGATCAAGATGATCATGATGATCAAGATGATGATGATGATGATGATGTTGATGCAGACCTTGATGTACCTATACTTGAGAAGGCACACGAGCCCCTATATGAAGGCTCCGAAACAACTCTTCTTGCCATTGTATTGTTGTTGGTGAACTTGAAGGTTATGAATGGTTTATCCAACATAGCAATGACACGTATGTTAAGGTATGTCATCTTTTTTCATTATTTTAGTCATAATTCCCTCACAATTAACATTGGGTGAATCGTGTAGCAATTAATATTCTTTAAATTAAAAAAAAATATTTTTGGTCATAGGTTGATAGGTGAGTGTTTGTTACCACCATCAAACATTCTACCTCGCTCATACCGAGAATTATCTGTCATTATGAAAGATATTGGAATGGAGTATCAAACAATACATGCATGTCTAAATGATCATATTATATATCATAAACAACATGAATTTGCAACAAAATGCTCTATTTGTCATATTAGTAGATATCAATCAAATTGAATAACAAAAAAGGTGCCTCGCAAGGTTCTTCAGCATATTCTCATTATTCCATGTTTGCAACGATTATTCATGTGCAATAGCTTGACACAATTTATGGATTACCATGCACGCAGTAGAAGTCAAGATGACATTATGAGAATGCCTACGGATGGTTCAGCATTTAAAGAAATAGAGGAAAAATGGCCACACTTTAAAGAAGAACCTCGTAATCTCAAGCTTTCATTCGTAGCAGACGGTGTCAATCCGTTTGGAGAGATGAGATCTACTTATTCGGTGTGGCCTATTTTTGTTATTAACAATAACATTCCTCCTTGGTTGTCCATAAAGAGGGAGCGCATATTGTTGGCAATGATTGTTCCAGGTATTTTTTTATTTAATGGTCATCTAAATTAATTTATTATAAATAATCAATCAAAATGGTCATAATAATTATGTAATGTTTTTGTTCATTCAAATAGGTAAGTACCAAGTTAAAGATATCAATGTATATATTGAGCCCCTTATCGATGAGTTGATGGTGTTATGGAATGGGGTCACTATGTATGACATCTCTAGACCAATAGGACAAAGATAATTTTAATTCCATGCAATGCTTGTATGGACAATACATGATGCCCCTGGGCTAACACATTTTTGTGGTATGTTATAGTGCTAACACAAAGTTAACATATTTAATCCAATTATACACGATCTTGTAGGTCTTCAGACAAAGGGAAAAATTGTATGTCCAGTTTGTGGTCCAAAGATGAAATCTTGTCATTCAAAAAGTTTAAGAAAGCAGGTGTTCGATGAGAATAAACACTTTCTCCATAGAAATCATAAGTACCGAATTATCGAAAAACATCTTTTCAATGGGAAAGAAGAGACTACATCAAAGTCACGAAGAATGACACCTCGCTTATGGAAGTCGACATACAATAAAATAAATCGTCGAGGTAATGTCATTCCATCTGATGGTTTTTATTTCAAATTTATATTTTGATATTGTGTTTTGCTTACTGATGATGTAATTGATGCTTGTGAAAGTTGTCAAGGCATTAATGACCAACTTCTAAAAGGACTAAAAAGTTATCCTACACAATTTACTAGGTTGTCATACTACGAGAAACTCCCAATCGTGCATTTGTTTGATCCTATGCATATTGGAAAGAATGTAATAGAGACATTATGAAAAATCTTGGATGGAAGGTGTGACAAAGACCAAATTGTCAACATTTTTAGTGACATTGAAGAATCCAACCATGCAATCAAAAATGTCATTCAATCAAATAACAATGGAGACCAGATTAATATAAGTGCCCTTAGTTGGTTATTGTCAGAGCAGCAGAGCAATGCTATAAAAGAAGTCATAAAAAAAAATACGATTTCTCATAGGATTTGCTACGAACATAAACAATCTCATATCAAAGAAAAGTGAATTTGGGTCAGGGATGAAAACACATGATTGGCATACATTTATTAAGGTAATTCATGTTATTTTATATTCACTATATATTTGTATACTGCATGTAGTTTTCATTGCATTCTTTTATAAAATATTGACAAGATCATTTTACAAATATTGCAGTACGTTCTACCTCTATCTCTCCCACACAACTTCACCAACAGTGTCAAACAAGTTATTTATGATCTTGGAAAATACATGAGGTGGTTGTCATCTAAAGAAATCAATAAAGAAGATATAAATAATTGGAAGAAAAAAATTCCTCTTCTTATGTGTGAAATGCAAAAGTGTCTACCTTCAACTTTTTTCAATGCACAAGAACACTACCTCATACATCAAGTTGAGGAGATTGAATTGAGTGGACCTGTACCAACTAGGTCAATGTGGATAGTTGAGAGGCACTTGAAATTTTTGAAAGGCTTGGTTTGACAGAGAGCACATCCTAAGGGTTTTATGGTGGAGGGATATATGGTATACCAGACCATGGTGTACATTAGTGAATATCTTCCTAAGTTTGCAGCAAAGATCCATGTAGATCATTTTTGGGATCCCAACTCCATTAACAAATTCGAAGGGGAGTACTTGATGGGAAAAGGTAGATTGAGGAAAGTGAGAGGTAAATCTAAGATGTTATTGTAGTTAATTAATTCTTATAGATCTTCAATATAAGTTATTTATAATTGGTTTTTTTTTTTATACAGTTGGCCGAGAGTGGGATGCAATAAATTTGTATATTGTGAACAACCTTGATTGGATGACGGTATGGATTGAATGATGTCAACAAAATGGTTACTCATTAACATGGGAAGGTGTTGCTTCATTGGTTAGAGAAGCTCATCGTAATATAGATTCCAATATTACGCCAATGGTAATTGATCTAGCACATGGTTTAAGAGGTGGAGAAGTACATACAAATTTATTAATGATCATGACTCATATGTTTCGTATCAACTCACAATGCAAATAATTTACATACGCTTGAAAAATTGTAGGTCAAGCACCACAAAGCTATGTACTATCATGGCCACAAATTTTGCATTAAAAAATTGGATGACACAAAGAAAACTTGTGATTCTAGGATAACTGCAGTTTTCAAGGTCACCAATATATCATCTAGAAATGACATACATCCTCAACAATCTCAAAATCGATACTATGGCATCTTGGATGATATAATTGAGTGTGACTTTAACTCCTTCAAAGTAGTTCTATTCGTCATCAAATGGTACAGGCTACGACTGAATCAAAATGATCCAGGTAGAACTGTTATGCAACATGATAATAGATTTACAATGATTAATATAAGGTCATTTGAGCCAGTTAAGATGAGCCCTATGTTCTTCCAAGCCAATGTGAGCAAGTGTTTTACTCAGAGGTTCCACATAAACAGGGTTGGTCATTTGTTGTTAGACATGATCGAAGAGGAAGGCCGATAAAGTATAATGTTATGGAAGAAGATATTGAAGATGATGAAGATCAAGATGATGGTGATGGTGATGATGATGATGATGGTGATGATGATGATGGTGATGGTGATGATGATGATGATGATGATGATGATGATGATGATGATGATGAAGATGATCAATGACATAATTGAAATGATCAATGAAATGATTGACATGATTTATTGCTTTTAATTGTAATGATTACATATTTATTGTGTTCAATTCTAATGATTACAACATATGTGATTTATAATTACCAATGTTTTGCTTGCAATGCTCAATTAATTGTTGCTGATACATGTATATATTGTGTTTGATTATCACCCTTTTTGCAAATAGACAATTGACTACAGACATCGTCACCCCTTCTGTTGATGATCTTGCATTCCATATATAAGGTAAATTTGTTCATGTTTACGATGTTGCATATTGTTCATGTTGTCTTCTAAGTTATTTGTAGCATACGTATAATGTAATTTTTAGCTAACTTAAGATAAATGATTAACATATGTAGAAAATTTAACCCCTTTGGTGTGGATCGTGCACAGTGACATGGATCAGCAGGTATAAGTCAATAAATAGACATAATTTTCTTATATTCTTCTTGTTTATCACTGAGCACGTATGTTATAAATAGACATATTATATAATCATATAATGTATATATAGACAAAGAAGAACCGTATAGAAATATAATTATATAATCACTTTCAACTTAGTACATTTTATATATCTCACGTATAGACAAAGAAGAACCATACGTATGGGTCACAATTTGATTATTCTATATATATTATTTAAATATTATCAAAATTCTATTTCAAGTGGGGACGTGACAATATCTCATTTGATGGATTGTAGGACCCACCAAATAGGTACTTGTCAGATCTATCTACATCGAATGAGGGAAATGAGGGAATGCTAGATGAAATTTCTACATGTAGTACGACTAAAATAGGGAGATCAACTAGAGGTCAAAAGATTAGAAAAAAATTTGATAAATGCATGAAATTTTTCCTTGCTAATGGGGGGTCATGTTCTTATGATGATGAGACCAAAGGAGACATCAAGGTGCCTTTTCAGTACACACACATTGAGAAAGAATGGGTACCTAATGAGCTACCTCCAATTAACACTGATTTTTGTGTTAATGAGAGGATATATCGCATTGCTCCATCCTCATTACATGGTTTGGGCCTATTTTCCATGGATGGGATAAAGGTATGTTACAAAAAAGTTGTTGAATTGTTCAAGTATGTCAGCCCGTGTTACAATTACAATGATTGGATACAGACTGTTCAATATAAAAAAGGTATGCGTAGGTATGCACTATCAGCTAATTATATACAATGGAAAGAAAATGATCAAAATAAAAGATTTGCAATGTACATTGATGGGAGACCAAAAGAAATAGGTAATATTGTGGGTTTTATAAATAGTACATGACCTTCCTCAACTAATAAGCAATCCAATTGCATATTTGAGGCGCATGAGGAGAATCATGTTTTTGTATGTGTGATAAAATCAATAAGTGCAGGGGAAGAACTACTAATAGATTACCATTTAAATCGCATAGATACAAACAAAGTTACTATCATGAGGGTGGTAAGTAGTATATACCATTTTATTAATAAGTTTTTTTTGCTAAGTCTATTGCTTTCAGTTTGCTGAAGTTTTTATATTTAATCTTTGTCACAGAATGATATGGATCCCGCACATGATAGAGGTCACGAGGATGCTCCTCCCACCCATTCTTTAGCAAGGGTAAACCTTATTGAAATTGTACAAATTAAAAAGTTGAAAAATGTTATATTATTACATTATTTTATTTATGATTTTAGAGTTTTTATGATAGTTTTACTGATATTCCTATCACAATTTGATGTTCAAGATAGGGGAAAAGCACCTGCAGTAAGTATAGAGGCAATAGCTACCCCTTCTGATGATGATATCATAGAAATGCCTAATGTAACAATTATGTTGAGGAAAAAATTTTAAAAAATCAATTTAGAAATAATGAGAATTTTGGATGAAGCAAATATTCCAACCGAGGAGATGATGAAGAGGCTATATGAATTGAAAGCGCAAGCACGTCGTTATGAAGTAAGCAGTAATGAATCTTTAGTTATAACAAAAGTTCAATAAAGGTTTATATTTTATACTCTTTTATGTTGTGAAGTAAAATATGTAATATGTGTTCTTGTTACAGGAATTTTTGGCAATTGATCTAGAACCTGGTCAAGGACAACGCGGTGAGGCCGGTACTAGCAGAGGTCCGGCTGCCTCAAGTAAAATAATCCTTTAGTTGACAAGTTACAAGGAATTTTTTCTTTGGAACATTCAAAAACTTCTTAAGTTAACTCTTACTTTTATTATTTCAGAATGTCTTTGCTAACAATGTATTGTTCAGGTCATCAAGTGCAGGAGACTCCTCCTAAAAGGTCGATGGATATCCATCCGAGATTGTCGAGTGTAATGTCGGCAACAAGGGGCATGCAAACATCGACACCTTCATGATCTATGCCAACTGGTAAATCCTTGTTTTGCTATATTTGGTTTTGTGTTAATTATGATTTGATAATTTGTACTTTAATCCTGGATGCATCACATAGTGGATTATTTTTTTAGAGTAGGAGATACACTGGCGGCACCATCTAGTACACCAGGTACAGATCAAAGTATATGTATTGGTGATAATTCACCATCATTTCCTAGATCTACCCATGTTTCTAGCACGAGAGTTATGCAGACGTCATTATTGATTGATGATAATGAATCGATACTTTTAAAATGTCCTAAGCTTCCAAGTACTTTAAATAATTATTTTTTATATTGTAATATGCATTTACCTATTCATAACAAGTTTTGGATTGATTATCCCATGACATTTTTTGCAGGAAATGATTCATTTTATAGGAAGCTTTATGACCTCGCACTGCATATATTCGGGCCCACCATACATACAAGGTGGAACATCATAAGTGAACTAACTATATCCCACTATTTTTTTTTTGTATCATTAATTGGTACAATATTTTTCCTTTCATTTGGGTCTTTTCTTTTACTATATCTAACAATTTTGTGTTTATTCTTAAAAGGTGGAACTTGCAAGACAAAAAATTAAAAGATCAACTCATTAAAGATTTAGAGCATGAGTTTGGTAATAATATTTTTGAAGAGAAGAAAATTTTAGAAAGAGCTTGCAAACATCTTAAGACTGTGAGGGACTCATATAGAAAGAGTCTTGTCCAGAACCCAAAGTACGAGTGTCCTCCTTTTATTCCAGTGAGGGATTGGAATGAGTTCATTTTGGATGCAAAGGAGAAAGGGGATGCTCAAAGAGGAATTACACCAGCAAATGAGAGAAGAAGGTATGCAATAGTATTAACTACTAGTACAATGTAATAATGTACTAATTAGTGATCTTTATATCTATATCATCTAACATATTTCAAACTTTTCATAGGTTGCAGGACACATCAAAGGCAACAAAGGCCAAGCTGCAAAAGATTGGGCAACACAGACTTGGCTCTAGTGGATATTCAAAAATTAAAGCACGAATTGTAAGTAGCAGTAAATGAATTGCGGAAAAAAATTATGTATAAAATGCAAATAATTTTGTTTAATCAAAAAATGCAAGGCTCTAAATTTAATTTAGAGGCCACGATAGAACACAAAAAAATTTCCTTCAAGGAAGGCTATCAAGCCGTGGCTAAACGCCTACGGCAAGCTTCCACTGGCCCAATCGAAGAGTCTCCTGCATCATGTGCACAGGTAAATATGCCAAAAAATATATTAGAAATTGAATACTTGAGCAACAATCTATTTGATAATAATGTGCATGACATTGCAATGGAGCCTCTTAATCGTGACAGAGATCATACACCACATGATGAAGCCCCTGATGTGCATCGTACTATCGATGGAGGTGCTCATTTGCTATTTAAAACTAATTATGTAATTATTAATACAATTTGACATCTTAAATTGAACTTGGTGTAACCTTTTTGTGTATATTTTAGAGGATACAGAATCATGTCATGTTGAACGAGTGCCGGAGGATGTTCAGACTGATCACCATGTAGATCATGTGGCACATTCACGTAAAGAAAATATATATATGTTTTGTTCTTTTAAATTAATTTTTTGATTTATAGTTCTTTTACTTAAATAAATACTTGTAATTCACTAATATAAAATGGTGTGAGTTTAACTCATGAAGTAGTTGTTATTACAGCGGACCCCCCTTTGGCGTAGCGGCCTCGTGTTCCTGAACAAACGAGGAGGAGACATGTGTTGGAATTAGAATTAGTAGAGGAGGGGAATGACAAGGACATTGATCTTCCTCTTAGAAATTACATGATTAAAAAAATAGCAAGAAACCCTAAAAGAAATTATTATAATTAACATTTTTTGCTAATGAAAGAATGTTGTCTTAATGGATGTAATTTTGTACTAGTAATGTTGATGAATGATATGTTAATGAATTCTTCATGAATGTTGTGTGTTAATGAATTTTATGTGTTAATGAATTATTCATGAATGTTGTGTGTTAATGAATTTTGTGTTAATGAATTATTCATGAATGTTGTGTGTTAATGAATGTTATCATATGATTATAATGATTGAATGTTATATTTCAAAAATGGATGAATGAATGAATGAATGTTATTAAATGTTAATGGGGAATTTAGAGTGATGTTAGGGGGGGGGGGGGGGGGGGGGTAGTGGCCAAATGAGTTTCCACCTTCACGTGGTTGGCCTTGTTTATTAGAGAATATTAAACTATTCTCGAAACCAAGTGAAGCTCAAACTTTAAAGATAAGCTTAGAGTTAATAGTGACAACCAATTAGCAAGTCGAAATGAAGTTCTTCATTATAGGTACCTTTTTAGTTTTTAAAGCACAATGTCATGTTTTAATATTGTGTAGTTTTTTTTTCTTATGTCAAAGTATTCTTTTACTATAAGAACATAATTTATGACCATTTTAGTAACTATTCTAACATCGCTTTATGACAAATCCTATTTTGGAAAAGATGGCGATAAGTGGTGTTGTCTATTCCTTGGGAGATTGGATTGCATAGGTTTGTATCTCAAAATCATTTGCATGTGGCAAAAATGCATACTTACAACCATTTCATTCTACATTTTAAAACATTGATGACACTCTAGACACAAAATAATGCTCATCTTGTTGACTTGACAGTGCTATGAAGGAAAACCAATTTTTGAATTTGATCAAACCCGGATGTTCAGATCTGGTCTCCTTGGATTTAGTCTTCATGGTTCTTTGTCTCATTATTACTATCATCCTAGTGAGGTAACACCTTTTCCTTCTTTCTTAGTCTCTTACAGTTCATACTTGTTTAATTAAAATAATTTTTGAGTTCCTTGCAAAAAGGCTATGACAAACAAATATGGGTATACAGGCTCTATTTCCTTTCTAGGATTGGTGGGTGGTGTCTGCAAAAGTGACCTTTGATAAAACTATCAAAATTAATGGCATATGTTGCTTACATTTGATTAATTTTCCATATTAATTACTCTCTTTGGTTGTATTAGAAACTTTTGCCTTAAGTATGTGTGATGCAAACCTGTAACACCTCTTTTTTCCATATGTAATCATGATGCTCTATTTCTTGGTAGTTGTAACTCTTAATGATTGAACCATCTCTTGATCATGTTATTGCACTTGATATATGACTATTTCATGTAGGTGCCTTGGTTTATCTCTTATCTCTAGTTGAACATACTATAATTATTTATTATCCTTGTCTGCATGTCATGGTATGATCTATGTTCCCTCTTAAGCTAGTCTCTTTGTATGTGACTGCCCTACTAGCATTGTTTCCTCATCACTGTGATGTGCACTATCCACATCTATTTGCATGATTAAACTGTTTAATTTACTGGATACCAAATTAGCATTATCATTTTCTTCTTTTATTCATTCATTTGGAGTTGTATTTAGAGGTAGATATTTGTTGTTAATTTCATGTTTATCTGTTACATATGCTATTTACTATAGAAAAATAGAATCATCCATGAATTTAGAAAGAAAGAAGAATATTCGCTAACAAATTCTGAGGATTAATAATAATTCTATAACAAGGCTTCAGAATACAAATAAATACCTGTGATGTCTTATCTAAAATACCAAAAGCTTTTTGGTGGCCTGATAAGAACTTATCTTGCTTTTCTTTTTGTACTTTCTTGAAGTGTGATTTGTCTCTTATGTTTTTGATTGGCTTTTCAGCTTATATTTTCTATTATATACCTCAAAATTAGAGAGTGTATGATTGTCTGCTTTTCTTTCATCATTATATTTATATATATTCAATATTCAAACTGAAATGGTGCTTTTGTTTTCAAGGATGGACCCTCTATGAGATTTTCAGATATGTTCCTATGCATAACTAGACTACATATGAAGAGGCCTTGAAGACAAATCCTATTTTGGCATAGATGGCGATAACTGGTGCTGTCTATTCCTTGGGAGATTGGATTGCATAGGTCTGTATCTCAAAATCATTTGTCTGTATCCTTGTATGCATGTCATGGTCTGATCTATGTTCCCTCTTAATTGCTAATGTCATTGTGTGATGGTTAAATTATGGTAGTGTGATTCTTTCCATCAAGTTCAAATCACCACTCCTTGATCTTGACTTTTGGCTTGACTTTTCTTTGTTGGCCATCAACAACTTCCTCTTCCTGATTTGAACCTCTACTTTTGCATACATCTAAAACTTCAATAAATCTAGTTTCCAAAGACACTCCTCTTCCTTGAAACCATCAACATACCATGCCTCCATGCTTGGAGAGTAAACAATCTCTTGAGCCATTTCATGGCCCATCAACCTCCATGGCCACATCATTACCCTCACTATGTGATGTCATAGGAGTAACATTCATACTACCCTTATCTTCCTCCAAAGGAAACAGCATAGTGCCTACCACAACTGACTCATCACTCTCAAGCCCTTCAAGACTTGTAGACACAAATTAAATTCTAAAGTTAATGTTTGTTGGAGTACTAAAATCAGACTTTAAAGCTTTTACAAAAGACTTTGAAATTGGAAAACCTAGGACTTTAATGAAATGAAAAATGTAGAAATTTTATCACTTTTCAATACTAGACCTCATACCACTTCTCCCAATTCAATTTTACTTCGCTGCTAACAAAATAATTGACTAAGATATCAGAAAGAGAGCTTGGTACATAACTATATAGTTCTAGAAATGGTTGTAGATCTCTATCCACAATAGCAACAGTGTTGTGAGAAGATCAAAATTTCAAGTATAGGACTGATTTTATTAAATTTTAGGCCTAAAATATGTCTGAGATGACTGGAATTAGACTCTAATTTGCTGGTAAATGCTTGTAATCTGAGTCCTCTTGTTGGTAAACACTGATAGGGCTTGAAATCAAAGTTTAATGTGTTGATAAGTGGTTGTAATCAGACCTTAATTTGTTATAATCATACCCTAATTCACTAGTAAATGTTTGAGATTAGTCCAACTGTAGCATGAAATCTTGGAGAAGAAATGGTGTAGGTTGAATTGCACCATCTCCTTTATGCAGCACTGCAATAAAATAGTCAGTAAAACTCAAAAATCTCTACCCCGCTAGTTCAAACTTCAAATGTGCCTATAATCAGCTTGAAAAAACTTCTTTTGAAGTGTAAAAATGGCCTTGTTTATATAGATGTGACCTTTTGGATCGATTTCTTTCCTTGCAAGGCTACAAAATTTTAATATTTACCATTAGATATTCAATGGCAACCTCATTCGCATTGAATCCATAGCTTCTGTTATTAAATGTAGGCCTTTTGCCACTTCAAATTTTGAATTTTAAGCCATCCATATTGGACCAATTTTCTCCATGTAGGGATCCCCTCATTAAGTTTAGGCTTCTAGTGGTTAAACTCGAGGCTATGGGGAATTGACTTTGATGCTTTGCATTTAAAATTGTGAGGTCTTGTATTAAATATAAATCCACACACCTGATTGAGCCCACTCATTGCAGTAGAGGCCAAATTTAGGGCCTCATGATAGCTTGTACCCTCCCTGATTTAGGGTCGACATTTAGAGTTTTAAGGTCTATATCTCAAGTTTTGTGCCCAGATTCTAGGCCAAGGAGTCTGATTTAAATCAAACTAGGGCCTGAAATATGGATTTAAGCCCACACAATACTTTGTAGGGACTGATCAAGGTCTTATTTATTTGAATTTAAAGTTTGATTTGTAATCTCAAGGCTACACGCCTCACTATGGTGTCATACTTCATTGAATTTTGCTCCCAAATTTGGGTCTTACCTCATTAAAATGAGGCCTACATGTTTTGCATTTAAGCCTTTGCAATTGACCTTTAGGTCTAATTTAAAATTTCAAGGCCATATGTTAAATTTAGGGCCTATGTTTGCCTAGATTTAGGGCCTCACCATTGAACTTTGTGCCTAGATTTAGGTGTCATTGAACTTTGTGCCTAGAAAATCCAAATCGCCTGAGAGTGATGAAAGAGTGGATTTTCCTCCCCTGTAAAAGCATGTTCTTGAGAACACAGGTCTGCAAGAATTGAAGGCATGTAGAACAGTCTCCAGGGGGGTTTTGTGTAGGGATTAGAATGAGCAGTGCCTCCTTCGACATAATGTTGTGAGATTGAGATGAGCACTGGGTGGCAATGGCATTTTTTGCTTGTAAATGGAGGGTAGAAAATGTGTAGTATTATGCATTTTCAAGAACTAATGATATCGTTTGATGTAATTCATAAAGCATACCAAATATATTGCTAGTGCAAAAGGTGTCTCAAACCTCTCAAATTATGTGAAGCAAGAGATCTTGACCTAGGTATTGTAGTCGTTAAAATGAAACTTAGATTAGACCAGGTATTTTAGGTTTGTAGGTAGTTTTTCTATCTGTCTTTGCCTTCAATTCCCACCATAGCAAGAAACCCAATTTCTGCAATGGTGCCAAACTATGTCTATGCTGAAACCCCATGCGCCTTCTCCAAATGAGTCCCTGTTCAAGATCAAAGGTAAAGCATCTCTTAGAAATGTTTCAACCCTATAGAGTTTATGATTATACAAATCCCAGCAAGGTTTTAATTGCATTGACTAAAACAAAGTGTGCTCTGTCTTCCCAAAATGTCTTTACCAAACTAGAGCCTATTTGAAAATACACAAAATGGCTTTAAAAGCTATTCTCAACACAAGATGGCATGATGGTAAAAATATAAATCTATATTATTTAATCTATTTTTATCACTTTTTATATTTTTCAGTACCTCAAAAGTGGTTTATGAAGATCAAATCAGTAAAAAATTATCAAAATTTGTTGTGCTATATAAAATTGAATTTTCATCGAATTTTTAAGAAATTATGATTAATACATGAATCACTTAATATCTAGACAATCTGGATGCCAACTAGAGTCATTTAGTACTAAATAGTCAATCAAGATGATTAAACCCTTAATAGGAGGCAATAAAACATATATATTAAATCATTTAGTTAGGGTATAAGAATAGTTAGCCTTTGTCAAAGAAAACATAATAGATCTTGGTTTTTTATTTTGAACCAGGCGGATTTACAAAGAATAGGAATGTCATCAGTAGCTGAAGATAAATAGATTAAAATTTACAAAGGTAACATAACTGAGCAGATAATTGAACTAGAACTCTTTACAAAAATTATTTCAAGCCATCAAATGGCATTATACGAAACACTTTGAAAACTCAATATTTTTTCCTGTGGAATTCTTTGCCTCCTGCTTCGCCTCAACCATAAATGCAGATTTAGTGGATCAATTAAGTTCTTGTTTATGAATTGCAAATATTTTGGAATTGTTGAAGATGCTAAAGAAGGTACACTGATTGATTGCCTTTTGTTTTTACAAATTTAGAAACATGTCCATGACTCAATAGATGCTAATTTATGACCAAGGATACTTAATAGATTGTAACAGGATGATTATAAATATTTATGTAATAACAATTATATGGAGTCATTTTGAGGATAAATCCAAGTGGCTTTGGCAACACAATGGGGTTTACATAGTTAGAGAAGGATATTGGGAAGTAGCCAATATGTGGTGACTCATGATCAAAAGTAAAAGAAATTTTATTTTTAGTCTTTCATCTCAAAAATTCAATTTGAGAGCATAGTAAATGAATGAATATTATGGTTATAGTATATATTTTCTGTATCTTTTTAAAAAAGAAGACGTAATCTACATTAATCTTTGTTTTAAGTTGGAGGAGTTTAAGATCATTTTTTACCAAGATGTTAGTTGGGTGTTGATATATTCTTTCATCAAGTATTTTGGATTATAGAAATGTTAAGCTTTTTAAGTATTCAAAATTTTTAGGATGTGACATTGGAAATGATTCTTTAAAACATTTGGTTATAATAAAATTACTGAATATTTAATGGAAAGGAGAAATTTATGTTCAACCAAAGGGAAAGTGAAAGTTTTCTTTTAGGTGCCTTTCCTTTACACCCTCCTAAAAATATGAAAATCAACTCGAAGGAGCTTGTTATCCTTAAAATTGACTACATAAGAATATGTTTGATAGGAAGCCTCCCAAATCTTTTGGAAAAAATCATTCTCATTTATCTATTATAGCTATAGAGAGTTGGACAAAGTTATTTTTCCATAATTTTATATTGCTTCAATATTAGGGTGAAAGGGAATAATTTAAATGATATGATACTAGGTAATGGGGTTGGGAAGCATGCACAAAAGAGGGGTAGAGAGTTCATAAGTGAAATTTCAAATCCTTTATAAATCAATTTGCACAAGTCAATAAGATGAAATACCATTCACTTGCTAGCCTTGCTAAGGTCACAAAACTACCTTTTTGTACACCATATAGTCTTATATTGTGTTAGAGCTTCATAATCACACTTGTCTACTTAATCACAACTATAATGCAATTAATCAATGAGACAATAATCACACTAAGGTTGTGTAGGTTTAGTACAATCCTACCCAAATTTTCTAAAACTTGTTATTGGACACCCTTTGGTAATGTCACAACCCTATTCCAAAGAATCACCAATACTACTACAACCCTTCCATTATAATTTACATTAATATGTATACTATAATTAAGATATCGACATTAGGGGGATTCACTATGATAGCTGATTTAGGGCCTATGTTTGCCCAGATTTAGGGCCTCACCATCGACATTTTTGGTCACATTTTTTTTAACCAAAAGTTAGTATTGGTCTATTTTTTGACCTTTAAACAATACTATGTGCGACGAGGATACTATGCATTAGACGGCCACTTTGATGAACTGTGGTGGATATTTCGACTAACCAATGGTCTCAATTTTGACCTTTACAGCAGTACAATCTATGAGAATGCTATGCATTCAATGGCCCCTTTGACAAACTATGGTGGATATTTCGACTAATCAATGGTCTCAATTTTGACCTTTACAACAGTACAATCGATGATAATGCTATGCATTCGACATCTTATTCTTCCAATTCCAAGGGATTGATTCAGTGGATAATTTGACCACTTCTATGGACAAAATTTTGACTATTATTTTCCTTGTAGATTAATCGACGAAAAAAGATCGATGACAGTTTTGGTTGTCTATTTGAACAATTGGTGTAGAAAATTTGACTATTTCTCGTCGAAAAATAGGGTAAAATTTACTAGTGTATTGATCTAGAATAGTTCAAACAAATCTTCTTAAGGTCATCCTAGGAAGATTGAGATATATCTCCTCTAGCCATGAGGTCTAAGGCTTCCAGGCAGTTATCATTCACTCCTCTTAGAAAAATTAGCTTCTATGAATCCTCCTACAGTGCATGTTGAGGGTTCTTTTGCAAGTTGTATAAGAAGTGTGATATGTAGTCCTCTAGTGTCTTGTCTTCTTTTTGTGACATACGGAAGATGACATCTCCTTTTGAATCACCTCCTTTGCAATATTCCTTATACTTCCTTAGAAAAAAATCTCTCATTCCATCCCAATTAGTTACTACATTTTCTCCTAAGCCCATGAACCATCTGAGAGATGACTCCTTCAGTGTCGCTAGAAACAACTTAAGCTTATGATTGTCAATATTATAGTCAAAACTTTGACATAGTATGTCAAACTCGAACAAAAAGGTGTCAGGATCTTCTATAATAAGGCCATAGAACTTTGGAAGTGTTGAAGCAGGTATGTTCTTGAGGTTAGGATTGTTGATAAGACTTGGAATAGGAAATGGAAATGTAGGAGCTTCCATTACTGGAGGTGTTGGATATTGAAACTATGGCTGGAAAGTATTATTGATCAGAAGGTTCTGGACAACAGGTGGTCCTAGATTGGGATTATTATGGAAACTGGCTAATATTTCTGCAAAAGGACGGTGGTCAAATGTATCATAAGTGTCTTCTTTTGTTGAAGATGTTGCAGCAAACTCAGGACTTGCGTCAAGAAATGGTAACTCAAGTTCTTCAAATTCTTCTTTCAGTTTAACAGGTTCTTTTGGAAGAAATCTGCCATGAACATCTTGCCTTCTTCGATGATGCAAGTTGTATGCACCCTACAATGGTCGCCTAGACTTTGGGCCCCCATTTCTGCAATTTATCAACCCTGAATCAATATTTTCAAAAATCAACATTTATCAATTATATCAATTTCCTTGATCAAATCATAATCAATTCAATATTTCCCAAGGTTTGAGCCTTATTTAATTTAAAAGAGAAAAAAAATAAAAATCTTATTTAATTAAGAGAACATGCTCTCTTTTAATTAATTAAAAATATCTTTTAATTAAATAATAAAATCACTTTATCCTAAGCCTTTATTTAATTAAAAGAAATTTCCTCCCCTTTTATTTAAATAAAAAATCTCCACTTTTCTTCTTATCCTTGTTGCACAAATAAAGCATTTAATTCTTATTTATAAAGAAAAATAAAATAAAAGTACTTTTGCCTCACATGGACATAAATTAAATGCTCAACATAAAGTAAATGCTTCTAATTTTCTTATTGGAGGATATTTGTGCACAAGGATCAAGCTTCTTTTTTTCTCCATCGTTGATTAAGTCTTTTGCCTCTTAATCTCCATGGTCCATTATTTTTCACTTCCTATAAAAGAAGAGCTCTCTTCCTCATTTGTACACACAATACATACTTGAATTTTATGCTATTGTTATGCTACAAGTTTTCTAAGTCATCTTGAAGCTTTTGGAGATATTCTTGCATCAAGTTTTGAAGATTTGGATCATCATTGGCATTCATCTTGCATCTACATCACATCCTAGCTTGCATCATAGTTGCATTATCATGGTATCATTTTCTTTCATATTTTAGATTAATCTCACATAGTTTAATTAGAGGGTTTGTAACTCTTTCATTTCCATTTTCATAGCTTAATTGCATCTTCATTCTCATAAGATTAATTTGCATTCTCATATAGATTTGTATTGCATTGCATACATTTGGTTTCATTGGAGATATTGGCATTTTTGCCCTTGTTTTCATTGTGAATCTCTCATTGTATGGTTGACTAGCAAGGTCATGAGTTTATAGCTCTAGTTGAGAGCAATTTTATAAATCTTGCAACTCCATGCATAGAGAGCTATGGATCGATTTGTGAGGGCTCATTCTTGAGTTTTCTTGCATGTAAGGATTCATAGAAGTGTGACAACATTTTAGCACACATTTTTTGGTGCCCACCATGGGGCAACCCACTTTTTACATGGAGGAATGCGAAATCTTTTGAAAGATCTATTTAGAATATTGAAACTGAGTTCCGTCCTGCTGTAGTGAGTTCTCCTTAGAAGCTTGGTCTTCCTTGGTCAGTCTAGGTCAGATCCTAAGTGTTGTCATGTTGCTCAACATCTCAATGAATGTTATGGTATCAATTGCACAAGATGACTCTTAGTCTTCTTCTTTCTTCTCCATTTCCCATGTTCTTCTAAAGTCTTCTATTCCCATGGGAAATTCTTCTTCTTCTTCTTGATTCTTTTCCTCTTACTATCTAGTCTACCTTCTTCTATTCATCTATTCATTTCTTCCATGCTTGATTCCTCCTCTTCTATAACCATGAATCTTGACTATCTGGTTTTGGAACCTTTATTAAGAATAGATGATCTTGAGCTCATTGACATATTTGAAAAGTGTTGTTCCTCCAAAATTCTCATGAGTGATGAATTTATAGAAAAAATAAAAGAAAAGATGATTAAATCAGATGCCTTTGCTAGAATCATAAACATGATCATATCATGATCTTCTTCTTCTAAACATTCTTCATCATCTAAATCTTCTCATTCTTCTTCACCTTCCAAGTCTTATCATGACTCTTCTAGACATCATTCTCATTCTTCATCTTCTAAGTCTTATCACGATTCTTCTAAACACTATTCACATTCTTCATCTTCCAAATCTTATCATGACTCTTCTAAACATCATTCAAATTCCTCATCATCCAAGTATTCTTCTTCCACTAGGTCTTCACCTTCCTCTTCTTTACAAGCTCATTCTTCTTCTACTTCTTCAAAGAGTCTTACTTCTCTTCAGAAGACATACCATAAAGAGCAATGTGATAGTCCTTATGATGTCTCTTCCACAAAGAGTGACACACCCACCTATGATGACTATGATGATGGACAATGTAGTGATTCCCATAAAACTTCTATTCCTAAGCATCATCCTCATGGTACACTTGTGATTTCTAAGGGGGAGTCGTATTGGGTAGACTGTGATGGTGATCCATATGACTCTAAATTTGAAGAATTCTTTGATGATTTTTGTGAACAATACAATATTCCTACTGAAGAAGAGAAAATCTACCGCGCTGATTTCAAACGTCAAAAGAATCTCTCCTGTAAAAGTTCTCATGCTGAAAATAAAGGTTGCACTCTCAAGCAAGATCATATTAAGGTTGAACCTTTGTCTTGTGATGGTTCCCTTCCATCCTCTACTTCCTCCAATGCCCATACATTTCCTAAAGCTTTCGAGTCTTCCAAATCTATCACAATCCTTCATCCAACAAAGATCCTAATACTTTTCATGCAGTTCCCTATAGTTATCCTCAAGGGCTATCTCTTAAAGAAACTCAAGCTAACCTTCACTTGGCTGAAAATACTTTCAATAATGCTAAACCTAAAGAGCCTAAGCCTTCATTCACTATAATGCCTACTTTAGCTAGTCCTTCGCCATCTCTTCCAAAGTCTTCCATACAATTCCAACCTGCTTCCTTGTCCTTAGAAGTGGCTCCATGTCAAGAGGACTCTAAAAATAATAAAGAAAAGAACATAAAGAAAGATCAAGATCAAGAACCCTCCATGTCATCCAATCATGTTCATGATGTCTCTCATTCGTTTCATGGTTCTTTTGATTCTTTACGCCCTTCCTCATTCATTCCACCATGTCTTAAATCTTCTCCTAAGCAAGATCGAGCTAGTACTCACATCATTGAGCTTATTGATAAACAAAATAAGCTTACTACACTTGCGCTTTTCAAAGATGATACTTCCATTAAGATTATTAAAAATGGTGTTGTTACTTCTGATGTAAAGCCTATTGAAAATCAAAAGAAAGTTGATCTGCTTATGCTACCCAAAGATCCCTGTCAAGATCGAAGTCTTCCATCTTCTTGTTCTACCACTCCATGCTCACTTCCACTTTCTACTCTTCCTAAATCTTTGCAAGCTTTGAATTATCCTATCAACGAAGTCGCTCCTATTCAAGATGTTCATGATACTGTTGAAAATCCTAATGCTCACTCTAAAGATGCTGATATCCTTGGTTGTGATATAGATGCTGATGAACTTATTGATTATCCTTTTGCATCTTCCACTTCCATCCTTGGACCTCTTCCATCATTGCTAAGGGCTTCACATCTTCCTTCCATATTGGGTCCTTATGTCCCTTCACTTTCCCCTCCTAACTCTCCTAATTCATCATCCATCTTGGGTCCTTACGTCCCTCCATCTCCTATCTTTCCTCAAGATCAACATAGATGCATACCCTTGAATCTTTTTCATCCATCCACCCATCTAAACCAGTCATATCATCCTTCTTCCACAAGTCCCAAGTCTTTTGGAAGTAACTTGAATGTTCAATATAAGAAAAAGAAGCAATACAAGAATCCATCAAAAAAAGAAGATCACCATGTCTCCTCTAATCGACATGGGGGCATAAAGTCAAAAGAGATATCTAAGAAGAAAACTACAAGACAAGTATGGGTTCCAAAATCCATCACTGAAGATATTATCTCTAAATCATCAAAAGGAAATAAAAAGCCTAAGGCTATATGGATTTCAAAGCCTCTCTTGAGAGAGTTTAATATTGAACAAAAAGTGAAGTTGACATTCAAGCTTCCAAAGGCTTCCATTTCATCTTCTTCCAAAAATATTTTTCAATTCCATGTGCCTAAACTGCAACCTCTGCTAAACATTCACCATATTCCTTCACGTATTCCTTCATTCAAGTTCCCTCCACCCTCTCGCCACCCTTCAAGGTGTGTGTTGATGTTGATCTTGCCTTCATTTCCGTCTACCCTTTCACAATCCTTCCATTCATTATCCTTTTACCTTCTATCATTTTTCCTCATTTGCCTATTCCTCCTATCTTCTAGCCTCACTCGCTTTACATAAAACCTTATCCTCCATTTTTTCCCTTCCATCTCCCTTTCCCTATTAGCATCTTTGAGCATATCATTTTGAATCCTTGGTATATCAATGATTTATCCTTTCAAGGAGCATTATCTGAAAAGCTTGCCTTCTTCCAAAAAATTATAAAATTAAAAAAAAAATAGAAAAAATTCAAAAAAAGAAAGAAAAAATTAAAAATGTGCCTTGGTGGAAACCTGGAAACAGGCACCTTGGTAGCAAAAGTAAAGAGAAATATATTCATCCTATGGTGAAAACCACTCCCTTGTGGCACCTTGAATAAGTACCATGATGAAAACCTGGCAATCAAGCATCATGCGTAGTTCTTCTACATTTTTGATCCATTTCATCTTCTCTCTTTGATCTTGACAAGGTTGACCTATACATGAATATTTGGCTATCTTGTGAGCTATCTTATGATGATCTTGCTTTCATTCCTTTCATGTTTAGCCTTCATTTTCATTTTCCTCCATTCATTCTAGCCTTTCGTTATCCTTTTCCTCTTTGGTCTTGATCTAATAAAAAAAGAGTAAAACACGATGCTATGAAGCCTCTTGACATGTCTACTCCTTTGGACTGCATTCCTCCCTTCTTTTGTAGTGCACTTTTGAGGCTTATCCTATGCTATCCTTTCATTGCTTGTCCAGATGCACTTTATATGACAAATTTTTTTTCCCTAGCTTGGGTACTCTTGAGGAGTTTGACCTTGAGGATTTCTTCCCTTCACTCTCCTTCATTCTCATGTCTTCCATCTCTTCCACCAGCTTGCTCATCCATCTTGTCCTCCACATTTCTAGATATTGGGACTGCATGATGTGATCTTGCTCATGAGTTTAATGCCCATTCTGTCTGGGGGCATCCTTTGTACATATTTTATGATCCTGAAAAAATTCCAAAAAAATTGATATATGATGCTGAAAAAATCCTAAAAAGCATATAAAGTCCTGAAAAAATATAAAAAAATCAAATTTTTTTTCAAAAAATTCAAAAAAAATAGAAAAAGTGCCTTGGTGAAAACCTAGAAACAGGCGCCTTGGTAGGCAAAATACAAAAAAAAAAAAAAAAAAAGAGAAAAATTGCAATAAAATCCAAGTGGTGAAAACTTCGAAATAGGCGCTACTTGAGGCCTTTGCACCCCTATTTGTTAGCATGCGTCCTCAACACTTAGCCACTTTCCATCATGCCTTGACCTTATTTGCCTTGGTCTGGAATTGGTCTTTGTCTTTGTCTAAGGGGCATACCTGTTAGCATTGGTCTTTTAGGTGTGTTTGTCTCTTGGGGCATTTCACAACAGGTGTTTTTCAACACCACCCCAAATAGTGTTTTTCAACACTACCCTTGCGTCGAGTGTTTCTTAACACTTATCAGATGTCTTACCCTACAGTCTAGTATGATGTGATATTTTTCATTTGCAGATGCGATAACCAAAGTCTGACTCTATGACCAACACACACGCACTTAAATTAAACTATGTGAGATTAATCTAAAACATGAAAGGAAATGATACCATGATAATGCAACTATGATGCAAGCTAGGATGTGATGTAGATGCAAGATGAATGCCAATGATTAATCAAGAGGACTTTAAGGAGTTATTCGGAACTCACTATAGCATGTAAAAAGTGGGTTGCCCCATGGTGGGTGCCAAAAAATGTGTGCTAAAATATTGTCACACTTCTATGAATCCTTACATGCAAGAAAACTCAAGAATGAGCCCTCACAAATCGATCATAGCTCTCTATGCATGGAGTTGCAAGATTTATAAAATTGCTCTCAACTAGAGCTATAAACTCATGACGTTGAGTATTTCTTAACACTTATCAGATGTCTTACCCTACAGTCTAGTATGATGTGATATTTTTCATTTGCAGATGTGATAACCAAAGTCTGACTCTATGACCAACACACACGCACTTAAATTAAACTATGTGAGATTAATCTAAAACATGAAAGGAAATGATACCATGATAATGCAACTATGATGCAAGCTAGGATGTGATGTAGATGCAAGATGAATGCCAATGATTAATCAAGAGGACTCTAAGGAGTTATGCTTAAAGTGGGTTCATATGGTATGTCTTATGAACACAAGTAAGTTGATGAACTTATGAAGAAAGCTCACAACTACTTGGTGTTGGCTAAAAAAACAAGAAACTAATCTGAAAAATAAATGACTCATTAAGGTTCCTAGTTTGACACCATCCCTGGCAACGACAGCAAAAATGAACAGTTTCACAATAGGTAATGATAATCATGCCATTGTCTCTCTTAGGAATAATATACTTATGCTAAGGATTACTTTTCCCATCATGAAATGCATTTAGATTGTCAATCTAGGGATGTAGACTTGAAATGGGACAACACAGTTTGTGCACTAAGTTCCTCTAAGAGTCATAACACCTATGCTGTAGGAAGATAAAATGCATGAAAGGAACCTATGTTATTGCTACAAGAACGTAAAAAAACTTAACTACTTAATGGAATGACTACAGAAAGCTTGTAAACTTATCCTAAACCTCTCTAGCAACTCAAAACATTTACTATGTCTATCTCTGCAAGTGTTGCAGGAACATCCACAATAGTAATGTTGCGGAAATAAAACAATAACTTCTACTTGAAAGCACATAAAATATAGTAAGCAACTCTACTCTAACTTAATCTAATCCACCTCCCAAGTGGGCCCCCTTGGTTGGCTTCTACTAACTACTAACACAAAAGATACTCCAAAATTACTCTTCCATTAAATTCTTCTTAACTGGTTACATAACAATTGAGCAACTCATGAAGAACAGAAAAGAGAAACTTCTACTATAGTGAATACATCATTCTATATTTTCTCATTACCTAAATAAGTCAATCAAATCCCTTTATAAAGAGGATTGATGCTTATTGAAAACATAACAGAAAAAGTCTGATTAAATCTCGCCAAATAAGGAGGAGATAAAACAACCACGACATATTACAATAAGTGCAGATAACAGAATAACAACACTAAGGGAATATAGCATAGCTATTTCTTATATCTTATGGAATGACAGCTCCTTCTTAGTAGTGGCATATCCTTTAGAATTGTGTTGGATTCTTCCGCCATGGCTAGTCTTCTAATGCTCATTTAATGTGGTTGCACCACTCTTGAACCGCTCCTTGCTTACCTAGTAGGTTAGTAGCATTTGGTGTACATATATATATTCAAGTCAACATTTCAACTCCTAATCAAATGTTAGAACATAGCTTAAAATAGCTATATAAAGTACTACATTATATATATAATAGTTAGCAAAACATGCTATTCTAACTACCCATAGTCTTTGCAGCTCTAGTTGTACTTATAACAAGTTCACATAGGTATAGGTTCATAAATGTTTTAGAAATGTCTTATCAGAGCATAAAGAGTGTCAAAAAAGTATAAATATTACAACAAAATGGAGACAATAAATTGTCTCATCAGACACTGTAGGATAGAAGCTACCCAGTTCACCTCTGAAAGTATCATAATCTTTGTGCAAGAAAAGATCCAAGTGGAATTACCTAGATCACCTGAAGATTACACTTGCCATATGTATTCCCTTGGATGTTTTAAAGTATGAATTTGGCATTAAGGAGTCTTTGTGATGTGAGCATTGTGATTCTTATTTTGATCTACAACGTGCATAGTCCTTAGAAAATCCAATATCACTTTTTGTGAGGCGAAGGAATATCAAGTTGTGGGAAAAGGTTTTTAATACTAGCCAAAAATCCTTAGGTAGATCTTGATTAAAGTATCTTCAATTGTGCTAAACCAATGGAAATATCTTGACAATACACTTGAAATTATTGCATATACACAAAAATCAAATTTCCCAAGTGATTGTGTCCACAAGGTTTCTTTGTCCCTTGTTGGATTGTTTGGATACTATTGCTTGTTTACATCATTTCTTTGAGAAAATAATGAAAACTTGCTTAGACACATCATGATCTTACTACAAAATTCAAATTCAAACTATCCAAATTGGTTAAAAGCTCTTAGAATTAGTGAAAATTTGTCTAGAGTTCCAGCACATCCTTTATTGAGTTTATCGTACAATCTTGTGTTGCTTGGATTTTGAAATATGATCTTGGGTTTTTACATCAGTCCTTGTATGTTCTTCCTATAACCTCTTTGTGACTTTGGTCAGCTTTTGCATACCTAAAATTGGTGATTTCTACTTGATTAATCCTTTGTTAACAAGCTGGTCCTTCTCGACTCTTGTCTTAAGATCTTTCAAGTGCTCTAGATTTTGTCTCGATGTTATCTTATCAATATCAGACTTTTCTAAACTTTTCTACAAGTATCACTCACTAGGCATTCAGGCCTCAATCTTGATACCTTGTACCTAGTTCAACTATCTATATCAACTTGGTCACAAGTATCACTCAGAAGGCACTTAGGCATCAAATCTTTATACCTTGTACCTCCTTCAGCTAATTTTATCATTTCTCATATCAACCTATTGAGACAAAGCTATCATTATTTGGTCTTTTAACATTGGCTTAGTACCATTTTTACTTCAAGACATCAATTACATATTTTCCATGACATTTAGAACTTGTAGCCATTAGCAAAAGGCTATAGCTAATCCAAAAGGGAAAGCTATGGATGATACTCCTGGACCTTCCTCTCATAGGGAACTTTTGCATCAAACCCCTACCGAGAATCATTTCTATCAATCAATACCTTTACAAACACTAAGTGTCACGGTCAAATCAACATGTCTAGGTACAATTGGAGTAACTATAATAAGCATGATTCTAAGTCTTCTTTAGACAAAGAACCTACAGAAGAAGAAATTAGAAAATGCTAAGAAGATAAACACTTTCGTAAGGTGATGCAATTTATCATGAATCGAGACAAGGACATATACTTTATGCATCTTTCCTCCATGGGTGTTAAGTTGTGTCCTCACTTTGATGTTGAAAGGATGACCCAAAAAGAAGAAGAATCACCCCTGTCTATCCTTAATAAGAAAGTGCAAGATTTGAGATGTGAACTCATGGAATTTAAAAAGGAGAAGGACCAATCTAAAACATATACTCTCTTGAGTCCATATGTCCTTTCCCTTTTCATCATAATCTCTATATGCCACCATTTCCCTCTAAATTGGAAATTCCTAAGTATGAAAAATATGATGGAAATGAAGATCCTCAAGATCACATGTGGGAATTTAGTGCTCTTAGCATAGATTTTATGCATGAGCCAACATACCTTATGAGACTCTTCCCTTGTAGTCTCAGAGGTCAAGCCATGATCTATTTTACTTCACTTGCACTAGGAATCAAGACCTTTGATGATCTTGTTCAATTATTCATATAGCAATATTCTTACAACATTAAACATAAAGTCACAATGCTTGATCTTTGTAATACTAAGCAATGCACTAGAGATCCTTTTGTCACCTTCCTTCAAAGATGGAGGAGGATGTTTGCTATATACCTATGGTATATTCCTCAGACTAAAAATATTGATATCTTCATTAACACCTTGGTGTTGGATTACAGAGAGGGGGGGTGAATCAATAATCCTTATCACAAAATACCTTTAAAACTTTTCTCTAATTAACTTGGTAACTACTTGGTAGAAACACAATTCTCTATATATCGACAATAGTAAATAAACTATATCAATCAATAAAATATACACATAAATCATTCACAATGTGTGACACAAATATTTAATGTGGAAACCCAGCCTTGGGAAAAACCACTATGAGAATTGTCACCCACTAAGAAATATACTCTTTTGAAGTATGCTCGATTAAGAGCTAATTTGGTTAAAGATTACAAAACACATTGTTACCTGTGTGACCTAGTTAAGGTATTTACCTTAGATCTATTAGGAGTGGCATTGTTAGAGGGCTTAAAACACTCTTTTGAAATGTCACCTTGTTAAAGGATTTACAATAAGACTGTTAAGTTTCTCTGTTACAAATGGTAATAAGAAATGGTAATAAAAATGACTTGTAGATTTGTAATTGTCTTTGCATATTAGATCCTCTGTTCACTCTTCAATCTTATATTTAACTCTTCATCATCCATTGGCATCAACACTTCATCAAATCATTGTTTTCCCACTCAAAATATCTACGTTCCTTCTCCTCTGCAATAGTCGATAACCCTTCAACTATTCAGTTTGCCAGCCAATTTTCCACACAAGATCATCCTTTATATAGATAATTTTTTCCTCTTAATCTTATGTATTACATTTTCCTTTAATCAATCTTGATAGTTCAATTCATTATTCATCAGATTTGGATCTCAGTAACACATTTTATTTTCATCTAGGAACTTGAACTTTTCTTGTAACTTGTTCCACCTCTTTTGCCACTTAGATCTCGTCATAGATCTTCATCTTGAATTTTCATAATTGTATATCCTTTTAACTAACTTTTCTCATCATCATGATCATTCATCTCATCATTGCTAATCATTAAATATTGATTCCACCCATGTTTAATACATTTTCCTTTCTCGATGTTCTTCACTTATAATTTTGATTATATCACTCGGTTCCTAAACCTTTCTCATTGTTTGATGTCTTGAGTTCCTTTCCTTTTACCGAGTTACCAACTTTTCCACCTTACCTTATTGAGTGACTTTTCCATCTCAGTATCCAAAAAAACTTACCTTGTCAAGTTGTCAAATCTTTATCTCCATGCTTTACCGACTTAACATAATCATATGTTAGGTAGAAAAAAATTATACCAACATAATCAAATCATTGTCCAATCTATATCAATTGCCCATTTAAGTTCTGAAAATTCTCAACTTCTCATTTCCTCTTCTCCTTAACTCATTCATCTTATATCATTACCGAATGATATGGCAACATAATATAACCTAGAAATCAATTGCTTGTCATAAATGACAAGACTATAACTAATTTGATCTTTCTACTAACGTCATGTATACCTATGATCTTGGTCAATCTTCATCATCAACTCCATCAGATAAGCAATCATCAACATTGTTATCATTTATGATAACAATCTCCCTATTTGGCATTGATGGCAACACTAATAAATTTAGTGTTCAATTGATGATGGTACACTTCACTGTCATTCATATTATGTAATCCCTCTGAGTAGTAACTTCTCCTTTTCTGATCTTTCATCTATATTCTTTCTCTTTTTGATTTTGTCAATCAACATTCTTCTAATTCATCTCATCTTTCTACTATACTCATCTTCTTTTTCTCCTTCTTACTAAATTCATCTTCCTCATGATAAATTGTCACCAATGTGTTCATCTTCATGATATTCTCCCTCTAACATCTAAATTTTTGTATTCATCTCCCTCTATCAATTGACCTATTCATCTCAAGTCCTCTCCCTCTTTGACAATAATGCCAAAGAAGCATAAAAATTTCAGATACACCTCAAGTATATAGATTTTTTTATTATAGTCACAACATTCCTTTTTCACAAATTTAGGCTTCACCTAAAGAGTGAAATACTAGCATTAACTCACAAAATAGATATTCTAATGAGTTCCTTGAATTGATGCAGCATGCATCTTTCCTTAATATACATTAAATAGGGGACAGACCCCTAACTTACCTTGGAGATACTCAAAAGCATCTTTAGGTAATTGTTTTGTATAGATATCAACTATCTACTCCTTAGAATTCACATATTCCAATGTCACATGCTTATCATGTAATTTATCTCTCAAGTAGTGATACTTAATACATATATGCTTTGTCTTAGAGTGCATCACTGGATTCTTTGATATGTTAATAGCACTAGTGTTATCACAATAAATTGTAATAGGACCAGTAATCTCTTCATGCATACCTTCCAATAGTTTTTTGATCCATAAAATATTAGAACAATTCATGGTTGCTACCACATACTCAGCTTCAACAGTTGATTGTGAAATTCAACTTTGTTTGTTTCTTAACCATGTCACTAGTCTTTCTCCTAAAAATAAAGCTCTACCACTAGTGCTTTTCCTGTCATCAATATTTCTTGCCCAATCAACATCAGTATAAAAAGATCAAAATTTTCTTCTCTTGTGTATAATAGACTAAAATCTTCAGTCCCTTTCAAATATTTGAATATCCTTTTAACTGTAGACAAATATATTTCCTTGGGGTTTCTTAAAAACCTTTCAACAATACCAACTGAATCTGCAATGTTAGGTCTACTATGTACAACATACTATAACTTACCAATCATGGATCGGTAAAGTGTTTCATTCACCTCTTTAGTATCATCTTCTTTTGACAATTTACAACCAGTAGTCATAGGTGTTCCAACCAGTTTTGAATCTTCCATATTGAATGTTTTTAGTATCTCCTTGATATACTTAAATTGACTAATGTAGATCACATCCTTAACTTGTTGAATTTGAAGTCCAATAAAGAATTTAATCTCACCAATCATAGACATCTCAAATTATTTTATCATTTCCTCAGCAAATGACTTAGACATTATCTCATTGCCACAAAGAATAACGTCATCAACAAATATCTCAACAATTAAAATTTCATCAGATTTATCACATTTCAAGTATAAATTGTTGTTATCACTAGTCATTTCAAATCTAATCTTAACTAAATAAGAGTGCAGTCTTTTCTCAGGGATCCTGCTTCAATCCATATAAAGATTTATATAGTTTGCAGACCATTCTCTTATTGTTCTTGTCAACAAATCCATCAGGTTGTTCAATGTAGACTTCTTCTTCAAGTATTCCATTCAGAAATGCAAATTTAACATCCATTTGATATACTTTAAATTCTTTGTAAGTTGTGTATGCAAGTAGTATATTACTCCTAATCTAGAAACAGGGGCAAAAGTTTCACCATAATCAATACCTTCTTGTGCATACCCTTTGCAAACTAGTCTAGCTTTGTTTCTAATCACATCTCCTTTCTCATTGAGTTTATTTCTAAAAATTTATTTTGTTCCTATCACATTCTTATCCTTAGGTCTCGATATCAATGAACATGTGTAAAGGAGATCATTGTGTTAGGATTAGTAGACAAAAATTTAACAGTTACATGCAAATATAACCAATAATGCAAAGGAATAAAGCAAATATAAGTGGAACAAGAAGACACAAAGATTTAACGTGGTTCACCCAATCTTGGGCTATGTGCACCAAACAGAGAGTCTAATCTTATTATCCAATAATTTCATCCTGTTACACTCTGCAATCCCTTGCAACTCAATACCGCTGCAAGAAGTTACGAAATTCTCTTATAGAGAAAACCCTAAGCCATTATAACAAGACTTATGGCAGTTAACAAGTTAACCCTAAAAAAATACTTGATGAGTCAACCTAGGGAAATGCTTGACGAGTCAACCTAGGGAAATGCTTGATGAGTTAACCCCATGATAAATGAAAAGTGTATAGTACTTGCCTAATCAGTCACCACAAACCAACACATTGATGTGTAGTTGCAAAGTCCAATTGAGCTGAATACTCTTGGCGATGATTAATTGATGGCACTTTCTTTAGTTTCTCATGCCAAGGAAAGAGAGCATATCTTGAAGTCCATTGAGAAAGGAAACAAAATTTTAACAAGGGAAAAAAATGTATTAAGTAAGAGTATGCTAGACTATGCATTAGATTAGAATGACTCCACAACTAATCAATTAGAAAGACTATTGGATGCAGTTGTCTCACACTTTCAATCTATGGAGAAATCAACTATGGTGTAGGTACATAATGAATTCAATACAAGGAGATTCAACCAGTTGAATGTGATGATTGCGAGGGAGAAGGCATCACTGGTCGTTACTATTCGAAGTTTAAAGGACTCTTTGGGAGAAGGAAGAAAAATATATCAGTCTTGTATTGATTATCCCAAATGTGTAGCTAATCTTGATAAGATAGTCAAGTAAAGTGAAGCTAAATTTGATTGAGATATCTCAAGCATATGACCCTCTAAAGGATTTAGCTTTGGTATATGCAGCTCCAACGACTAAGATAAATGATAAGATCAAATCTCTTTTCACTGAAAAGAAATAATGAAGGGAAGGATCAGATAATTGATGAATGAAATTGTTCCTAATCTTGATGTTCTTACAAGAGGTGTGAAAGAAGATGTTGTTGCTCATGAATATCTAGATGCACCTAATGTTGGTGAAGCAAAGAAGTTATCATATGCAGTTTGTGGGCAGATTCAGATTGTTGAGAATCTAAGGAAGAGTTGGAATGTTGATTTTGCAACTCTAAAGAGAAACTTTTCAAATATTTTCAAACTATTATATGTACAATTTGCATACCTGTGTATATAGGTGGATATAATAGGATTTTGGTAGTTCAATTTTGGTGTTGTTCTCTACCTTTTCCATTGATGTCAAAGTGGGGGGGAGATAAGGTGAGAAAAATGAGATGACTAGCTTTGGAGGAACATGTATTTTTGGTTAAGAGAAATTGTTTTGGAGCTTGACATTTTTCATGGAACACTTAGTCATTTTTCTCTAAGTGTTTCCATCAATGCCAAAGGGGGAGATTGTTGGGCAAGAGACACTAATAGACATTAGTTTTATGTTATGATTGATGAAAACTATACTCATTTCATATAGTCTTCCAACATAATTTGTTTATAATGAAGGCATCTATGAAAATCAGCTAAGTATAGATGAACAAGCAACAATATACAAGTTCAGTAATATGATCGGTATGAATATGTTCAGTTGAATTATGAGTAGTGAAGTTAGGAGAAAATAGTTTGGAGTATATTCTATGATATACTATGATTGCATAAGTTGATAATATGTTTTGGTTGAGTTATGATGATCTAAGTATTGTGTTGGCGAAGAAGTGTGGAAGACAGAGTCACTCAACTAGTGGATCGATCAACAATCCTACTAGATCGATGATCTGATTGGTTTGATCATATATTTTGGTAGAGCCCACATGCTACACATTATCTACAGCTTGATAGAGGTTAGCATGGAGATTTAATCAATTTATTGCTCGAGGTTGCAAACATTACACACTTTGCTATTGGAGCCGACAGTGGATCTATTATACTTTGATGATAGGTATATAAACTTGAGTTTTTGTGTTAATCGTAATGATATAGATGATGTGTGAAGATCAAAGATGTTATGAACCTGATTGAAGAGGTTAGATTTATGTATATTTGACGTACTTGCATGGAAATGTAGAGGCATATATGATGCTACTTATCAGTTCATAATTTTGGATTGTAGTCCAATACTATCTGTAAGCAATGAACTTTCTAAGGGTTGTAGCCCTCTCTTTTGTAACTAAGTAGTGTGCTTCAGGTAGCGTGCCTAATTCTATTTCATTCCCTTTTGTAATTCATTGTTAACTAGTTTAACTATATTTCTATAGAGATATTTGTGGGTTCCATCCCTATTGTGGTTTTTCCCTTAACCAGGTTTCTATGCAAAAATCATGGTGTCATGAGTTTGTGGATGTTTTCTTTGTTATGTATCAGTTTTATTTTCATTATAACTAGCTTACGGTTGTATAGTCAAATTAATAAAGTTAAAAGGAATTGAACACTAATTCACCCCCCCTCTCAGTGTTCCTCAATACCAACACCACTCCTAGTAGGATCAAGTGGCAAAAATTTTAAAACCACATAGACCTTCATGGCATATTCCATTATTATAATTTGATGATGAAGGGTACTCCCCTTACAAATCCAAAGACACAACAACAATAGAGAAAGAAATAGAAAAATGCAAGGAAGAAACCCTTGGTTTCAATTATATCAATGTAAGGAAATTATAACATTTTAAAAATAATATATATAGCTACATGGGCTATGTAACTACATAAATCTACAAGCTACAACCACCAACTTCATGATTAGAATTGTCCTATGTAATCCTTATTTGTCTTTTTTATCCTTGGGAGTATAACTACCCTAGAATCTTCTAGAAGGTGTAACCTTTTTTATTTGTGACATGCCACTTTTCTCTCGTTTCTCATGCCGCGAAATATGATGAATATGGGTTTTGACATCCACCAAAGTATTTTGATTTTTTTTCTCCCTGAAGTAGTGCAACTTCTAGAGGCCATAACGTTTGATCTGGCAACTCAAGTAACCCTAGTTATTTTTAAACTAGAGATCTCCAAGAGATCTACATCATGCCTTTCCTATATCATCATTTGATTAGACCTTCATTAAGGTCCCAATCATTTAAAGGTCCAAAATTCAAGTTGAACATTTTATATCATTTGTTAACCTTGAAACGTTAATATCTCCCACATGATACATGATATTGACATGATTCTTTCACTAGTCATTATATTTTCTCATTATACTCCTTAGGGTCAGTTCTTAGTTCAATTATGCACAAACTCAAACTTACTAAAAATAGTAACCATGCCATTTTTACCCCTTACCAAAAAGCAATATTTTTCAGTGGTGCAAGATTGTTCTTACAACTTGAATGTTCCTACATCAAGCACCCAAGGTAATTTGAGAAGTGAGCTTGTCACATCTTAGGTGTTCTGAGGGAAACCACGACGATCAACCTATTCCTTAGATAGACATGAAGAATCTTCAACAAGTCTCACTTTCCATTTAATTAGATACTCTTTGTATAGTCTGTTTTTTTTGCTTCTACCCACACAACAATCCAAGATGTCTTCTAGGAATGAATGGGCAAGATTTTTTTGGGTTAGTGAAATAGAATGGGTAGCTTTTAATCTCACTTTATGATGGGGTCCTCTCACACATAATTAAGGGGGGAAATTAGTGTGTAGTTGTGCCTAGGTGCTTAGGTGGCTTGTCCATGTGGCAAGTTAGGTAGGTTGGTAGGTAGGATATTTTCCGTTATATACCTCCACTCTTCTCCTATGTACTAACTCAATTGTTCTATGCATTCGTCTTCATTTGTTTCTGATTCTCTCTCTTTTGTTGTTTCTATTTGTCGAATGTTCCTAATTGAATCTCATAATTTTCATAAATACTCTCCCTTTATTTGATTAGTTAGAGAGGAGAGAAGGGGAGATGGTCCACTCACTCTCTTTGTCCATTCATTTGGTGGGTGAGATTTCTCCCTTCATATGATCCCCCCTTTTGTTAGTAGACTACTTTTTTATTTGTGATGGAAGACTTAACATGGATCAAACATGTTTAATTGAGTGGTTTGAATCAATGACTTTATTTATTTGATCAAGTGAAAATGTTCCCTCATGTGTTGCAGACTAGAGAGAGAGGTGAATCCATCAACAATTCACATTCGAAAAAAGTTGTTCCGTAAAGTTTTTTATCTCATTCTCTATTATTTTCACATTTTCTTGTAATGAATACTCTCTCTTTATTTAGTTAGGTGTAGAGGACCGAAAGCAAGTTGGTGCAATTCCTCTATTTGCTTATTCATTTGAAAGTTGGGATTTCCCTCTTCATTTAACCCTTCCTTTTATTAGTAGATTGACTTAGTATTAATGATGCACAACTTAACTTAGATCGATCTTATTAAATTAAGTAGTTTCAATCAAAAACTTGATTTTTTGGATTAAATGAAAACATTCTCCATATATTAATAAATAAAATAAAACTATTAATAATTCACATTTAAACACAAGTTTACAATATATTTTTTCTATTCTCTATTTTTATTCACATCTCCTTGCCTTGAACAAAAATAACTTTCATCAATAATTGGCTTGATTTCTACTTCCCTCAATAAAACATATTAACCATGCTAGCTGCTGTACCATAGATATGTAAAATTTGAAATCTGAAATGTGAAGTTTGACCTTTCTAGTTTATAGCATTATGAAAATACGAAATTTGAAATCACAGACGAAAACAATAGATTGACCTTTCTTATACAATTATTTCTTTGCTCTGTTTAAGAGTTCATCAGAGACGGAAAAAGGTATACCCGACCTTTCATATCTGCACCATCAAATCTTTTGCCCTGATTGAGAGTTGAACTCAAGACCTCCCGCTCACTAAACGGGTGCTCTAAAAACTGAGCTATCAGAGCAGCTGACTTTAATTTAAATTGACATGAAATAAATTATTTTACCATTTTTTCCTCCCATTTAATTTCACCGTTACATAGAATGCCATTTTCTCTATAAAATTCCATACTACATAAAATATATTAACGAGCAGTCGTAAAGTGGACTGTAATGATTATGTTGTTAAGACAAATTTTAAAGTAAAATGAAGTGTATATAGGTTGAATAATTTTATATTTGATTATTTAGGGACATTTTTAAGAAAATAGAGAACGAAGTTGAAACTTCATTCTTCAAAAGTTCCTTGGTTGATCTTTGATAAATGATATTATTTTAATATTTTTGTATGTTTTTAATATTTAAAGTTGATGTGTGTGTGGAGGTTTAGATTTGTGAGCATGGTTGTTTGGTAGAGGCATAAAGTTCGTGAGAAAATCAATTTAGTGAGGGCCACTACGAAGTATTTTTGCTATCCAATATAGGAGCATGAGTGTATAGGCTAAAACCTCTTTAAGTAAGAGTCAAGGACTGAGGGTATCCATTCAACCAAATTCGCCCGAGACACGATCCTGGTCTCATCCCTTATGATGTCAGAGCCTTACACTCACCGAGACTTGATCCCTGGTAGGCCCATTTGGAACCATTCAACTTCACCAGTAGACCAAGGGAACATTGACATATGTCTTAAATATTGATAAGTCAATTTAATTAAGTTTTAATGGAGAGGAAAAACAACCTTTTGTAAAAGGGTCTTATAAGGACCATAATTTCTCTTTCTTTTTTATTAGCTATTTAGCACATTTAAACAAATATGCATGGTAGTTTGAGATATGCTTACATAAATAGTAAGGTAAATTCAACTTAAATCGTCCTAAATTTTATATCAAATGTATTGGATATCATATAGGTTTTTGGTAGGGGGAAAATGTGTTTCCAATATTATGTTTTGGAATTACCAAGTCAGTATGTTTATGGGGCGCAACTTGCAAGTAAGACCATTAGCACAAATTATAAAATCTTATTTGACTTGGAGAACCAAACTTTGTTAATATGTCTAATAAGTTTTTATTTTTATAATACCGATCTATAAAAACTGCTCCTTAACCACTACAATTTTTTTAATACATTGAACTTCAATTATCAATTCAATCAACCATTTTTTTTGTCTAGCTTAGAAGGTTTGACTTCATAACTTTTTTCATTCACCATGACATTGTCAACTTGATGAAACCACTCATTTGCTGACATTTGAAGTGTTAAGCTTTCATAATTAGGGTCATCCCTAGACTCAAACCTATGTCTCAATAGTTCATTCTCTCATCTTGCATGAGATCTCCAATCTCTCTTTAATTCCTAACTAATAATTATGAGAATCTATTAACTTAGTTCCCTTACACATTAAGATTATCATTTTCATCATGTGTTGGTTCCATACCCATCATTACCATTCATTAGTGTACAAACATACACAAATATGCATGGATCATATCATAGATCACACACATAGTGATTGTCTTGAGCATACAACACATATATACAACTTGGACTAACTCATACACATTACAAGTACACAAGCTTACTAGCTCCAATATACATCACATACACAGTGAGTAGCTCTGACATACATCATAATACAATGAATATCTCATACAGGTACTACAAAGACAATAGTGGTTGGCTCATACAAAATGGGTAACTATCTCTTATCCCAAATAGAAAAGGAATATCGATGCATTATGCACTACATTGTGGGTCTCCATTATTTTTTCCTTCATCTTATGCACTGATGGATATTTGGGAAGAGGATTCAGTGTATCTCATACTATATTGGAGGTCCATCCTCAACTTAATTGGGTCAAGTATACCATCAAATAATTGAGAATATAATTTTGGTGCATTCTATACTATACCATGGGTTTTTCCTCAATCCCAAGATTTCCACAAGTAGTAAACCAACCTAGCCCATTGGATTGTGACTTCAATGGCCTATAAGCCATTTGTGGTCCAAGTGTGTCTAACTAGGAAGAAGTTGCTTTCAACAAATACCACTTGGTGACCTTATTGATATTGTTAATTATCTCCTTCAAAATCTCAGGTAATATTTGGCATCAATCACCCTCGTGCTATAGGTGATTGTCAGTGAACCCTCCCAATACAATTACTATCTTTGATTGCCATTGCCTACATGGTAAGGCACTACTCATACAACCATTATTGTATCAAATTCTAGATAGCCTCTAGAAATCCCTCACCTCCATGAACCAAGTGAATGTTGTATGATCCAAAAGATACAATAGTAGCTCTAGGCATTTGTCATTGGCATGATCCAATAGAAACCTACTAACTATTATGGTATCATATTTAGGGTGACCCTTCACAACTTCACATTTTTTAACCAAGTATATGTTGACTAAACCTTTGTAGTAGCCTAGACATCGATTATTGGCATGTTGTTACCACATAAATATCCTAGTGATTCACACTTGTGAGGATCATACATAATAAATTTAACTGTTATACACTGAATTTGCGCCTCTGATCTCAAGCTCTCGTAGTCTTGATAATCCAGTATAACATGGGAATCATCTCAAGGTTGTGGGACCTTTTGCTAACCGAGATGAGACCTCCAGATTCTAGGCTGGTTCCTCTTGGATAATCACCTTGATTTGCTCTTAACAGGAAAGTAAAAACTTTTGAGGGAAAGGGATAGAAGGAGTGCATGGAAAGGGAAATAACTGAAAGAAAATCTACCTACCAGGTGATCCACCGAACTTGGGTTTGGATCTCAGTATAGAGGAATGAAACTAGTGAGAGGCTTAGGTCTCAGAGATCACAACTTACTGAATAGGCTTGCATAAGTGTTTCATGGAAGGGTCTGCAAACAAAAGAGGATGTTTAGGGAAAGAGAAAGATTCTTTCACAACAACAAGGCTCTCAGGATTAGACATCAATCCATGACTTGCAAACAAACATTCACTCCTATAGCTCAGTGCAGGATTGAGACAAGACTATTAAGGGCTGAAATATACCCACAAAACATCTAAATCAGATCAAACACAATAACACACACAGCTACAGAAAGTAAGAGGAATCAGGGAACCTAAGATATTACTGAAAGCATTCATAAACTTTGATTCAATAAGAGATAATCTAGACATGAAGGCATGAGGACAACAAAAATGTCATAGAATGCTTTGCAATATTTGTATTATCAATGAGAACTTACAGGATGTGAAAAACTAGAGAGCAGGAAGAAATGCTACAGATAGTTTTCCAAGAAAAAGCCTTTTCCTTTTTACAAAATGTTAATTCTAAGCGCTACAGGCTCCAAAAAAGAATTTATACATCCCCTGCACGCAGGCAGGAATCAAAATATCTCCTTAGGGTTACATAAATCTACAATAGAATAATCACCCCTAAAACCAGTCACTTCTGATCATAAATGCGTTCTGTAAATATCATGGCCGATCAGATATTCTCCTTCTTACATGCCCATGCCTGTACTGATCCTGCTCGTAGACAAAAGCCTCATCCATCTACCTCTCTGCAATCCCACTGAGCCATGAATGCTCAAAATCTGATCCTTGCAAGAATTTGAATTTAAAACACAGATGGCGCCATCTCCTTAATGCCTTTTTTTTGGTGCAAGAACACCGCACTGTACCTCAGGAACAGAAATCAACACGCAATGGCCACCTAGATCTCCATCATCATCTTTGCAAACTTCCACCGCCTTGAAATAACACTGGTCGCATGAGCTAAAAAAGCCTCATGCGATCATGCGACAAGCTTTGCTGAAAAATTACCTCTGCCACGCAAGACACCTCGGGCCCACAAGACCGCACTGTAAATCTAACCCTGGCTTACCTCGAGTTCAAATTCAACCTTTAGTCACCAAGTCATGTGAACCTTTCCTTAACCCCAGGTTCATTTAGCGACCACGCGAAAACTTGTTAATCGCGCAACTGCGCTCTGCTTACCAAGATTCCAATTGGACGGGGGGCCCAAGATCTCATACCCTTCAAATATTCTTTCCAATCATGTGCCAGCCGTAGATCCTATTAGAACTGGGACCCCACCAAACACACATGTTTACTCGCAAATCCCCATCAGCATACGACAACCAATAGAAGACGAGCATATCAGCAAGAAAGGACCCACCGTCAGAGCCTTAATAATAAAGCAAGATCGACGGTCGTCGCATGATCGCAAGGCACAAGAATATTCCATCAGATCATGCGCCAACCATAGATCTTACTTTATCTTTAACCGCATAACCGAGACCGCCAAACATCTGGAGACTTAGCGACTAAAGGAAAGATAACCGCCTGCCAAGTCGCATGATGCTAAGGACTTAACCACCAGAAATGAGAGATTGTGCGAACACACAATCCCAAGATCGCTGAATAAAATTAACCGCCAGGCCCAAGCATGACGTTAACCTCTTAACTTAAACCAATCATATCTAGAGACTTAGCGACAAAGGGATTTGCTAAATCTCACAATCCTTTTATTAACCAATGTTAAACCCTGAGAACCCGCGACTAAAGCAATCTCCAAGTCGCTGAATAACCTTCCTTACCTCTAGGTCTATTTGGCGACTGTGAGAGATCCTCCAACTGTGTAAAGCCTACCAACCCCAGGCCCACTTACGCCACTTGGCATTCTGTTATCCGGTAGGTGCTTGGTCATCAACACCTCGGCAACCCTCTGACAATGGACCCACGATAGAAGGATTTAATCGAAAGGTTGTCGCATGATCGCATGGGGTCAGAAGATCCCATGCGAACATGCGACCACCATCAGATCTTTACCGCACTTGCATCTCGGGTCCACAACAACCTACAACGTCCTACCGGCACGGCTAACGGTTTATTGCATGTTCGCATAGCCTAAAAAGGGGCTATGCGATCATGCGATAGACCGCTAGCGTTCTTCGAAAACAACCGCTGGGCCCACTGACAGGTGTCATCCTGTCGCATGATCGCAAGGGCAAGGAATATTCCTTGTGAACACGTGACAATCGCAAGAGTTTTGAGAAAAGCCAGCCATGGGGCCCCACCAGGTCAGAGTTGCGCACTTATGAAATGAATGCCACCAGAGGAAGAAGTCTGAAACATAGAAGGGGTCAAAAACATAGAGGGTTTTCAAGCGGAGGTTGAAAACACACCAAGGTTTCAAACCAAAAGGTAGAAACATCCTGAGCCTTCATAGAGAAGGTCGAAAACACACTGGGTTTTTCGACACTTGAGCAGTTCTTTGGAAAAAATAGGACCGTGGCCAAAATGAACGACAGGGAAATTTTGGGCAACATTAGCAATACTAAAAAAATGAATAAGTATAACACAATAGACTTATTTAAGATTTTATGCACAGATTCCTATAAGTATGGGGTATAATTTCAAAAACCCATAACAATTACATAGAGCCAACAAAAGAATCAATATGTACCCTTAAGTAGATATCGACTATGAGGTAGTCAACCCACTCACTTATTTTATCTTTCTATTAAAAATAATATTATGTAAGTTATCAAGTTTTTTTTAGTTCTATTTCATTATCATCTAATTCCTATTTTAGCCTCATATGAAGCTTACTAAAGAGGAAAGGTCAAACCAATTGGGAGAAACCCTTAAACTGTGGATTTATCCCCCCTAGGCCCCCATATAGACTTGAGGACATAGGGCTATCCTTTACCCAAGGAATCCCTATTTTCTTGCTTGCAAACATATCAAAGTCACATGTAGTTCTCCTCATAATATTTCTCAAAGGACACCTACACATAGGTTATGATAACCAAGGTTTTAATATTGACTCCATTCAATTATTATCATCTAAAAATAGTAAGGAAAAAACCTTTAATTACACTCACAATATAGTAAACCTATATTAAGGAATTCACAACAAGGTCATTCATATATTAACTTAACCTCACATTTTTATTGATCTTAATTCCATGTGACCATTGCAGAACCCTGCAATTACCTATCAAGGATATGGTACAACATTTGTTACCTGATCATAGTTTATATTAGTAATCATAGATATCCCAAATGTATTAAATCTGACATCATGACCTCACCATATTTTAGTAATATAAAACCCCTTAAACAATCATGCACAAGTATTTTAGCTCAGTAGAAAAAATGTCACAATTAGTATAAATTTACTATCAATAAGGTACTAGTGCTCAAAATCTAATCACCATGTGGAAATCATGTAAAGCCCCAATATGGCTCCAATACTATTTTACTAATATGATTAAGCCTCATGATCATATCGATTTATGGCATCATCCTCCATTGAACATACCATACATGCAATAAGGTAACACCAACATTATGTGAACTTTGAAATACATACAAATTTTCTTAAAGTGTGATCAATATTTGCCCTATGCAAGTTAGTTAGTGTCTCTACATCCATTAAAGCATTATATATATAGTCCATAATAACTTAGTAATAATATATTTCACCACTAAGCTCTCCCCATACTTAACCCAAACACAATTATGATTATTAAGTTATAAGAATTATTATTAGAAATACATGAGGCTAGGGAGGGTTTTTGTAGTCAACATCTAGCCTGATCATTCATAACCAATCTATTATATACAAACCCAAATCCATAATGAAATGGTTGAACTAACTCAATCCTAACCCAAATCCTTATAATTACTAAATACCATTACATCCTTAACAACTATCATTGCACTTTTCAACATTAGACCATTGCTAGTTTACAAGGGTCTTCTTCACATAGAGTCACCCAAAATGTTAGTTTTTGTACATATTTAACTTTTAAACCATCAAGGAATAAACATAATATATTGTCACTTGAAATGTATTTATGTAGCCTCTAAAGTATGTCTCAAGAAAAAGCTTTTATATTAGTTGTCATTTGACACATTTTAGTCACATAGAGAAGAAAAGATACATTTATTTGACTCAACCATTTAGAATTTCCACTAAGAGAGTAAAAGATACATTTATTAATTCCAATACATGTGATAATCATTGTACCATCAAATGTTGAGGCTAATACAATAAGGGGTTGAGTTTTATATGTATATGGGCGTGTCTACACATACACACATATGCATATATACATATATACATATACATACATATATGTATGTATGTATGTATTTATGTGTATGTGTATGTGCATGTGTATGTGTATGTGTATGTGTATGTGTATGTGTATGTGTATGTGTATGTGTATGTGTATGTGTATGTGTATGTGTATGTGTATGTGTATGTGTATGTGTATGTGTATATGTATGTATATGAATATATGTGTGTATATATACATTTAATCACCTAAAAATGGGCTAGTCTAACCAAGAGGCCTAAATCAATCAATTCAATCAAAATTAACCTAAATCAAATCAATCACCTAATTGTGCTAGTGCATTTAATCAATTTACATGCATAATTAATAAAAAATCAATTAATCAAGTGTTCAAACATCAAAGGTTATCAAACATGATCAATTAATTAATTAATGCTCTTAGCTCAATTAAATAAATCAAAAGAATTAAATCCCATGGCTAGAGTAATTAATTAAAACAAGTAAATAAAATGTCATATTTTCCATCTCACCACAAAAGGACAAGAAACTTAAATCCTTCGAATCAAAGACAAAGCACATGGATCAATCACACGGATCAAGTGAGAATTAATCTCAACCGTCCCTCAAGGATGAATCTCAACCCTCCAAATCCATCACAAATCTATAAAAGTCACTCACTCAAAGCTCAAATCTATTTAGAATTCAGTCATCTTAGTTAAATAATATTAAATTGCATCTAGAGCTTTCTTAGAGTTAATTTGCATAATTGTAGTTGAATTTCATAGCTAGAATCATGTTTGATTTACATAGTTGCATTGTAATAGTTTGAATCTTCCATCTTATAAGTGTCTAGTCATTGATCCATGCACAACTCTAAGAGAAAAAGTTACAAATAGATCAAACTCTTTATAATTAGGAAGAACTGAGTCATTTTTTATTGGTATATTTGATGTTTTCATTGATTTAACATGATAACCAATTGATATAATGATTTAGTGAAGTGTTTGTGCTTACAAGAAGAGAGACAAATATTCACACACATATTTTTGGCGCCCACCATGGGGCCTAGGCCCATATTTTTCATCATTATTTCTAATAAAATTCATGCTTGTAGGGCTCTATCTAAGTAGGAAGTTGCATCTTGGATACCAAGTCGCATATGGTACACCTTGAGTCACCTAGTGTTAATACTTAGTCACATATGGTAATGATCACATTTAGGTGATCAAGGATCACATATAGGATACTGAGTCACATTTTGTCATTCTTAAGTCACATTTAGTGAACGATCACATTTAATAGCATAAGAGAGTGGCATATAGTGAATACTAAGTCACATATAGGGATAGAGATAGAGTCTTTCAATTTTGATTGTGATTTTGTGGACTAATGTTAGTTGTTTGATGTTGTTTAATCTTTGATGATGATTTCAACAACCTAATAATTCTTTGCAGGACGCTTGTTAAAGGCCAAAACATATAAATTAGTAATGAATTTCATATAAGTTGCCTAGGAGTTTCAAGTGAACAATCTTGTATTTTCATTTGCAATATTTTTCATAGGCACCTAGATCTAATCAAGAGGTTAACTGAACAATGTGTCTGATGTATTTGGGAGAAACAATTTTGATAGGAGAGTATTCTCTTTTCCCCTGAGGAAAATCAGAAATATAGACTCCTTATTATCATTTGTTTTTCATTTTATAATCACCTCTTAGCGAGCCTTCCATTGAGGGAAAAATTTCATGGGAATGACTCAAGTGGGAACAAGGCAAAGCCAACCTCTTTCGACCCACTATAAACAAATCCTCCCTTTGAGATTAAAGTCTTGGATAAAAAGACAGTTTGTGCCTGGTATTTGTGGGACTATGGGTCTCAATAGTGCTTGCACTACCATGATGTCTTGTATGATTCATGGACTATCTTTGAAACAAATGCCCTAACTAGACATCATAGAGTAATGGGTTTTCTCAGTTTGCCTCCAAAAGTGTCTTAATCCTTGTGCAAGGAGGGGGAAGAATCTCTCCCCAAGATTACTTACCATACGTATTTCCTTGGGTGTTCTAAAGTGGATAATATGGCTTTAGAGGTCTCATTGTGTAGCCTCTTTTGACCATATTATACATAGCCCTCACAAAAGGCAAAAAAATAGGCGCCCTCTAGGGGGTGACATAGTTGTGTGAGGCAAAGGAATATCAAGTTGTGAGAAAGGGTTTGGATCACTAAGTCGATTATATAGGGATAAATAATGCTTAAATTATTTTAATTTGTTATATACCCATGGAAACTAGATCTTCTTCGAGACCAAGGAATGTACACATGGTGTTAAGATTCTAGAGACTAAACAATTGTGTATTTTGTCTTGTGTGTGTGTGTGTGTGTTCACGAATATCCTAAATTGACAAAATTCACTTAGAGACATTCTAGAAACATCAAATTTACCCTCTTAAATAGTGGAAAAGCATCCTAATTAGTTGTAAAGTCACATATAGTTGAGCTAAAGTCATATCTTGTATATCAAGTCGCATCTGGTTAATTCTTAGTCACACTTGAGAGAAAGGTCACACATTTTTTGTCTTTAGTCGTATCCCAGATAGCAGAGAGTTGCACATGGTTAGTTACATATTAGATAATGAGTTATTTCGTACACTTCTTAGACAAGTTGGTCATTGATTTTGATACCATTTTGGGCCTTCTTTCAACTCATATTGTTATAGTCATAAAAAATAAGGAGTAAAATAATTATTGTCATTAAGCTATACCCTATTGCCGTATGGTTTCATATCATTCCTCATACATTTTCTTATAATATTAAGTCTCCATATCTGGTCTTCAGAAGTCAATCATCAGGGTAAATCAAACCCTCATTCTAATATCTAAGACTGACATCAAACATCCTTAAATTAATCCAATTATTGACAAGATTTTGTACAACATCACTTAGTTGAAACCTTGGACATTGACTCATACCTTGTTAATCATTATACTCTTTAATTTTCATGGTTAGCTTGAGATCTCATCAATATCCTTTTGAGAAGGAACCTAACAATACTCCACAAGCTTGATTGATTGCTTTTCAACAAGGAGAAGCCTCAAGAACAAATCCCATGTTTGATCAAGACTCTCCTAATTCAACCAATCAAGAAGAGCAAAGAACTCCTAGAATGTTACAAGAAGAAAATGATTGGATAAATCATCACAATTTTGTGATCATGATGATCATAACAACCATGATAGTTCTGATAGTGATGTAGATTTAATGAAAGATGAATTTAGGAAATGCCAACAAAGAAGAAGGTTCCAACATATGGTGGAAAAAGTCCTAAATAATGACAAAGAAAGGTATTTCATGCACATGTCTTCCATGGGGGTCAAAATACCTATAGACTATGATGTTGAACAATTGAAAATAAAAGAAGTGGAAACACCTGTATCCATTCTCTCCAAACAATTCTACACTCTACAAACTAAGATCAAAGATCTCAAGAAAGAGAAGGACAAATCCTCAAAGAAGTACTTGCTTGATCACATATTTCCTTTTCCTTTTGACAAAGACTTGCAAATGACATTGTTTCCCTCTAACATTGACATACCCAAATATGATAAATAAACCAAGAATGGTGATCCTTAAGACCATGTGAGGGAGTTTTTCACTCATAGCATGGAATTCATGCATGATCAAGCATATCTTATAAGGTTATTCCCATGTAGTCTTGGTGACCAGACCATGGAATGGTTCTCTAAATTGCCTCTGATTATCAAATCCTTCAAAGACCTAATCAAATGATTTAACCATCAATACTTGTAAACCATTCAACACATGATCATAATTCTAGACATTTGCAACACTAAGCAACGAAGTGGAGACTCCTTTATCACATTCCTTCAGAGATGGAGAAACATCTTTGCTAGATATCCAAGACAAATCCCCAAAAATGAAAAGATGGATATCTTTATCAATAATTTGGTTCCCGAAATGAATTATGCACTTTAATTGCAATGTACCTCTAGTTTTGACAAGATGGTAGAAAAATCTATTAAAATAGAGAATGTATTGGTGATAAATGGGGAAATTACACTTTACAAGGAAACAAAATTCTCCAATAACTTCAACTATAACAACAAAGACAAATCTAATTATTGGAATAAAAACAAGCATATGGTGAATGATAGATTTATAGAGATATACAATGTCAACTTGAAAGAACCAATCTTCAATCTCTCTCATAGCATTCAGGCTACTAAGACTACTCCTAATAACACATAAGATCCAAGAACTCATCAAGAATCTTATAGAAACAAAGCCCCTTGGCAATCAACACCCAAGAGAAAATGTACTCCCCTTGGAGAACCTCTTGAGGCAGCCTTGAAGACTCCCCTAAACAACAAGATTATAACTTTTCTAGAATCAGGACCTTGGGAACCACAAATTAAACGAAAGTGGTGGAATGATGATCAATATTGTGAATATCATAGGAAAAAATTCCACATGAAAAATGAGTCCATGAAACTTAAACAGGCGGTCCAATATCTAATTGACAATGACAAAATTAAATTTGATGATCACCACTCAAAAAACTATCACACAACGTTCAAGGAACCATTACCCAATTATGAAAAAGGTAAAACTTCAAATTCCAAGGGTAACAAAATCAATTGCACTTACACTAACGATGATAATGTGATCAGCATGCTTGAACCGAGTGAACAACCCATCAATGATATTCTTACACTTCATGATAATCCAATGTTTGATTAAGAAATAGAATGGGATGATGAATCAAATGTACTACAATCATGTGAAAAAAATGTTAATGTGATCATCATCAAATACAAGAACAACACACACACACATATATGTTTGTGTGTATGTGTGCGCATGCAAATAAGAGTGTTCTCTTGTCTTTCATCCCTCCTAATAGTAGCTAACCTTGGAATTGAGGGTTGAATATGAATAGGACCACCCACCCACCCCATCCCTAGCCAAAAAGAAGGATAGGGCCATATCCCATACATGTTTGTGTGTGTATGTACACATATACATATATATCTACACACATATGTATATGTATGCATATGCATATGTGTATATGTATATTTATATGTGTGTGTATGTGTGCATGCATATATGTAAGTATATGTATATGTAAATGTCTATATTTATGAGTGTGTGTGTGTCACACACACAAATGTGTGTGTGTGTGTGTGTGTGTGTGTCTATATATATATATATATATATAGGGTCTCTACCAAAATTCACTAGTGTGAATCTGCCTACACCAAATGAGATAGGAACAATTAGGATCAATGTGGCTAACATTATAGATGAGGATATCCAAAATATGGAGCAGACAGTTGTTATTGCATGAGTTTTAGGTCAATACCAAACTAGGGCAGAAATCCATTCATGGGTAAATTGACAATGGGACAACCAGAAGTTAGAAATTTATTTCCTACCCAAAAAATTCTTTATAGTTGATTTTAATTGTGTAGAGAATGGGATGAAAGTCCTCCAACAACATTGGAAGTTTGGTGATCAATCAGTTTATGTGCATAAGTGGAATCTAGGATTCAACCCCAAAGATGTTTTTCCCTATGTGATGTCAATCAAGATTCTATTGTATAACTTGTCCTTTGAATTATGGTTAGAGAAAGTTTTGTTAAGAATTGGTGCCACCTTGGGTCAAGTGATCGAGACACACATGGGGGATGAGGGCTCCATTTGTTGTGTAGGAATTAGGGTTCTTGAAATGTGATGAATTTTGATGGATTTTTAATTGGTCTCATCTTATGGCTCGTGGAATCATGAACCTGAAATTGTAAAACAAAAAATCTTCTGTCTAAGATGAAAAACTTTCAAACACTTTGAAGATACATGTTCGGTACCAATTTCTCAATGGTGGAATATGAAGAAGAGTTCCCCTACGAAGGAATATAATATGGTATATTTGGAGAATGAGGAATGCTCCCCATGCACAAAAATATAGGCACTACTTGAGGCTATGGAGGATGTTGAGGAAGATTAGGGGAAAATGGAAATCATTCCCTTCTACAAATACACTAAGATTAAGGAGATGAATGATATTTTATCTCAACATATGGGAGAGGATGAATTGGGTATAATAGATAACAAGATAATTTTGCAATCAGATGCAAAATTATGGAAGACAGAGTCTTTTAGGAAACACATTGGTAGGAATGAAAGAAAGAAAAAATGGGAGGAAGATGCCCAAGGTAGAGACCAAACCTCAATCAAAACCTATCTGACTCAATCCAAGGGAGTAGTGGTCTCCCTTAGAAGGAAATGAAGGTCCTCATGTGGATATTAGGGGCTTGATAACCCCTAACAAGAGTTGTGTGATACGACATCAAATTAACATCCTATCATGCAATGTTATACTATTATTAGGAAACAAAACTATTTGGTATTGAGATTGATGTGTTTATAAGATTTTGTGCTTTATGTGAGACAATTGGGGCCTCTAGGGGGTTGGAGATGATGTGGAGAAATAAAAAAGTATGAACTAAAAATATCCAAATTGCCCAAAATTGGATGTTAGGATTAGTCACAAGCCAAAGTTCCACTTTATGTTTCAAGGTGTTCAATGTTTACGAGCTAGTTAAAACTAAGGATAAGAAATAGGGTGGGATTCTTTGGCTGCACTTTCCCAATTGGGAATGAGAAGTTTATGGTTGTAGGAGATTTAAATGCAATCTTTGTTCAATAGTGGCATTAGACTTAAAAGTATATTAGATTTTTTATTATGTGCAACTGTAGTATGGTTTGGAGGCCATTTAATGATCTAACCTTAATGGGCATTTGAATTGATGTTGTGGACTGGGCTGATTGGGGTATATTTGATACATACTGTCATTATTGTATTTGTACTATATGGACATATATTTTCTTTGGCCCATGAAAATAAAATGTATTGACCCTTGCACAAAACAAATGCCTCCAGGTAATGGTGGAGGCTATTCCATTTTTGGTATACAATTTGTGTACATGTTTATGGTTATTAATGAAAAGGGTGCTATCCCCATGGTGGGAGTTTTCCACACACACACAGATATATATATATATATATATATATATATATATATATATATATATATATATATATATATATATATATATATATATATATATATATATATATATATATATATATATATATATATATATATATATATATATATATATATATATATATATATATATATATATATATATATATATATATATATATATATATATATATATATATAGACACACACACACACACACACACACACACACACACATATATACATATATACATATGTGTATGTGTGTCGGTGAGTGCGCATATTTTTCAACTTTGATTAATATACATTATATCCAATCTTATTGAATAAAAGTCAAGTTTCATTGTTACCCAATGTCAAATAAATAGTTATTAATATTGCTAAAGTTAAATCCATCCAATTTGGGCTTAGGACTCTATAAATTCTCATGCTACCATTCTCATACTACGTCTCATGAGATTATCTATTTTACATTCTAAACTTATAATAATATTTTCAATTCATTTGGTTTTGGTGAGATAAGAATACATGTTTTGTTTCATTTTAGGGAGTGCAAGGTTTGGGAACCCTTCCTACATAGTTGTTTTCACTTACTTTTGTGCCAAGGTAGGCTAACTAACTATAATAGTTGATTCTTTTAAGCAACATTTTTAATTATAAAGCATAAAATTAGTGCATATCATTTGAAATCTTCAAATAAAAATGTCAAGCACAGGTGGGGGGATTGTTTCCTCATCATTTCCTCATCAATGTGCATATATTTATTGATTTATATGATAGCATAAAACACACCATGCAAACATAGAATTATAGGTACACTTGATTTGCACTGCAAAAGTATAGATGAGTTTTGGGGCCAGTTCTCACACAACATATCGAGGATAAGATGAATGCTTTCCTCATCCTTCTGGACCACGAGCATGAAGAAGCCCAATTGTAGCCAAGGTTCCAAAGTCTCAATGCCACTCCATGCCAAGGTTTTGCAAAAGGAAATAATGAAGCAAAGTCAAATGGAAGATGTGGAAAAAGAACTATCCAATATAAATAAGCACATCATCCTATTGGAAAAATGGTCAGCACTCCCCTCAGGATTCGTGACATGGCTTAACCGCCTCCCGTGTCTTCTATAAGTCTAGTGGTTATATCGAGCATTAACAGGTCGATCTTTTGGTGCAACGACAACCACTACTTGTAACAAGTGGTATCAAAGCTTGGTCACAGGTTCGAATCCCCTTGGGTAACACTGAGGGGGAGATTGTTGGAAAAATGGTTAGCGCTCCCCTCAGGATTCGTGACATGGCTTAACCGCCTCCTGTGTCTTCTATAAGTCTAGTGGTTGTATCGGGCATTAACAGGTCAATCTTTTGGTGCAACGGCAACCACTACTTGTAACACATCCAACATGGATTAGATTCTATCACATACAATAAGAAAAAGCAACTACAAATGGAATGGGGATAATTAATCAAAAGAGAAAAGATCTATTGGAGGCAGAAATCTAGAGAGTTATGGTTAAAAGAAGGGGATTAGAATATAAATTATTTTCATGCTTTAGAAAAATAAAAGAGAGCATCAAAAACCAATTTTTCCATTCATGCAATTGATTTAGGTAACCTCCTTACAAATGCACAAGAAATTCAAGAGGAGGGTGTCAAGTTTTTAAAAAATCTATTAGCATCGCCCACCACAAATGCTATTCATAATGATATAGCAGAGCAAGAGCTTTTGGTTTCCATTCCACCGATCACTTCACAATAGGATAATATTCATCTCCTTTAACCATTTACCATGGAAGAAGTAAAAAAAAGTTGTATTCTCTATAGAACAAAATAAAGCACTGGTACTATATGGTTTTACAACACTTTTCTTTTAGAAATGTTGGGAGGTTATAAAATATGACTTGTCTATAGTTATGGAAGAAGCAAGGAAAAGTGACACTTTGCTTCAAAGAGTTTTAATACTACTAATGTATAAATCATTCCTAAAGCAAGAAACCTAATGCATTTGCAAATTTTTTCCTTATTTCTCTATGCAACACTATTTACAAGATCTTAACTAAGGCTATATATTTGAGGTTGCAACACTTAATTCCAAAAATTATATCACTTGAACAGTGGGGGTTTGTAGTGGGTAGAGAAATACTAGATGATGCTTTGGTTTCCCATGAGGTGTTACACTCCATTCAAACTTCTCATATATCTTCTTTGATTGTCAAATTGGACATGATGAAATCATATGCCAGAGTGAATTCAATCTTTCTTCTAAAAGTACTAAAAAGGTTTGGGTTCTCAAAAAAATGGTTCAAATGGATTAAAGTGTGCCTCTTGGGTTCATATTTTTAAGTAATTATTAATGGAACACCATCGGGCTTCTTTCAAGAAACACGGGGTGTGAGACAAGGAGACCCACTATCACCTTTTCTCTTCATCATCATGGTAAAAGTCCTCAATAGGTTCATAAAGAAAAAAAATGGTTCAAATGGATTAAAGTGTGCCTCTTGGGTTCATATTTTAAAGTAATTATTAATGGAACACCATCGGGCTTCTTTCAAGAAACACGGGGTGTGAGACAAGGAGACCCACTATCACCTTTTCTCTTCATCATCATGGTAAAAGTCCTCAATAGGTTCATAAAGAATAAAAATGGGTTAGCACTTTGGCAAGGTGTATGAATTCCCCCCAAAAATATCTTAGCCACCCATAGTTTATTTGTCTATGATACTCTATTATATGGGAAATGCTCTCTTCTGGAAGCCAAGCAGATCAAAGATACACTGCAAGAATACACTTCAGTATCAGGCCATAAAATAAATGAACATAAATCTGAAGTTTATATATTTTATACAAAAGCTTATGTTAGAAGGATACTCATTTAGATTTTGGGATTCCAAAGTAGCGAACTTTCAAGTACTTATCTTGGGATACCTTTCTTCATGGGTTATAATCATACATGCTACTGGAATACAATAATAGAATTGATCAAATTATGGGTTTCAGCTTGGAAAGCCAGATAAATTTCATTATCAGAACATCTAATTCCCATCAAAATTATTCTTTCAACCATCCCCAATTATTTTATTGATGTCCTTAAATCTCCTAAGTATGTTATCAATCAAATAGAAAAGATCATAAGGGAATTTCTTTGTAAAGGGAACTTATCAGATACCAAGATATATCACTTGTCTCTCTAGACAACATGGTCTTACAAAAACCATTAGGAGGGGTTGGTTTGCATGATCTAGCTAAACATAATACCACTTTTGGAGGTAATATGATTTGGAAATTTTTTTCCAAGACATCAACAACTTGGTGTCAAATCATGCAAGCTAAATATTTAGATAATCCAAACCCCATAAGAATTTTCACAGTTTTCAACTCACCAAATGGCTTGATTATGTGGAACTTTATGATGGAAGATAAGTAGGTTGTAACCAAATATGTGATATGGAATATACACAGTGGAGAGAAAATACACTTCTTGAATGATTCATGGAATAGCCATCCCCCACTTAATAATGTTGATGAAGTGCAATCTACCATTCCTTTCCTATGTAAAAGTGAGGGACATAGACTCATAGATAACTTTAATTATATTCAATTAGGATCTTACCAAGTATCATGGAAAGACCTATAGGGCATTCCAATAGAGGCAACTCAAAAATATAGGTTAAATCAAATTCTTTCCTCCATGTTAGTATTCCTTTCAAACACACTTGATCAAGTAGTCTAGGCCCCAACAAAATATGGTAATTATTTGGTCAAGAAAGGTTATCAGGAAATCCTTCAAAGGGAAAATCAATTAGATAGGAAAACACCATACTCCTTTTGTTGGAACAGTATGGTTATGTTAGAGTAAATGGTTCTTTTTCCATTTCACTCTTGATTTAAGTTTACTTTGGTGAACTTATTTATTAGGAGGAATTATTAATTTTGGATATTATTATTAGGAGATATTGATGTGTCATAATTTAACTCCATCCTCTCCTTGGATAAGGATATGGATGAGTCATACTTTGACTCTATCATCTCCTTGGATATGGTTGAGTTCCATCGTGACTCTACTTCCTCCTAGTTGAAGGGTGAAGGGTAAGAAAATTCAATCCTACTTGCTTTAAGATTGCAATTAAATGTGTGTGGGATTGAGAAGAAGATTCACAACTAATTCTTAGCATTATTTCCAAACTTGGTCCCACTTATTCAATGTGTGTTTAGATACTTTATATGCAACAAAAAGTGCCTTAGGTACCAACTATACATTGCCTTTTGTTGATGAGTTTGAAAATGAACTCAATCAACAATGCCATTACTTACAGCCTATAACTACTATGAGTGGAAGTCTAAAATGACAATCTATCTTAAGAAGTTGGGGTTATATAGAGTAACAATGGGTTTTGAAACTAAACCAACACTGCTTGTGGAAAAGCCCAAATGGTTCAACAAGTGTAATGAAACATATGGTACTTTGTGCATGGCCATATCTCTTGATTTTATCTTTCATGTTGAATCTACTATAACTTATAATAATGTGTAGACAACATTAGAAGGGTTGTACGGTAAGCAAGATGAATTAAGAAGACATCAATTAGAGAATGAGTTGATAGGATTAAACCCATGTAACTTTGAAACTATTCAAGACTTCTTCACAAATTTGAAGGCTCTAAGATTGAAATTAAAATCATATGGAATTGAGAAGAAAGATTCACAACTAATTCTTATCATTCTTTCCAAACTTGGTCCCACTTGTTCAGTGTTTTTTTCTACTTTCCATGCAACAAAAAGTGTCTTAGGAACCAACTATACAATGCCTTATCTTGATGATTCTGCAAATGAACTCACAAAGGACCATGACAAGTTGATTCATATGGGCATAATTCATTCATCTAAGTCTCATGCCTTGGCTGAAAATGAGGGCACAAAAGAACAAAGAGGACCTTCTAAGAAAGAGAAGAAACAAAAGTACCAAGGAGAAAAGAAGAAAGAAAAGAAATTAGTTTCCCCAAGAGAAACAAATGAGACATCTTCTTCAAAAGGTGATAAGAAAAAGAAGGAGAAAAAAATATGCTCCTATTATAAGAAACTTGGCCATGATGAACACAAATGTTTGAAGAAGAAAATTGATCACCTGTCTCATCTTCTTCAAAAGAACAACATCAAGGTTCTTGATTCTATTAAGTCTTGAGTTCATCACAAGAATCTTCAAAGGACACAAGTAAGGGGAAAGGAAAGGGTAAGGCCCTAGTTGTTGTTTCCTCATAGCTAGATTTATGGATTATTGATTCGGGTGCTTCACACCACATGACTTCATCAAAAGAAATTTTTTCCTCATTGGAGCCATATTCCATGCCATCCATTTTTTTGTGTGATGACACTCCTGCTGAAGTGCATGGGAGAGGGTATGTTGATGTGAGAAAATGAACATTTTATGATGTCCTTTGTGTTCCATATTTTTCAACTAATCTCCTATCTATCTATCAGATTACTTACACGGGCTCTGGTAAGCGGGTTGAATTTACTCCAAACATAATGGTCATGAGTGAGATGAAAAATGGGTCTATAATTGCAGTGGGAAAGGAAGATCATCAGTCTAGACTATATCACTTCTCTCACTTTGTTCCTGGTTCTCCTTCACTTGCATTACTCACTGACTCAGATGAGGTGAGTCATTTGTGGAATCAACAGTTTTTTCACTTGAACTACCACTACTTGTAGCAACTCAATCATCATGGTATGGTTACATGATTGCTTCTATTCAATTTTCTAATGAAGTTTTTCAAGGATGCATTCTTCGTAAGCATCTTGAGGAAAAAATTGATAAAATCAAAGGATGGAGAGCCACACAGATTTTGGAGATAGTTCACAGTGTTTGGCACGACCATTTACACATCCTTATTTCAGAAAAGCTAAATATATTTTAACATTAATTGATTATCTTTCTTGGTATAATTTTGTATATTTTATCAAACAAAAGTCTGAAGTGTTTGAGTATTTTAAGAATTCAAAGATTTTGTAGAGAATCAAACATGGAAACCCATAAAGTTTTTGTGCACTGATAATGGGGGGAATATGTTAATCAAAGATTTGAAGAATTTTGCATCTCAGAAGGAATTGATCTTCAACGCATAGTTCCCTACACTCCACAACAAAATGAAGTTTCTAAAAGAAAGAATCAATCCTTAAAGGAAATGGCCAATTGTATGATCCACTCAAAATCATTAGCACCTTAGTATTGGGTAGAGGTCATCAACTGTGCATGTTATATCTAGAATAAGGTTCCTCATCGAGTTGTGAAGGGGCTCACTCCTTTTCAAGCTTGGACTCATCGAAAACCTTTAGTTAAAACTTTTGAGTGTTTGGGTCTCCTGCATGAGCTCATATTCCAACAAAGAAATGCAAGGATATGGATCCAAAGAGTAGGCCTTGAATATTCATTGGGTATCCAGATAATATCATAGGCTACAAGATTCTCCATCCCACCACACATGAGATTTTCATCGAGAGGAGTGTTCATTTTGAGGAAGATACCTCTAGTTCCTCTTTTATCATTTCTCTATCATTCATTCCTATGGAGACATTGTGACTGCATGATGATAGTTCTTTTGAGGATTTCAATCCTCCTAATCTAGATGAGGAGTCTTCTTCTTCCACTTTAGATGACGATGATGAGGATTCATCTTCCTCCTCTCTTAGTCATCACTCAAATGATGATGATTCTCCTCCAAATTCTCTACATGCTCCAATTACTTGGCCTCATTGGGCTCATCAGACAGTGGAATCAACAGGTGATTGGGTTGGTGATCCTCTAGATGAGAGAAGAACAAGGTCACAATTTGAGCAATCTCCACATCTCTTCATTTCTACAACTTTTGATCCATAATCCTTTCTGAAAGCTTCTAGTATCCCTAAGTGGGATGCTGCTACACAAGAGGATTTTAGTTTGTTAGAAAGTAATGATACTTTGGATTTATTCCCTCTTCATAAGGGAAGAAAAATTGTTCGATGCAAGTAGATCTATCAAACAAAATTTTCTACATATGGGTTAGTTGATAAGCATAAGGCTCGCCTGGTCGCCAAAGGATTCTCCCAAGTTCTTAGAATTGACTACTCTAAGACCTTTGTGCTAGTTACTAAGATGAATTCCATCCAACTTGTCTTTTCCATTACTACATCCCATTACTTGGAAGTTCATCAAAAGGATATGAAGAGTGCATTTCTTCACGGTGACCTTTAGAAGGAGATATCTATGGAGCATCCACAAGGGTTCATCCAGGATCCTTCACTTGTTTGTCACCTTCAAAAGTCCCTCTATGGCCTTAAACAGGCTCCTCAAGCTTGGTATGCCAAGATGGACTCCGTCCTATCATTTGGGTTCACTTAGTGCCATTATGATCTGAATGTCTATATTTTGCAGTAGGATGATACTCCCACTTTCCTTCTCCTATATGTTGATGACTTTTTGATCATAGGGAGTCACTCATACCACATCATGGTAGTCAAAACTACCCTTCATGATCGGTTCTTGATGTCTAAATTAGGCCTTCTCCACTACTTCTTAGGTATTGAGATTACTTAGTCACATTCTAGTATATTCATTAGACAACCTAAGTACACTCTTGATATGCTCTCTAGATTTCACATGGATGACTATAAGTCTGCATCTACTCCATTTCTATTAGGGGTCAAACTTGAGGCTTCTTGTTCTTCACCCTTAGTTGATGCTACCTTATATCATCAATTAACTGGTAGCCTCATATATTTGACTCATACAAGGCCTGATATTTCATGTGTTGTGGTCATGGGCTCTTGGTTTATGTAGGAGCCATGCATTGGAAAGTAGCTAAGTGAATTCTTCATTATATCCATGGTACTCACATTTATGGAATTAATTATGCAGTAGGTATAGATATTAACTTGGTATAATATACAAATTCAGATTGGTTAGGAAACTCTCAAGATCACAAGTCTACTTTAGGGTATTGATTCTCTCTTGGTTCAGGTCTAGCTTCTTGGTTGAGCAAGAAGCAATCTGCTATTTCTCTTTCATCCACTGAGGTTGAGTATGGAAGAGTAGTTAATGCAACTACTAAGACCATTTGGCTTTAGAACATCCTCACTGAGTTTGGTATTCCTTTTTGAAAGCCAATAGTCATCCTTTGTAATAATAAAAGTTCCATGCAGATTTCTCACAATCCAATCCATCACCAACGGACCAAGAACATTGAGATTCACATGCACTACATTCGAGAGTTGATTCATGAGCAAATCCTTGACCTTCAGTACTACCAAACATTTGATCATACTATGGACATCTTTATGAAACCCTTCACTGAGAGAAATTTTATTCACTTACTTTCTTTGCTTGGGGTGAGACATGTGTCTCCTTCTATTAGAGTTTTTTAGCTTCTTAATTACTCTCTTTTGGAGAGGAGTTTTCTCCCACTAGGTTTTCTCCTTTTCTCCAATTGTGAGAGATTTCCTTTTAGTTATACATGGGTACCTAACATGGCTTTATTGCTAGAACCCATAGGCTATCTTGTAATCCCTAAGTTACACTTAAGGGGGGTGTTAGAGTAAATGGTTCTTTTTCCATTTCACTCTTGACTTAAGTTTACTTAGGTGAACTTATTTATTAGGATGAATTATTTATTTTGGAAATTATTATTAGGAGATATTGATGAGTCATACTTTGACTCTATCCTCTCTTTGGATAAGGATATGGATGAGTCATACTTTGAATCTATCCTCTTCTTGGATATGGTTGAGTTCCATCAGGATTCTACTTCCTCTTGGTTGAGGCACATTTCTCAACTATGTCCATGCCTCCTATGAGATCTTGCTTATATAAACAGGCTAGCTCACATGTAATAAATATATATTGGAGATATTGGATATGCTAGGATAGTATAATAGAGGTTTCCCTTGATATTGTTATGCCTCTGAGCATATACATCAAGATTATCTAACAATATTATTTTTCTTGTTTATTTCCAATTATTTGTCTAATCTTTCAAATTGGATTTTGGGTTATGTCTACTTTTAGCATATTCTAACAAGTTATGCCAAAAGTGGGTGGCTTTGCATGGTTGGCTCTACATAAGAGAGTTTGACTAGTGATAGATTGGAAAAACTTCACATTGCACAACCATTCAATTATGTGTTATGTGAAGAACTAGAAATTATAGACCATCTATTCATTCAATGCCCTTTTGCAATATAGTCATGTCAATATGTATTGCAAAAACTCAAGTTTTATTCACCTTTTCCAAACACAATTTGGGAGCTCTTCCAGTCCTGGTCAGTTCTATACAAGTCCTCTTTCTTTGCACACATTTGGAGAATAATACCAACCATAGTCCCATGGTCCATATGGTGGGAACAAAATAAGTAAATATTAAGAAAAATCTCCTCACCAATTCAACAAATCCAAGATAAAATAGATCAATTACCAGTAGAATTAGTTAGTGCATATGTCCAAAGATTCAAATCTTGCTTTGCATTGTTTACAACATGGGATGATGATATTTTGAATCACTGGGAAGGTATCAATCTACCTTTTAAAGGAAGTCATTTTCTCCCATTTAAGCCAAAGATTGATAGATCTTAGATCGAGTGGCACCCACCCTCCCAAGAGTTCCTCAAACTCAACTTTGATAGAGTATAAAGAGGTAATCCTAGTATTGTAGGAGCTAGCACCTACATCTAGAATCATATTGGAGATGTGGTAGTACTAAAATTCATTGCAATTATTCCTTCTACAAACAATATAGTTGAAGCTCATGCTTTAATTCAAGGATTAATAACAACTAAGAACATTGTGATACATAAAATCCATGTTGAAGGAGATTCACTAATCCTAATCAATGCATGTAGAGAAAAGAAATATTACAACTAGAATCTTAGCTACATTTTGCACCAAGTATGGAGACTGATGGACTCCTTTCAAGATCTTCTTTTATCACATTCTTACATAGAAGGGAATAGGCTAGCTGCTTAGTTAGCTAATATGGGGTGTGAGAAAAAGAAAATTGAATTCTTGTCCCCTTCCATTAACACTTCAAATTTCCCCACATTGAAATAAATTATAAGTGAGAAAAAACATAATACTCCTTAATTAGTTGTGATGAACACATCATCAATTGTGATATCAAATGTAAGGCAATCTAGGTGGTACACAATCCAAATTAATAGGGTGCCCAAAAATCATTTTCTCTTTTTTCAAAATCATGGTTCACATGTGTTGATGAGACAATTTATTGTCTCTATTTTGTGATAATCTTTATGTTTTGTTAAAACATTTCCAAGACATTCATGGACCTATAACTATTTGAACTTGTGATAAGTACAGTTAGAACCACCAAGATTATGGGTAGTTAGATATGAAATGTTTTGTTGAACATTATATATAAATTGCAGTACTTCATATAGCTACTTTAATCTGTGTTCTAATATTTGGGTAAGAATTGACTAGTTGACTTGTATACATACTGCATGCTACTAACTTGCCAGGAAAACAAGGAATAACTGGAGAGTGGATCGACCACATTAAAGAAGAGGTGTTGAAGTTCCAGCTACAACGGAGAAATCCATCACAACACCAAGGATCATGCTGCTACTGGGGAGGAGCCATCATTCAAGAGAATATAGGAAATAACTCTGCTATATTTCCTCAATGCCCATTGTTTTGTTAAAATAGTTATACAAACTTTATTGTACTCTATCATGGTTGTTATATTTCCTTCTTCTATGGCAAGACTTAGTCAGAACTTACTTTCATGCTTTCAATAAGCATCAATCCTTTTTATAAAGGGATTTGATTGGTTTAGTTGTGTAATGAGAAAATATATACAAATGTTGTGTATAGCATAGCAGAGCTACTCTTTCTATTTTCATTTATTGTTCCATTACTATGTAATCAATTTATGAGAATATAATAAAAGAGTGATTTTGAAGTATCTTATATGTTAGTAGTTAGAAAAAGCCAACCAAGGGGGCCCACTTGGGAGGTGGATTGGATTAGGATAGAGTATAATTTCTCTTTGTATTTCCTGTGCTTTCAAGTAGAAGTTATTATTTTACTCCTGCAACATTATTACTGTGAATGTTCCTACAGAACTTGTAGAGATAGGCATAGTGAATGCTTTGAGTTGCTAAAACATGCTTGGGTTAAGTTTACAAGATTTCAATGGTAATTTCATTAAGTATTTAAGTGTGCTTACTTTCCTGCAATAATAGTATAGGTTTCTTTGATGCACTTTATCTTCCTACAGCATAGGTAGTATGACTCTTTGAGGGACTTAGTGCACAAATCGTGCTATCCCATTTCAAGTATACATCCATAGGTTGACAATCTAAATGCATTTCATGATGGAAAAAGTAATCCTTAGTATGAATACATTATTCCTAAGAGAGACAATGGCATGATTATCATTACCTATTGTGAGACTATTCATTTTTGGTGCTGCTGTCGGGGATGGTGTCAAATTGAGAACCTTAATGAGTCATTCATTTTTAAGATAGTTTTCTATTCTTAGTCACTAGTTAGTAGGTGTGAGCTTGATTCAAAAGCTCATTAAATCACTTGCATGCATCGAAGAAGGTGAGATGTTCATGGAAAATTTCTCCCAAAAGAACTTGTTAAACTGAAAGAAGAATTTGAAGAAATTGAGTTACCATTTCTTGATGCAAGTCTTGAGTTTGCTAGATCCTCTTGATCCATTTAACCTTCACCCTTTTACAGAGATATTAGCCAGTTTCCTTGATATCTCTAATCCGAGACCATCTATTGGCCAAAACCTTTTAGTTAATAATACCTACCAGCCACAGTTTCATTCCCAACACTTCCAGTAATGGCAGCTCTTACCTTTCCATTTCCTATTCTAAGACTTATCAACAATCCTAATCTCAAGAACATGCCTACTTCGGCCCTTCCAAAGTTCTATGGCCTTATTCCTGAGGACTCTGACACCTTTTTATTTGAATTTGACATTTTTTGTCGAAGTTTTGACTATAATACTAATAGTCATAAACTCAAGTTGTTCCTAACAACATTGAAGGAGTCAGCTCTCAGATGGTTCATGGGCTTAGGAGCAAATATAGTAATTGATTGGGATGGGATGAGAGATTTATTTTTACAGAAATATAAGGAATACTACAAAGGAGGTGATTTAAGAGGAGATGACATCTTTTGAGTGTCACAGAAAGAATATGAGACCCTGGAGGACTACATATCACACTTCTTATACAATCTGTAGAAGAATCCTCAAAATGCACTATAGGAGGATTCACAAAAGTTAATATTTTTTAGAGGAGTGAATGATAACTGTCTAGAAGCATTAGACCTTATGGCTGGAGGAGATGTATCTCAATCTTCTTGGGATGATCTTAAGAAGATTTGTTTGAATTATTCCAGAGCAGGAATAAAGAAGGGCAGAGGATTCCATCCAACACTTGCAAAAGGAAGTAGCTCTAGCATTTCCAAGATAGAAATCTCAAATCTATTGTCAGACTTCAAGCAGGACATCATTAATGATGTCACTACACACCTAGACAAGATGGATGCCAAGAAGAAGCATGCAGACATGGAGGCACAACTCACTGACTATTGTCCCCATTACCGCAAGAAAAAGAATGATTGTCAATGCAAGATGATTGTGAACCTAGAGAATCAACACCTTCCATATGAGTATTTAAATATAGAGGGAGAGGATGAGCAAGTATTTTTTGTTGCTCAACATTGGCCATGGCCATGAGATAAGGTATGCCTCAAGATCCTTTACAAATTTCAAATCTTTATAATAATTAGTGGAAAAATTAGAATGTCCAAAACCCTCCTTAGTATACTCAATCTAATTGGAATAATAACTGGCCCAACAATCAATAGAATCAATGGTTTAATCCACAACAACCCCAATGACCACAACCTCCAAATCAATGGCAATCACCACAAGAAAATTGGCAACCCACTAACCAGTGGAGAGGACCTCAACAATGGCCTAATCCAAATCTTGGGTACCCACCTTGGCCACTTCCAGTTAATCCACCTGCGATTATGTCACCTCCTACAAATATAGGTCCTCAAAAGAAGACACAATTACCTGCTCAGCCACAACCGAGTCCAAATAATCAACCATAGCTACAACTAATTTATGCTATTGATGCTTAGTAGTACCCTACTTATGTACTCAACATAGCTGATATACACCTAAGATTAGGTACTACTTTTCCTGTACCTGAACCCCCTCTCATCATAGAAGTGCTAAACCTTCCTACAACATCAGTACCACTTCCAAAGAATGCTTTGCTGAATATAGTTCCCCCAGCTAATATCTCCAATCCAGCTAATGTTCAAACATTAGTAAAATCTCCTTTTCCTTAGAAGCTTAGCCTGGACAAACCTATACCCAAAGAAGACCAACCGTTTGATATCCTTGACCAGCTAAAAAGTATGTGTGTCCAGATTCCTCTATTTCAAGCCATTAAAGATGTTCCTATCTATGGAAAAGTAATTAAGGAATTTTGTCTCAAAATTAAGCCTGGATGAAAGAAAAAGGATCCCACAATAGTTCATGTTATAGGACAACTAGCTGATATTATGTTGGGAAAGCTTGTAATTCCAAAGTATTCTGATCCTAGGAGCTTAGTTGTCACTATCATCATTAATGGTCAGTCTGTGAAAAATGCTTTAATAGACTTAGGTGCTACCATTAATACAATAAATAAGGAAACATGAATAAACTGAGTATAGAAGGATTGCGAACCACTCCAACAATCTTGCAACTTGCAGATAGTTCTATTGTCACCCCTAACAGGATGATAGCAGACATAATAGTTACCTTAGACTCCTGGGAATGTTTTGTTGATTTCATGATTTTATCACCCAAGGTCAATCTTGCTGGTTACCCTGTTATTTTAGGATGTCCATAGTTAGCAATAGCTGATGCAACAGTAGTTTTAGATCAGGGAACGTGACAATTTCAAATGGCCAAGCAACTAAGAAACTAGCATTATATCCTCCAGCTCAACCTCAGCTAGATTTAAGCGCCCCTATATGGCCAAATTTAGGAGATGGAGAAGAAGGGTTGAACTCTGTGGCTCAACTCATGATGTTACATAGGAAGTCTTTTCTGAAGTTGCAAGAGGAATATTTAGTGATTAGGAGAATCCTTAATAATGACTGTGTTGAGATAAAAGACATTTCTGAGAGCTCTATGTTGGAGTTATCTACCTATGACGACCATGTTGAGAACTATGTTTTTCCATTAGAACCCAATATTATCCATCAGTTACTACCTTGTGAAGTCTTTACTAGTCCTATCTTTGAAGTATTCATGCTTAACCTTACCACTACTATTGAGCTTTCCTAGGGTCATACCCTTCATGTTAATAACAAGTTGCTCTCACAGCAGTTGGAGCAATTAACCAAAAAACTATAAACACATGAAAAAGCCTTTGTAGGGGACTATGGGGATATGAAGGGACTGAGCCCCACACTTTGTACTCATGGGATTTATATCAAAAAAGGAATTCTACCACTCCGCCAGCCTCAGAGGAGGATTAACCCAGCATTAAGAGAAAATAGTCACAACAAAGTTGCAAAAGCTGCTAGATGCTAGTTTTATATATCCGATCTCTAATAGAAAATGGGTATCACCTTTGGTCATAGTGCCTAAAAAGGGGGGTAAATAGAGAATCTATGTAAATTATAGGGAATTAAATAGAGCCACAAAGAAAGATCACTTCCCCTTACCTTTCATTGAACAAGTACTTGATACTTTAGCTAGTAAAAAGTATTTTTCTTTTCTTGATGGATATAGTGGATACAATCGGATTAGTATTTCTCTAGAGGATCAGGAAAAGATGATATTCACATGTCCCTAGGGAACTTATGCATATTATGTCCTACCATTTGGGTTGTGTAATGCTCCAGCAATATTCTAGAGGGTTGTAATTAGTGTTTTTGCTGACATTTCACATGATTGCATGGAGATATACATGGATGATTTTACTACATTTGGGGTCACTTTTGAAGAAGCTCTACAAAATTTGGAAAAGGTGCTGATTAGATGCAAGGAAAAAAATCTCTCTCTCAATAGTGAGAAATATTTTATGCTGATGGAGGAAGGCATTGTACTTTGACATTTTATTTTAGCAGTAGGAATCCAAGTAGACTGGTGCAAGAGCACCCTTCCAAGGGCTCCCACCATCAAATTTTGTTGTGATGAAACTTCCTAAGTGAAGTATGTAAGCAAATAAGAGCTTTAGCTCATGTGTGTGTGCCTAGGCCTAGGTGAGGTCCTAGTAGTTCAGCTGGTTATCAATGTAAATGGCACAATGACTCAGGGCATGATGTAATCCTGAGGTCATTGACCTACTATGATAGTAGAAAGTTGGGGATGGGTGTTTGGTTGATGTTTGAGCACATGTGTGTGCTTTGGGAGGGCTTCATAGTGATCATTGGAGTAGGAAAGCACAAGGTGCTTGAGCGACAAAAAGTTGCTCAAAAGTTGTCAGAAACTTTTCAAAAGTTGCTAAGCAACTCTTTCTTTGTAATAGCCTAACATAGCCTAAGTGGATAATAAGCCCTAACACCACACAAATACCAAGGAGATAGGTATTTAAGACCTAAGGAACCCTAATTGAAGGGTTGGCAATGTTATTTTACGGTGATAGTACAGAAACACCAGTTTGAATGCTGCTTGAAGAAGAACAGTCATTGTTTTAGACTGATTTCATGTGAATAGATGAAGTTTTGAGTGAATCCTTGCAAGAGTGATTATTTATTTGTGTTTAGATTTCATGTGTGTGCATTAGATTAGGTTCTTTAAGGTTTTGTGTGCATTTGTTTCAGTTCTTTTCATTTACATAGTGCTCTGCCAGTTTGGAGAGGCATGAGTTTATAGGGCTGTAGCTTTTGTTTCCACCATGGCCACACCATGGGACCTTGGATTCTGAAAGCATAGACCCTAATTTTTATTATTATGGTAGAAGGGCCCTGGAGTACAAGTGCAAACAATTGTTTGACTATGCCCTAGGTGAGCTTGGCAGTGCCCAGCTAGGAGCAGTCAGCAGAGAAGGAGCTCTTGTGAACAAAGGAATGAGTTTCAAGGCATGCCCTTTGGAGGGATGCAAGACACATATATGAAGGTTCATTTTTGTGGAGGAGAGGTCCTAAACCAACCAAGAGTGATTTTTTTGAAGACTTCAAACACTGTGAACTTGAAAGACCCAAATAGCCCTTAAAACCCTCAATTTTGGATCAGGTGTTGTACGACCTGTTGGTGGTTTGAGACCCAAAAAATCATTGAGAGTTGGTCATATGGAATGGATGTTATTTAGAATAGAAGGTTGGAATCCTTGAGGGAAAGGAGGTAAAAGTCCTACAAAACTGGAAGGAGGCCTAATTGGGCACTTCCTTGTAGTCCTAAATTACAAAGGAACCCTACAATCGGGTGATGACCCAACCTTGATAATGCATTGTAGATGTGTCAAATGTCCCAAAAACATGTTGGAACTCACCAAATCCTTTGTTAGATCTTGGGAAGGGAACTGAACCCTAGAAGACCCTTATGAGCCTATGTAAGGGATGAAGCTAGAAACTAAAGCTTGGAATGATGCAAGAAGAAGTAGTTAAACTTGGTGCATAGGTTAGGTAGGTCAGGGGGTCCTTGGATGAGTAAGGTATCCTATAGACCATTCATAGGTGTCATTAGTACACTTGGGTCCTTGGGTAGGGATCAAAGCATAGACTAGCTAGTCTATCCTAGCCTCCCCACCAAATTGGTATCAGAGCCTCTCAAGGCTTGGGAAGTGGATAGTGGATGTTTCAAGCTCTAGAAAAATCAATTGGTTCATCTCAAAAGTAGAAAATAGTGACCAATGTTGAGCTTTCCAAGAAGCTGGAAGATTAAGAGGAAGCTAATAGGATCTTGCAGGAAAGATTGTTGCTGATGGAACAACTCTTGGATGATGTCCAAGCAAAAGCAGATAAGGTGAATGATAGGATGGAGGAAAAAGATGCTAAAGAAAAATAAAAGACCATTTATGATGAGGTACCCACACCAGATCCTCCTACCCAAGATGAACAATTCTTGAAAGCATTGAAGGTCGTCACAGGCAAGGCACTTGATGGTGTCCCATTTCTCATTGGCAGGATGTATATAGAGCTTGTGATACAATGGATTGAAGGCATGGAGAATCACTTCGAATGTGAAGAGATCTCAGAGGTAAAAAAGGTCAAAGTGGCCAAATCTAGGTTGAGGGGACAAGCTTTAACCTGGTGGAACTACTTGCAAGGTGAAAGAGAGAAAGAGGGAAAGAACCCAATCTCTAATTGGAAAGCAATGGCAATAAAGTTAGGGAAGCATACCTACCAGCATATTATGAAATCTAGTAGCATAGGAGAAGATTGAACCTCATACAGAAGGAGATGGATGTAGCCACCTACATTGAAGAGTTCCACAAGTTGAGCTTAAGATCCAAGATTAAAGAAGAAGAAAGTATCAAAGTGGCAAGGTACCTAAGTGGCCTGAAATGGAGCATAGAAGAGGAGATGAGTTTGTTCACTCTCACCACAATACTTGGGTGTCAGCATATGGCACAAAAACTTGAAGAAAAACAAAGAAGAAAGCAAGAACCTAACTCCAAGAATAGGGGAAGAGGTAGAGACTCTAGAGGGGGTCAAAGAGGAGGTTCTAGTAGAGGTGGTGACTCAAGGAGCCAAGGGGAGAGCAGAATTTTGGAACATAGTTTAGAAATCAGTACAAGAGGATCTTTTGGTAGAGGAAGAGGTTCTCAAGGCAACAAAGGAAGAGGAGCAGGAAGAAGCAGCTCCTTCTTTGCCACAATGAAATGCTATCAATGTGGACAGCTTGGACACCCTACCTATAGGTGTCATGATAAGCCAACATCCTCAAGCAATGAAAAGAGGATAGCCTATACCCAAGAAGATAGCAGCAACTCATGTACTAATGAGGTCAGCAAATTAGAATCAGAGATGGGGGAGAACTTGATGTTCAGGAGAGTGCTCATTAGACAACCTAACCAAGGTGAACCCAAGCAGAGGAGGGCTCTTTTTAGAGTTTGATGCAAGATACAAGGCAAATTTTGCAAATTTATTATGGATTCAAGGTCCACTAATAACATCATAGTAGAGGAAGTAGAAAAGAAGCTAAAATTACAAAGGTTCCCCATACAAACCCCTACAAGGTGACTTGGTTGAATCAAGAACAGAGTGCGCTAGTGAATGAACAAACATGGGTGGAGTTTTCTATTGGAGTCTATAAGGACAAAGTGCTTTGTGATGTCCTACCCATGGATGCATGCCATCTTCTATTGGGAAGACCCTGGAAATTTGATAGGAAGGTGATGTATGATGGAGAAGAAAACTCCATTTCTTTCAAGAAAGATGGAAGAACATTCAAAATTTAGTCCATAACCGAGAATGAAGAAGGTACTTCTAGAACACCTAGTGTGTTTCTTAGTAGTGGTAAGGAGTTCCTACAAGCACTACATGATGAGGAGACCATAGGATGTGCTATCATGGTGAAGCCAAAGGAGGAAGACAAGAAGTTGCAGGTAGAAACACCATTGGAAGTGCAGCAAATGTTGGAAGAATTCAGAGATATAGTGAGTGATGGAACCCTTGCAAATTTACCTCCAAGAAGGGCCATAAGTCATTAAATAGACTTTGTACCTGGTGCATCTCTACCTAACAAAGCTGCCTACAAGCTTACCCTGGACTAGAATAAGGAAGTGGCAAGACAAGTGCAAGAGTTATTGGATCAAGGGCTGATCAAGAAGAGTATTAGTCCATGTGTAGTCCTAGTGGTCTTGGCATCCAAGAAAGGAGGAAAATGGAGACTTTGCACAGACTCAAGGGCTATCAACAAGATCACTATTTGGTATAGGTTCCCAATTCCAAGAATAGAAGACTTGATGGATTGCTTCGGTGGTGCTATGTACTTCACTAAGTTGGATTTAAAGAGTGGTTATCACCAAATCAAAATCAAGGAGGGTGATGAGTGGAAGACCGCTTTCAAAACCACAGATGGATTATATGAATGGCTTGTAATGCCATTTGGGCTTACCAATGCCCCAAGCACCTTCATGAGGTTGATGAATGAGGTCTTGAAGGACTTCACAAGTAGATTTGTGGTGGTGTATCTAGATGATATACTCATCTATAGCAAGACAAAAATAGAGCATCTTGAGCATTTGAGGTTGGTCATGAAGAGACTCCATGAAGAGAAATTAGCTATCAATCTAGAAAAGTGTGAGTTCATGAAGCAAGAGCTGGTTTATTTGGGCTTTGTAGTGTCCAAAGGTAATCTGAAAATGGACCCAAGCAAGGTGGAGGCAATCTTGAATTGGCCTGCCCCTAAAACAGGGACATAAGTTAGAAGTTTTCATGGGTTAGCCCAATTTTATAGAAAGTTTGTAAGAAATTTTAGTGGGATATGTGCACTAGTACTAGACACCATCAAAGGAGGACTGAAAACCAAGTTCAAGTGGACTGAGGTAGCTGAGAAAGCATTTCAAACATTGAAACATGAGGTAGCCACAAAACCTATCTTACTCTTGCCAACTTTTGACAAGTTGTTCACCATAGAATGTGATGTAAGTGGTGTAGTAGTATGAGGTGTATTGATTCAAGAAGGAAGGCCTATGGCATTCTTTAGTGAGAAACCCAATGAGGCAAAGAAGAAGTATTTAGCCTATGACTTGGAGTTGTATGCATTGGTACAATCTCTCAAGAAGTGGAGGCATTACCTCCTACCCAAAGAATTTGTTGTCTTTACTGATAATCATGCTTTAAGCTACATAAACACTCAAGAGAAGCTTAGTAACATGAATTTGAAGTGGATGGAGTATCTCCAATCCTTTACTTTCACAATCAAGCACAAGAAGGGACAACTCAACAAGGTAGTAGATGCCTTGAGTAGGAAGCTATTGACTATCCAAGAAGTACAATTGCAAAGCATTGGAATAGTAGGTTTCAAAGACTTATATGAGGAGGATGAAGACTTATCACAAGCCTACAAGGTGTGCCTAGAGTTTGAGAACCATTTCCATGGTGATTTTGCAGATTACACCCTTCAAAATGGATTGTTGTTTAAAGGTAATTAGCTATGTGTACCTAGGGCATCCGTGAGGGAAAATCTGATCCAAGAGAAGCACAATGGTAGTTTGAGTGGACATTTTGGAATAAACAAGACATTGGAGTTAGTACAGAGATACTACTTTTGGCCTAAGCTAGCAAGGGATGTAAGGAGATATGTTGAGTAGTGTGGAGTATGCCAGAGAGCTAAAGGTGGTTCAAGCAATGCAGGACTCTGTCAACCTTTGACAATTCCAAATAGGCCTTGGGAGTGTGTAAGTATGGATTTTATGGTTGGACTTCCTAAAACCAAATCAGGTATGGATATTATTTATGTTGTGGTTGATAGGTTTTCCAAAATGAGTCACTTTATTCCTTGTAAAATAGCTCATGATGCAAGTTATGTGGCACATCTCTTCTTCAAAGAGATAGTTAGAATTCATGGACTTCCTTTGAGTATTGTGTCGGATAGGGACAACAAGTTCATGGGCCATTTTTGGCAAACCTTATGGAAAAGGTTGGGAACTAATCTCTCTTTTAGTTTAGAATACCATCCTCAAACTAATGGTCAAATTGAGGTCATCAATAGGGTTCTTGGCAACTTGCTAAGGTGTTTGACAAAGGAGTATGGGCAAACTTGGGATCTTGTCATATCTCAAACTGAATATGTTTACAATGATAGTGTAAACAGGACCACAAGAAGAATTCCTTTTGAGATAGTATATGGAAGACACCCTAGAGGAGTGTGTGAATTGAGAGATCTAGGTTCTATGGAGCTGAAGAGTGGACAAGCTAAAGATTTCACTCAAACCATCAAGGAGGTTCAAGAGAAAGTGAAGAAGACCATTATGGAATCCACTCAAATACTCAAGGCTAAAGTGGATGAAAAGAGGAAAGAAGTATAGTTTTAGATTGGGGACTATGTCATGATCCATCTTAACAAAGAAAGGATGCAAAAAGGCATGCCCACCAAGCTACAAATGAGGAGAGTAGGCCCATGTAAAATTCTAGCCAAATATGGAGAGAATGCCTACAAAGTGGACTTGCCCTCAGACTTAGCCATCTCACCAGTGTTTAATGTTGCAAACCTGATTATATTTAAAGGAGATGTCAGTCAGTAAGGTAAGAATCCTCCCAAGGTGCTGCAAGATATAGACACCAATGCAATGCCCAAGAAGAAGCCAGCCAAAGCGAAGAAGGTCTTGGAATCTAGAGTAAAGAAGACTACAAGGCATCAAGTTTACATGGAGCACCTGATCAAATGGAAGGATCAACCTGAATCTGAAGCCATGTGGATTGAGGAAGGACAGTTCAAGAAGTTTGGTCTTGATTTGGCTCTTCTTGACCCCAAAGTGCCTTAGTTTGTGCTGAGGGGGAGTATGGTGCAGGAGCACCCTTCCAAGGGCTCCCACCATTCAATTCTATTGTGATGAAACTTCCTAAGTGAATTATGTAAGCAAATAAGAGCTTTAGCTCATGTGTGTGTGCCTAGGCCTAGGTGAGGTCCTAGTAGTTCAGCTGGTTATCAATGTAAATGGCACAATGACTGAGGGCATGATGTCATCCTGAGGTCATTGACCTGCTATGATAGTAGAAAGTTGGGGATGGGTGTTTGGTTGATGTTTGAGCACATGTGTGTGCTTTGGGAGGGCTTCATAGTGATCATTAGAGTAGGAAAGCACAAGGTGCTTGAGCAACAAAAAGTTGCTCAAAAGTTGTCATAAACTTTTCAAAAGTTGCTAAGCAACTCTTTCTTTGTAATAGCCTAACATAGCCTAAGTGGCTAATAAGCCTTAACACCACACACATACCAAGGAGATAGGTATTTAAGACCTGAGGAACCCTAATTGAAGGGTTGGCAATGTTATTGTACGGTGATAGTACGGAAACACTAGTCTGAACGCTGCTTGAAGAAGAACAGTCACTGTTTTAGACTGATTTCATGTGAATAGATGAATTTTTGAGTGAATCCTTGCAAGAGTGATTGTTTATTTGTGGTTAGATTTCATGTGTGTGCATTATATTAGGTTCTTTAAGGTTTTGTGTGCATTTGTTTTAGTTCTTTTCATTTACATAGTGCTCTGCCAGTTTGGAGAGCCATGAGTTTATAGGGCTGTAGCTTTTGTTTCCACCGTGGCCACACCATGGGACCTTGGATTTTGAAAGCACAGACCCTAATTTTTATTATTATGGTAGCAGGGCCCTGGAGTGCAAGTGCAAACAATTGTTTGACTATGCCCTAGGTGAGCTTGGCAGTGCCCGGCTAGGAGCAGTCAGCAGAGAAGGAGCTCTTGTGAATAGAGGAATGAGTTTCAAGGCATTAACTTTGGAGGGATGCAAGACACATATATGAAGGTTTAGTGTTTTGGAGGAGAGGTCTTGAACTAGCCAAGAGTGATGTTGTTGAAGACTTCAAACACTGTGAACCTGAAAGACCCAAATAGCCCTTAAAACCCTCAATTTTGGATCAGGTGTTGTACAACCTATTGGTGGTTTGAGACCCCAAAAATAATTGAGAGTTGGTCATATGGAATGGATGTTCTTTAGAACAAAAGGTTGGAATCCTTGAGGGAAAGGAGGTAAAAGTCCTATAAAACCGGAAGGAGGCCTAATTGGGCACTTCCTTGTAGCCCTAAATTGCAAAGGAACCCTATAATTGGGTAATGAACCAACCTTGATAATGCATTGTAGATGTGTCAAATGTCCCAAAAACACCTTGGAACTCACCAAATCCTCTGTTAGAGCTTGGGAAGGGAAATGAACCCTAGAAGACCAGCCTATGTAAGGGATGAAGCTAGAAACTAAAGCTTGGAATGATGCAAGAAGAAGTAGTTAAAATTGGTGGATAGGTTAGGTAGGTCAGGGGGTCCTTGGATGAGTAAGGTATCCTATAGACCATTCATAGGTGTCATTAGTACACTTGGGTCCTTGGGTAAGGATCAGAGCATAGACTAGCTAGTCTATCCTAGCCTCCCCACCATAGACCCAACAAATTGAGGTAATTTTGACATTACCCATGGCTACTAAGAAAAACTATGTAAGATATTTCTTAGGACAAGCTAGATATTATAGGCATTTAATTCATAATTTTAGTCAAATAGCTAGTCCTTTATACACTTACTTACCAAAGAGCTTGAGTTTATATGGACATCAGCTTGTGATGAATCCTTCTTGCAACTCAAGTCACTTCTAACAACTATGCCAGTCCTTAAAGGAACTGATTGGTCTCTCCCATTTCACATACATATAGATGCTTTAGACTATGCAATAGGTGTTGTGTTAGGACAAAAGCCTAGTAACCTTGAAAATGCCATTTACTATATCAGCAAGAGCCTACATGGACCAGAGTTAAATTACATAGTAACTGAAAATGAATTATTGGCTGTAGTTTATGCCTTAAATAATTTTTTCCATTATGTAATAGGTTACCCCATATTTTTTCATACTGGCGATACAACAACCAAGTATCTGTTAGGAATGGGAACACTAAGAGGGGGGGTGAATCAATGTTCAATGTATTTTAACTTTTCCCTTTAATCTTTATGCTGAACTTAAATGCTTAAGTAATGAAATAAACATTCACATAAACATGAAACATGAAATCAACACATGACACCAATATGATTACGGGGAAACCCAAACAGGTAAAAACCCTGGTGGGAATTGACACCCACTAATATTCTGCACTAGTGTTTTGTGATCCTTATTAGAAGATCCTTTACCTTGTTAGGAGTATCTTTACAATGCTTTAAGTATAGTAGACCTTGTTAAGGGTTAGACCTTGTTAGGAGTCTTTTACAATCATCCCTGTTAGGGGAGAGGACACATTGTCCAAGAGCTCACTGCTCAAGTGGTGAAGGCTACAACCTTCTGATCTTAGATACACACTATATATGTAGGATGAACTATCACTGTGACACTGCTTGTTAGATCAAAGGAAGATGCATTGATGCTTTAACCTCTAGAAAAGCTCTAATACATCTTCCAGTGTCTTCGTGCACTTCTACTCTACTTATTATAACTCTATCTCAACTTCCATACCGAATACAATGGGTGCACCTTATATTTATACGCTTATACAAAATACACAATTAGGTCGACCCTATAACTAATTACAAACAATGCTTCCAAATGAATTGGATTAAGTGTGCTTACAATTATACATATAAACATGTCGGCAACCTAAATACAATGGGTGCATAACCTTTAAAACATTACATTATAATCACAAACCAAAATGCTAACTGTCGGCTCCATGCTTTGTTCACTGCTGGCACACACTGGCTGTGCAACTTCAATTGACTATAACTTTCTCACCCTTGCACATCTGCTTATGCACTCATAGACTAAGCATGAGTATAGTCTAATACACTTAACTTCCAAGGTGCATACCATAATTCATTCGTACACATCTGCGCTGATGCTCTAAGCTGCAGGAACTCTGTACACTATCCAGTCTTCAACACTTAACCGAATTCTGATCTTTACATCAAGTGCGCTGACTCCAAACTGCTATATGACTTTGTTTCCATAATGACAACACTATATCTAGTCATATACTTTAGTATAAAAAACTTTCAAACAATCTCCCCCTTTGTCATTGATGGCAATAAAGGAATATGGCCAAGTTGCTAACTGTCCCTTAACACAAATTTTTTTTGTCTTCTATACATTTTTTATACATAATATGATATATCCCTATACATGTTATACACCATATTCTATACACAACTCCCCCTTTGACATTAATGAAAAAGGTGTACCAAAAAAATGTATCTACACATACTTAATTAGGGAAAACATCCGGATATGCTATCTTGAGGTTCTGGATCTCCTTCTTCCAAAAAGTTATCAAAGAGTTAACTATCTGGAGATGGGTGCATAAAGCATATTGAAGCTTCTCCATCTTCTTCAAATCTATCCTCGGACCTTGATCATAGGTTACCATTGTGTCATTAATCTCTTTTATGTTTTGATTGAGAATGTCTAGTGAGGGTGCAAGAGCATTCCTCAACTGAGTCTATATAGACCTTATCTTTGCCATCTCTTTCTCTACCTTCTCAATTTTGTCCAACTAACCTTGGTAGACATTGTTACACATGTTCACATCAGTGGATGTGTCTTTCACTAAAGTCTTCACTTGCTCAATCATAGCTTCAACCTCTTGTATTGTCTTAAGATGGGCATCAGTAAGCTTATCCTAATCCATGCAGTCTGCAGTGAATTTCCTTCCTTGATCAACAAATTCTTTTAAGGATGCTTGTCCTGTCTTGAGTGAATTTAGATCTAGGGCAAAGTTGCTCATCAACTCATTCAATCTCTTCTTCAGGTACTTCTCTTCTACAACTTTGGATGCAGATTCTTCAAGGCTTGAAAAATTACTTTTGAATTGTGAGATAACTATACTCACATCATCAACTGAGTGTACCTTATTTACTTTCATGTCCGCAGAAAAATAACTATTCAGTATGTTCACTGATTCCACAAGGAGAGGATTTCTCATTACTTGTTTCTCCTTTTCCTTCTCCATAGCTAGGATGTTGAACTTAATCAGGTCTTCTTGTCTCCATGAGTCCAAACTAGATGTGTCAGGTGTCAAACTTGACAACAATGCTGAGGAGGGAGTGCTATCCATCACTTCTAGTTTTACCTTGGCTAGTTCAACAGAAGTTTCATCTTTCTCTTGTTCTTTTTCTTCCATCTTATCTTCTTCTTTCTTATCTTCTTCTTCCATTTTCTCTTCTTCTTTCTTATCTTCTTCTTCCATTTTCTCTTCTTCTTTCTCATCTGATATATTTTCAATTAATACCTCTTCTTGATGAGTGGGAGGTGTACTATTGCATAAGATCTCAACTTCTTGTGTGCTCACAAAAGCTTCCTCAAACTTATCTAAGTCTGTGTCAGTGGCTGCCATGGCTATCTCCACATTATCAACGATAAAGGTGTTGTCCTTCAGTGATTTTGATATGGGCACAGACTTGTCTGCCTCTGATTGTACTTCCACTACAAGCGCTAGATCCTGAGGACCTGTAGATTATTCCTTGATGGTTTCTACTGCTTTGTCTTGCTTAAGGTACTTGAGAGATGGGCATAGACATAGGTTTCATGCGCTATTCTAAGAATACCTTCTCAAAGGCCTTCTCTTTTTCCTTAGAGATTAGCTCATAGTCTTTGTTCATGAGGTGTAGTGTTCTCATCTCTGACCTTAAGTGCGGCTTCACAAAATTCAACAATACTGACTTTTCTTCAATAGAACATACTGGAAGAGTGGAATCAAGAATTTGTTCCCTTATTCTAAAGTCTTCTTCAGTGGCTTGTCTCTTCAAGGTATCCATTATCTCCCATACTTTATTTGAAATTGTTGTTTTAATTTCAAGAACTGTCTTCTTGAACTTTATCATATGTTTAACAATCATATCATGTATTTCTGATTTGTCAATCTCACTGTATGATTCATAAAATTTCCCTACTTGATCAATTTTTTCCTCATCAACAATTCTTGTGCTTAATACTTTGAGGCTTGGTCAGAATCCTACCGTAGGAGGTGCTTGAATGTTTTTCTTGTTCCTTGTAGCTCGCAAGGATGGATGACTAGTGTTGGTTTCTTTCTTCCTTTTGATTATTGGCTTATACTCTGGAGGAGCATCAGAATCACTAGTTTCTTTGGGCATAGAAGGAGTGTCATTAGTTATATCTTTCTAACTGTCATCTTTTTCAATTTTTATCTTCTTCATCTTAGGATCTTCTCATTCTTCTTCTGTTGTTGCGCTTTTCATTTCCAAAGCAATCTTCTATTCTCTTGCCTTGTCAAGGTCTACTTGGGACACACCATGTATTCTCAAGATTTCTGATGTGACTTTAGCAACCTTCCTTTTTGTTGCTGCATTGTTTAGCTTAGCATCTACTTCTCTAGTTTTCTCCTCATATGTTCCCCACCTAGGTTCATTAGGATATTTGAGGGCTGAAAGTAGTTCTTGCGCATATGCTTCAAGGACCTGTTCCTCAACCTCATAACCAAGTGGATGAATCCACTTAGTTCTTGGGTCAATAGCTTCCATACAAGTTGTATCTGTCTCCACCATAAAACAAATTGTATCCTTGTATTTTTCCACAATGCTCTTTGGAATCCTGTATCTCATTTGCATCTTGACTCTAAAGGTTATATAATCCCTTAATGTGCTTTCAATGGATGCTTTGTTGGATATCTAAGGCATGGTTGGAATGGACTTGTCCAAATACAAATCTGATATCTTCCCAACAATATGAAGGTGCATGTAGATGATTAATGACTGAAACTTGAATATCTTTGTCTTGTCATGTTTGATAGCCTTGATGTTATCAATCAATTGTGCGTGCAAGATCTCACACAAGTTAAATTCCCCATCTTCCTTCACAAGTCTGATGGCTACTAGAATAGTGCCCACAGACACACTATTCACCCTGTTGGTGTGATGAAACTTGTATCCCAGTATCATTGACATCAATTTGATGTCTTCTTGCTTAATAGGCTCGATTGTCATACCGCGCCTATTGCTCCTTGAATTACATGTTTGCTCGACTATCTTCCTAACATCCTTGCCCACAGGAAGGACAACACTTGTTATAGAAAGGTCTATCATCTCATGTATCAAGTCATTGGTGATTCTAATTGGTACATCACCAATCCAAAATAAATCATCATGAATTTTTCTCAATAAAATCTTTATCCATTCTGTCTCATAGAATTCATATGTCGTAGCATACTCAACTAAAGGGTGATCATTCCATTTAGCATATTCATCCATGAATGTTTTGTCTAGTTTCAACATGGTGTCCATGTGTGCTCTTAGCCTATCTAATCCAACTGGTTCCTTCTTACAGTAGATATATGCCCTAATGTCTTCCACATGCATGATGCCCATAGGCATGTGAGAGAAAGCTCCCTCTAAATCATCTAGAGTTGATTTAAATGGATGTTTCTTGAAAACATATCTCTTCTTCTTAGCGACATCATAAACAATGGGAATGGCTATGAATTACTTGTAAATGCTTTCCAACTGAACTCTGAGATAATCTGAAGGCTTCTAAATTGGTGCAACGAGCTAGGGTTTTTGCAACCGACCAAATGAACTAAAAACACTAATAGATCAATCTCCAAGTCTTCACAACAACTTCCAAGGCTCTTTCTTCTCTTCAATCACTCTGAATTTGAATGCAATGAGTGATTAAACAACTTTTGGTATACTTAAAAGTGAAAATTCTACCATTAATGCAAGTCGCATAAACTAGGATGTCACTTCAAAATTTCCAACTCGAGTTCTGTTCACAATCAGCATGTGCACTCTTGCACATAGGTACCTTTATATTCCAAAAGCTTAAGTCCAAAGGTGAATACTCTGAGGATGAGTATACCAGCAACGCAGGGGTCTAGAGCTAAATTAGCTCCCCCTATGACCCTAAGGGCCATTCATTCAGATGTAGAGGGTGTGTCCACTATATATGCATCCAATACATTCTCATCAGTCTTGTCCTTCTTTTTCTCTGACCAAATCATGCTTGCATCATCTGAGGCTTTGACAAAATTAACTTCTCCTACGGGATCCAAAACTAGTTCTTCATCCTTTTTAGGGCTTCCCTGACCTTGTGTCCTTGATCTACAGAACCTTGAGATATGTCTAGCCTTGTTACAAGAGTGAAAAATGACTGGAGGTCTTATATTCCTCAGTGCATTGACATGAGTCACCATTCTACATTGTTTTGTTGTGTGACCATTATATTTTCATATCTGGCATGTAACATTCTGAGAACTTCTTACATTTGTCTGATTCTGATTTCTCTGATCTTGTTGAATCCTGTTCTTCTTGCTAGTCTTGCAATTCATAGCTCTATGACTGAATTTATTGCATGAATAACAGTAACCATTAAAAGGTCTTACCTCTATACAGTTCCTTGCAATGTGTCCATGCTTGTTACATGCAAAACAAGTGTGTTCTACTTTCTTGTGCTCATTCTTAGGTGGTCCACCATTATCTTTGGTTTGATCTTCAGTCTTTTTAGCATCAATAGAGTCCTTTTGTGAATCCTTTCTTGCTTGCATATTGTCCATCTGATTTTGTGCTTCATTGTATCCAATACAACTGGTGTCTGCTTTGGCTCTTCTTGCATACAACTAAGATTCTATCAAATCAGAACTGGTGTGTAATTTGTCAATATGATTCTTTGCATCTTTCAATTTAGACTCCAAGCTTTCTTTGCTATTCCTTAGCTCCAATATTTCCATGTTTGCTTGCCTTAGTTCTTCATTCAGCTGAAGGTTCTCTTTGATCTATTCATCATAGACTTCCTAATTGTTAGTCAGCTTATCATCAAACTCTTCAAGTTATTCTTTTAAGGATTTGTTTTCTTCATTGAGCTTTTTGACCATTGTCCCTAGATCACTGGTAGAGCATTCTTTCAAATCTTTCCTTAGCTTTTTGATGACTAATTGAGCATCCCTGAGTTTATCATTTAGTTCTTTAGATTCTCTTTCTGACTTGTCCAGGTCTTCAAGAGTAGCTTCAAGATTTCTTTTTAGATGTTTCATTTCTGCTTTGTCCATGATCTCCTCAAGTGGTTAAACTTCTATGCTGAGTACTAGAGCTCTGATACCAATTTTTAGGAATGGGAACACTAAGAGGGGGGGGGGGGTGAATTAGTGTTCACTATATTTTAACTTTTCCCTTTAATCTTTATGCTGAACTTAAATGCTTAAGTACTAAAATAAACATTCACATAAATATGAAACATGAAATCAACACATGACACCAATATGATTGCAGGGAAACCCAAATAGGTAAAAACCTCGGTGGGAATTGACACCCACTAATATTTTGCACTAGTGTTTTGTGATCCTTGTTAGAAGATCCTTTACCCTATTAGGAGTAGATTTACAATGCTTTAAGTACAGTAGACCTTGTTAAGGGTCAGACCCTATTAGGAGTATTTTACAATCATCCCTATTAGGGGAGAGGACACATTGTCCAAGATCTCACTACTCAAGTGGTGAAGGCTACAACCTTCTGATCTTAGATACACACTATATCTGCATGATGAACTGTCACTGTGACACTGCTTGTCAGATCAGTTCCTTTGATGCGCTGATGCTTTAACCTCTAGCAAATCTCTAATACGTCTTCTAGTGTCTTCACACACTTCTACTCTACTTATTATAACTCTGTCTCAACTTCCATATTGAATACAATGGGCACACCTTATATTTATATGCTCATACAAAATACACAATTAGGTCGACCCTATAACTAATTACAAACAACACTTCCAAATGAATTGGCTTAAGTGTGCTTATAATTATACATATAAACATGCCGACAACCTAAATACAATGGGTGCATAGCCTTTACAACATTACATTATAATTGCAAACCAAAATGCTAACTGTCGGCTCCATGCTTTGTTCATTGTTGGCACACACTGGTTGTGCAACTTCAACTAACTGTAACTTTCTCATCCTTACACATCTACTTATGTGCTCATATACTAAGCATGAGTATACTCTAACAAACTTAACTTCCAAGGCACATACCATAATTCATCCATACACATGTGCGTTGATGCTCTGAGTTGCAGGAACTCTGTACATTGTCCAGTCTTCAACACTTAACTAAATTCTGATCTTTACATCAAGTGCACTGACTCCAAACTATTGTATGACTTTGTTTCCATAATGAAAACACTATATCTAGTCATATAATTTAGTAAAGACAAATTTCCAACAATATCTAATGAACAAAGTTGTCATCACAGGCAGGTTAGCAAGATGGCTTCTTCTTTTGCAAGAATTTGATATAACCATTATTGACAAGCCAGGGAAGGAAAATGTAGTGGCTGACTATTTATCTAGAATTTAGAATGCTGACTTAGATGCTACTATGGTTGATGATACATTCCCTGATGAACACTTGTTTCATATTGCTGCCAAAAATCCATGGTGTGCTGATATAGCTAATTACCTTGCAGCTAACAAAATGCCCCCACGGTCTCTCCAAAGGATAGACGAATACATGTTGAGAAAAGTTTCCAATACTCCTGGATTGACAACACCTTATTTTATACTGGTCCATACCAAATCATGAGAAGGTGTGTGTGAGAGGATGAGACATATGATATTCTCCACGCTTGTCATAATGAGCCACGTGGAGGCCACTTTATAGCCAAGAGGATAGCTCTGAAGATCCTAACAACAAGTTACTACTGGCCAACACTTCACAAGGATGAAACCAACTATACAAGAAAATGTGACAAATGCTAGAGAATGGGTCATCCCACAAAATCAGATGAAATGCCCTTAAACTCACAAGTGGTGGTAACACCATTTGACAAATGGGGTATGGATTTCATTGGTCCAATAGATCCTCCTTCAAACAAGAAATCCTACATACTGGTATACATAGATTATCTGACCAAATGGGTGGAAGTAAAAGCCAAGTAGCATGCACAAGATCAAAAGGTAGCAAAATTTTTATATGAGGATATCTTCACCCACTATGGAGTGCCAAGAGAACTTGTAACTGACCAGGGAGCATAGTTTACATCCAATCTGATAACTGAACTCATGTAGGAATACAATATTAGGCACTGAAAGTCCATTCCTTACCATCGTCAAGACAATGGTCAAGCAGAGGTCACAAGTAGATAAATTTAAGCCATCTTAACAAAAAATAGTTCACTTGCACCGACAAGATTGGAGCAACTGACTCACAGAAGCAGTTTGGGCCTACTGCACAACCTGGAAGACAACCATAGGATTCACTATGTTTGAATTAGTATATGGGAAGGTGGAAATGTTACCATGAATTTGAGCACAAGACATTGCATACATCACAAGAATTAAACATCAATCTTCCTGTAGTGTATAAAGAACGCCTTCTACACCTCAATTCCTTAGATAAAATGCATAAATCCGCATTAGAGTGCATAGAGATGGTACAAAAACAATAGAAGAGGTGGCAAGATTCCCATATTAAGAGCGAACAGTTTTACATGGGAGATTGGGCATGATTGTATGATTCCAGATTTAAAGAAATTCTAGGCAAGCTATAGATCATATGGCTAGGACCTTATTCAATTGAATACATCTTTGACAAAAAAGCAGTCTAGTTGACCACAATATATCCAGTCCAATTCAAATTACTTGTCAATAGACATTAGCTACGCTTGTATCATCAACCCCAGACAAAGGAGGACTTCCTGCAACAATTCCTCAATAACACTTCAACAATGCAATAGGTAACACTTCCTGTAGCAGAAGGTGAAAACCTTCTTCCTACAGCTTCAATATAGCATGCCTTCAAAGTCTGACCATAATAAAACTTCATGTCACATGAAGTCCAATTCTCCATTCACTTTTCCCCATTCTTCTTTCCAACCCATTTCATTTCTCTCTCTTCCATCCACCCACCATCCACACCATTCACTTTTTCTATTTCTATGTTTTCAATAAGAGCCACGTCAGCTAACACATGCAACTGCCAACATCATTTCACTCTCACCACCTTTTATTTCATGCATACGTTAACCAACTACCAGGTACAAATTTTTAAATCTCTACCCACTTTTAGCACATAGATTTTAGTAATTATATTTAGTACTGCAGTAAAAGTATAATTATGGCATTACGCTAGTTCCCCATTCTATACCGAATGTGCCAAGTGTGGACACTTGTTATTGTTTCATAGGGGGCAGGGGAAGTGTATTAAGTTCTAATGTCATTTCTAAGTTATCCTTGTCACTTCCTTGTCATTTCAAAGCTGTACTTAGGCCTTGTTTCATTAAGTTCCTTTATTCTCACACATTTGTCGTATAATAAATCCCAAATATTTGCCAATTTTCTGAAGTTGATGTGACTTGAAAAATATTATAATTAAACTATGTGAAAACTCACAGTTAAAGTTATAATTTCCTTTGTTAAAATGTCATTATTATAGTTTCATCCTAAAAACAACATAGGAATTGCAAGAGAAAGGTCTGTGTTTTCAAGAAGAGCATTTGAAATTCAAGAAGAGAATAAGGTATTTGAAGAACAAGAGGGATTGAAAGATTAACAAGCTACAGTGAGTAGAAATTTGGAGGTAGAATATTGGAAACAAATGGGTGGACAGCTGCAGAGACATGAGCCAGTGCATCATGGCCTTTTGCTTACAAACATTGAAGTAGTTAGGAGGTTTAATGCATGTGGTTGGTTGGGTTATTTCCTGCAATTATTAGATTTTAATGAAGAGGTAGCAGTTGAGTTTATGAATACTTTTGAGGAAGGGCATTCGACCGTATGAGCTTTAATGGTTTTCATGACAAAAGAAAGAATAGCAGAGGTAACTGGGTTACCAGCATTTGGGGAACATTACCCCAATGAACATGACGCTAGGTCACCATGAGCCCATTTTTCCCTTCCAAGTGATCCTCATTTGGAGATTAGCAAGAAAGGGTGCAAACAAATGTCTCTTCCTCCATCATACAATGAGCTAGAAATGCATATTATCAGGTACCTAACATGTGAGGGAAGATTTTCAAATTTGCATGCTCATCATTTTAAGATACTTAGCTGCATAAGGCATAGTCTCCCAATAAATGTCCCTAATTTCTTCTATAATATGCTAAGTATTAGCGTTGAGGAGACTCAAAAAGGGAATACAAATTCTATCACCCACCATGCCCTAATTAAGTTGCTAGTCACAAAATCCCTTAGGGATGTCTCTCCCTTAGCATGGTCAGAATTTGTCTAGCATCAAACACTGCAACCTCAGGTTGACCTTGTTGAGCAACCCCTTGAAAATAATGCAGAACATTCTGAGCCTGTTGTGGAAACAACTACACAAGAAAAAGAACCGAAATTACTTCAAGAAAATAGGCCTTCACCTGTTCTAGAAAGTAATGTTCCTACCTCTTCCACAAGGGAAGGAAAATGGAAAATTGGAGAAGAAACCCCTAATCTTGAGAATGAAGTTAAAAACCTTGTAGTTCTGAAAAGTAAAAGAAAAAGGTCGAATCTTGTAGCGTCTGTTCCTATAGCATAAAGGCCAAAAATAACCCTCTCAAAAAGAAGATTGTAGAGTTTGTGAAAACAATTGTGCGGAGAAGTCCTTGGATGCGAGGACAAGTATCTCAGAAAACCCAAGTGTTCCATTAGAAAAACCTGCCATAGAGCCTTATGTTGAGTATATCTATGACAATTCCCCTAAACAAACAGAAGTGCCTTCATTGCCTCGAAATCTGCAAGAACCTTGTGGTAATATATCACATGATGATCTGGGTGCACCTGAGGAAAACCCTAATGTAGCACAAGAAAACATTGCTGAAGATGTCCAGTTGACTCCTCCACCAAACCTTGTTTATTCCCATATGTCTATTGTACCTTACAAAGCAACATGGTTTACTAAATATTTTGAACAAGCTTCTAAGGAAAAGAGAAAACAGAGCACCTAGTTGCAAGAATTTGGCCCTCCAACAATACAATCTATCCTCTTCAGTATATATAACCAGTTTGTGGAAATAAGAAAGAAAAAGAATGCAGAAAGAGATAGATGAGCAACAAGAGGAGATAGAAGTTCTTAAGGAACAGGTGAAGAAGTAGAAGAAACAAATGCATCATGCTCTCAAACTAGCTGATCAGGTTATAACTTGTAGACCACCTCCCAGAGTTTATGCCATCTGTTTGAAAGAACAATTCCTCCTATTTTAGCTAATGATGACTATGAAGGATATAGACTGTGAGTTTAAATTAGCTCAAGAATTTTATGGATTATACCAGACCCTTCCTTCATGGCAACATAACTTACTCTGTGAGCTCTATTTGCATAATTTTGTCATTCCTCACGAAATTGAATGGAACCCTTTTCTTTACATAGGAGATATCCTTTTGAGAGCCCCAATGTCATGGATGCACAATGACCAAAATTATGACAGGCAGCTAAATAACTATAGAGCCCTAGAAAAGTCTGAACTATTACCCATAAGAGTTGAATCAAGCAAACCTGATGTCCTCCTAAGAGATTGGCTTAACTTAACCTATGGAAGGTCGAAACCTGAAATCATAGAAAAGGTCTTTGCACTCAGAGATAGGGTTTACAGTGAGTATCAAGGGTTACCCTATTTTTCATTTCAAAGAGCTCTTGCCAAGGTAAGAAGTAGATGGAATAGGCTACTAGAGGCCTTTAATAAATCTGAGCCACATAGCCTAATAAATTTTGAGGTAGTTGCGAATAGAGCAACCAGGTACATGCAGCTAGGATGATAATATGGAAGAGAATTGTGGATTCCCCTCTCTTTCCAACCACCAATGCTCTTATGGCCACTGTATGATATCAACGCTACTAGAATAGACCATCTACAAGAAGAACATCGTACAGATTACTGGGTGAGGACAAGAGGATTCTATTATACTTTTAAGAGTGGGAAGAAGGGAAAGACAAGTGTTGGTGATTTTAGATCTATAGCCAGGAAGTGTAATGTTTGAGGACAAGCATTATGCTTGTTGGGGGGAAGATGATGAGACAATTTATTGTCTCTATTTTGTGATAATCTTTATGTTTTATTAAAACATTTCCAAGACATTCATGAACCTATAACTATTTGAACTTGTGATAAGTACAGTTAGAACCACCAAGATTATGGGTAGTTAGATATGACATGTTTTGCTGAATATTATATATAAATTGTAGTACTTCATATAGCTACTTTAATCTGTGTTCTAATATTTGGGTAAGAATTGACTAGTTGACTTGTATACATACCGCATGCTACTAACTTTCCAGGAAAACAAGGAATAGCTGGAGAGTGGATTGACCGCATTAAAGAAGAGGCATTGAAGTTCCAGCTACGATGGAGAAAGCCATCACAACACGAAAGATCATGCCGCTACTAGGGAGGAGCCATCATTCTAGAGGATATAGGAAATAACTCTGCTATATTTCCTCAGTGCTCATTATTCTGTTAAAATAGTTATCTAGACATTATTGTACTCTATTGTGGTTGTTATATTTCCTTCTTCTATGGTGAGACTTAGTCAGAGCTTACTTTCATGCTTTCAATAAGCATAAATACTCTATATAAAGGGATTTGATTGGTTTAGTTGTGTAATGAGAAAATATATACGAATGTTGTGTTTAGCGTAGCAGAGCTACTCTTTCTATTTTCATGTATTGTTCCATTACTATGTAATCAGTTTATGAGAATATAATGAAAGAGTGATTTTGAAGCATCTTCTGTGTTAGTAGTTAGCAGAAGCCAACCAAGGGGGCCCACTTGGGAGGTGGAGTAGATTAGGATAGAGTAGATTTTCTTTCTATATTTCCCGTGCTTTCAAGTAGAAGTTACTATTTTACTCCTGCAACATTATTACTGTGAATGTTCCTGCAACACTTGCAGAGATAGGCATAGTGAACGCTTTGAGTTGCTAAAACACACTTGGGTTAAGTTTACAAGATTCAATAGTAATTTCATTAAGTAGTTAAGTGTGCTTACTTTCCTACAACAATAGCATAGGTTTCTTTCATGCACTTCATCTTCCTGCAACATAGGTAGTATGACTCTTTGAGGGATTTAGTGCACAAACCTTGTTGTCCCATTTCAAGTATACATCCTTGGGTTGACAAACTAAATGAATTTCATGATGGGAAAAGTAATCCTTAGTATGAATACATTATTCCTAAGAGAGACAATGACATGATTATCATTACCTATTGTGAGACTGTTCATTTTTGGCACCACTGTCGGGGATGGTGTCAAACTGAGAACCTTAATGAGTCATTCATTTTTAAGATAGTTTTATATTCTTAGTCACTAGTTAGTAGTTGTGAGCTTGCTTCACAAGTTCATTAGCTCACTTGCATGCATCAAAGAAGGTGAGATGTTCATGGCAGATTTCTCCCAAAAGAACTTGTTAAAATGAAAGAAGAATTTGAAGAAATTGAGTTACCATTTCTTGACACAAGTCTTGAGTTTGCTGCATCATCTTCAACAGAAGGAGATCCTTTTGATCCATTTGACCTTCTCCCTTTTGCATAGATATTAGCCAGTTTCCTTGATAGCTCTAATTCATGACCATCTGTTGGCCAAAACCTTTTGGTTAATAATACCTACCAGTCACAGTTTCATTACCCAACACCTCCAGTAATGGCAGCTCCTACCTTTCCATTTCCTATTCCAAGCCTTATCAACAATCCTAATCTCAAGAACATACTTGCTTTGACCCTTCCAAAGTTCTATGGCCTTATTACTGAGGACCCTGACACCTTTTTATTCAAATTTGACATTTTGTGTCGAAGTTTTGACTATAATACTGATAGTCATAAACTCAAGTTTATCCCAACAACATTGAAGGAGTCAGCTCTCAGATGGTTCAAGGGCTTAGGAGCAAATGTAGTAACTGATTGGGATGGGATGAGAGATTTGTTTTTACATAAATATAAGGAATACTGCAAAGGAGGTGATTTAAGAGGATATGACATCTTTTGAATGTCACATAAAGAAGATTCGACCCTGGAGGACTACATATCACACTTCTTATACAATCTACAGAAGAATCCTCAACATGCACTGTAGGAGGATTCACAAAACTTAATCTTTTTGAGAGGAGTGAATGATAAATGTTTGGAAGAATTGGACCTTATGGCTAGAGGAGATGTATCTCAATCTTCTTGGGATGATCTCAAGAAGATTTGTTTGGATTATTCCATAGTAGCAGTAAAGAAGGGCAGAGGATTCCATCCAACACTTGCAAAAGGAAGTAGCTTTGGCATTTCCAAGATAGAAATCTCAAACCTGTTGTTAGACTTCAAGTAGGACATCATTAATGATGTTGCTACACACTTAGACATGATGACTGCCAAGAAGAAGCATACAAACGTGGAGGCACAACTCACTAAATACTGTCCCCATTGCCGCAAGCAAAAGAAGGATTGTCAATGCAAGTTGATTGCGAACCTGGAGAATAAGCACCTTCCAATTGAGTATTTAAAGATAGAAGGAGAGGACGAGCAAGTATTCTTTGTTGCTCAATGTCAGCCACGAGACAAGGTATGCCTCAAGATCCTTTACAAATTTCAAATCCTTATAATAATCAGTGGCAAAATCAGAATGTCCAAAACCCTCCTCAGTATACTCAATCTACTTGGAATAATAATTGGCCCAACAATCAACATAATCAATGGTTTAATCCACAACAACCCCAATGGCCACAACCTCCAAATCAATGGCAATCATCACAAGGAAATTTGAAACCCAATAACCAATGGAGAGGACCTCAACAATGGCCTAATCCGAATCCTGGGTATCCACCTTTGCCACCTCCAGTTAATCCACCTGCAATTATGTCACCTTCTACAAATACAGGTCCTCAAAAGCAGACACATTTATCTTCTCAGCCGTAATTGAGTCCAAATAGTCAACCACAACAGCAGAAAATGTATGCTACTGATGCTCAAGAGTAACATTCTTATGCACTCAACATAGCCGATATACACCTAAGATCAGGTACTACTTTGCCTGCACTTGAACCCCCTCTCATCACGGAAGTGCCAAACCTTCCTGCAATATTAGTACCACTTCCAAAGAATGCTTTGCTGAATACAGTTCCCCCAACTAATGTCACCAATCTAGCTAATGTTTAGACATCAGTAAAACCTCCTTTTCCTTAGAGGCTTAGCCTGGACAAACCTATACCCAAAAAAGACCAACCGTTTGATATCCTTGACCAGCTAAAAAGTATGCATGTCTAGATTCCTTTGTTTCAAGCCATTAAAGATGTTCCTATCTATGGAAAAGCAATTAAGGAAGCTTGTCTCAAAAATCCTAGACGAAAGAAAAAGGATCCCATAATAGTTCATGTTATAGGACAGCTAGCTGATATTATGTCGGGAAAGCTTGTAATTCCAATGTATTCTGATCCTGGGAGCCCAGTTGTCACTATCATCATTAATGACCAGTCTGTGAAAAATGCTTTAATAGACTTAGGTGCTTCCATTAATGTAATGACTAAGGATACCATGAATAAACTGAGTATAGAAGGATTGCGAACCACTCCAACAATCTTGCATCTTGTAGATAGTTCTACTGTCACTCTTGATGGGATGATAGAAGACATAATAGTTACCTTAGACATAAGTGTATAATGAGTAGAGATTTCAAGTTGTCAGAAGAAGGTGAATTTAGGGACTACACTAATCTCTATGAAAATTACAAAAAGAGGCATATGGATTATATGCCAAGAAACTCTCGGCTGTGTATTTTAGTAACAGAATGGGAAATGGAAGCATGTAGAATGTAGATATAAATATCCTTGGAAAGAATGTGAAGAATCAAAATTATAATGTGACGAATTAGGACACAAATCCTTTGAGCCATCTAGAAATGATGATAGGTTGAACATCCATAACCTATAGATGCTCTACACATGGAGAGAAAATATAGATTGCTAACCTGTCACATCACGACTTATTTTTCTCAAATACATTTCCAAATATGTGTCTAAAGTTGAAATAAGTCAGATATTTTTGTTAATATGTTGGTAAGGATTTGTTCAGATGCAAAAATAGAAGCCCACATCATAAAAGCGTACTAAAAGTTTATGGACGAGATCATCACAGAAAGAGATATAAGTGCACAAGAAACATGCCATATGCTACAAAATTTACCTCTTGTGATTTGCGATTGCTTTAATTTATATCACTAAATGTGGGTAAAAAAGTGTTCCACTACCTAAAACAAATACTCAATGGAAATGAGATACAATCTACCTACATAAATCCTACTTGCATCGTCCACCTCACTTAGAATTGGTTACACTAATTGAATCAGCAAGATCCTCCATGTATGTTGTCGGTTGCAAATGACGCAAATTGTGATATAGAAAATAAAAAGCAATGGTCCAAGTCTTTCCAAGGTTTTATGTCATTCAAAAAGAAGACTCTAAAATTTTTGAGGCATTCTATTGGAGCAAGCTGCTTCTATACAAACATTTATGAGAAATAGAAATAAATATATGCCTAAACAAAGAAGAAATGATTAGTAATTGGAAATAATTGAATACACAAAAATATAATTTATGATATGTTGATCGTGCATATCAACTTGAAGATGTCTTTGAAGAGAAGAATGCTTCTAATGGGGAGATGGATATACAAGACACTATACACATGAATGAGTGAAAGTTATTGTCTCAAATGAGACTTGCTAATAGTACCCACTTAAACTTGACATGTTGGGCAAGTGTGATTTTGAGAACAATAATAGATGGGAATAACACAACATTCCTTCACATTTGCATGAAGTTATAGTTCAATTTGTACAAAGAAACAAGATGTATGAACAAGACATTCACCCCCCCAAAACTTGTACAACCAAAACTACAGGTTATCGCCTAAAAAATACTTGGTACTTTGTCTCATTACAAACCACTCCATAGCTAATTGCTCATCACAACCTTTGTACATGGTCATACGAGGAACAACATGAACTAGAAAATCTTATCTAATTAGTTGCATACGAAATGCATTGCAAAACTACATACTAGAAAGAGTAAATCCAATCCTTGTACTCGCTCCAATAGGAATCACAACATTCAATATAAAAGCATCAACCATACATGCAACCCTCAAGATTCCAATTAAAGAAATATAACCACTACAGGGACAAACATTGATAACATTCCAAGAAGACATGAAAAATATACAATACATTATGATCGATGACATGAGTTTCATAGGCCCAAAACTACTATTAAAAATTGATAGTAGGTTATGTGAAGCAATACCCCAATGACAACACATTTCCTTTGGTGGCCTATCTATAATTCTAATAAGAGACCTTCCTAACTTCCAATTGTTATGGATAAACCTATCTATGCATCACACACAATTGCAAGAAATATATGGTACAAATTTAATACAGTTGTAACATTACAAACAATTTTTAGACATGACGATGCTGATCTAATTCAAATACAATTTTTTCAAACATTACAAAACATGCGCAATGCAAAATCGACAACACATGATTGTAAGATGTTAATGAATCACACAAATAAGCAACTAACATCAATTGAATAAGAAGCGTTTGACTAAGCAATACATTTGTTTACTACAAATAAACTAGTAGAATTCCACAACAAAAAAATGCTAAAACAACTGAATGTATATATTACACTTTGTGTTACACTCAATACACAACTTAAATATGTGGAAGTTGATCACGATGACCACATTTTCCAAGATGTCTTATTATGTAGACTTCAACATGTCATGCTTACAACAAACCTATGGATCAAAGCTAGCCTTGTCAATGGATCTCTTGGAGGGGTGAAAGATATTGTGTATCCCTTAGGCTCTAAGCCCCCCAAAAAGTCAACATATGTTATAATTGAATTTGATAGTTACAATGGTCCAGCTTGGGATGAGGGAAACCCAAAAACTATTCCAATACAACTCATAACTCGAGGTAGGGGAACACAAATACCACTAACCACGACATAGGCTATCACTATACACAAATCACAAGGTTTGGCACTAGATAAAACCACAATTGATATAGGTAGAACTGAAAGACAAGGCCCCACCTTTACAATAATCTCCAAAGTCAAATACCTACAGGGCCTTTGTACAAAGCCTGCCTTCTCTTTTGAACCCTTTTGCAAAATGCAAAAGAATCCATACAACATTATTAGAAAGAAAGAATAAGCTCACCTGCAATTGTTCTTGCACAAAGCTCAAGTATGTGAAGTTACTTGTACCCCTGCTTTTTAAGTATTGCAATTTTTTTTTTCCTTCTTTCATTTCATGGAATCTTTTTTTTGCTTATCAATTATACCATTTTTCTCTTCTACAGGTTCACACTTGCTGATCACACAGATGATACAAAGAAGAATTATATTTACAAATACAACTTTTTTTAATGTCATTCCATGCATTTCAATGCCAAGGTTTTTTTATGATGACCTACATAGAATACAAAAGGGCACTACTATAATTTTGATTCCTTCAAAAAGAAAATTATTATGTACAAGCCGACCTCCTACAATGCTACGTGTTTGCAGGGCGTCAATTTGAAACTCTTTCTTCTATTATCTAAATCTTCATTTATACTTTCAAATCAAAAACCTATAGACCTATCCCTTGCCCCTCCTTTGAGTACAAGTGCTAATATAGATTTTTTCCCTATTTTCATAGAACTATGAAAAAATAAGCACTAGCTCCTTATTAAAAAACCAGCGAAAATTTTAAGTTGCCCTTTTTAATATTTGACATATGATATGATGAAATTCAACAATCGATCGTCTCCGTCCATCTCTTAAAAGTAACACGGCGTTTACGCTTGATTGCATGTTGAGGGTTTCCTCCCGAAATAAACGAATAGCTGTCATACCCAGCGCATCATCTGCACGTTGAAATTTAAAATCCATCAAATCATTTCAATGATTTTTATCTTTGATTTGCTTTTACACAAAACATACAAAACTCTTTTAAAAAGGTGTCAAATTTGTCGTACCAGAAGAAGAGATCGATTTGAATGAGTTACGGTAACTGTTCAGCATATTTTGAGGTAAATCTTGTTGTTTTTGCTTTCTTCGCCATGGGTTTTCAAGGGTTTTGGATATATATTAATAGCTTTTTTTCAAAAGAATTTGTAGATCTTTATTATAGATCTTTGTAATTGATGGAGCAAAGGAGTTTCTAGATTTTTTGTTGTTGAAATTGTGGAATAAGTAGAACCTGTTGGCCCTTTTCACTGTATCTCAGTGCTTTTCCATCTTTATATATTCATTGTAGTTATGGCTCGAGTTTCTGAATGCATTGTATGCAATTTGCAGTTTTCTAGGTTTCCTCTTTTTAAGTTTTTAAACTGTAATTTAAGTTAAAAATAAAAAAGTCATGGTTTATGGGTTTGTTGAGTCAATCTTCATTTATTTATATTTTATAATATCATGAATGGTTCATATAACATTTATTGTATTTATTGCATTCAGTGTATCTAGGTGATGTATGTAAGAATCAAATTTTACTGGAAGTTACAACTTCTCATTTCTAGATATTATGTTTTCACATAACAAAGTTCACTTATTTTGTTATCCCAGTTTGTGAGTGTCATAGAATTTATACGGATAAGCAGGTTTTGAATATGGATGGTGTTATTATTTGTTGTTACATGGACGGTCAATATGTTATTGTCAACATTGTTGGTGCAATAAGTTCTTACTAGATTCTTCCTTCCCATGGGAGATAGATTCTTGTAAATTCTTATTGATAGAACATGAGTTCTGAAAATTATCTTAAATAAAGTAAACAATTATTAAAAAAATATATTATATCCTGATTATTTTTTAAAGATTTTTTTTCAGCCTTAGTTCTGGTTTATGACGCAGCTGTCCTTTCCCAACTCATCTTCAGCCATTGATTGATGTGGAATTATTGGTAGCGTTTGGCATATAAGCCCGAGTATCTCTATTTAGGCAATGCCCGTTGTAGATCAAGAGTATAACATGTAGGTTAAAGATGCTTTAATATGACATTTTTTCTAATGTATGTATGTTTTTCTACTTTAATATGACAGTCTCTTCTAATTAATTTAAAAATTTTGTGCTAGTCAAATATTAAAAAGAGCAACTTAGTTATAGGCTGCTTTAATGACATTTTTTCTAATTTATCTATAATTTTATATGTTAATATTACAGTCTCTTCTAATTATTTTAAAATTTTTAATATATGTTCATTTTCCTGTTACTGGCGAATTGCATAGCACTTTCAATCTGATATGCATTGAGATTGAACTGCACTGTAATCTTAAGGATCATAAATTCAAAATTCTAGATCAGCTTCCCAAATACTTCATTGTTGTTAGTGGTACACTATAACATTGGGACATGTTTGCTAGAGTTCTGTGCCGCCTTACTGCGGGAAGCGTATTTTAAACTGGGTGTTGCTGTTATTAGCATTGCAGTTACACGGCACACCACATCTGGTTGAAGAAGATAATGGGTTTTTCAGCTATTAAGGTTCTTATTTTCCTTATGTTTCCCTTTTTCCCTTATTTAAGATTTTTGAGTGTCAAAAAGTTAAAAATAAGTAAGTTGGAATATATAGGTGGGGATGCGTTTATCTCGAAGATTTAGGGGAAAAGATTAAGGATCAGTTGCTTATTCTCATTTTTAGAGTTTTGCTTCATAATATTGGGGTCACTGGAAACCACGTCAATGCTAGATTTTAGCGTCACTAAAGCTCCCTTTGCTGTTTAAAGAGTGATATAAGGGGATGCGTGCACACGCAGAACCCTCTAAACCCATACAGCAAAATCAACCAATCTCATAAATTGAGTAGAATAGGCATATAAATTCTGAAAATATAAAAGTTTTCTTCTCTCAGCAATACCTGAAATGAGACCGACTCTCTACAAATCTGATGTAACATGAAGTTGCAGCCTTATAAGCTGATAGAAATACATAAAATCTGATATATAATCAGTCCAACAACATTTACAATCATGTAGAATAAGCTATATAAAATCACATTCAAGAGATAACAACAGGTCCTGAATTAGAAAAAGTATCTCAAATTCTCAACACCACATGGGTGCCCAGAATTTGATACTCCACCTTCTTAGGAGTAATTAATGATGTCATAACATGTAACTCCCAAGAGTCCATGTCCAAGTTGACCAAATTGCATATTTTAAATATCAACTTTCTCTGCTACACTTTCTCATCTCCAAAAATGCAATAACATAAAAAATGACCAACTATTAAATGGGATATTTTGACCTAGTATTATAATTTATTATCCACAACAAAAATCAGCAAACTTATAAAATAAAAAATAAAAATACTTTCTTTTTAGTTGATACTGATTACTATTAACTGTAGATGTTCTTGCACCAAAGAGCATTTTGATTCTTAGGCGTCTTAGGAGCGCCAATAAATCTAATCTGGCTTTAGTTCGGTTTTTAGTTTATAGAATGAGAATGTGACTTGTTGGTCCTTGGTAAGTTTCGGGTGAGGTTTTTGGAGTAACTTTAACGTGTTGTGAGATAATCTTGGAATAAATTCTTGGCTTGTAGTGCACCTTTAATCTGATATGCATTGAGAATTTGAGATTGAACTGCACTTTACTCTTAAGGATTATAAATCTAGATCAACCTCCCACATACTCATAGCTATTAGTGGTACATTATAACATTGTGATTGTGAAATGTTTTCTAGAGTTAAGGGCTGCCCTCCTGCAGGAAGCGTATTTTAAACAGGACGTTGGCGATATTAGCATTGCTGTCACAGCACATCTGGTTGGAGAAGATAATGGGCGTTTCAGATATTAATGTTCTCATTTTCCCTTATTTGTTTGTCCTTGGTAAGTTTTGGGTGAGGGTATGGAGTTCCTTTGACATGGTCTGAGATAATCTTGGACTAAATTCTTGGCTTGGGCGCCCCTCTGTGTGCTTTATCTGTTAAAAATAGTCATAATTTCTCTTCTTTGCGTTGACTCATTTCCCACCGCCACTACATAAAATCTGCTCTGTTCTTATCGTGACATGCCTGACAGAAAATCTGATCTGTATTCATCTTATTTTATCTACAGAAAATCTTATCTTAACTTGCCTTGTGTTGCAAGTTTTATAATTATAACTGCCAACGAAGATCAACTTCAAACAAAAATCAGATTTATATGTTGTTTACTCTGCAGGCAATATGATTTTGGAAATCTGATTTGGAAATCAGATTATGTCTTTACTTGCTGTGTCTTTCAAGTCTATCCATTGCCCTCTCTTCACTGACTGCTGCAAGTGACTTGGCTTATAAATACATCTGGGCTGCAACCCATTGGGCAATTCAATGAAAAAGAGATTTGTGATTCGTAGTGAACTCAGTAGAGTTCTATAATTCTGTAACTGTTGCTTTGATCAATAAAACTTGTATTGTATGCTGTAGCATACAGTTATTCATACTCTGTTATTGTTGAATTTATATGCTCTGTTTTTATTTATTTTAGCTGCTCTGTTTTCCCCTGCTTCCTACAGATTGGTATCAGAGCTGAGGTTGAGGATTTTAAGGATGAAGGGTGTTTATCGAAGTCGAAGATTGTTGCTTCAAGAAGCTGTACGTGCTGCCAGGTAGGCGAGTGATTCAAAGATAGTGAAGTGAGTTGAAAGATTGCTCGGAAGAGAGCCTTATATATTTATATATTTTTCATCTGAAGATTACATCCACTTAAAATCTGAAGTAAGATGGCTTCAAATTTCAGCCCTGTCTCAGGTTCCTGTTCTGACTGAGAAAAACCACGATTCTTGGTCTATTAGAATGAGAACATTGCTTCGTGCTAATGGTCTTTGGGGATTTGTGACTGATGGATCTCCAGAGCCTCCTAATCAAGCATTAGAGTTGGCTCTATCAAATGCTGATTGAAATCTATTGAAGGAGAATCGAAAGAAGGATAATAAAGCTCTTGGCCTTTTCACCAAGGCTTAAATGAGACCATATTCCCAAAGGTGTCTAGTGTAGAGTCTTCGAAGAAGGCTTGGGACACGCTTGAAACTTGTTACCAAGGTATATCCAAGGTGAAGAATGTTAAGTTGCAAAATTTGAGGAGAGATTGTGAGAACCTGAAGATGAAAGACAACGAGACTGTGGATGGTTTCATGACACAGGTCATGAATATTGTCAATCAATTAAAACAATACGATGATGACCTCTTAGATAAGAGAGTGATTGAGAAAGTTCTTAGATGTTTACCAAAGAAGTTTGAAACTGTGGTTGTGTCCATAGAAGAGTTTAGGGACATAAGTAAAATGCATATCGATGAACTGACTGGTTCTTTGATTGCACATGAATTAAGGATGACAAGGTATGATGATAATCCATTGGAGAATGTTTTCAAAACTCAACTACAAATTACCAGAGGAAGAGGCAAAGGCCGAGGAAGGTTTAGTAACAATGGAAGAGGAGGAAAAACTGTTAATCAAAGAGACAATAGAACTGATTCGGAATCTAAAGAGAAATTTCTAAGGAGCCCTTCTAACTTGAGGGGGAGTAACAATAGAAATTGGCAACAAGGAAATCATAGGTATGATAAGTCAAAAGTACAATGTTTTTATTGCAAAAAGTATGGTTATTTTTCTAATAAGTGTTGGAAGAAGCAAGCAGGTGTCAGTAAGCAGTCTGCACATATTACAGAGGAATATGAAGATATTTAGAAACCTCTGTTTCTAACCTGTAATGTAACCCAAGAAAGTTCAAATGATGTTTGGTTTTTGGACAACGGTTGTAGCAATCATATGACTGGAAACTGAGAGTTGTTTGCCGGTTTAGACACCAGTATTCAGTCTGAGGTAAAGTTGGGCAATGATTGCAAGGTGAGTGTTAATGGTAAAGGAGTAATTGCAGTGTATACCAAGAGTGGTGAAAGAAGAACAATAGATGATGTTTATTATGTACTTGGTTTGAAATGCAATTTGTTGAACATTAGACAACTAATAGAGAAAAGGTACAGAGTGTTCTTCAAAAATGAGGTATGTACAATTATTGATAAGTATCCAAGCAAGTAGTTGATAGCAAGAGTAAAGATGACTAAGAATAGAATCTTTCCAATCACTATAAGAAATGAACTATCTAACTCTTTGAATGCTTATAAAGTTAAGAGTTTAGATGAATCGTGGTTATGACATTTAAGATATGGCCATTTACACTTTGTTGGTCTATATTTGTTGTAGAAAAAATAGATGGTGAAAGGGTTGCCAAGTATTCAGCAACCGGCAAGCTCATGTGAAAGTTGTGTTGATGTCAGTTTTGTACCACTACATAACGTATAGCAATTGAATACTTGATATAGCATACCAAACACTCAACCCTCTCTTGAAAAGTATATACTCATGAAGAACATGAGATAACTCCAAGGTTCCTTACACCTGTGGATGCTAACTCAGTTATATTAATGTGATTTGCTGGTTAATCACGTAGGCGAGCTTACGTTGTTCACTCAAGGATGTCAAATTCTCGCTGTGATGATGATGGGATTTAGCTTTGTAATGTATACTCAAATGTCTTTCTTTCTTTATATCACTTCCAACTTTGCTCTTCAAACTTCAACTACTAAACTACTTCTTGCTTCTTTACTACTACTCCTATGGAATGGAAAGATTGGCAAATGGACGGAGATCAACCTAATGAAAGCTTGCCAGCGGCGCTACCTCCATAGTTGCAATGATTCAAGGGGAATGAGACTAGATTACCACACAAGGCTTCTTAACAAGCCGCTAAGATGCTAGTGGCGTAGTATATAGATCCCTATCAAACATTTACCAATATCAGCATACAACTAGCCATTTACTTCTACTTTAACAACATGAAATGAAATCCTACTTTAATTTGAGAGATGAGAAGAAACATGCAATACACCAAAATGATCATGTATATCCACCATGCAAACCACAACAATGACTAGAGAACAATTTTGATAGTATTTTGGCAACAATTCTCCAACATAACTCCTTTTACAAATGAGAGCAAATGGCCTTATATAGAGGCTCAAAATTACAACGAGTGGCCAAGATTAAGAGGCAAAATCAAGGGCCAAGATTAAACCTTACAAACCCTAATTAGGGTTACCATCTTTCAACCAATTACATGAGGGCACCAACTTTGTGGGCCAATGAGAAAATTACAATAATCTGTCAACCAATGAGAACATAGGACACTTGGCATGATTTGATTGCATGCACATGAAATTGCCACCTCATCAACCTTATCTTATAAATTTATTTAGTCCTTGAGATGAGGTGAAGCCTCGGATGCTTGAGCTTGTCCTTAGAAACTTTCTCATCACCACCTGAACTTGCTTGTACTTAATGTCCTGACCTTGAAAGGGTGAGGTCTCTATGCACTTGGGGTAATCTTGCCTTGGCCCCGGTGGCTTGCCTGGATGTGAACCTCCTTGCAATTTGAGAGCCTTGCTCTTGGCCACCGCCTTGAAATTAAACTTGACTCTATCAACCTATCTTCTCGCTTTCCACCTTCATTATTCTTGCCTTCTTTAACCTTCATGGCCTTCATGTTCTTCTCTAACTTTCTTACTCGAATTTGACTTGCATGCACCCCCCTCTGCTTCAATACTCTTGGGTTCTAGGGCACCTACCTTGGCCATGTCTCCTCGATTGTTCCACAATCTTCCCATTACTTGATTTGAAATAATCGTTAAGTTCATCAATTGCCTCCTAGTTAATGCCTCCCTCCTTGGCTAACCCTTGAATGCCTCCAACTGTTCAAACTGCCACAACCTCGCCCCTTGGCATAATCATCTGCCTTAACCATAGTGGTGCAATGCATCTCCCCAAAATTGGATTTGGTTCGATTGGCAAAGCATCACCAACAGCATTCCAACCGAATAGAAGAGGTAGGACCCCATGTAGAATTGCCTCTGATTTTGCACTATCCTAAGTTGCAACTCTAAATTCATGCTAATGATCCTAACCCAATCAAACTTTCTTTACCATTCTCAATTCCTTCAAAATAACACATCCAAGGATTAAACTGTGTACCTTGAGCGGAGCCCGTGACTCGGTTAAGAAGCACAATGAGGTCGCCACACTCTGATTTGAAATCTGACTTGGTGAGCCTTGTTGACTTCATGACTGCCTTCTTGCCTTTGTCTAACCAATTCTGCTGTACCATGTCCATTGCTGGGGGTATACTGAACACTTCCTTATACAATTCCACACTTACTGATCTTCTTTGCCATAGAGGATTAGCCTTCTTTCAACCTATCTCTCAATTGTATCATGTCAATGGTACCGATGTTAGTGTCTCAGACTCGCTTCAATTTCGAGAAGAAGGTGGTCTTGGGCATCATATCTTCTTTGTCTCCTATTTTGGTATTAATTCGGTTCTTGCTTGCACTAGCATCCGCCATCCTAAACACTTATTTCTGCCCCTTCTTTTTACAGTGAGGTGGGACTACACTTATCTCTGCCTCTTCTCCTAGGGGTGATCAAACATATTTCTGCCTCGCCAATTCCTGTCACACTACACTTATCTCTACCCCTTCGCCCAGTGAGATGGACTACCACTTATTTCTGCCTCTTCGTTACCTATGAATGGACTACACTTATCTCTCCTCTTCTTTCCTAGGGGTGGGACTACACTTATCTCTCCTTTTCTCCAAATCCTAAACGGAAACTACACTTATATCTCCCAACTTCAAGCCCTAATGAGATGATGAGGTGATGGAATGGATGATGCAAGCAAGAAGGGAAAGAAACCAATCAAGACAATCGAGAAATTTGCTTAATGAGCCAGCGTTCTCTCAATCCTGAAACTTATCTCCAACACCCAAACAAACAACACCAAAAACAAGATAACAATTAAAGAGAATAAGTTAAAGAGAAAAAATTAAACTACTCACTGAATTTGCAAATTTGTCCTCAAAAATATGGCAGGGCTTGCAAGATCTGAAGCTTTTCTTCCTGTCAAACTGTGGTCTCCTTCTCAATTTATAGCCTCTCTAAATAAATCTGCAATCTGGGCACAAACAGTGGTCTAATCCACCAAGAAACGGGTCCTCTTTGTTCAAAATAACAGTCCCTCCTTGCTAATGTTCTGCTCCTAAAGATCAGATCTGGGCCTCTAAACATCAGATCTGGTCACACCTAGAACCTTGAATCTTCATGTCTTCGGGCCTGCTCTTCTACTAATCAAATTCTGCCCTCAACTTCATATAAATTTGGGCCTGCATCACTTGTATCTGAGCCTCATCATCAACCCGACTCGCTGCTCCTTCTCGCAATTTGGGACTGCTCTCTAGATTAGGATTTTGGACTGCACCCCTGTATTTTTGGATCTCTGCTGTTTCAAATCTGCCCTCCTTGAATTCGATAGCCTCCTAATGTTCAATTTCGGACGCCCTAGCCAGACAAACAAGATCTGCCCAACCTTGAATTTGGATGCCTAGACAAAAATCGCAAATCCTAGACTGCTTTTCGGATCTGCACCTTTCTCTCTGCTATTTTCGGACTGCACTGTTATATTTTCGGTGGCCTCTATGAGGATTTCGGATCTGATCCTTAAGAAAATCGCTGCCCTGCCCCTTTAGTATTTCGGATCTGCCTTTGTGCTGAGTGTGAGGTGAGAATGGAGGGGCAGCGGCTCCCTCTATATACCCGCCTAGGGCACTCCTTTCTAGGGCCGACCTTAGCAAAAGCAAAAAAAAACTTAATTAATTGCCATAATAAAAGGGACGACATGTCCTTAAACAAATAGATTTTTTGCATTGAAATTCTAAATTAATGCGAAGACCTCCAAAAATTATAGGGTAAACTACCTTGCGCCAAATACTAAAGGGGCAATTTCGAAATTAGGGGTCCTATTTTGAATTTCAATGTAAAAAAAACACCCAGATTTTAAATTTTCATAGCCCAATATTTATTTTTTGATGATCAGATTTTATATTCCAACACACAAAATTTATTTCAAAGCAGGCTTTCGACTTTCAAAGCAAAAATTATGCGAAATCCCCAATGCCATTGCTCAGATTTATGTATTTTAGAGCCCAAATTTCAATGCAAAATCGAAAGTAAATAGGAGGCCAGAATTTATTTGCAATGCAGATTTTACTATTAGCACCCAGATTTTAAATACAAGGCCAGATTTTCTCAATTTCAAAATGCACAAACTCTATAAATTAAAGCTCAAAATTTCGAACTTAGTGAATCGAAACAATCCACTTGCCCAGATTTTCGATTTTTGAAGGTCAAATTTTTGAAATTAATAAAGCTAGCTTGAAAATGGGGATCCCCAAAGAAATTTGGGGCGATGGTGTGAAAACCTCACAACAAGTTGCATACTTGCAAAACATCACAGAGAGAAATTTGTTTCCGGAGTTTCATATAGAGAAAAATCTCCGTTAGAGATTGTACACACAGATTTGTGTGGATCGATGCGAACACCATCTTTGACTGGTATGAGTTATTTTTTAACCTGTATAGATGATTATAGTCGGAAGACTTGGGTTATCTTTTGAAGCAAAAGTCAAAAGCTTTTGGTGTATTCAAAAGGTTTAAATTTATGGTTGAAAAGGAGAGTGGAAAATATATTAAAGTTCTAAGATTAGATAGAGGAGGTGAATATATGCTAAATGATTTCATTGAGTTTTGGTAGGATCATGGAATCAAGAGACAGTTTACTATTTGTTTTACTCCACAACATAATGGAGTAGCTGAAAGGAAGAATTGAACCATTATGAACATGGCTTGAAGTATGTTGAAGGAGAAGCATCTATCAAATGAATACTGGGGCAGTTATTTGTTTAGTCTAAATCCTAAATAGGAGTCCCACTAAGAGTGTGAAGCACCATGTTCCTCAAGAAGCTTAGATTGGTAAGTATTGCAACATATCTCATTTGAGGATTTTCAGGTGTGCGACTTATGCGCATGTACCCAAAGAGATGAGAAGAAAGTTAGATGATAGGAGTGAGAAGTGTATTTTTATTGGATACAATGAGGAGTCTAAGGCATATAGACTCTATAATCCCATCACCAAGAAGTATATTATTAGTAGAGATGTTGAGTTCATGGAAAAAGAGTCTTGGGATGGAAGCATACATAAATCTATTGTGGAGGGAGTTGTTTTATCTCATGGAGATGATGATGCAAATGAGCAAGCCATACAAGATGGACAAACGATTCCACAAGCACATACACCTCTAATAAGTACTCCAGAAAGACAAGCTCCAAGTGCCGGCCCATTGCAGTTCAGAACGCCCAGAACTCAAGAGCATGGTGAACCATCCAGTCATGGTGGACAAAAAACAATAGAATCAGAGGTTAGTAATGAATCAAATCCCACATTAGCTTCATTAAGGAATAGAATCAAAGGACATAAGACTAGAAGCTTAACAGAGCTATATGAGCAGAATGAAGAACTAGATGAAGTTTCAAATTTTGTATTGATTGCATATGATCCTATCAACTTTGATGAAGCTGTAAAAGAAGAGGTTTGGGTAAATGCCATGAATGAAGAGATTGATGCCATAGAGAGAAATGACACATGAAATCTTGTAGATTTACCTGAAGGTAAAAATAGTATAGGTGTTAAATGGATTTATAAGACTAAGTTAAATGTTGAAGGTGAGGTTGAGAAACACAAAGCAAGAGTTGTAGCTCAGGGATTTAGTCAGCATCTTGGTATTGATTATAATGAAACTTTTGCACCTGTTGCTAGACTTGACACAGTGAGAATGGTGTTGGCTATTGCAACACAAAATAAATGGAAAATGCTTCAAATGGATGTAAAGTTTGCATTTTTAAATGGATTTTTGGAAGAAGAGGTTTATGTTAAACAACCTCTTGGATATGAGATTGAAGGACAAGAAGATAAGGTCTATAAGTTAAATAAGGCGTTATATGGATTGAAACAAGCTCCCAGAGTATGGTATAGTAGGATTGATGAATACTTGAATAGCAAAGGATTCAACAAGAGTCCTAGTGAGCCAACCTTGTATACAAAGGTAAATCAAGAAATAAATTTTTTGATAGTTTGCTTGTATGTTGTTGATTTGATTTTTGTCGGAGATCTCTCTATAGATGACTTTAAGACTGCCATGAAAACAGAGTTTGATATGACTGATTTAAGATTGATGAAGTATTTTCTTGGTATTGAAGTTACTCAATCTGAAGATGGTATTTTTATATGTCAAACTAAGTATGCTAAAGATGTTTTGAGAAGGTTTAAGATGTTGATCTGTAAGCCAGCTACAACACCAATGGTAATTGATACAAAACTTAGTAAGAAAGATCAGGGGTCAAATGTTGATCCAACTTTATATAAGAGATTGGTTGGACAACATCAAGGCTTGATATGATGTTTTCTGTAAGTTTAATATCCAGGTTTATGGAGTCTCCTATGAGTACACACTAACAAGCTGGAAAAAGAATCTTAAGGCATATTGCCGACACAACAAAATTTGACATTTTGTATACACCAATTTCAGATTTTAAATTGACTAGATATTTTGATAGTGATTTTGCAAATAGTGTTGATGACAAGAAAAACACATCTGGGTATGTGTTTTGTTTTGGATCAGGTGCAAAAGCATGGGTAGCAAAGAAGCAGTCCATTGTGACTTTATCATCGGCTGAGGTAGAATATGTGGCAGTGACAACAACAGCTTGGCAGACTGTTTGGATCAGAGGGATTTTGACTGAGTTGCTACATGAACAGGAAGAGCCGACTCAGATTTATTGTGACAACAAATCTGCAATTGCATTAGCAAAGAACCATGTTTTTCATAAGAAGAGTAAGCATATTGATACTAGGTATCATTTCATTCAAGAATTGGTAAATGGAAATCAAATTTGTATGGAGTTTTGTAGATCATAAGATCAATATGCAGATATATTTACAAAACTGTTGACAAAGGAGTTGTTTGAAATTCACAGAGAAAATCTAGGAGTTTGTATGTTGTAACTGCAGTTCTACTTAAGAGTATATCATTGAAATTATGGGGGAGTGTAAAAAATAGTCATAATTTCTCTTGCGTTGACTCATCTCCCGCTGCCACTACATAAAATCTGCTCTGTTCTTATCCTGACATGCCTGACAGAAAATCTGATCTGTATTCATCTTATTTTATCTACAGAAAATCTTATCTTAACTTGCCTTGCGTTGTGAGTTTTATAACTGCCAATGAAGATCAACTTCAAACAAAAATCAGATTTATATTTTGTTTACTCTGCAGACAATATGATTTTGGAAATCAGATTATGTCTTTACTTGCCATGTCTTTCAAGTCTCTCCATTGTCCTCTCTTCACTGACTGCTGCAAGTGACTTGGCTTATGATTACTTCTGGGCTGCAACCCATTGGGAAATTTAATGAAAAAGAGATTTGTGATTTGTAGTGAACTCAGTAGAGTTCTATAATTCTGTAACTGTTGCTTTGATCAATAAAACTTGTATTGTATGCTGTAGCATACAGTTATTCATACTCTGTTATTGTTGAATTTATATGCTCTGTTTTTGTTTATTTTAGCTGCTCTGTTTCCCCCTGCTTCCTACATTATCAGCTATATGTTTTTTCCTCATTTACATTGACTATTTTTGGCCGCCTATGGGCATTAATGTCTAAATTAAATGCTTAAGATAAAGCGGGGAAACCTTGAATATATATAATTACATCTGACTCACAATTGAATACAACTTCTCTTCTTTCTTAATCAAATTAGAGGTTGTGAATATTTTAAATCTTGGCATTTGAAGTATTGAGGGACATTGAAGCTCTAGATGTTATAACCTGTAGTTTTATGCCTTTTTAGTTGGTGAAATTTGAGACTTCTGCTTCAAATAATCTTTAGATATTTTTCATTCCAGTTAGAGACTTTTCAGTTCCGACGTGTTGTTCGCCTTTGTAACATGGTGTCCATTTTTGGTGGTAGAGATATATGGCTGTCTTATCTTTTTGCTTCAAAATAATGGAGATTTCAGATTTCTCAACCAAGCACTAAGAAATTACCATTCAACCCCGACTGACTGGTTTTTAAGGCAATCTTGACATTATTACTTTGTGGTACCTGTGTTCCAGGATTACTTTAATAAGGTTTTCTAGTTACTGGTAGCATCCTCTCAGAGAATATTTTTTCTCTCTATTCTTGAGCAATTTTTGTTTGCTGAGTAAGCGATGGTGTAAAATCTTTTATCCTTTTATATCTGAGCATTTGCATCAGTTTTTGCAGTCTGATATTTGGAGCAATACAAGAGGGAATATCTTTATCCAAATTCTCATGAAATTTTTTGCAGTTGGATGGTCATAGCCTTATTTGTCGATTTGATAGAGAAGAGTTAAATGCTTTGGCAGCGATAATTTTGCCCTATATGGCTGCCAATTTTAGGTCATTGGTTTTCTAGGTCATCTTCGTTTTCTGTGTGAATCCCCAATAATTATTAATAAGTTATTATTACATTGTTATTTGTGTGGTTGATTTTTTGAACTGTCTGACATCCTCATTTGCTAATTTGAAGCTGCAGTGTAAAGTACAGAAGACGTCATTTGTATCTGTATGGTTAATTTTTTGAACGGTCTGACATCCTCATTTGTTCATTTGAAGCTGCAGTGTAAAGTACAGAAGAAGTTTGGAGATGGCTGCTTCAATCAAACTTTCCTATGCTTCCTTTTTTTCCTTGCAGTCTTGTTGTAGTATCAGACAGCCTTTAATGCCGATAAAAATAGGATGCACAAAGTCAATAGTTTTGGTTTCTCAGAAGAAGAAACAAAATGGAACACAGAGTAGCCTTCCAAGGCATTTGAAAGTTAAAGCTTTGGATGCTGCACAGCCATTTGATTACGAATCCAAGAGAATTAATGAGTTTGAGAACAATAGTAAGTTAAAGATTGGCATTGTGGGGTTTGGCAATTTTGGTCAGTTTCTTGCAAAGACCATTGTCAGGCAAGGCCATACCGTATTGGCTTATTCTCGAACAGATCATAGTGAGGTTGCACAGAAGATGGGTGTTTCTTTTTACATGGATCAAGATGATTTTTGTGAGGAGCATCCTGAGGTTATATTGCTATGTTCGTCTATCATTTCAACAGAGTCTGTTTTAAGATTGTTACCTACTCAAAGATTAAAGAGAAATACATTATTTGTAGATGTCCTTTCGGTCAAAGAGTTTCCACGCAATCTATTTTTACAGGTACTTCCCTCTGAATTTGATATATTGTGCACCCATCCTATGTTTGGGCCTGAGAGTGGAAAAGCTGGGTGGAGCGGTCTTCCTCTTGTCTATGATAAAGTCAGGATTGGACAAGGATTGAGAGCTGAGCGTTGTCAGCAGTTTTTGAATATATTTGCTAAAGAAGGCTGCAGGATGGTTGAGATGTCCTGTGCGGAACATGATCGCCATGCCGCTGAAACTCAATTCATTACACACACTGTTGGGCGGATGTTAGCGAATTTGAATTTGGAATCCACCCCAATAAATACTAAAGGATATGAGTCATTACTTCGAATTGTTGAGAACACTGCTGGCGACAGCTTTGATCTTTATTATGGTTTGTTTATGTACAATGTCAATGCAACAGAGCAGTTGGAGAGATTGGAGATGGCTTTTGATGCTCTAAAAAAACAGCTTGTAGGGCGGTTGCACAAGATTTTAAGAACACAGTTATTTGATGGGGTTACTACGGTAGAAATGTCTGAGCAAAGTTCAACTCTTGCGGATCCACAAAACTCTACTTCTTCCGACACGGCTATTCCTTTAAAATCAAACTAATGAATATCTGTTTTTTTCAAAAACCAAGTAGAGCCATGCAATTCCTTTATCATGTGTAGCCTAACAGAGGTTTGTTTCTTTAAGGGGTCCTCCTTAGGGGCAAGCAAGTAGCTGTGGTTCAGGATGTTGAAGAATCAGTTGAGGTTTCGAGGGGAATCCCCCGCAATGATAAAATGGCTTTTGAGGATTCTGTTGAGGCCTTGAGGGGAGCCCCCCTTAAGGATAAAAATGTGAATGAGTTTGATTCTTTGATGTTTCAGAACTCCATGGACAGGCTTAGCTTCAAACCTTTGAGGCTGTTTGCTGCTGCGCAGCTGTGTGGTTTTGCTGGGGTCTTTCTTGTCTTTAGGCCAGTTCCTTTTGGACCTGTTCTTTGTTGGTTTAGTCTTGTTGGTGGCGTGCTGTAGTGTTTCTGGTTGCTGATGTTTAGCTTTGTTTATTCCTGTTTTGCAGCATTTTGTAAAGGGGCTTTGAGTGACCTTTAAAACCTATTTCTTTTCTTACTTCAACAAACTTAATTTTTTTTTCAAAACATTTCCAATGACCTTTCCTCCACCTCTAAGTTTGAATTATTTTGCGTTCAGAATTATAGCTGACATTTAGAAATTTGGGGATTGCAGGGTATTTTGCATGAGAGTATTTATTATTTTGTATTGTTTATTTTCATCGTAGTATAATTTTTAGTAACCACAAGGGAATATAAACCGATCACCAGTAAAAATAAATAGTATTTCTCAATGTCTATTATGCAATGTTTTTTTTATTATATATCAAAATTAACAGATTCATGAAACTTTCAACGTTTACATTTACATGATGCAGTCTATTACAAGAACCTTGATATTTTTGAAAGCAAAATGCATAAACGACAAAATCCATCAGTTATATAGTGAGGGAAGGGTGCTGGAATTGGGGTAGCTGACATATGTTCTTGCTTGGTTTAATATCGTTCTACATTGCAATGCTAGATGGTTGGAGCCAAGTATACATTTGGTTCGCTAGATAGTTACACCAACTGTTACAATAAATTCAGAATAGCATAGTGTGTTGTGTAGCTGTTAGTTGTCAGTACAACCATTTAAACTAATTTGTCAACAAGCACTTCCATTATGCATGCAAGTTTCACATAAAAATTTTACTTCTAGGGTTTTAAGTTTTAACTTTTAACCAATAAAACTGCATGAATTTTATCTTCAAGACACCAAACGTTTTCTGTTTGGTTTTGTATTGTAACTTTTTATCAACTTGCTAGTGGTCACGTTTATGGCAATGATAATTTATTGTATACCTTGTCCATGAAATACTTGTCGCTACCTAGGATGATGTGAGGTTCCACTCTATTCATTCTTTACCAGGTTCTAGATGAGTTTTTGACCCGAGCTGTGAGATGTAGGTAAAAATTCTACACACAAGGAAGGTTGGATGCCCGAAGAATACGAATTAAATTTAGTGGCTTGATGTTCGAAAGATGATGGATAAAATTATTCTTATTTGATATCCAATTAGGTGGAATTTTCTTTCATTGAGGGTCCCATGGCCAATTGACTTACAAGTATGTCTCTTATTTTGATTGCAAGCACAAAAATAGCAGAAAGGGTTTCTCTGGCACTGTCCAGTAGGAAGACATTTTACATTTTGCGTTGTTAAAGGCATTTATGTCTTGCCATCAAACTTTCGTGCTCACTGCAATCGCTGTAGAAGCTTTGATGAAGGATATGCTTTGTCTTGATTACAGTTGCCCAAGCTCAGTTTTCCATGTCTCTAAACATTGAAACAATCACTTCAATTAAATGACAGTCAAATATATCTTCGAAAGGATTAGGCCAATAATGTGCACCCTATAGAGTGTAAAGCTATCTTTATTAAGAGCATAAATTCAATGAATGCTTCCATGGATTCATACTGAATTAGAATTTGGATGCTATCATTACAAATGACTTCATTTTTACCTTGCTTTGTGAAACAATTCAAGCCACGACAGAGCATCTAAAAGAACAATTTGAGCAATTGTGCAAGTTTTGAAGAGCTTGTTGCATGAAAGATGTGCTGATATATATTGAGAAGCAGATACAAAGCATGCTCCATAAGCGATTGATGTTAATTTGAATAGACGACAAAGATTTGATTCTCTGCAAGATGCATTAGTGACAAATGACCATTGACCCAGGATCTAGGGAATACGAGGACAACTCTTGGGAAGAGATGTTATGAAGGAGAGCATGTGGAGAGCGAACACAAGACACAAATGCCTAAGAAAGAGTTAATGCTATCAAGGTGCTCACACATTGTATGACAGAAAGCAAGATTGAGATGGTAATGACATTGTTTGGGTTGTGCCAGCTTGAAGCCAAAAGTTGTGGTTTTCTACTATAATGTGGAGCACGTCAATGTTAACTGTGCAAAAAGAGAGAGTTAGGGCTAGCGATGAGGGAAGGATATGGGAATAGAAATTGGGGACCAAGGTTGTGTTATTGTTCAGGTAATCAGATGTTTTATTAATGCAACTTTGAGGTTACATTTATAGTCAATTATATTACCGATGTTTTTGAAAGAATCAAATGTAAACAAAAATTAGAAATAGAAATTATCTAAGTTAACTAAGATAACCATTAAATAAACATTACATTATTTTAATGCTCTTAATGATTATCGTTCTAACAACTTTACAAAAGACAACCTACATGTCTTTTGGTCACAAATGCATATTGTGTGGTCTAAAATTGGTGCTTAAATAGAAGAAAAACCAACATTCAATAAGCCATTACCTGAAGAATTTAGTTATAGGAGGCCATATCAAATGAGCCAACTAAATTCTCAAAATCGGCCTATTGCTTCCTAGTTGAAGCAAGTTTAATCCTTCTCACGATGCTCATCAAATTGGCATAGAGGATTAGTGACTTTACTACTCCAAAATGGAAGATTTAAATACAAATGCAAAACTAGAATGAAGCTAGAATGCAATGTTTAAGCTAGAATGAGAGATTTAAGCTAGGATGTATGCAAAACAACTAGTGTTCTAGAATGAAGATACAAGAGCTATTCTATGAAACAATGCAAGAAAGTAAACTAGATTACCAATGCAAGATTAAACTAAGAAATGAAGTAAACTAAGAATGCAAGAGAGCTATGAGCATTTAAATGAAAGTAACTAAGAGCTACGAATTCAAATAACAAGTTTACTCTAAGAATGCAAGAGAGCTATGAGCATTTAAATGAAAGTAACTAAGAGCTACGAATTCAAATAACAAGTTTACTCTAAGAAAGCAAGGAAGAAAGAATGCAAGAAACTAAGATTAAGATTTAACAATGATCGAGATGGAATTTTTAGAATGCAAGAGAATGGACCCTTGAGCCAAGGAAGAGCTTCCTTTTAAAGGAATTGCCTCAAGAATGGAGGGTGGAGATTAAGAGGCAAAAAAATGAGTGGCTATGATGAAGAGGCAAAATGAGGTGCAAGGAGATGCACGGTTAGTTAGAAATGAGTGATGAGGATTAAGAGGCAAAAGGGAGATGCTAGGTAGAATAAGCCAAACCATTTTTTAGATGAACACTACAACCCAAAAATCGAGTGCAAAAAACCATGATTTTTGTGGAGAAAATTGTCAAGCCTTCTTTGATTGATTTTTAAATTTTTTTTTTTAAAGATCATCAACACTAGTTATGATTTTCTTTTGGAAAAATCAGAAAATCTAGAAACAATTTTTAAGGAGAAAATTTAAAAAAAAAAGATAATTTTTTAGCAGAAGAATTGGTTAAAACTAGATACAATTTTTGAAGAGAAAAATCTATCAAAACTAGACATGATTTTTGAGGAGAAAAAATGATCAAAACTAGAAATTAAAACATCAATTATTATTTTTTGTGGAAAAAATAAAAAAACCTTCTTGCAAAGAAAGATCCCATAATTTTTAGGAGAAAATCAAATAAAAACCAAATATGTTTTTTGAGGAAAAAATTGTAAAAACCCATACAAGAATATTAAACATTATTTTTTGTGAAAAAAATTAGAAAACCCTCCAATAAAGAAAGAACCCACAGTTTTTGTTGGAAAAACTTTGCCAAGCAACAAAAACCCATGATTGTGGAAATCTGGATGCAACCCACCATGATTTTTTTTGTGTAAATTTTTTTAAAAACTCTCCATGTCCTTATGCTTAGAATGCCATAAAAGATAACCAACTCAACCTTCAAAAAACCACAATCTGCAAATCCTTCAACTTTGTTTGTAGGAAAAAGCTGACACAACAAGGATTCTAAGGAAAAATCATAAGAAGCTTCCTATAAAAATCCCTTCCATGATTTTTTGTGTAGAAATAAAAATAAAACCTAGAAGATCTTGAGTTTTAGGACAAAATCATGCAAAACCCTCATACTACAAAAAATAGGTTGCAACTGCAACAACCAAAACAACCCACCATAGAAACCTTCATGTGGTGAAATACTAGACTCCATGTGGTAAAATACCCCCAAAATTGGTCAAACTTCATCGTGCAATAAAACAAGATAACACTTTGTTGGTGTTTTTTCTAGCAACCCTTCCTTAGGTGGAAACTTGAGAACCAAATTGTGGGACTGAGAGCTTGGAACACAAACTCGGCACCATCAGCAGAAAAGGGACAAGAAAAGTCCAACAACACAGGGTACAAAGACTTTCACTTTGAGCTCCACATCACTCAGGCGGGTATACCTCATCTGCACACACATGACTTCTTTTGACAAACAACAGGCCTGTAGATACATAACTGTGGAATAGCTTTCAGACCCCTTTAGGTTACCTGTATCTCAATGACTGTTGACCATATCTTGTGCAATATCCCTCTTGCATAGAATAAGTCTGAAAACTAGAAAATATTTTCACTATCTCCTCCTAATGACATGAAAGGGAAAATGATTTCATTTAGGTCTTTGGGTGGAATGGATCTTTGAAATACCCCAAATTTGTCATAGACTAGTGCCTTACCCAATGGACAATAAAGTCAAATAATATTGCAATAGAGAGCTATGAAACAAGAAGACAACACAGTCTAATATGTTGATGCCTTACATCAATCATACACCATATACCAAGTTCTACTTGAAATATCTACCTGTGTACTCAAATATGCAACTACCTATTGAAAAGACTTTAACCTTCCCTTAGAAGAGACCCTGAAATAAACAATACATTAATCAGCATCCGTTGAAAGACAAGTATGACATATCTTTGATATCTCAACTCATACACATTCGAAAATGAATCCCAAACCCCAGTTATTTCTTGGAAATAACTCTATTATAAACTTACAACAGAAGGACCAAAACACCCTTGATGCTTTAACCCATATGATATAAGAAGAAAATGGAGACAACTTGATAATAGTATGAATATGTTGAAATCTTATACATAAGACAAACTCTTACAATTTACATTCTTATCTGAAAACCAGAAAGGATACAAGAAACATCCTATATGAGAAGAAGAGGGCAATATTTATAGAAGGAACCATTCATGGAACCAGCTCTGAGAAAATTACAGAGAATCAAGAACCCTTACTAAATGATCTTGGAAATCATTATAAAAGATTGCAACAAGCTTGGGATTATTTAGGTAAAAATTAGGTCTACAACCACTTCAACCACAAGATATAACAAGAAATGAAAGCAGACAGAAAAGCCTGGAAACCCGGGAGGGTCAGATCAAATCTGATGTACAATTATTTGGTTTTCATCATAACAGGATAATTGCATTTACATATTCAACAGGCTTCTTGTTGCAGACAAAACTTTAATGCCAAGACCATCTCAGAAAACTTGCATGTATCAGGGCATGGAAAAACTTTGACAACCACCATACCCTAGCTGCCCTTGTCAAAACATTAGTCCTCTGCATTAAACCAGCATGGTGCCCTCAGGAAAGAAAATCAGTTCAGACGGCTACCTAATATCTTGTTCATAAATTTTCTACCCGTAACCGTCCTGGAGTAGAAAAAAATCTGATTTGGCAATTGTTGTTTCTGGCCAACTAAAACCCTTCAGAAAATCACTCTTTAAAATACAACGGTTACCTCCAAGTTTAAAACTCAGCCATCAGTCACTCCTTTCTCGACACATCGCGTGGCTCATATAAATCGACAAATAGTCAATTTGGCTTTGAAAATATCCAACCACATCACCCCCTCAACAACCAATCAGAAATGAACAAATCTACATGACCTGACAACCAAACCCACCTTTCATCTATCTTGCGGAAAGTCTTAACCCCACCATCTGGAGATTACACGACTGAAGGCTTTCTCAGGATCGCTGAACACTTATCTTAACTGGGGTTAGATCACGAGATCACGCAACTGAGGAAATCATGCAATAATCAGATGTGAACCTTAACTATAGTCACGTCTCGAGATTCAGCGACAGTCGTTGATCAAAACCTGCATCAACGGTCATTGCTCAATCGCCAAAAGCTATGTGACTTAACTGTTTCATTGCGCGACTTGGAGATAACTGTGTTGCTGGATCGCCAAATGCTAAGTCACTAACCGCCAGAATCTGGAGAACACGATATCATATAGTTGCTGGATCACTGAATCTCTGACTTAACCGTTGCGCCATACCTCTTAGTAACTTTAACTTAATTCGGGCCCATCTGGCGATCACGCGACTAAAGAAAGTCTCGTAATCGCTGAATAACTATCTTAACCAAGGTTATATCTGGAGAATGAGCAATAGCCTTGATCTCTAAATCACTAGATGTTTTCCTTAACTTAGGTCCCATTACGAGAACTAGTGCCAACCGTGGAGCTAGATCTCATCGACGGTCCTCGCTGATTCTCTGAATGTTTCATGACGACCGCTTTACTACGAGATTCAACGACAAAGGCAAACCTTAACCGCTCACCAGATTGCTGATTGTTAAGAGCAAACTGCCATATATTTGGAGATCACACAAACAAAGGAAAAGAAAAGGCACGTGCAAAAGGGAACTTAAGTGGCCTGAAAAAGGTAACAAAGAAATAGACTTGGGTAGGGTTTTTTTGGATTTAGACAAATTTTATTGAAACCCTTGCTCATGGACAAACCCTATTTCTCATACTTTGACAAATTTAATGGCTACTTTCACAAGATTTTGCAGGAAAAGACCATTTTCTTTGGATTTTTTGCAATGACAAGAAAATGGGCTAACAGTGGCTCTGTTTGGGGATGTACGCCTCTTGCAGGCAGAGCAAGAATTTAGAATCTGTGGAAGAACCAGACCACCCACTGGACAAAAACTTATAGGGAACCTTCTAAAAAACTAGAAAAATGAAACAGGAAAACAGGAAGGAAAACACACAACTGAAAGGAAAATTATTTACAAAATTTACAGGACTAAAAACTTTATTTGGTGGCCCCAGGCCACTAAAGGAAAATCAAAACCTTCCTGAGTCAAATGTCTGATTTTCATCCACATATGTGTCCAGCCACCTGAAAATGTCATGATCATCTTGTTGCCAACATACATGAATATCTTTGGGCTGAAAAGTAAAACTGTAGTCATTGCCCACATTTTTCCAATCACAACTACCATCATTCCCATACTCCAAAAAGTATTTGTTGATGTTTGTAGCATCGGTCAGATAAATAATATTGACTATATGATTTATGAGAAATGATTTATTATATATATTCATATATATATATCAATATATATAATAATTGATATTATTATATACATTGATATATATGTATATATAAAGTCAGGTTATAATTATTCTCATAATAAATAAATAGTTAAATTGATAAAATAATAATAATAATTATTATGTAAATATTAGATAAATTAATATAATACTCAAGAGATATTATATATATATATATATGTGTGTGTGTGTGTATAATCATAATTATCATTATATTAATTACATAATAATGAATAGACATGTCCCTTGAAGGGACATGTCTCTTCTTGGCTCATTCTTAATATAAATGCAAGAGATTGTTGCATTTGGAAAACACATACAATGAGATAGTGCTATTACATTTGCAATGATCCTAAAACCTTAACATGGTATCAGAGCCAAGTTGCAAATGTAAGAGAGTAGTTTGTTAATGGTGAATGTGTGACTGTCTCAGAAAATTACAGTCTCATTACGAGGACCATATCTCACAAATGCACCGTTGGATTTTGCTAAATTTGAGATATGTTGGTGATAAACTAATTTAGAAGAATCTCACCAGAGCGATTGGAAAGAAAATGTTAGGTTCAAAAGTTATGACCGAATGTGTACAGGTCTATGCAGATTTCTGAACAAAGAGAGTTCTTTGATTAAAAGCTTCAAACACTTTTTATAGTACAAATAAGAAAAGGATCATTACATTAATCAAGAGATGAGTATTCCATGTTGATTAATGTTCATTAATTTTTTTATGTAGTTATTAAAGCATATTATAATATTGGGATAGAAAATATTGTATGCTTTTATCTTTAATATTTCTTTGGGATAATATAGTTTAGTGAGCTATTTGTAATCTCTCTCTGACATACCTTCAGGACAAAAGCACAAGATAATTTCATTCAGGGAAGAAATAACTTGATGCTTGAAAACAAATTGATGATTGAGACTAGATGCAAAGAGAGTCTAATTTTTCAAAAGAGGTCAAGAAGTTGTTAAACTTGAGCTTCAGAGGGAGTAGATGGTTCAGCCAACTTGTGACAATCAAGTGATCATATTGATTGAAAGGGAGTTCACTATTGAAGGTGAAACATTTATGAGGTAAACTTATATAAAATTGATTATTATACTTGTGAATTATGAATGTTTTTAATGGGCTTGCCCCCTGTGTAAATCATAAAGAAGTGACAACTTCCAAATGATTATCACTTGTATTTGTTAAAGTTATTGGAAGGTGACGATCTTGCAATAAATTTTCTTTTGTAATATCTTGTGGATAGAATCGCCGATGGAGGCAATCCACTATGAAGCTCATGAGTTTGTGGATAGAATCGCCGATGGAGGCAATCGACATAGGAGCTTGTGGATAGAATCGCTAATAGAGGCAATCCACACCATAGCTCATGAGTTGTGGATAGAATTGCCGATGGAGGCAATCCACACAGGAGCTTGTGGATCGAATCGCCGATAGAGGCAATCCACACCATAGCTCATGAGTTGTGGATAGAATTGCCGATGGAGGCAATCCACACAGGAGCTTGTGGATCGAATCGCAGATGGAGGCAATCCACCTGAGAATTGTGGATAGAATCATCGATAGAGGCAATCCACCTGACAACTAACCCTCACAATTTATGAACTTATTGTGAGTTACATTTTATCTTCCCTAGCTAAGAGGGAGTGTTGATGTTTGTAGCATCAGTCAGATAAATAATATTGACTATATGATTTATGAGAAATGATTTATTATATATATTCATATATATATAATAATTGATATTATTATATACATTGATATATATGTATATATAAAGTTAGGTTATAATTATTCTCATAATAAATAAATAGTTAAATTGATAAAATAATAATAATAATTATTATGTAAATATTAGATAAATTAATATAATACTCAAGATATATATATATGTGTGTGTGTGTGTGTGTGTGTGTAATCATAATTATCATTATATTAATTACATAATAATGAATAGACATGTCCCTTGAAGGGACATGTTTCTTCTTGGCTCATTCTTAATATAAATGCAAGAGATTGTTGCATTTGGAAAACACATACAATGAGATAGTCCTATTACATTTGCAATGATCCTAAAACCTTAACAGTATGGAATATCATTTATCTCTTCTTGTTGACTGGAAATACATAATTTATCTAGTAATGCATCAGAATATAAAAAACAGTGATAATCATGCATCACTACAAACTCACCTGGTTGAGAAGGACTTGGATCCTCAGATTTATCTTCATGAGATACTTTAGCCATTGAGTAACTTGGTTCCTCCATGATATCTTCACGAGCTGGATCATGAACCAATTGAAAGCTTTCTTTACAAATATTGTGACACAAGGACAATTGATCTGCATCATCATTTTTATTAAAAAATTCACTATCCCAATCATTAAAGACACTGTCCTCAACACTATCACAATCATCTTCATATTTATCAAAAGAAGGAAAAATAAATGAACAAGAAACTTGTTCATCACTGGAATCTTCATGACAAGAAAACACACTATCATGGTCTTCATTCACTTCTTCTGCAGAATCACTGCATGAGGGGAACTATAGCAAACATGGATTATTTTCTTCATCACTTTGAACACCTGCCTGATTATCAGTGTCAAAGCATATATCAATGGGATATTGTGAAGTTGAGTCCAGATTGGGGATACCTTTGAAAATCCACAACCAGGAGTGCTGAAATTTTCTCACTGCTTAATGGACACTCGACTTCATTTTTATTTTCATTTTCATCTTGCCTGATGCTACAAATATCCTCCCTATTTGGAACAGGGACTGATATCTCTTGTCTCATGAGATTTTGAGCAAAGCAATCACTGCAGGAATCATCATCTGCATCATAATCATTTTCTTGCCTATCACACAAAACATCATCAAACTGGGATAAGAAGGCTTCCTTGCTATGCTGATAAGAAGAAAAATTTGCGGACATAATGGAAACATTATCAACCACATATTCATCTCCAACATCCTCATATTCATTGACCTCATTGTCAGCATCATAATCATTTTCTGCACAATGAGAATCAACATCAGAATCATTGGCCCTCATTAGCAACATAAAGAACAACCAATTCCCGCAACCTTTTGTTTTCTTGCAATTGCCAACACTTAGCATCATTCTTTGCAATTTTCCTCTTGAGAGTAACAATTTTGATGACTAAATCCTCATAATGAATTTCATGGATGGTGTGATCAACAGAGACACTAGTGTCTTGGTACTGATCTTCAATTTTTTCTTCACACTCAATCTCAGTAACTCTTTCATCAAAATATTCTATGAATGTTGCTCTCAATACATCCCAAGAAGGGATTGAACATGAAGGTAGGGATAAGAACCACTCCCTTGCATCTTTAGTAAGAGACTGCACTAATATTTTCATTATAACATCTTCATGCTCAATCACAAATTCACCCATTAAGTCAGCAAGGTCATCTAAATGTTCTCCTGCTAGACATGATCCATCACCACTAAAATCTGACAAATATTCCCTAATCTCAGTAGGAAACTCATTGGGGGCACCTTCAATGCCATCAAAACAAAAGGGCCTGTACTCCTCCATAAGGAACAACCCACTATCACTCATCCCTTCTTATTAGTGCTGAAACACTTGACGGGGAAACATTTCTTACAATTGATTTTCATAAAAAATTATGCACATGAAAATCAAAATACTTGGAAATATTGCAGTGAAACTCAACCTGTTGACTGGGAAACAAGGCAGATCTAGAGCCTTCTTTGTAGCTCCATTATGTTCTTTTCTCGTAGAGTCGCCACCTCCTTGCAAAGGAAAATGTTTTACTTATTTTTGTATTTCTTTCCAGCCAACACAACTTCATCAGGATTTTCAAACACTGTTTATCAGAAATGCAAATTCTTCATATTTTCTTTCTAAGCATGCACTGATCAAACATAGAACTCAGAGTCACCACTCACACTCAATGAGATGATATAACAATTTTTTGAATTTGACTTTATACACTTCAATGGTAACCACTAGATAGATAAATAAGCCGGCTAGGAGTCTAGCTCAACTCGTACTTGCTTATTTATAGTTTCATGTAATAGATCCCCAATAGTCGTCATCTTGTTGGTGTTTTTTCTTGCAACCCCCTTCCCTTGGTGGGAACTTGAGAACCAAATTGTGGGACTGAGAGCTTGGAACACAAACTTGGCACCATCAGCAGAAAAGGGACAAGAAAAGTCCAATAGCACAAGGTACAAAGACCTTCACTTTGAGCTCCACATCACTTAGGTGGGTATACCTCATCTGCACACACATGAATTTTTTTGACAAACAATAAGCCTACAAATACATAACTCTAGAATAGCTTTCAGACCCCTTTAGGTAACCTGTACCTCAATGACTGTTGACCATATCTTGTGCAATATCCCTCTTGCATAGAATAAGTCTGAAAACTAGAAAATACCTCCACTATCTCCTCCTAACAACATGAAAGGGAAAATGATTTCATTTAAGTCTTTGGGTGGAATGGATCTCTGAAATATCCCAAATCTGTCATAGATCAGTGCCTTATCCAATGGGCAACAAAGTCAAATAACATTGCAACAAAGAGCTATGAAATAAGAAGACAACACAATCTAAATATGTTGATGCCTTACATCAATCATACACCATATACCAAGTTCTACTTGAAATATCCACCTATGTACTCAAATATGCAACTACCTATTCAAAGGACTTTAACCCTCCCCTTAGAAGAGACTTTGAAATAAACAATACATTAATCAGCATCTGTTGAAAGACAAGTATGACATATCTTTGATATCCCAACTCATACACATTCAAAAACGAATCCCAAACCCCAGTTATTTCTTTGAAATAACTCTATTGTAAACTTACAACAAAAGGACCAAAACACCCTTGATGCTTTAACCCATAAGATTTAAGAAGCAAATGGAGACAACTTGATAATAGTATGAATATGTTGAAATCTTATACATAAGACATATTCTTACAATTTACATTCTTATTTGAAATCTAGAAAGGATACAAGAAACACTCTATATGAGAAGAAGATGACAATATTTACAGAAGGAACCATTCATGGAACTAGCTCTAAGAAAATTACAGAGAATCAGGAACCCTTACTAAATGATCTTGAAAATCCTTATAAAGGATTACAACAAGCTTGGGATCATTTAGGTCAAAATTAGGTCTACAACCACTTCAACCACCAGACATACAAGAAATGAAAGCAAACATAAAAGCTTGGAAACCCGGGAGGATCAGATCAATCTGATGTACAATTATTTGGTTTTCATCATAATAGGCTAGCTACATTTACATATTCAATAGGCTTCTTGTTGCAGACAAAACTTTAATGCCAAGACCATCTCAAAAAACTTGTGTGTATCAGGGCATGGAAAAACTCTAACAACCACCATACCCTAGCTGCCCTTGTCAAAACATCAGTCCTTTGCATTAAAGCGACATGACACCCTCAGGAAAGAAAATTAGGTCAGACGACTACCTAATATCTTATTCATAAATTTTCTACCCCCCATCCTGGAGGAGAACAAAATTTGATTTGGCAATTGTCATTTCTGGCCAAGTGAAACCCTGCAGAAAATCACTAGTAGAGTTTTAAATCTTTTAAAATACAACGGTTACCTCCAGGTTTAAAACTCAGCCATCGATCACTCCTTTCATGGCACATCGTGTGGCTCATATAAATCGACAAATAGTCAATTTGGCTTTGAAAATATCTAGCCACATCACCCCCTCGGCAACCAATGAAAAATGAACAAATTTGCATGACCTGGCAACCAGACCCACCTTTCATTTGTCCTGCGACAAGTCTTAACCCCACCATCTAGAGATTACACGATTGAAGGCTTTCTCAGGATCGCTAAACACTTATCTTAACTGGGGTTAGATCATGAGATCACGCGACTGAGGAAATCACACAATCACCGGATGTGAACCTTAACTATAGTCACATCTCGAGATTCAATGACAACCGTTGATCAAAACCTACATCAACGGTCATTGCTCAATCACCAAAAGCTATGTGACTTAAATGTTTCAGTGCGTGACTTGGATATAACTGTATCGCTGGATCACCAAATGCTAAGTCACTAACCGCTAGAATCTGGAGAACATGAGATCAAATAGTCACTGGATCACTGAATCTCTGGCTTAACCGCCATGCCAGAGCTCTTACTAACTTTAACTTAACTCAGGCCCATCTGGTGATCACGCGAGTGAAGAAAGTCTCGTAATCGCTAAATAACTATCTTAACCAAGGTTATATCCGAAGAATGAGCGATAGCCTTGATCTCTAAATCGCTGGATGTTTTCCTTAACTCAGGTTCCATTACGAGAACTAGCGCCAACCGTGGATCTAGATCTCATCGACTGTCCTCATTGATTCTTTGAATGTTTCATGTCTTGACCGCTTTACTACGAGATTTAGCAGCAAAGGAAAACCTTAACCGCTCACCAGATCGCTGATTGTTAAGAGCAAAAAGCCAGACATCTGGAGATCATGCAAATAAAGGAAAAGAAAAGGCACGTGCAAAAGGGAACTTAAGTGGCCTAAAAAAGGTAACGAAGAAATAGACTTGGGTAGGGTTTTTTTGGATTTAGACAAATTTTATTGAAACCCTTGCTCATGGACAAACCCTATTTCTCATACTTTGACAAATTTAATGGCTACTTTCACAGGATTTTGCAGGAAATGACCATTTTCTTTGGATTTTTTGCAATGACAACAAAATGGGCTAACACAATTCATGTGAAAACCAACACATGCAAGCAACATATAACTCACAAAAAGCACATGCAAGAAAATGCAAGTACATTCAACCAACATAACCTTGGGTCTCCTGTGAGGGATTTAAGAACCAGGCTGCTATGATACCATGTTTAGGTAATTGGATGATTTATTAATGAAATTTGAGGCAACATTTATAGCTAATTACATTACAATGTTTTTGAAAGAAACACACAAAAACAAAAGTCGAAAATAAAAACTACCTAAACTAACTAAGATGACCATTAAAGAAACATTACATTTTTTTAATAGCTATGAGGAAAAGAAGCTTAGTCAAACTAGGCTACTTAGGCTAAACAACAACATTAATCATAAATATCTTTGTAAAATAATCTTAGGAAAAAATCACATGACAATGTGACAAACTACATAGAGCCCACAACAACAAACATAGAGCCAGACATATTATAGGACATGGAGCATTAGGTGGTATTGATCAAATAGAGGTTGCAAGAGGCTCATGATCATCAACAAGAGTATGCATATTCTAAGAGGATATAACATAGCTTCTTAATGGATGAAAAAATACTTTTGGAAATGTGATTCCAATATAGAAAGGGCTACAAGGTTGCACCTTGATATGTTGACCCCTTTCATATTTTGGAGCATATAGATCCAATAGCTTATTGTCTAGCTCTGTCACCTATCCTATCATGTGTTTCTTGTTTCTGTTTTGAGGCGTTGTATTCATGATGTATAACATGTTCTAGATTTGGATGCCTTGCCAGTAGAGGTGGAAAATTAGCTGACATTAGAGACCCATTTGATTATTGGATTGAAAGATGTTGGACCTTTGAAGGTGAGACCTAGACTAGGTCAGGGTCCAATAGGACAAATATGATAAGATTGATGCCACTTGGGAAGACATTGTAAAAATGAGGATTGTGTACCCTCACCTCTTTGAGGGCTTCCAGGAAGAAGTCCAACCCTAGGAGGAGGATGTGAGAACCCATGTGATGTGCTAGATCCATATACTATTCCCTTTGTGTTGAGGGTGGTGCTTATTGAGACATTTTTTATTTCTACATAATACTACATTAAAGACCTTTTTGATGTGGATGTATTATGTATGGTCATAGACTCCTTTTTATTTATTTTTTAAAAATTATCTTATAATTTACACACATGCACATGTTAGGGGTACTATGTTGATATTTTCTACATTATGATCCAATATTGACATCCTTGTTGTGACTTGCATGTTTTGTGTAGACTCATGATTACTTATTAGAGAATATGGATTAAACTACGATGTGCTATTATTTAAATTGAGTAATAGATTCTTTAATTTAAATTAATACTATTGATTGGGTGTGTATGTTGTAAGTTTGTTTATATGTTGCTTTAGTTATTAAATTATTTCTATGATTTTACTAATTATTTCTGATTGAGTGTGCAAGAATTAGATGGCTAGTGGAATTGGAGAAGAGCATAGTGATCCTAATGTGATAAGATCATTAAGCTAACCTAACCTATTTCGAGAGGCTCAAGTTGTGTGCATTGTAATTGTGTTTGTGGTGTTATGAGTGTCTTGTGAGCTAAGTAGCACACCATTGAACTACTATTTGTGTTTGTCATTTGAGAATGTGTGTACTACATGTTAAATGGTAATATGCGATACCCCATGTGCAAGTGAATGCAGTCTTTTCCTGATCTTTAGGAGCTATCTTGATTTGATTGTGGAATTGGAGAAGAGCATAGTGATCCTAATGTGATAAGATCATTAAGCTGACCTAACCTATTTCGAGAGGCTCAAGTTGTGTGCATTGTAATTGTGTTTGTGGTGTTATGAGTATCTTGTGAGCTAAGTAGCACACCATTGAACTATTATTTGTGTTTGTCATTTGAGAATGTGTGTATTACATGTTGAATGGTAATATGTGATACCCCATGCGCAAGTGAATGTAGTCTTTTCCTGATCTTCATAAGCTATCTTGGTTTGATGGGGGCAGTACCCATCAAACTTCAATCCTTGATTCAGCTTATCAATTGAACCTTGAGATTCTTATCTCTTATCTCAGACTTGACAATTACCTATTTACAGGGGTGTTGGCCTTGTCTTTTTCAATCATCTTATCTTTGTCCTGATATGTTCCCATCCATCAAACACATGTCTGGATTGTTTTGTGATCCCAAATCGATCTCACACTTCAATTCCATTATTTGACTTCACGTAATCCCAAATCGATCTCACATTAGTCAAAGAGGGGCAAATGTATGCACCCTAAAATGGTCACCTAGACTTTGGACCCCCATTCAGCAATTTATCAAATCCCTGAATCAATATTTTAAAAAATTAACATTTTCAATTAAATCAAATTCCTGGATCAAATCCTATTTTTATCATTTATTCGATTATTTTCTATGGGCTAACCATTTTATCCTAAATATTTATTTAATTAAAAAGAATTTCCTCCCCTTTTATTAAATAAAAGCCCCCACTTTTCCTCTTATCCTAAGTTGCACAAATAAAGCATTATTTCTTATTTTATAAAAAGGAGAAAAGACTTTTTTATCTTATATGGGACACAAAAGTCAACTTTTATTTTCTCATTGGAGGATATTTGTGCACATGGATTGCTCCTCTTTCAAGCTCCACCCTTGATTAAATCTTTTGCCTCTTAATCTCCATGGTCCATTCCTTTTCAATTCCTTTAAAAGGAGAGCTCTTTTCTCATTTTAGGATCCCAACTTTGAATACTAATCTTATGTTGCAGGATTTCTTGGAGGCTTTGGAGCTTTTGAAGATCTACATGCATTTAGCTTTCATTCTTGCATTCTTAGCTTAAGCTTTCATGACATCTAGCTTAGTTTCCTTTATGCTCTAGATTAGCTCACATAGCTTAATTAACAAGGCTTGTAATACTTTCATTTCCATAGCTTGCATTGCATCTTCATATTGATTCTTGAAGATATTGACTTTCTTGCCCTTGTCTCATTGAATCTCCTATTGTGTGGTTTACTAGCAAGGTTATAGACTTAATAGCTCTAGCTGAGAGCATTCTTCATATCCTTGTGACTCCATGTCTAGGGAGCTCTAGGTCACTTTCTCAAGGTTTCCCATTCATGGATTCTCTTGGAAGTAATGACTTAGACAAGTGCACATCTTAGTGTGTACATTTTTGGTGCCCACCGTGGGGCAGAACACTCTTGTTTTGTCCTTCATTTTCTGCATTTTCATCAATTTTTCGTCATCATTTTAGCTTGCTGTTTCGACTCTTTATTTTTTTGATAGAATTATCGTGTGACAGTCTTCCAGTGTCGTACGACAGTTGCTTGTATACTAGTGTGATACTTTACTAGTTAAAATATCGCGCGCCCCTGCAGATTCTGTCGCACTATCATATTATTCTCTGTCGCATGCAGGTATCAGGAACTATCGCACAGAGAGGAAGTATCGCATTAGTACACAACAAAGTATCGTACGATTCTTTATCTAATAGAACTATGGCCCAGGCCTGACAGTGAGTGATTTTTGACATTTCTTTGCAAGATTTCATTGATTTGATTCGGATTTCTGATTTGCTGTGGTAGAACAGAGCTTGATTTGCAGATTTCTATTGGTTTTTGATGTGCTAACCATTGTGGGGCTAACAAGTTGTATCAGGAACTATCGCACAGAGAGGAAGTATTGCATTAGTACACAACAAAGTATCGTACGATTCTTTATCTAACAAAACTATGGCTCAGGCCTGACAGTGAGTAATTTTTGACATTTCTTTGCAAGATTTCATTGATTTGATTCAGATTTCTGATTTGTTGTGGTAGAACAGAGCTTGATTTGCAGATTTCTATTGGTTTTTGATGTGCTAACCATTGTGGGGCTAACAAGTTGTGCTTGTAGATGCCTTCATTGTTTGAAATATTTTCTTAAAAGAATGCATGTCAAAACTCCAAATGCTAAAGAGCTACTAATTATTTTTGTAGGGCTGCCCAAAAGCATAAAAACCAATCAAGTGCTTGTTTAATTGCTTTCATTTTAAGTGTGGCATATACTAGTTGTTTCATTTAGTAGGCACTTAATATCTTGTTGTAGGAATCTTTTGGTGGTAGGAGAGTATGCTCTTCACCCTTATGGTGAAACTAGCACCCATTTTTGAGAAATTTTGGCATACGGTATCGAAATTTGACATATGATATATCGTTGGAAAGGTCTTTTTGAGCCCGTCGCTCTTGTGCGGATTTCATTTCCTGTTTCTGCCGTTTGATCAGCTATTTTTGGCGTCAAAGTGGAGGCTTCATTTTTTCCTCTCTACATTTGAAACTCAAGTTTTTTATTTTTTTTCTTTGTGCTTACATACTTATTTGAAGTGTACAGGAGGGGTATGTGCAAGATCATGAGGGGCCAAACTATGCCCTTAAGTGGCAATGAAAAATCAGCAAATCAGGGTTAGTCAACTTGACGTGAAAATTTTAACTAGCTATGAACCTAATATCAAAATGTTGTAAGAATAGAATCTGTAGAAAATTGAATGTAGTTTCTAAACTACTAGGCCTTTTTTGAGAAAAAGTTAGTATGATTTGTGAAAAGTATAGATTTCAATGCAACAGTACAAAAATTTCAAGAAAAAAATAAGTAGGTGTATGTCTGACCACCTTAATCATATTCAAATGATAATATTTTATTATAAGATTTTATATATAAGTAGTAGAATCATGCCCGGATGTGACACATATTTTTTTATAATTTTATTCCAAAAAAATAATTAATTATGAATTTTCTGCTACAACGTTTTCAGAATAAAAAAACTCCCGTGTCTGACCACCTTAACTCATTCAAAACTTTACAAAATTCAATTTTTTTTTCTTCTTATAGTAGGCGAAGCATAGAATGTGACGCATTTTTTGGATTTCAAAAATGTTATACCGTTTGAAAGTTATAGTCATTTTTCAATCAGTATATAAATCAGCACTTTAGAGGTAGCTCAATTAGAAAATAACTAATAATTACTTACCGAATTCAAAATTTGACATCAATTATATCGATAGGAAGCTGATAATCTCCTTAAGATACCCTTTTCGTTTTGTCAAATTTGGGTGAAAAAAAAGTCGTCAACTACATTGTCAAAGTCTGGAACTCAGAGAAACAGGTGAAAAACATGTATTTGAGACATTCCAATAGTTGACCATGTAGGTTTGGTGCACAAGGCAATACCGAGCCTAATCGAGTACCCGATATTTTTGGGTACCCGAATATGACAGAAAAATTTTGAATTTTAACTTTGCCTCCACTTTCTCCCTCCCATTTCTCCATCCTTCATAAACTATATATTAGTTACATATTAGATATATATTAGATATATTAAATATTATATAATATCAATTATATATTAAATGTTATATAATATATATTTTACATTAAATATTATTTAATATATATTAATATTAAAAACTATATATTAGATTATATATTATATATATTAAATATTATATAATATACATGTTACATTAAATATTATTTAATTTTATATTAATATCAAAAACTATATATTAGATTATATATTATATATTAAATATTATATAATATACATTTTACATTTTAAATATTATTTAATATGATTCTGAGCACGAGCATGAGTCCCTACAGGGGCATAGTTGTGCCTTTTATAGGCGTCCAAAACCCTAGCTACGCAAAAATGGAGGCTTTGAAGAATAGTTCACTGGAGGCGGATTATAGAAGCAGAGGGCAAGAGAATCACTCTGTTTCCACTGCCTGTGGCTGTGAAATGGTATCTTTCCCTGCTTTTTCAACCGGAACGCTAAATTGCAAAGGTTCTCGAAATAGATTCTGGTCACCGGACAATTGTACCATGCCTGTTGATAATCTGACAGCTCAACAGAGTCATTGGGAGGTTAAACAAGAACAATCAGACGGATCTTTGAACCGGCCGAAGATTATGGAGAGCGGGGAAGGGTTTGGTAAAATGAGCAGTTGTACTGAAAATTATGCAGGCGCCATAGAACTGACCGCAGTAATAAATTTAAAGAAGAGATCAACGACAATGTGACATTATGAGGAAAGCCTTGCCATTTCGATGGCGCTGCCCCGATATTATGAAGAATGTCTTGCTGCTTCAATGCTGACACCGCCTCTGTCTCAGACTTTCGCCATTGCTTCACATCAGTACTCTGAGATATGGCAGGGATTGCGGGATTTTTCACAACATAGTCCATCATAAATTCTCTATAAATCATCATGCATTACAGTATTCTACGTGTTTCTGAACAACTTACTCGAAGAATTTAATTTTTACCGTAATGTTGGATCCATGGATTGTCATTTTGCGCTCAGAGAGAAGCTGCGGATTGTAAGAATTTGATAAATTTGGTTTATCTCATTTTCTTTCTCTGCCATTTCTGGGTAATACGATTTTGTTTTTGTCTGTCTTAAATGATTTCGCCTGAAGTTAATGAATTTTTTTAGATGATTTTGTTTGAAGTTTTAATGAAATTTCTTCCATGGATGCTAATGAAATCTCTTCCATGAATGCTGATAAGACATTTAAATTCAGAGTTAATAAATTCTATAGCTTGAATGTTCTTTGTTGTAGAAGGTTACTTTCATGGTTTTTGATTCATGCAATTCCTTAATAGTTTCATTCTTAACAGAATTCATAACTAGATTTTCCATAGCCAATTTTCTTCTTGATCATTGCAATATTTTCTCCTCAACTAAACATTTTGTAATCAGTTGATATACAATCACATTTTTCTCTTGGCCAATTCTGTGGGCTCACGATTGAGCCTGTAGATCCATAAAAGGGTTGAAATCTGGATCTAGTGGAAGAGTAATATTAGCAAGAAGTCATTCACTAGCATCTCATCTGGGTCATGGGGACTCCCTAGGGGTCCTGGTATGCCTTATCACACGTTACGACCTCTAGGAAGTCCCCATGACCCCTTTTGACACATTGGAACGCTCAAGTGTGTCTTAAGGGGTCTTAGGACACCTTAAGACACACTTGAGCATTCCAATGTGTCAAAAGGGGTCATGGGGACTCCCTAGGGGTCCTAGTACGCTTTATCACATGTTAGGACCCCTAGAGAGTCTCCATGACCCCTTTTAACACATTGAAATGCTCAAGTGTGTCTTAACGGGTCGTAGGACCCCTTAAGACACACTTGAGCGTTTCAATGTGTCAAAAGGGCTCACGGGGACTCCCTATGGGTCCTAGTACACCTTATCACGTGTTAGGACCCCTAGGGAGTCCGCATGACCCGTTAGGACCCCTAGGGAGTCCCTGTGACCCCTTTTGACACATTGGAACACTCAAGTGTGTCTTAAGGGGTCTCCCCGTGACCCCTTTTGACACATTGGAACACTCAGGTGTGTCCTAAGGGGTCCTAAGACCCCTTAAGACACACCTGAGTGTTCCAATGTGTCAAAAGGGGTCACGGGGACTCCCTAGGGGTCCTAACGCGTGACAAGGCATACTAGGACCCCTAGGGAGTCCCCGTGACCCCTTTTGACACATTGGAACGCTCATGTGTGTCTTAAGGGGTAGGACCCCTTAAGACACACATGAGCGTTCCAATGTGTCAAAAGGGGTCACGGGGACTCCCTAGGGGCCCTAGTACTCAAAAGGGGTCTTAGGACCCCTTAAGACACACATGAGCATTTCAATGTGTCAAAAGGGGTCACGAGCACTCCCTAGGGGTCCTAGTACACTTTATCACGCGTTAGGACCCCTAGGGAGTCCCCGTGACTCCTTTTGACACATTGGAATGCTTAAGTGTGTCTTAAAACACACTTGAGCATTCCAATGTGTCAAAAGGGGTCTAGGGGACTCCCTAGGGGTCCTAGTATGCCTTATCATGCATTAGGACCCCTAGGGAGTCCCCATGACCCCTTTTGAGTCCCCGTGACCCCTTTTGACACATTGGAACACTCAAGTGTGTCTTAAGGGGTCTTAGGACCCCTTAAGACACACTTGAGCGTTCCAATGTGTCAAAAGGGGTCACGGAGACTCCCTAGGGGTCCTAACACGTGATAAGGCGTACTAGGACCCCTAGGGAGTCCCCTAGACCCCTTTTGACACATTGGAATGCTCAAGTGTGTCTTAAGGAGTCTTAGGACCCCTTAAGACACACTTGAGTGTTCCAATGTGTCAAAAGAGGTCACGGGGTCTCCCTAGGGGTCCTAACGCATGATAAGGCATACTAGGACCCCTAGGGAGTCCCCTAGACCCCTTTTGACACATTGGAACACTCAAGTGTGTCTTAAGGGGTCTTAGGACCCCTTAAGACACACTTGAGCATTCCAACGTGTCAAAAGGGGTCACGAGGAGGACCCCTTAAGACACACTTGAGCGTTCCAATGTTTCAAAATGGGTCACGGGGACTCCCTAGGGGTTCTAACACGTGATAAGATGTACTAGGACCCCTAGGGAGTCCTCGTGACCCCTTTGGATAGATTGGAATGCTCAAGTGTGTCTTAAGGGGTCCTACAGGGTCCTAAGACCCCTTAAGACACACTTGAGCATTCCAATGTGTCAAAAGGGGTCACAGGGACTCCCTAGGGGTCCTAACACATCATAAAGCATACACGGACCCCTAGGGAGTCCCCGTGACCCCTTTTGACACATTGGAATGCTCAAGTGTGTCTTAAGGTGTCTCAGGACACCTTAAGACACACTTGAGCATTCCAATGTGTCAAAATGGGTCACGGGGACTCCCTAGGGGTCCGTACATGTGATAAGGCATACTGGGACCCCTAGGGAGTCCTCATGACCCCTTTTGATAGATTGGAACGCTCAAGTGTGTCTTAAGGGGTCTTAGGACCCCTTAAGACACACTTGAGTGTTCCAATTTGTCAAAAGGGGTCACAGGGACTCCCTAGGGGTCCTAATGCGTGATAAGGCATACTAGGACCCCTAGGGAGTCTCTGTGACCCCTTTTGACACATTGGAATGCTCAAGTGTGTCTTAAGGGGTCCTAAGACTCAAGTGTGTCTTAAGGGGTCCTAAGACCCCTTAAGACACACTTGAGTGTTTCAATGTGTCAAAAGGGGTCACGGGGACTCCCTAGGGGTCCTAACGCATGATAAGGCGTACTAGGACCCCTAGGGAGTCCTTGTGACCTCTTTTGACACATTGGAATACTCGAGTGTGTCTTAAGGGGTCTTAAGACCCTTTGAGATACACTTGAGCATTCCAATGTGTCAAAAGGGGTCACGGGGACTCCCTAGGGGTCCTAACGCATGATAAGACATACTAGGATCCCTAGGGAGTCTCTGTGACCCCTTTTGAGACATTGGAATGTTCAAGTGTGTCTTAAGGAGTCCTAAGATCCCTTAAGACACACTTGAGTGTTCCAATGTGTCAAAAGGGGTCACAGGGACTCCCTAGGGGTCCTAATGCGTGATAAGGCATACTAGGACCCCTAGGGAGTCCCCGTAACCCCTTTTGAGACATTGGAATGCTCAAGTGTGTCTTAAGGGGTCTTAGGACCTCTTAAGACACACTTGAGCATTCCAATGTCTCAAAAGGGGTCACGGGGACTCCCTAGGGGTCCTAACGTGTGATAAGGAATACTAGGACCCCTAGGGAGTCCCTGTGACCCCTTTTGAGACATTGGAATGCTCAAGTGTGTCTTAAGGGGTCCTAAGACCCCTTAAGACACACTTGAGCATTCCAATGTCTCAAAAGGGGGACCCCTTAAGACACACTTGAGCATTCCAATGTCTCAAAAGGGGGACCCCTTAAGACACACTTGAGCATTCCAATGTTTCAAAAGGGGTCACGGGGACTCCCTAGGGGTCCTAATGCGTGATAAGGCGTACTAGGACCCCTAGAGAATCTCTGTGACCCCTTTTGACACATTGGAATGCTCAAGTGTGTCTTAAGGGGTCCTAAGACCCCTTACAACACACTTGAGCATTCCAATGTGTCAAAAGGGGTCACGGGGACTCCCTAGGGGTCCTAATGCGTGATAAGGCATACTAGGACCCCTAGGGAGTCCTCGTGACCCCTTTTGACACATTGGAATGCTCAAGTGTGTCTTAAGGGGTCTTAGGACCCCTTAAGACACACTTGAGCATTCTAATGTGTGAAAATGGGTCACGGGGACTCCCTAGGGGTCCTAACATGTGATAAGGCATACTAGGACCCCTAGGGAGTCCCCGTGACCCCTTTTGACACATTGGAATGATTAAGTGTGTCTCAAGGGGTCCTAATGTGTGATAAGGCATACTAGGACCGCTAGGGAGTCCCCGTGACCCCTTTTAACACATTGGAATGCTCAAGTATGTCTTAAGGGGTCGTAGGACCCCTTAAGACACACTTGAGCGTTCCAATGTGTCAAAAGGGGTCATGGGGACTCCCTAGGGGTCCTAGTACGTCTTATCACGTGTTAGAACCCCTAGGGAGTCCCCATGACCCCTTTTGACACATTGGAATGCTTAAGTGTGTCTTAAGGGGTCCTAAGACCCCTTAAGACACACTTAAGCATTCCAATGTGTCAAAAGGGGTCACGGGGACTCCCTAGGGGTCCTAGTATGCCTTATCACGTGTTAGGACCCCTAGGGAGTCCTCATGACCCCTAGGAGGTCTCTCTCTCCACCTCTAGTGAACTATTCTTCAAAGCCTCCATTTCTGCATAGCGAGGGTTTACGACGCCTATAAAAGGCACATTTAATACAAAGATTTAGCTGACCACCTTTAAAGACCTAAAAGAAATGAGAAAAAAATTTAGGCTAAAAATACATACCGCATTTTTGTATGTAGTACTGTAAGCTTCAACAATCCAGCCGGCTTCCTCTTCTACGACACGAAGAACTTCATTAATGTATGCTCTAGGAGGAAGATTATAATTTCTATATTTTTGCAAGAGATTCTCCAAAATTTGTAATATTATATATAATATATTAGTATACATTAGTATATATATATATATATATATATATATATATATATATATATATATATATATATATATATATATATATATATATATATATATATATATATATATATATATATATATATGTTAGTATATACAATACATTAGTATATTATAATACATTAGTATATTTTAATACATTAGTATATATATAATATACATTATATATATCATATGTGTCTTTTATTTATATCTATTATATACATCAATATATGTAAAAGTTAAATTTTTTTCATTTGCTCCTGCCCTTTTTTCATCAGCCTGAGAATATTGGGTACCCGATATGAAATTAGATATCCAATTTTTGCCAGGTAATATTTGACCAAATTATTCCTTGTCCCCACAGACCAGACAATCACTAGATTTGATACTTTTTTCATGCGTTGCGAAAAAAAAAAGTGATTTGGGGCCATTGTTTGATTTTTGTCGACTTGTGGTCTCACCATGGGAAGCAGCAGTTGTCGAAAGGCTAAACTCAAGAGGAAGTTGATAGATGATGAAATTCAAGCATATAGGGAAAAAGATAAGGAAAATCACTGAAGAAGGAGAGAAGGTATGTTAAACATTAATCAACGTGACCCCGTAAATGTAGTTGTAAGTGAAGAGGATGTTCAATTTGAAAATGCACAGATGGAGATTGAAAATGTAGACTTTGGGAATGAAAATGTTGCACAAGAACCACATGAACGTTATACATCTCCAAATTATATGCAAAATGAAGTCCCTTGCAATAAAGATAATCAATCTTCAAATTCGGGGCTTTCAAGAACACCTAAATGGTTAATTGAAATTGAGGAGAACATTATGAATAATTGGGAAGGAAAGAGGTCACATAGAACCGTTAGGTTGTGGGCTTCAAGACTTTATGATCAATTTTTTCAAAACAAGACATTGGTTGAGCAATGTCAAATTTTTGTGCAGTTGTTAAAGATGCAAAACATGAGACCTGTGCTTGTGAAATTGAAGATTCATGTGAACAAGAAAATGGAGAGAAATGCCATTGTTGTGAAGAATATTTTCAATGCTCTCAATAGCATTGGGAAGACTAGCAGAGAAAAAGACGAGAGTTTCTCGGAGGGTTATTACAACCTCCTTAGTAAGTCATCAGTTGAGAAAGGCTCGTTTGATGAGACAAACTTGTGTTGACTTCAATATAGACCGTAAAACTTTGGGTAGAGCACTTGCAAGAAGAGAAAGACTTGATGATCTGCTTCAAATTGATACATGGGCTTATGGTGGGAGACTTCCACGTTTCAATAAGAAGCTAATAGATGTTGTCAAGGATGAAATTCAACAATTTTGGGATGCTAACTCAAGAATGTCACCAAATGTGAAGGATGTCTTGAAGTTGAGAGTTGGCAATGGAGACCACACTCCACATCCTAAACATTATGTGGAGGTAAGTCAAAAAATGTTGTATAAAATTTTTTGTGAGACACATCCAACATTGAAAATATCACAAAGGTCTTTTGAATCCGTGAAACCATTTTATTGTGTACCCCTTAAGATTCGAAATACATGTTGTTGCAAATATCATGTTGAGTTTTCAATGCATCATGAATTATTACGGTCCATTCATTCTACTTTGCATACTAATGAAATGCTAGAGGATTGTGGTGCAAGTGGTCTTCCCAAATCATCAAGAGACTTGCTAGATCAATTTTTATGTCATAGAGATGATGGTTGTTTATTTTATGAAAAAGATTGCTTAAATGCCAAGTGCTCAAAATGTGGTGGCTTGTCCAAGTTTAGAACATGTTTTCATGAGGGTTTGGAACACAATTTTGGAAAGACACTCGTCCAAAAAAAGGTATATGAAATAGTGAAATATACATTGAAGAGTGGAGGTGAAGGCTCTAGATGTGAGTTAGTTGCAAAAGAATACAATGTTGCTGATTTTATCTTAGATTTCAAGACAAATCTTTTTAACAAGTATGCAAGGCATAGTCACAGGTCTCAATGGTTGGATCAACAATTCAGGACATGTAAGGACACTTTCCCCATTGGAACTATTATATCCGTTGTAGACTTTGCGGAGAACTATACATTGCAGCCCCAAAATGAGACTCAAGCTCAATATTACAATTCCATTCAGGTTGCTATTTTTGTACACATCACATATAGACATTCCCCTGAAGGAGAAAAAGATGAGCGAAAGATAATCAGAGAGTACCATTTTTATATGAGCAATGATAGGTCTCACTCTCATGAGTTTGTTCAACATTGTTTCTAGAACTATTTTGACTTCTTGCAGGAAAATGGTATTGCTATGGATAGGCATCTCATTTGGTCGGATAATTGCACCGGTCAATTTAAGAATGCCAGAATGTTTTATTGGTTGTGTAGAATGCATGTGGAGAGAGGTGTACCTCATATTTGGAGTTTTTTTGAGTCAGGGCATGGGAAAGGGGAGCATGACGGAGTAGGTGTGTGTGTGAAGAGAGCTCTAGTTAAGGAGCAATTGAGGATTTTAGGTGTTGTACTTCTTGATGCTTGTTCTATTTTTGATTGGTGTACTTTAGCATTGTCACAGGGGGGGACTCTTGATTCTACAGTGCATAGATTCTTTTGGTTGGTTGAGGAGGGAACTATAGGAGATAGATTGGATTGTCAAACAGTGAAAGACTCTTCAAAAATGCATTCATTCCGAAGCTCCAATAGTAGTACATGGACCATTTGGACACGAGAGTTGGCTTATTTTTGCCCCATGTGTTTTCAGTATGATTGGGATCATTGCGAGTCAAGTGAGTGGGTGGATACATGGGTTCCACAGTATCTGAATCCTTTATCTTTGACACTCTCTATAAGAAATGATGACATGGACACTTCAGTTGACTATGACCATCTTTCAGATCTTCTGAAGCTAGGAGATGTTTTTGCATTGGTTGCACCGTAGGGGAATGATGAGAGGTCAGATTATTGGTTAGCACGTTGTGTACAAGGTAAACAGAAGCTTGTACAACCGATGACAGATGGTGATGGGTTCACATATCCTACTGGTACAGTTGTTGTTGCGGGAACATGGCTGCGAACATACATGATTAGAAAGAATTGAGTTCCCGCATTTGAAAACTATGAGAAGCACGAAATTATTCTCATGTATTCACACCTTGTTATAGCAACAAATGTCAAGTTGTCAAAGCATCAAGGAAGACCAAAGACAAAATAACTTTGGACTATTACTACTACTGATCATGAAGCACTATTGGAGACCCTGAAGCAAAGAGATGACCCTTCAGGAACACTTGACTAGGTAATAAGTTAACTTAGTGCATTGTTTTCTAAGTTCGTTAAGCTTAATTTCAATACATTAATTTGACCTTTCTTAGATTGTATTTTGAGTCAATAAACTTGGTTTTGTATGTGGATTGTAACTTGTGCAGGAGCACCTATGAAGATGCCTATGGTCACCATGGATCCAATCAGAGATAGAAGGACAAAAGGATCCTTAATGGTTAATTGAGATCTTTTGAAGCCTATAATGGCAATTTGTAACAATCAATTTGATTTAAAAGTTAAATGTCCTAAAACTCTTCATAAGGACTTATGACCAAAATCATGTATGGGTGGCCAATAGTGCCAAGAAGGGATCTTACATGTCATATACTTATGTCATTTGCATGGTTTGAATTCTTACATGTTTGATTGTTGTTTCTAATGCTTTAAGGATATTATTTTTTAGCATTTCAAACAATCTATAAAAGTTAAACCTCAAACATAATAAGCTCCACAGTTCAAATTTCACAAGCTTAATCATGATTAATTTCACAGTTCAAATTTCAAACATACCACTAACAGTCAGTTGAAAGCGGCTCAGCAACGTATCTTTCAAACTGATAGTGATCTTTCGGGGCTCGTATCGCAGACTTCGTGAGAGTTATCGACAAATCTTCAGGTGCTACGGGATTGTGTTTTTGAGGTCTACAATAACCTCTCTCAGTTTTGGGCGATTCAACTTCGTTTGCATTTGGCAAGGCGATCTCAGTCGATGCCAAAACTTGTAGTGAGGGTCAGTTGAAAGTGGCTCAGCAACGTATCTTTCAAACCGTCTGACATGACATTGAGCCATTTGCTCCATCGACTTTGGTTGGCCAGGTAAATGCTAGTGACAACCTCGCTCTGCCCACAGAGTCACTGGAACGCTCGCGACCACGCTCGACCCAAGTGACCCCAAGGTGCACTAAGCACGATTGGGCAACGATCTTCCGGGGCTGGTATCTCAGACTTCGTGAGAGGTATCGACAAATTTTCAGGTGCTACGGGATCATGTTTTTGAGGTCTATGATAACCTCTCTCGGTTTTGGGCGATTCGACTTCGTTTGCATTTGGCAAAGTGATCTCAGTCGATGCCAAAACTTGCAGTGAGGGTCAGTTGAACGTGGCTCAGGAGTGTATCTTTCAAACCGTCTAACTTGGCATCAAACCGTCTACTCCATTGGCTCTGGTTGGCCGGGTAAACACCAATGACAACCCCGTTTTGCCCACAGAGTCACCGAAACGCTTGCGACCACGCTCGACCCAAGTGACCCCAAGGTGCATTAAGCACGATTGGGTAGCGATCTTCCAGGGCTCATATCTCAGACTTCGTGAGAGGTATCGACAAACTATCAGGTGCTACAAGATCATGTTTCTGAGGTCTACAATAAACTCTCTCGGTTTTAGGCAATTCGACTTCGTTTGCATTTGGCAAGGTGATCTCAGTCAATGCCAAAACTTGTAGTGAGGGTCAGTTGAAAGTGGCTTAGTAGCGTATCTTTCAAACCGTCTGACCTGACATCAAACCATCTACTCCATCAGCTCTGGTTGGCCAGGTAAACACTAGTGACAACCCCGTTCTGCCCACAGAGTCACCGGAATGCTCGCGACCACGCTCGACCCAAGTGACCCCAAGGTGCACTAAGCACGATTGGGAGGCAATCTTCTAGGGCTCATATCTCAGACTTCGTGAGAGGTATCAACAAATTGTCAGGTGATATGGGATCAAGTTTTTGAGGTCTACAATAACCTCTCTCGGTTTTGGGTGATTCGACTTCGTTTGCATTTGGCAAGGCGATCTTAGTCGATGCCAAAACTTGCAGTGAGGGTCAGTTGAAAGTGGCTCAGCAGTGTATCTTTCAAACTGTCTGACCTCGCATCAAACCATCTACTCCATTGGCTCCGGTTGGCTGGGTAAACGCCAGTGACAACCCCGTTCTACCCACAGGGTCATTGGAACGCTCGCGACCACGCTCGATCCAAGTGACCCCAAGGTGCACTAAGCACGATTGGGCAGCGATCTTCCGAGGCTCGTATCTCAAACTTCGTGAGAGGTATCAACAAACCATCAGGTGCTACAAGATCATGTTTTCAAGGTCTACAATAACCTCTCTCAGTTTTGGGCGATTCGACTTTGTTTGCATTTGGCAAGGTGATCTCAGTCGATGCCAAAACTTGCAGTGAGGGTCAGTTGAAAGTGGCTTAGCAGCGTATCTTTCAAACTGTCTGACTTGGCATTGAACCATCTACTCCATCAGCTCCGGTTGGCCGGATAAACGTCAATGACAACCTCGTTCTACCCACAGAGTCACTAGAACACTCGCGACGACGCTTGACCCAAGTGACCCCAAGGTGCACTAAGCACGATTGGGTAGCGATCTTCTAGGGCTGGTGCAGGGCACTCTCCACTAGTAAGAATTTGAATTGCATTGTTATGTTTGTAATAAATAGGATGGATCTAAATATATCATCCTAATTTTTGTTTGGAATCCCTAATGTGTGATCAAGGATCTTTTGGCAATGTTATAAGCCTAAGATACCTTAGGTCATGGGGTTCACCTAGTTAGTGATAATTTGCTAGGTTAGGCTTATGGAGTCTTAAAGGTTGATTTTAGATTATTTTCACTTGAAAAATCATGTTGATAGGTTTTGATCTCAAAAAGAAATCATAAACTCTATTGAGTTCATAAAATGGCATATTTTGCAAAATTGCAAAAATGCAATAAAAGTTGCTGTTGCAACTTTCTAAAATTTCTCGAGAGATTGGAATTGGAAACCCAAGAGTCAAATGGGTTCTCCAATCGATATAACTTCATTTTGAAGGTTATATATGCTCATCACTTCGAACCATAATGGTAAGAAGTTGATTTTTGTAAACTGATGCCATAAAGGAGGAATACAAACTATTTTTGAGCCATTTCTCAGAGTTGTACGAGCGTGTACGGACTTACAGGGTCATGATTTGAATGTGGGAATACTATATTGCATGTTAGTGAACATTTTTGTTGATTTGAAGAAGTTTTAGTTTCATTTGTTAAAGTTATTTCAATTCTTTTCAGAACAGTCTAGGAAGCAAGCTTTTCTAGGGCCCTGAACACTAATGGAGGCCTAACTTGCATTCTAGCCATGGGTTTAACCTAAGAATTTGGAAAATGCAAGTTAGGTCTGTGTATCAATGGATTCTAAAGGCTCATGCAGTGGCTCGAAGGGCAAGGCCTTCATGCATCAGGCCCTAGTCTGAATTTTTGAGAGGATTCAGTCTAGAAAGTAGAAGAAAGTTGTAAAGAAGTGCATAGAATAGATAAGTGAGTGAAGTAAAGGTGGTTTTGAGTCATTTGGGGTTGGAGAAGAATATCTGAAGCACTGTACCAGTTCCATGAAACCTATACCTCATACTTGCTTTGTAAACCAAGCTTAATTAGGCCAATTAGGTCTGTGTCCAAGGTGGGTGTTAGGTGGCGCTAGAGTCGAGTTGGAAGGCAAGGCTTTGGGATCTTAAATAAATTCCAAATGGGTGTTTGAAAATGCTCTGATTGTATCAAGATACTTAGTTGTGTAAAAGTTAGAGTAGAAAACCTCTATTGAGAAGGCTACAAGGAAATTGGCATGTAGGTCTAGTTTGCCATGGTACGGTTTTGGTGGGAATAAACCAAGTGTTATTTCAGAGGCCTTAGGTCATATGAGGACCATCTAAATGCTTGGGAGCGGTTAGGAAGTTCACTGGTGAAGAGTTCTATCAATAAGTTAGTTTTAGGCCTAGTGTCCCTAAAGCCAAAAAGGCATTGAAGTTTGATTGAGTGTGTAACTTTGCAAAGGGAGTTTATTGGGATAGAAATACATTTGTTTGGTTGTGTTATACCATCAAAAGAGTTTGGGATTACCCTTAAGCCTTTGTGGTTGGTTGGTGAGTTGTGGGAGGTAGTAGAAGGGCACTCCACTTTCTTGTTGTAACCTCTGCATTAGGGGCTCGTATATGTAAACTATTTGACAGAATGCCTACAAGTAGAGCACGGCATATGGAATTATAGATAGGAGCAGTAGAAATAGTAAAAGGTATCCAAAAATAAAGTTTCCAAATCTTTGTCAGGTTAGACTGGTCATTGACAATGAGAATTGGTTTTGCACATCGACAGTATTGGCATTCGAGAACATGATAATCTATAATGCAATTTCAATATTAAGACATTATCATTTCTTGAGAATGCCCCAACACCGAATGTCAAGGAGGACCCAACATCTTCCCTGATGGATAGAACCTTGTTTCATGCTCAGTTGTTGGATTCATAGAGGTCTGGGACTATATCAGTGGGAAACTTAAGAGCGATTTTCAATACCAAGTTGATGATGCCTTCATGATGCATGATATTGTAGTTCTTTGTGTTGACATCAGTCATGATTCAGAGATGTTGGCTTTAGGTTTATAGGGTGGGAAAATTGAGGAGGACGTGCTCACAATTGAATCCCAAAATACGTATGTATGATGGCTTCGACAAGATGTTTCTTCGTGTCACTTGCATGAAGCGGTTTGTGTGTGGAGAGCCAAAAATGACACACTCTAGTTATAGCACCAAGCGTCCAATCAAAACACAGAGGCATTAACACTTGTGTTGCAATAAGATCTAGATGGCACTATTCTATAGGAATAGATCCATTTTGAAAGATGTAGAGCACCAAGTAACATGGACTTTCATAACAAAATTTTACTAAGGCACTCACAAAGGGAGACTTTAATGTATTTGAGAAAGAAGATGTGGATAGACACGTCCTCAAGAATTAGTTATTATAATAGGAAAGAAACTGACCGAAAGGGGAAAATAAATAAGGCTCGTAGAGGAGATTTTGGGGGTTCCGGATTCCGCCTGACCCGAGAGACTTTGTGCTAGGGGAGGGATAGATTAGGATTTTTATTGTAATGCAGGGAAAGAGGGATTTTATTTTCAGATAATGATTAATGTACAGGAACAACATAATCTTTGTTGTTTTGCTGTGTTTTAAGAAGGATATGTCAGCATATTAAAACTTTGATTTTAGATGCTCACTTTCCGATTGATATTCATCTTTGAATGATATTGGTTTCTTTTGAATGCGTATTTGTTACATCTGATCATCAGCATGATCATCTGTGGACTTTGTGCTATAGTTTTTCATGTATTTGGAAAGAACCATTCGTCTTTCTCTCTTAGTTTCTTTCTGTAATGCATTGTTTAGGAAAATGAAATTTGTAGCATTTACTGTCCTTTTCTTTTTAGTAAATTAGTTCCTTCACGTCTATCTCATGTTTACGAATAGATGTTTGTAAGCCTTTATTGCTTTCAGGTTAAAAGCATTATCATTTATAGTTTAGTTGATTCATTGTAAATCCTGCATGGGGAGCTGTACCCAGATAATTCAGAGGGCGCTTACGCTTCTCAATAGCGAAGTGACCCAACTATTGGTGTTGGTTGAGTCTTTTTGTTTGGGCTTTAAGGGTCATTTTGTAAGCGTTTCTTTGGAAGACAAATCTATTCACCAACAAGAAGTTAAACCTCAAACATAATAATCTCCATGAATAGGGTATTCCAGAGTAAAGAAAAACAAATGTAACTTCAACAAGATATAATTTAAATCATAATGATAATCATAGTCAAGATATAACTTCACCATTCAATTCCATAAACATGAATAATAAATATGTATATACAAAAGATGACGCAAATATAACATATAAATGAACATGTTCTATATATGTATCAAATGTATCAAAAGTATGTCCATATACAAATATGGCACATGCCATTTCAAAATGTCTACAAAATCAATGTTTTAAGGTGTACAATGTGGCATATATGCCATCTCAAAATGTGTCAAGTGTCATCTCTAAATGACCACAAAACTAAAATTGCATCCTATGCTGTAGGGGGATCATCAAAATGTAGCCTCTTTGAAGAAGTGTTGGGCTCTGATTGATCCTGCATAAAAAATGAGTTCAAACCAAAGTTAGATTGCTTACTTTATATGATATATATATATATATATATATATATATATATATATATATATATATATATATATATATATATATATATATATATATATATATATATATATATATATATATAAAATTCATAATTTTCAAACACTAATTTAATTAAAATTATAACTGAATACAAATATTTGTACCTAGTCTCTCGATCACCTACCACGAGCAGGTGTCCTAGCATAAGTCCTGGGTAGCGAAGGGACCATGCCAACAATACCAACTCTGACCTATAAATATATATTTGCAATAATGAGATTAGTAGAGTGGTGCAACATAGAGTAATAAATCTACAAAATAGGATGATAGCATAATAAAATTACAAATTGATTGAACTAAAATTAAAACTTACATCTGGTGATCCCTCCTCTGGAATAGTGGGCTGGGTCAACAAAGAAACGAAGGATTCTCGTGGGCCCTCCCTCACAGTCGGAGTAACCTATGAGAGTAAAAGGATTGTCAATTATATATCAATGTACTTCATCATAGCAAACGTGGTTACAAAATACAAATAACAATATGTAAAAGTCTACGTACAATCGGGCTATCACTCTGAATCGAGACGCCTGTAACCCTACGCTGTCGAACCGGTGTCGGGACATCATCGATAGCCACACCCTATACAATAAAGTGCAAGTAAAATATTTATTACTACACACAAGTGGCATACATATGCATGCATAATTAATCTTAAACAATTAACTACCTTTCCTTTGTCGACACCTGATGAAGGAACCCCCTCATGCCCCCCACTGACATCGCTGTAGCCTGCAAGAACACAATAAGATGACAATATATATTAGTAAATGTATGAATTTTATTGCTCTAATTGATAGAGATTTAAGAATGTACACCAAATGATATAAAAAAAAAACTAATGGGTACATAATTTATAATATACCGTATAGTCATCAAGGCCAAATGAAATGGCTGAAAGTGTGGACTCATCCACCTGTCTCACCTCCTCTTGTGTCATCGATTGAACATAAATGGAAAAAATATATATACATAAGTGCATGCAATCATTAAAACTAATCTAAATAAATAAATTATTTTTAAATTAAATAAGTCATGTGAAAAATTTATTTATAATGTTTACTCTTACCGTATCAACAGGAGTCAATGGCTCTGCCTGCACCTCCTGAGCACTCTCATGAGATGTAGATGCTCCATGAGGTGTTGCAACCTCTACAGCTGCGTCTCCTGTATCCCCCTCATCAATATAATGAAACTGATATATATCAGAATCAATAAGCGTTTCAAGGCACATATGCCTGCACGTAATGCACATATGGGGCTCACATACATGTGAACTCCGATGAGCTGTCGATGTGCCAACAACATCCAAAGGAGGCAACACTGACCTAGTCTGAGTGATCAACTGATCACTCAGTAAATGAATGGTCCTAATAGTCTGTGAGGCAGCCTCTACAATGATATCAGGATGCTGCACTGGAGGAGGGGGTGTGACATCAGTGGGGGGGACAAAGGTAGTGGCCTTTCGGCGCTGGGAAGATGGCCTAGTTTGAGGAGCTCCTCTGCCTATGCCCATGTTGGGCCTCATACTCCAATAATCAACATGGTGACCAAGCACAAACTCAGCATACAATTCTTTAAGGAAATAAAATGGGACCTCCAAATTGCTATTGGGTGGTTTATCAAAAACCATCCACCAACGATCCCAAAAGTTTGTGCGCATTGCTTCATTTGTGCACCATTTTATTGATAATTTGGGCTTTTTGGGGTCAACTGGTATTCCGATTTTAGGATCGACAAAAAGGGCAGCTATATCTTCCTTACTTATATTAAGGGCCGCAATCCCATCATGGTCAAGCTCGTCATCAAATTGGGCATGCATATCATCACGCCAATGAAGAGAAACATTATGTTGCTGCGTGAGTGTGTCAATGTTTCCAACAATTGTATTTAGTGTGGCAAGCATGGGACCTAATGTAAGTATATTTTGATACATTTTTTGGAAACCCCGTATTGTGTTCAAATTTTCTTGTATCAAATCTTGTAAAGATGGAGGGTTTTGAAGCGGGGGATTGTTTTGGGGATCATTATTTGGTGCGGGAGGGTTATTTTCTTCATTGTTGTCAGCCATGCCTGATTAAATAAATAAAAATCTAAGTTTCAATCTAATTTTATATATTATTAAAAATATAAATACAAAACCCTATTTTAAAAAAAAATGCTACATTTAGCATGAAAATGAAATAAATTTATAAAAATTATATAAATAACTACTTACCAAATATGCTTGGAGTTGAATTTGTTGTTTCTAATATCAGGTATCCAAAAATATATCGGGTATCTGAAAATCACGAAAAGAACTTGAAGAAAATCGTGCAAGGAAATGAGGAAAAGGGCTCGCGGGTTTTGGATTTATGGCACAATTATCGGGTACCCGATTAGGCCTGTGCTTTGGTGGCAGGTTTACCTAGGTGTACTGACACCCAGGCCTACTAAAAAGTCAACAAACACTTTCATGCGCTTTTGGATGAGTGAAAAGTGAATGTTTTTCATATCGCCACTTTTTGGCCCCTCATGATCTTGCACATACTCGAAGATAGTATAATATTTTGTGAGGGGATGCAAATTCTCTTTCTGTCATTTATTTCAAAGAGACCCTTCTACTTCTGTCTACTTTCTCTCAATGGCAGACTCTTCTGTCACCCACCTTACACCTCACAACTATCACACTTGGAAATGACAGATGACCAGATTGCTTATGGAGAAAGGGTTATGGTCATGCCTCAATGAAGCTCAGCTAGTTCTATAGAGGCCTTATGAGACTCTTATGCAGAGAAACAAGATGGATGAGGCAATGGGCCTCATTGCACTAAATATTTCAGATGGGTTGTTCCACCTGGATGGTTTGACCACACCCAGGGCTATGTGGAACAAGTTTTCCACCTTGTTTGGCACAATGAATGAGTTTTAGGTTCTCCAGATAGATGCAGAGTTCACCTCCTTGGTACCTAAATCATTCACCAGCATTGAGGACTTCTTGATGAAGTTCAAGTCTCTTCGTTCTATTTTATAGGTTGCTGGAAAGACGAAGTTAGATGATTAGTGTATCTTTCTGATACTCTCAAAGCTTCATGACCCTTATCAGATTTTCACTTCTACCTTCTACTCTACTATGGATGCACTGGGTGCATGACATGTTATGCCCTCCTTTGAGACTTTCTGTGATAGGTTGACTCGTGAGTAGTCCAAGCTCAATCAGATAGATTCACTTACAGGTTCATAGTGACAGGCATTGCTTGCCAATACACATCAGGATACACAGAAGCAGAAGCCGAAGAAGATATCTGATTCCTCTTCTCAGCACTCTACCAGCCCACCATCTTCTTCTAAGAAGGAGAAACAGAAGACTAAGAGCCCTACATGTTCCTATTGTCAGAAGGGACCTCATGATGAGTCACATTGCTTTCAAAAGAGATTTGATGGTTATGAGAAATAGATTGCAGATTTGCAAGCTCTTCTTCAAAAGAGCACTATTTCCTCTCCATCCTCTTCTACCTCACAAGGGTCTGCTTTTCAATCTTCTACCACATCTTCAACATCTGGACAAGATTTTGGATAGGGTCATGCATTACGGGCATCCGTTGCATCCCCTTCATAGGTCCCTTGGATACTGGATTCAGGTGCTTCTCACCATATGGCATCTTCTTCGAAGATCTTCTCTTCTTTTGAGGCTTCTCCTATTCCTCACATTCTCATGGGGAATAACACTATTATGACAGTCTATGGGAAAGGTTCTGTAGGCATTCAGGATGGCACATTCAATGATGTATTGTATATTCCATCTCTATCTGCAAACCTTCTCTCGATTTATCAGATTACACTCAGTGGGTCAGGGAAGACAGTTGAGTTGATTGCAGATTTAGTCTTCATCTGGGATAGTGTGACAGGCAGCGTTGTTTCTATAGGACAATTGATCATTCCACCCATCTCTACACCTTCTCACACTTTGGTCCACCATCTCCATTATTGGAGTCCTGCTCTCCTTCTACGCGAGAGCATCATGTGGGGCAGGTAGGTCACTTGAACCTCTGTGTTGCTCCTAAGACCACTTCTGTGACTGCCTCACCACATCTTGTTGAGGTTTCCTCTCTTTAGCAAGACTCTATTTTAGCACTGCCAGACCCTCCAGCTCCATTCATCGAGCCACCAGGTGTAGTTGTTGAAGATTCTATAGAGGACATTCATCTCCTCTTTCATGATAGTGTCAGCACACCTGTCACACCACCTACATTGGGGATTTCCTTTCAGGATCCTCATGTTTTCTCCTTTGAGCATCAGTTAGGCCTTCCAGTTTCACCTCTCATTCAGGGGTTTCCTTGTTCTTTACCTTTGTTTCTTCTGTATTGGAGTTCCATTGGTTCGATCATTTCCATAGGGGTTCCATCATTCTAGGGGGGCTTTGGTGTCTCTTCCCTCTCTCATGGGGGGCTAGTTGTACTTATGGTTTTGAGAGAGTCTCTTGAGCCATTTCTTTTTCTATTTTTTTCTATCTCTTTTTGTATAGGGGTTTTTCTCACTGGGTTTTCTCCTTTGTCTCCGGTTTACAGAGATTTCTTTGTATTGGGTACTTGATTAGGCCTTGTTGCTGGGACCCATTTCCTGCTTTCATAGCTGTGCTAGGTTAGCTTACCCCCTATGCTTAGCTTAAGGGGGGTGTTAGAGTAATATTTAGTTTAAGTTAAGTTATTACTCTTTAGTGCTTAAGCTTTCTCTTAGGTGCATTACTAATTAATTCTTTTATTAATTATTAATGTGCAACCTAGCTTTTTTAGGCTTTAGGGTTTTGTTCACCTTTATAGGTTGAACCTTGTAATTCTTTTTTTAATAACTCAGATTATAATTTTTCTCTCACATTTTGAGTAACTTCCGAGTTTTGCCTTTTGCTTCTTTCTATTTCTCTCCTATAACAGGTTATTTGCATGCAGGTATTCTTGGCATTCTGTGGATTTGTATCTCTCAAATCCTACAATCTTGAACTTCAAAGATTAATCCACTCTTTGTTTAGTGTTAGAATCATTTAGCAGGTTTTCTCTTGAGCAATCAAGAGGAACGACCCAAGTGGGGACAAGCTTTTCACTGGCTATTCTGACCCACTATAAAATCAAAGCTATCAAGGACACAAAACCTTAGTAGACGTAGTACTTGTCTTCACTTGATGTGAGTACTTGTGGGATTGTGACCATGAGGAAAATGTTGAGCAAGAATGCTTAAGGTACTCTTGTGGCTGCGAGGTCCGTTACTTGCCACAAGGTAAGGAGTCTCTTTGAGGAGCAAGAGGGGTATTATGAACGGAAGCCCTTACTAAGAACCATAGATAAAAGCCACCTTATTTTTCTGCTTAGCTTCTTGGTGCAAGGATTGATCCTAGTGGACTAACCCGGATCACCCCAAGATTACTCACCATCTATGTTCCTTTGGTTGTGTCATTAGGCACTTCCATGACAAAGCCAACATCTATTATGGGCAACCACTTTGTGTGAGGCAATGGGACATCAAGTGTGGGCCAAGTTGTTAAGTATTGAGCCTTTATCTTTTTAGGCTAGTAAGTGCTTGAAGTGTTCTCACTGTGATCTACCTGTGTAAACATTCTCAAACATCAAACATCATGGTAGCATTCATAGGATTTTCTTGCTTTGATATCATAATTGCTTGTCTTGGCAAGGTTTCTTTTGCTCTTGCGCAAGTGTTTTATGACATGTTTGATCACCTACTATTTGTAAACTTGTCTAATTACTGCTAGTACTGTGTTTGAAACCAAAAAATCTAACCATCAAACTGAAACATTGACCAAATTGCCTTTAAAACTAAAATTTTCACCCTCATTGGTCAAGAATCATACGACATTGAAATACCATCACACACTGTACTGAGATTTATCATGTGATAGTTCATTACTTTACAACTATCACACTGCTTGCCTGGATTTTATCGCACAGGTTGCCTGGAAACTGTCGCATGACCTTAGTACGAATTATCACCTGACAATATTGTATTGTCCCAGTAGCCTGGAAACTATCGCATAGAGTCTTTTTGCTGTCTGTTTGGTTTATGCCATTTTCAGTCTTCCTTTGGCTGATTAAGATTTTAGTAGGTCTCCTACTTTGCCATTGGAAGCCTATTTGTACCTTGGGTTTTTGTATTTTGATCCCTTAAATTAGTATTCTTTGATTTTACAAAGTAATCTAGCTTGTCATTGATAAGTAAGGAATCATCCTTGTTGAAAAAGTAAACCTTTAGATTCTTTGGTAACACACTTGGAGAGTCTTAGTAGTCTCTTGTCCAATTCACTTCCATCAATTTCAATTTCAAATATAATTTGGGTAAATCCATCCTCCTGATTCATATGTGCTAGGATACTTATCCTTTGATTGGGAACCTCTATGACAGTGTTGGTTTACACCTTTTGCAATTTTCTAATCTTACCATCTCTTTTTGGACAATTGAACACTTTTACTATCCTAATTTGGTATCAATGTTTCGTAGGGTCATCTTATCACCAAGGGTCTTTTCTTTCATTTCGGTTACGACAAGGTACCAAGTCAATCAAGGAAAATGACCTCAAGTTGTCTTTGAACAATTACCCTTAGTCCAAACTCGTCAAAAGTGAAAGGGAAAATAGCCCATCTTTGATCAATCCCCTAGGAGTGAGTTAGAAGCTTGGTTTGATCCTAAGAGCAATCCTAGTGAGTTGAGTACTTCCTTAGCACATTCTCAACTAGATATGGACATGAGCTACACCATGACTAGAAAGGAGAGAGAAGCGATGGCTCAAAATATTGATGACATTTTCCAAAGACATAGGGATAACATGCTATTTGGTGATGACAATCAACCCGAATCACCCCCTATTAACTCAAGATATTTAGACGCCCATCAAAGAGCTGAAAGACATTATGGATGAGCTCACCAAGATGCACGGTCACAACATGAAGACCAAAGCAACAAATCTAGTGATGCTCATGTGAATGCAGTATTTACTAACGAATTGTTCAAACATTCAAGGCCCAACTCTCCGCTCAAAACAACCTCAAGGTATGTGAATGAAAGGCTTAAAAGGATTGAGTGCGAAAAGAAAGCCTTTTTAGACGAACAAGCCGCTAAAGAAGAAAGGTTTAGACTCCTAGAGGTGGAGCAACAAGCCTTGTTATAATTGAAAAGAAAAGCATTTCAAGAAGAACAAGATAGGCTTTTAGCCCAACAACTCAATGACCAATTCAACAATAGGGGTACCAACAATGGAAATAACTCTCCACCATCTACTCCCTCAAGAACCCCAAGAAGTAGAAGGTATTCAAGGACCCCTTCAAGATCTCCTAGTCCTAGAGGAAGGAGGATTTCACAACATAGGAGATAAACACCTCCTAGGAACTCGGGGAAACCCTCCCAACGAGCTCATCATAGCTCTCAACATGGAGGAAGTAGCGCGAGTTTTGATGATCAAGACTTTATGAGGATGCAACAAGAGCCATTATTCCAACAATATGTGGAGAAGTATCTTGATCAAAACAAGGATAGGCTCCTAGAGAGCTTGATTAACAAGGGTGCTAGAGTCCCTTACAACTTTGATGTGGATAGGAAAATCAAGAAGCAAGGACCCTCTCAAGAGGAGGAAATCAAACAACTCAAGCGTATGATGAAAAAAGTATTGGAACCAAAGAGCTCCTTTTCACTTGAATCTATTTTCCCAAACCCTTTTGACAAGAGTGTAAGTATGAAGGATTTTCCTAGAAAAGTGGAGATCCCCCAATATGACAAATATGATGGTAATGGGGACCCACACAATCATGTGTGCCAATTTTACATCATGAGCTTTGAATTTTACCAAGATGAATCCTATCTGATGAGGTTGTTTCCTAGGAGTCTAAAGGGTCAATCCATGGAAAGGTTTACCAACATAACCCCTCCTATCAGGACTTTTAAAGAACTTGTCCATAGATTTGTTCAACATTTTGCATACAACTTGTCAAGATCAGTCACTATGTTAGACTTGTGCAATTTAAAACAAAATCAAGGGGAGTCATTTGTTGTTTTCCTACAAAGATGGAGATGCCAATGTTCTCATTATTCCAGAACCATTCTAGAAAAAGAGAAAATTGACATTCTTATTAGCAACTTAGTTCCTGAAATGTGGTATGAGGTTAGGAAGATGGTCTTTGATTCTTTCGACACCATGGTCGAAACTGCATGTAGAATTGAGGATGTTTTAAAAGAACAAGGAATTTTGACCAATAACAACAATAACAACAATAATGGTCAAAACAACAACAATGCTAATAAGGATAAAGGAAAAAACCAACACTGGAATAAGAATAAGCAAGTGGTTAATGATGGAGTGGTAAACTCTTCTCAACCCAAGGATCAAGGAGTTCTCCATTTATCAAGCGCTATTCAAGCAATGAAGCTTAACACATCTAACCAACACGAGTATAAAAAAAGATACCCAGAGAAGCCTAAGAAAGAGAGCCATCAATTCTCAAAGCTTGGAGATTCTTATGAAGATGTTGTTGATATTTTCAGGATCGTTGCAAATGTAATAGCACTACCTGTATTGTATATGGTATGTGTTTTCCAAATGCAACAATCTCTCTTATTTATATTGGGAATGAGGCTATGAGAGACATGTCCCTTCATGGGACATGTCTATTCATTTTATAATGTTTCATTAATCAATCATATATTAGAATAATATATATTAATAATAATATATATAATATAACATATACAATATATTATTATCAATCAATATCTAAGTATTATATGTATTCTAAGTGATCATACGATTGAAGCTACAAATATTAACACTCCCTCTTAGTTAGGGAGGATGATCAAACAGAATGTGTTGTGGTCTCCCTTGTCAACACATATGACCCTTACTATAGCCATACAAAACATCAACACTCCCTCTTAGCTAGGTAATAAATCATTAACTTTTGAAGAGAGGGGATATCACCCCACTGTGATATTAGGAGATATGGTATATGCAAGAATATCAAGTCACATGATGTTCATCATAGCTCATAAATATCTATGGTATGTCTAATGACAATACGTCTCATGATGTTTGTCATATTGATACTAAGTTTACGTAGAGACATGTCACTATATGATATGTTTCATAGGGTCCAATCAATATGTAATACTAATTTCAGAAGGATCCTAATAAATTACATATCATATAAATCATGATATGAAGTATCACCTAACTTGTGATATAGAGTATCATATATCACATAATTCCTAATATGAAGTATCACCTAACATGTGATACCAAGTTTTACGTATCACTTAACATGTGATATGAGGAATCACCTAACATGTGATACCCAGTTTTCAATATCACCTAACATGTGATATGAGGAATCACCTAACATGTGATACCCGATTTTCAATATCACCTAACATGTGATATGAGGAATCACCTGAGATCGTGATACCTAATTTTCATACCACCTTGATATGAGGAATCACCTGACATGTGATACCCAATTTTCATACCACCTTGATATGAGGAATCACCTGACATGTGATACCCAATTTTCATACCACCTTGATATGAGGAATCACCTGACATGTGATACCCAATTTTCATACCACCTTGATATGAGGAATCACCTGACATGTGATACCCAATTTTCATATCACCTTGATATGAGGAATCACCTTAGATCGTGATCCCTAATTTTCATATCACCTCAGCGTGATACAAGGATATAGTAAATAAGAACATTACATTCCATTTACATATAACCCTATTATGGTATGTGCACAGACAAAAGTATACCATAACGAATCTCTATTACAAGATCATCACCTTGTAATACCAAATACAAGTGTTCATTGTCGAAAAGTCATCACCTTTCTCCAATGTTCATAGGAGGGCCCATAGGTCCTGGAGTCACATGTGAAATCCACCTTGACTCATGTCAGAGGGTGGATCCATCATGGCTCATCCCAAAGGGTGGAAACAAGGGCTTTCACCTTAGACTTCTCTATCAAGGAGAAGAATGCAATAACATACAAGATAATAGATGAAACTCTTTTTCATCTAAGGCTTCATTCTCTAACATGCCAAGTTTATCTCGAAGGTACACAACCTTACCTCTAGCAAGAAACTTGGTAAGAAAATCAGCCATATGTTCTATAGGGATAATGCACCTTGAATGGCATACTGATATTCTCTTATATAGTTTGCATCACTTCTAGGAGATAGCATAAAGACATTTCAGCCAGCACACATGAGACTCAATCTCATTATCATAGTCCTCTGGATGCTTCCTTTAAGGTCTTGTAAGAACCTCCTCACCTCCTTGTCCAAGGTTGTTTTAGATGAACTATCATTCTCCCTCTGAATCTAATATCAACCTTCTGCGAGAAAGTTGTGTCTTTCTTCTTTAGTTTGCATTAAGATCTTTTCTTGAATTTCCAACCATCTATCTAGGAATATCATGACTTAGATATCAGCATAAAACCCTTCTAGTTCACATACACAGATTTGATTATTTTACCATGTACTCCCATTCCATTATCACGCCAATCACAAATCACTGTATTCCTGTTGTGGCTCATATAATGGGTAGTAATTTATAGCTTTCTATGTTGTGCAATGGTTTTGAATTTTGACCAATCTTACTTGCTACTTGGTTGTTCTTCCCAAACTCTCCTTCCCCATCGACTGATTCCTCCAACATCTCTGATAATAACAATCATCTTTGGCATTACTGCGACACTATACAAGTTTAATTGTTGTCTCCCGATAGCCTGTTTCCAGCGTGTGTACTCATAATATATTTGATGGATGCATAATTTAGATATCATCTCCAGATGGATTACTCTTTGTGTAGTGTTCGGAATAGTTCATGTTGACATTACAATTCCCTAGTATTATCAATGCCACAGGTATCTTCTTCTAGCCTCGTAATTTGTAAAGCAATATGTGTGGGGCATCTTATGAACAATGCGATCAATGGACACAATCAGTGGTTTATGTATCAAGTATGTTGTCCTGAATCAACAGAACGTGGTGAAAAGCCACACCACTTAATGTTTCCATGTGTGGCGGTGAATACCTCTGGTTTGTTTGATGACACGCTAATGGACTCTTGTAACATGCACCTTCATTTTTGATATCCGATTTTATCTCCATATGGACTGTCACTTGGGAATGAAGTTCTTGAACACCTGATTTGTACTCACTGTTTCTTCATACCTTGCAGGTTTATTGAGACACAGGCCTGCTATCTTCCTTCAATTCCAAATGCCGAGTATAAGATCGATCTTCAACTGTCAGATAGGAAAGATATTCAATATCATTCGAGCCACTTGGAACAGTGCTACAACTCACGTTTCTTCCCCTCTCGGCTCTACTTCAATTTGATTGTCACCACCAATCTCTCGGCTCCTAAGGTGACTATTGAAACATGTCTTCTGCGTGAACGTAACCACCATCAACACTTCCCCATATCATTTGGTAGCCGCCAGCCAAGATGAGTATAACGGTTCTATGGGAAAACCCTTGTAAACTTAACCCATTCAAGCATTTGAAACTCGGTTTTACTGACAGACCAACGTCCACCACAAACAGAAAACAAAATAGACTTCAAACGCACAGTCCCGTAATATTGTTATGAACCATCCATTGTTACCGGGACTGCTTACAAACTGATTTCAATAACTTTTAAACTCTTTCAATAAAATTGATGAATAAGCCACAAATACGGTTCTTGATTATTGTTTACCAGACACGAACAATCGATACATATCAAAATAGTCTCTTTAAAAATCATTTGCTAGTAATGAATAAAATCACAGTCGGCGCAACCATTCAAGAATTTGAAAATAGAGAATCAAAAGATATAAACAGAAATTTCATTTCTTCTTTTCATTCTCCAATATTCGGTTACATCTTTTTATTTTTTACTTTTTATACTAAACATTCTAGCAATTATGAATATCTACAAGTCGAATCTCAAGAAACCCACATTCTTGGATTCCTCACGAATTCTTCCACCGGCAATCCTTCGATGGTTATTAAAGGCTCAGAATGAATTTACGCCAAACCCATGCACAAGTATTATTGCAGACTTCATTCTATCAGATTATTGGTTTAAGTTAATCCCACGATATATTGATCTGCATATGTTATTCAATTATTATTGTTGTCTCTACTTTTCTTACATTTGCAAGCTTGCTCTGATACCATGTTGATATTTTCAGGATCGCTGCAAATGTAATAGCACTACCTGTATTGTATACGGTTATGTGTTTTCCAAATGCAACAATCTCTCTTATTTATATTGGGAATGAGGCTATGAGAGACATGTCCCTTCATGGGACATGTCTATTCATTTTATAATGTTTCATTAATCAATCATATATTAGAATAATAAATATTAATAATAATATATATAATATAACATATACAATATATTATTATTAATCAATATCTAAGTATTATATGTATTCTAAGTGATCGTACGATTGAAGCTACAAACATTAATAGATGTTTTCAAAACGCTCATTGCTAATAATCTTGCACATCCCCAAGATCCAGCAAAGCACTATATTCTTGATGTCAAACCACATTGGTGGGATGAGAAGGCTTTCTGCAAGTTCCACAATGGTATTGGACATGACATCGAACATTGTTGGAAGTTGAAGCATATTATCCAAGATTTAATTGAGAGTGGAAAGCTTAAGGTGGATGGTCTAAACACTAATGTTGATCACAAATCTTTTAAGGAGCCTTTGCCTAAATATGAAAAGGGGGAAACCTCTAAACCCAAAAATGGTAAGGCCGAAATCAATTACACCTACATATGTGTAGAAAATGTGGTCAATATGCTTGAGATTATGGAGGAAAATGTCAACATGATAGGGAACAAAGATCCTTACAGTTATGATGTGGGCTCTCCTCCTATATTTGATGAAGAACTAGTGATTGTGCTTAGGGGTCCTCACTCTCAAAAGTCATCCCAAGCTCTTAACACTGTTACCAGAAGTCAAAGCCAAGGTCCTGTGGTTATTAGAGGTCCTAGTTCCAACTCGTCCAGCAAACCAAAGCAAGTGGCATCCAAGAATGTCACCACAAAATTAGCAGCCAACCCTGAAATGAGCTATAATCTTGTTGACCAATTGTAGAGAACCCCGACTCAAATCTCAATCTTTGAACTTCTAGAATTGTCTCCCAGACATAAGCGTGTCCTTGAAGATGCCTTGCGCACAGCCAATGTTCCTACCAACATAGATGTAGACCAATTCCAGAACATGGTCAATCACATTGCTAGCCCACATTACCTCACTTTCTCAAAAGATGATGACAAAGCTTTGAGCCACATGCATAATCTTGCCCTTCACATTGAGGTCATGATTCATAAAACCCATGTCAGGCGCATGTTGATTGATGGGGGTGCAGGGCTCAATATTTGTTCTTTAAGTCTGTTGAAAACGTTGGGTTACTCAGAAGAAGTCATAGATGCTCGAAAGAGAATCACAATAAAAGCCTCTGATGAGGCAGAATGAAGTTCTAAGGGGTTAGCCGTCCTTCCAGTCAGAATTGGTCCTGTTGAAAAGGGCATTTTGTTTCAAATCGTTGATGCTGGTCCTCTTGCATACAATATTTTACTTGGTAGGCCATGGATCCATGAGATGCAAGCAGTGCCATCCACCTACCACTAATGTGTTAAGTTCCCCTATAACGAAGTAGAAATTTGTATACCCAGGGATAGCACATTGTCTATCAACTCTATTTCAACAGGGACCCATGTTCCCCTTAACAGAGAAGCAGAGGATTTTAATGCAACTCTAGAACAATGCAAGGACAAGTTCAAATCCATAGACCTTGGTATGGGGGGGTATCAACTTGACTCCTTTGCAAAAATGCCAATTTCACCTCAGTCTTATGGTAGGCCCTCACAAGAGATGAAACCCTCATCCTCATTCATGACCTTATTCAGCACATTTGTTGAATCCTCAATACCTATTCAGGATGAAAAAGAGGAATTGGTTGTCAAAGACTGGATCTATAGAGAAGACAAATACATGCATAATGAAAACTTCTCTCCCTCCCCTAAGACATATGGAAGAGGGTATACATTGGTCAAGAATATGGGTTACCCAGGACATGGTCCTCTTAGCCACAAACTAGATGCTAGAGCCGAGCCTCTCAACCACGCTCTTTTTGGATGTAATTCTAAGAAGACGATTGGTCTAGGTTTTGAGAATAATAACAAGAAAACTGCTCCTATCCTAGCTGCGATGGATAGTGATGATGAATCAAACTACATACCCAATATGACCAATCAACAAGACATGTGTGAAGATTGGGTCCCTTCCACAAATCTCCTTTGGGGAGATTCAGATACTCCAGTTGTTCATGCCACAGTTACAAGTCCACAATAGGAAGAGTCAGACATAGAAGATCCCATCAAAGAACGCCAATGCAAGAATATTGTTTGTTTGATGGAAATAAATGTTACCCTTGATGATATTAAAGCTTCCACATCAAGGTGTCACAAACATGCATGGTGTAAGCACCCCAGTCGAGAGTCCGATACCGGCTCACATGAGTATGAATGGGAATCTCTCTTCGATTCTTCTACAGTTGACATGGACGTTGATGTTGTCCATACTTATGGTTCCCAATCCGAGGTAGCTAACGAGTCTAGTGTAGGATTAGAGGATTGGAGCCCACGTATTGCTTTAGTGGATGATTCTTCGCTTGATAGGACTAATCCTAATATGGGTAACTTAGAGGGATACTTGACAGACTCTAACTCTGCGGTCACTAGAGATGGCATCATCCATATTCACAACATCGAACCTGTCATTGACCTACCTCTTGCCAATCCTCATCTCATTGATTGGTCTCAAAGATACCAAGAGCCTGAGCTCTTAACCTTTCACAATGACTATGAGATAACTTGCTACCTAAATGCAATTGAACCTATAGTCTCTTCCACTAGTAAATCGACTACGAGCATGACAGGACCAAATATCAAGTACCTCAGTCAAAAAATAAAAAGAAAAGAAAAAAAGAAAAAGAGTTCTGACACTAGTAAATTTTACCCTATTTTTCGACGAGGATTAGTCAAATTTTTGATACCAATTGGTCGAACAGATGACTAAAACTGTTGTTGAAGTTTTTTCATTGATTATTCTATAGGAAAACCCATTGTCAAAATTTCGACCGGCGTAGTGGTCAAATTATCGACCGTCTCTTCGTTGAACTAATCGCTTGAAGCTGGCAGAATTGAGGCCAACTTTGGCGACATTGACGTCGAAATTGAGACCAAATATTTGACCAATCTTCGACGAAATTGACGTCAAATGCATAGCATTCTGGTTGAAATTACTGATATTTAAAGGTTGAAAAATTGACCAATACTAATTTTTGGTTAAAAGAAAATGTGACAGTGATTGAAAAATTGTGTATATTCACAGCCTCAAGAAAATTCAAACTGACTAAGAAAGCTTCGTTTACCTACAGATTTGTGTGCTTGTTTGAGTTTGATACGCAGATCAAGTTGTACAACCTTCAGAATAGATCCTGTTCAAGTAAGGTCGTACAACTTGATCTACATATCAAACTCAGACAAGCACACAAATCTGTAAGTAAATGTTGATTAAATATTTTATTTTTAATAGCAGTTTAAAAGGCTATTTAAATGTTTTGACGGTTTGATAAGAACAAAATTGGTATTCAAATATAAATTATTGAGCTTCTCTTTGTTTTGATAATAGTTTAACATTCTCTACTTAACAGGGCCAACCACGTAAAGGTGGAAGCTCATCTGGCCCCTCTTAGGATTCTCTTATGACCCTTTACGACACTTTAAGACCTCTAAGATGTATTCTTAGGGATCATAAAGGGTCATAAAGGGTCATAAGGGGTCACACAACAACTGAGAAACATAAATGTAGGCATCATGGTCACAATGTTTTGGGAACATAACATAATTGAGTGGTATACTCAGACGATGCAATGCAACCACTACTCCTGTAGTTCTAAGTTGACACTGCAAGATCCAAAAACCAAAGATAAGGAATCTATATATAGTTTTTGGATCCATAGTGTCAACTTAGAACTGCAGGAGTAGTGGTTGTGTTGCATTTTCTGGGTATAGCATTCAATTATGTTGTGTCTCCAAACAATTGGGAGCATGATGCCTACATTTATGTTTCTCAGTTGTTGTGATACCTACATTTATGTTTTGTAGCTATCATGTTTATATGCATGTTCTTTGTGTTTGGCTTCTCTCCCTCGCATCAAAAATAAGATTTTTCCCACTCTGAATCAAGAATGCACATGCAACACAAGAAGAATATGCACGGATAGTAGGTGGAGTTGAAAAAACACAACACGTTTACATTTTCGTGATGGTCTATAACTTAAAATACACAATTAAAGACCTCTATAAAAAATGCAACCCTATTGTGTTTTTCAACTCCACCTGATATCCTATGTATATGAATTGAGATTGCATATTGAAGTAGGCTTCTCTTTCTACATTGCTTGAAACCAAGAGACTATCACAGTTAACATCTAAATGGCGCATCTCATCATCACAACTAATCCACCTTAAACAATTGAATATGTTTTCTTGTATTAAATATTCACTAATCAAAATTCGAATAGAAAATGTATACCTCGAGTACTACAATTCACATTAGAATCGATGCCTCCATCATGCTTGGTCGGTGTAGGGTGAAATTGCGACGATAATTTGTGACGGCAGGCAAATGTCATGCGGTTTTGGCTTTTTTTTTTCAAATATAGCCCGACACCGTCGCAATTGCGACGACAATACATTTGTCAACGTCGCAATTGCGACGTTGTCAGGATATAAGCGCAAAATAAAAAAGGAACGTTGTCATTTGTGTTTTCAATAGCGCCGTAACCCTCCGCGAAATCACATCAGGATATAAGGCCAAAAAAAACAAGAACGTTGTCATTTGTGTTTTCAACAGCGCCGTAACCCTCCGCGAAATCACATCGGGATATAAGGGCAAAAAAAACAAGAACGTTGTCATTTGTGTTTTCAACAGCGCCGTAACCCTCCGCAAAATCACATCAGGATATAAGGGCAAAAAAAACAAGAACGTTGTCATTTGTGTTTTCAACAGTGCCGTAACCCTCCATGAAATCACAGCTACAATTTGTGAGTACGTTGGGTTTATTTTTGTTTTATCATTATTATGTAATCTGGTATTCAGCTGTTAGAGAGCTAAAATACCCAGAAATGAGGACATATCTGTGTTGAATTTATTGTTAGCGGCTTTGGTTATTTAGAAGTTTAATTTTATTTCTTCATCTTTCAAGCACAAATGTTTTGTGGACCATAACGTCTTCATTATTTTGGGTATGCAGTGAAACAGCCCTAACTTGCAACGTTGTCATTTGTGTTTTCAACAGCGCCATAACCCTCTGCGAAATCACATTGGGATATAAGGGCAAAAAAAACAAGAACGTTGTCATTTGTGTTTTCAATAGCACCGAGAGAGATTCCCTCCGCGAAATCACAGCTACAATTTCTGAGTACGTTGGGTTTATTTTTCTTTTGTCATTATTATGTAATCTGGTATTCAGTTGTTAGAGAGCTAAAATACCCAGAAATGAGGACATATCTGTGTTGAATTTATTGTTAGCGGCTTTGGTTATTTAGAAGTTTAATTTTATTTGTTCGTCTTTCAAGCACAAACGTTTTGTGGACCATAACATCTTCATTGTTTCGGGTATGCAATGAAACAGCCCTAACTTGCAACTACCTTCACGGTACTTGTGTACAATATCATAATGGGACCTTTGACAACCGGCCCTCAAATCTATTTGTAGATTATCTTTGAATATAATCTTTCCTACCTCAGGTACGAGCAATCTTCTGGAGCAAGATAAACACCAACACCATATGTCAGACCACCATTCATTAATCTGTTATTGCTAAAACCATGTAGTATAATTGATGATATGCTTGTATCGGATGCTCCATGCCATGCATATTTAACATTTGCATTACCACGAGAATTTCTTGTTATCTCAACCTGTTTGTTGAAAACCTGCAGCCGAGCCTATCCCAACCTATCTGTATGTGAATTTTGATAAATACCAGTAACATTGGTTGCAAGTCCAATTTTATTTAGGCCAATAAGGAAACAATTTTTCACAACTACATACTCTGTATCGCAATCCACTAATTTGATCAATTTGTCCCCCAGCTGTTCAAATTCATGAGCCACAAAACTAGAACATTGTTGGGATTCAGAAAGCAAATTGTGATTAATGACACCATCCCTAACCTCATCACACAATATCTGACCATTCTCCAACTGAGTTGCATTTGTACCTGTTCGAACCTTAGCTGATGTTTTATGAAGCAACTGCTTTGCTTGGAAAGTCTTTATAGGTAACTCAGTTACAGGCTGTGGCTTTATATCCTTAAACAAGTTTGAATCTCTTAAATCTCTATACAATTCATTTGCGCTAGTGGGGCCCTCGGTTGAATATTTCTTGATCAATTCATCTAATTTAGGAACATTCATGGATACCACATCAGCCACAGGCTTCAAATTACTAGGAATACAAACTTGCTCAGTTTTGGAAACCTCCATACTAGCAACAACTCTCACAATTCTCAGCATTTGAGGCCTTGGTTGGACTTATTCGAATTTCAATCTCGACCTCAACTTTAGAGGCAACTTCTTCATCGGCATTACCCTCAATGATAACTTTGGAGAAAAAGCATGAACCATTCTCATCAATCCAAGCAATGGACCTTTGACAGCCGGCCCTCAAATCTATTTGTAGCATTCGCAAAAAATCAACAAGATATGGAGAGCCATCTATTGCCAACTCTACAGTGGGCATGCCAGCCAAAAACTCATCTCTAAGTGAATCCAAAACTTGGATAGAAAAATCATTCCATGAGCCATTCCAAAAATACATCACCCTCGTGGGAACTGAACTCTTACGAAAATTCTCATAGTTATGCAATGCTGCCTTGCCTGAACAGCACTTATACAGACAACTACATTTCATGCTTCTGTCTTTCTTGCCACAGTTAATCCTATTCTTCCGTACCCACTTAGATAATCTCCTTCCTGAGGATAGGAAACCATATTTATTTCCTTGTTTTCATTTCATTTGAGCTCTCTCCAAAAAATTTATGCCAAGCTGACACAAATGCTTCTCTTCACCCTTCATTGCAAACAAAACCAATTTACAGCCCAAACCGTTTCAACTAGGGTGTAATTATTTACAATGTCACTACAACACCATAATCTACAACCACCCCTAACAAGAGGCTACAATATACACCAAAATCCGATGCCACATTTTACATCGATACGAAGAGAAACAACATATAGAACAGAGAGTTGATCCTAGCATTCAGTCTCATTATTCAAACTCCGATCAAGCCATAAAACAATACTCAAATTGTCAAGAAGTTAAATTAGGCCAAGCAAACCCCAGTTCCACCATGAAACCTCCAAATCTCAGTTTCTGACTCCACTCCAACAGTCCACTTCCTTTGTTAGGTCCACAGGCCTAATGCATGCGGTTTAGGATTGGGTTTCCAAACAAAGTATGAGGAATGGGTACCTAGGATCAAACACTGAGTTTTAGGTTGTTCTCCTCACCCTAGGTGTATATGCCTATCAATAATGCAAATATAACAGATTGATTTAATTGGAACCAACTTGAATTAGAATGAATAGTCATTACATAGGAGACCCCTTAGTTATATAGCCAAGGTTAGTACAAAGGAGTGAATGAGACAATGACAATAGATAATCAATAGATAACTTATCACCCAACTAAGATGGAATCACATGTCCACCAAAGGTTAATGATCCTCCAATGTGTAATAAAGTATGTGCGACAAAGGTGGACTCAAGACATAAAGTGGAATGTGATAACATGATAACACCACATAAAGTGAAAAATTTCAAACTACTCCTATGTGATCCCTAAGTAAGCTTGAGTGTAATTAGTACCCACGTGATAATTTACCAAGCTAAAATAAATTTTGGTGGTAGGATTTTTTATTAGTTTTCTTTCTATCTTTTTTTACTAAAAACAAACTTGAAATGTATTTTATGTTTGTTTATTAATATAAAATCATATATTACCAATGGAAAAAATCTTCTATATATTTTTTCACCATGTTCTATAGCTGAATTGAACTGTTTGATGTATAATTTATCTACCTAATCTTTTGTGCTTGCATGACAATTTTGAATTTTTCAATCACATAATTTTTAATTTATTTATAGTTGTTATGCCATTCTTGTAATTTGATGCCCCACCCATTCTTACATTTTTCATTACGCTTCATCTAGATTTTCTTCCTATGGTTTATAGAATACTTAAAAACCAAATTGAGCCAATGATTTTAATTAATGGTTTCAACCTTTTTTAATAGCTTACATTTGGGTTATCACTAATGTTTCTAAAGGAAAAGTGCCTACTGTAGCTAAAAGAATTTCATGAGAAACTATAAATTTGATTATAAGATTTCTTTTTACTATATTTTTTTTTATTCTTTCTAGTTATCTCCAATTGTTCAATTTCTCATATTTTTTCCCAACACTTGACAACCATAAAGGACAACCAACATGGGTAGTAGACCAATATGGTTTTTCTCATTTTTTAATCCCAAAGTTTGGCTCTCCTACACCCATTTTGAAGAAGGTGTGAGGTCGTTTAACCTTAATGCATCCCCTTTATTGTCTTTCTCTTCTAACTGAGCTTACAATGAAAATAATCCTAATACATTTGTATTCTTTCATTATTTCTAGCAAGCTACCTTAAAAAAGAATGGTAATATTTTTATCTTTTCTATTTAATAATACAACCATTATTTTAGTCTTGGTTATATGGACTTGCATTCTAACCTTCTGACAAAAAGTGTTCCAAGGCCTTCAAGTGCTCTCTCAATGCATGGTCTTTTAAAAAAAGAAAAAGATAAGATCAACAACATATAAAAGAACCTTCACCCCATAGTTTTCCAATTGAATAACTTCCCCATCTATCTTCATTAATCATGCCTCTAACTTATAAATGTATATGATATAGGGGGAATAACTATTTGAATCTAATGTCACCACCAAAATACTTAGACATATTCTTTCTTGTTATCATTTTAGCTCTAACCTTATCATAAAATACATGCACAACTTCTCTATATAAATCTTAGATGATTGATTATTTTATTCTATTCCATAGTTTATCTCTGGGTACCACATTGAATGCTTTCTTTAAGTCCACAAAACAATAAGCATCTTATGCACCTTGACTGTCCAAGATTTTTTCAATCAAGTCCCTACAAAATAATGTGATGATCAATGGTAGAGTATCTGGGCCTAAAACCTAGTTGTTATTTTTCCCCCTTTCCCTCATTTTCTACCCACATAAAAACCAAGTTTTAAGGTCCTTCACACACCGCAACCTTCTGATTTTTCACTATATATCATTTTCCTAGTCAAAAACATAGAAGCTTTTGACCTAGGGCTTGCTCCCAAATGGTGTAACCTCAACCTCCTGGTTCAAAGCTTTTGGAATATGAAAAAGGACCTCCCTAACTTGCATTGTACCGAGGAAGAAGAATTTCCAATGGTCAAAATTCAAGTTAGGGCCATTTGAATGGCTAAACCCTGAAAACAAGGGTTTCTTAGACCAGCGGACAAGAAAATTGAATAACTCTGATATAAAATGACTCAAAGTTATCAAACCAATTCTAAAAGCATAAAATGGAGATGCTCCAACTTTCAGACAGGTTTTGATCACCCCTTCACATCCGTACACCGTACTGTCACCGTGATTTGCACAGAAAATTGCTCTAAAACAGGTAGTTTTATTGATTTGAAAGCAATTTCAATACAATGAGGATCTCTTCGATTTCCTCAGTCATTTGGAAGCCTAAATAGGCTCTCCCCACTGTTGGCTTAACCATTTTTATGGTTGTAGCCGTTTAACCAATTCAAACTCAAAATTGCTTAGCAACTTTAAAAGTTGCATTACAACTTTAAAACAACTTTTGCCGGGTAAGACAAAAAGTCTGTTTTGGAAGACTAAAAGACCTTATTTGATGTTTTAGACTTTCAAACACTCTTAAAACACCTAAAGACACCTAGATAACAAAATTTCATCCAAGGGACCAATCGATACCCAAGGTTTATTAGAGTGACTGTCCTCATTTGTTGAAGGAAAAAAGCATTAATGTGGTTCAATAGCAATGCATTCAAGTGGCAATTACACAAGGGACAGTCACTGTGAGATGTCCTCATTTGTGACAAGGATAGTCACACATGAGGACATCTCACAGTGATTCTCCCTTGTGTAATTGCCAATTGATCACTCTAAAGACAACATGATAATGTACACTCACTGTAAGGACAGTCACAAATGGGGACATCTCACAGTGAGTGTCCCTTGTGTAATTGCCGCTTGAGTTACACAAGGGACATTGATTGTGAGATGTCCCCATTTGTGACAAGGACAGTCACACATGAGGACATCTCACAGTGATTGTCCCTTGTGTAATTGCCACTTGAATGTATTGCTATTGAACCACATTAATGCTTTTCTTCTTCAACAAATGAGGACAGTCACTCTGAAGACAACATGATAATGTACACTCACTGTAAGGACAGTCACAAATGAGGACATCTCACAGTGACTGTCCCTTGTGTAATTGCCGCTTGAATTACACAAGGGACAGTCATTGTGAGCTGTCCTCATTTGTGACAAGGACAGTCACACATGAGGACATCTCATAGTGATTGTCCCTTGTGTAATTGCCACTTGAATGTATTGCTATTGAACCACATTAATGCTTTTCTTCTTCAAAAAATGAGGACAGTCACTCTGAAGACAACATGATAATATACACTCACTGTAAGGACAGTCACAAATGAGGACATCTCACAGTGACTGTCCCTTGTGTAATTGCCGCTTGAATTACACAAGGGACAGTCATTGTGAGATGTCCTCATTTGTGACAAGGACAGTCACACATGAGGACATATCACAGTGATTGTCCCTTGTGTAATTGCCACTTCTCAGACTTACTCTATCAGATACTTACAATTAAACTAAGTAATGGAGGTTACTTAAGATATCAACCGCTATTTCAGATTCAATCACAATATGTGTACAAGACCCCTTAGTGCTTTATAAACTGAGGGCATCATTTGGTCCTAGGATGAAATCTACATGTTAGGTATTTGTTTGGTGTCTTAGGTGTGTGTTTAGGAGTCTAAAGGTTCATAAAGGTCTTTAAAACATTCAACACAATCTTCTAGTCTTTCTCGGCAAGAGGATTGTTTACAAAAATGTAATGCAACTTTTAAGTTGCTTAGCAATTTCAGTTTTAAGACTGGTAAACGGCTATAACCAACTAAATGGTTAAGCCAATGCAATTGCAGAGCCTATTTAGGCTTATTGATATCAGAGGAAATCCGAGAGATCCTATTGTAATCTTTGATTTCAAAAAATCAATAAAGAACACCTGTTTCTGTGCTATTTTCTGTGCTTTCAATGCAACAGTATGGCGTACAGATGGTTTGAAGGGAGTCAATTTGGTCCAGAACTTGCAGGAGACCTTGTTGCATGTTTTGAACTTTATTTGGTCCTTTCAAGTCTTTGCATTGAGGAGTTGGTTAATACTATTTGTCTCTGCTCTGCAAAACCCTTAGTTTCAGGGTATGTGTACATTATCATGTTGTCTTTACAGTGACTGTCCTCATTCAAGTGGCAATTACACAAGGGACAGTCACTGTGAGATGTCCTCATTTGTGACAAGGACAGTCACACATGAGGACATCTCACAGTGACTGTCCCTTGTGTAATTTCCACTTGAATGTATTGTTATTCAACCACATTTATGGGCCCGTTTGGACCACGACACACAGTAGCATCTACAGAGAAGAAGTTTGGTATGCAATGGTCTTGAAACCTCCTGAGAAATTCTTGGTATGCATTTGTGTGGTGCAAAAGCTTCGTTGAAAGAGAAAAAGAAGAAAAGAATAGAAATTATTTTTTTTCTTTTTATGTCATATACTGTAACCAGCTACTTATAACTTGCAAAAATTATTATAACCATTTGAAATTGAAACTTGGTTTAATGTGAAACTGAGAACTGCTTTATTAGAGCTTTATGTGATTTAGATTCAGACATCAAGAACATTGTTTGCCTAATATTGTGATTAATGCTTATTTATTAATATCTCATACTAACAGACAATTGATAATTGTAGGGAAAACGTCATTGGGGGTCTTTGAGGATCCACCAGAAGCCAAGGAGAAAATGTATTCAAATGCTAAAGATGGTGTAACAGTCCTTACAACTGTTGAACCTTGCTGTGTAGATCATCTCCGATTCTCCAAGTTCAACGGTACTGTGGTATTCCTTTGGATACTTCTAATGGCAAATTTCAGACATCAAGTTCTTTTTGTATGAAACTACTACATTTGTAATCTGTAGTTTTAAACTTTTAGTTTATAAATGTTCATCAGCTTTAGTTCGTATGCTGCCATTTCAAGTATGATTAATGAAGTTACCTTTATCACAGGATGAAAGTGAGCAGTCAGCATACTGGTACGGAGCTGGCAGCATTGATACGGTGACTAGGGCATCATTTAATGGTGGTATTATGTTTTCCCATGTTTAGGGCATCGGCCTTTTGAAGCATTGCCTTCAGCTTTCTTAAGTCTGAGTTTTAAGTTTGTTTATTTCCATCCTAACTTGCTTTTCCCTCTTCGGTTTTGCAGTACTCTGAAGGTAGTCGCAAGTTAGGGCTGTTTCATTGCATACCCAAAACAATGAAGACGTTACGGTCCACAAAACGTTTGTGCTTGAAAGATGAACAAATAAAATTAAACTTCTAAATAACCAAAGCCGCTGTTGAAAATACAAATGACAACGTTCTTGTTTTTTTTGCCCTTATATCCCGATGTGATTTCGCGGAGGGTTACGACGCTGTTGAAAACACAAATGAAAACACAAATCCCTTGTGTAATTGCCACTTGAAGGAGGATAGTCACTGTAAAGACAACATGATAATGTACACTTACAGTGAGTGTACATTATCATGTTGTCTTTAGAGTGACTATCCTCATTTGTTGAAGAAGAAAAGCATTAATGTGGTTCAATAGCAATACATTCAAGTGGCAATCACACAAGGGACAGTCACTGTGAGATGTCCTCATTTGTGACTGTTCTTACAGTGAGTGTACATTATCATGTTGTCTTTAGAGTGACTATCCTCATTTGTTGAAGAAGAAAAGCATTAATGTGGTTCAATAGCAATACATTCAAGTGGCAATTACACAAGGGACAATCACTGTGAGATGTCCTCATGTGTGACTGTCCTTGTCACAAATGAGGACATCTCACAATGACTGTCCCTTCTGTAATTGCCACTTGAATGAGGATAGTCACTGTAAAGACAACATGATAATGTACACATACAATGAGTGTACATTATCATGTTGTCTTTACAGTGGCTGCCCTCATGTTGTATATTCTTCTTTGTAGATGCTACTATGTGCTAGGGAACTTCTTAGAACTGTTGGTATATTCTTACAACTTGTTACACCTGGGATATTCTTCTCTGTAGATGCTACTGTGTGCCGTGGTCCAAACAGGCCCATAAATGTGGTTGAATAACAATACATTCAAGTGGCAATTACACAAGGGACAGTCACTGTGAGATGTCCTCATGTGTGACTGTCCTTGTCACAAATGAGGACATCTCACAGTGATTGTCCCTTGTGTAATTGCCACTTGAAGGAAAAAAGCATTAATGTGGTTCAATAGCAATGTATTCAAGCGGAAATTACACAAGGGATAATCACTCTGAGATTTCCTGATTTGTGACTATCCTTACAGTGAGTGTACATTATCATGTTTTATTTACAATGACTGTCCTCATTTGTTGAAGGAAAAAAGCATTAATGTGGTTCAATAGTGATGCAGAGTAGTCAGCAAGAAACTTGGATCTATGTCCCAACCCACTTCAAGACACCAAAATGACTCAACCAATCAATTAGGCTCTGATTTCTATAGGTTAATGTTTAAACTCTGCAAAGTAATGAATTTGAAGGTTTCAAGGATCACACAACAACTTATGGACTCAATCCCATTCAATAACAAATTTCCTTTTAGGGACAAGTTCCCTGATTTTCTATCAAAAGAGACTTTTAAGGTTCTAGATCTTACTTCCTACAGAAAAACTTAGAAACCCCTTAGATATCATCTAAATAACAAGAATCATGCATTGGTTGTGATCTAAACAACCCAAGACATCAAAATAACAAACTGACCTAGTGACCCTGGTAGGTCTCCCAAACCTGCTCTGCAGCCATAACTCTGCAACTTGCCAAAGGACTCTAAGAAGTTATATGTTTTCTGAGTACCCTTTTGGGATTTCTAACAGACCACCAACTCCCAGACCCTGACTCCACTCCAGCATATCAATGTCTTCATTGAGTCCGCAGACCTAATGCATGCTTTTAGGTGTGGGTTCCAAAACAAAGCATTGAAAATGGGTGTATGAAACCAAGATCAGAGTTTTGGAGTGTTCTCCTGATCCAGATAAACAAGAATGCACAAGTTTTCAAGTCCTCAATATGATGCAAGCTCTTGATTTTAATCTGATTACCATCTTCCCAGCCAAAAACATGGTAGTTTTTGATCTAGGGCTCGCTCTCAACAAATGCAGATGCAACCCCCTGCCAGGCAAAGCAACAATCTGGGTATGATAAGGTGAAATTTTGTAGTCCTTTTGGGTATGATAACAGTTCCAGTTTCCAATAAGATGGTTCATTTTTATAATCTAGCTTCAATTTCTCTTGTGAAAATCTTTTTTTCATTTTATGGGTGGTAAAATATAATTATTATGCTAGAGGTGTGTACTTATGGATGATAATGAAACAAAATGATAAGATTTAAGACTCTTGTTTTTTTTTTAAAATAGCAATTTAAGTTTCCTTCTATTGTAAATTACTGTTTTTCTATTTTTTAATGTATCTTTCCAGATCTTTTATATCAATTTTATTTATGAAATATAAATATATTAATAACGTTTTAGTGTTTTTAGGATTAGTTTATATCAATTCTATATATCATCATTCGTCATTCAATTGTCAGTATTATTAATTTAGACTGTGCAATTGTAGAACTACTCGAATATGGGTTGGATGGATACTCAAGCAGGGGAACCCTCCTCAAATATCTCAAGCAGTGAAATTGGAAAAATGTGTCCTGAAGGAACCCTTTCCATCAGAGAGATAAAAGTACAAACAAGTAAAAGAAGCAGGCTCTGCAAATATGTTTTTGAGAAGAAAAATGATAGATTATTCGAGTATGGTTCATGAGGTATATCTAAAAAGACATTTTTTTTCTTATTATAATAAAAGAGGAAGTTGTGAATGTCAAAGTTGAGTGAAACAAAAATTATTTTCATCAAATTTTGTTAGGCTTGCTTTTGGGAATAGTTTCTTACAATATTGCTATTAAGATTTTTATTGTGTAGTTTTTAGATTAGGTTTATAAAATTATATTTCATGAGTAGTGATTCATATTAATCAATTAAGGATACTTTTGGAAGGTATTTTCAATGTGTCAAATTTTGATATTTTTACAAGAATTAGATTGTGTAATGTTTTTAATTAAAGTCATTGACTCATATTTCATAAATAATAGTTCTCATGAATCCATCTCTTATAAGATTGAATAGTCTATTTAGGAAGTATTTTTGATAGTATGTCAAATTATGATATTACTATTACCATTAGATTGCATGGCTTTGAAGTCAACCTCGTTGACCCATATTCTTCTCTGTAGATGCTACTATGTGCTAGGGAACTTCTTAGAACTGTTGGTATATTCTTACAACCAGGTTACACCTGGGATATTCTTCTTTGTAGATGCTACTGTGTGCCGTGGTCCAAACGGGCCCATAAATGTGGTTGAATAGCAATACATTCAAGTGGCAATTACACAAGGGATAGTCTGATGCAGAGTGGTCAGCAAAGAAACATGGATCATTACCCAACCCACTTCAAGACACCAAAAATGAATCAATCCAAACAATTAGACTCTGATTCTTATAGGTGAATGTTTGAACTCTACAAGGTAATGAATTTAAAGGTTTCAAAGATCACACAACAACTTATGTACTCAAACCCAATCAAGTTCAGTTTTCTCTTTAGGGACAAGTGCTCTGAATTTGATCAAATGGTGTTCTTAAGGTTCCAGACCTTACCCCCTTCAAAAAAACTTAGTAACCACTTAGATATCACTTAAATAACTAGAAACATGTATTAGTTTTGGTCCTAACAGCCCAAGGCATCAGAATAGCAAAATGACCTAGTGGCTCTAGTAGCTAGGTCTATGAAACCTGCTCTGCCCCATTAACTCTGCAGATTGCCAAAAGACTAAATGACATTATGTGATTTCTAGACACCCTTTTTGATGTTCTTTCAGACCTCCAAACCTCAGACCCCAACTCCACTCCTGCACTCCTCTTCTCTTGTCAAGTTCGCAGACCTAATGCATGCAATCAGGCTTGGGTCTCAAGACAAGTGTTGAAGAATGGGCTCTTGGAATTAGAATCAGAGTTTTAGATTGTTGGTCATACCTTAGACATTCAAAAAAACCAAGATCAGGGGTCCTTCACACACTTCTAGACTCTGATCCTTCATTTCTCATCAAATCCTAGTAAAAAACAATAGAGTCTTTGAACTAGGGCTCGCCTTCACCATGTACAGACTTAACATCCTGTTCTAAAGCCTTTGGAATATGAAAATATACATGTCTAACCTTCATCTTGCTGAGAATAAAGAATTTTCAACGGTTAAAACTCAGGTTATGGCCATAAGAGCAGTCAATACCCTGAAAACAAGGGTTTGCAGACAAGGTTCAGAGAAAATACAATAACTTTGATTTAAAACAAGTTAAATCCTCCAAACCAACTCTCAGAGTATCTAATATCTCTAATACAATTTCCAAGCCAGTTTGATCATACAACCATCATCCGTACAGAGTTAGTTTTTGCACAGGAAATGCTCTAAAACAGGGTTATTTATTAAATTTTGAAAGCAAAATGGTTCTCCAAGTCTCCTCTGCCATTCCTTCGACCATTGGAAGCCTAAAAAGGCTCTGTGGATAGTTTCTTAACCATCTAGATGGTTATGTCTGTTCAATACAACAAATAACAACTTTTGAAGCAACTTTTAAAAGTTGCATTACATATTGTTAACAATTTTGCAAACATTCTTGCCGAGAAAGGCTAAAATGTGTTTTGAATAGTTTTAGACCTTTATTAATCTTCCAAAACTCCTAAAACACCTAACAGACACCTAGCAATCAAATTACATCCAAAGACTAATTGATACCCAAGGCTTATAACAATACCAAGGGGTCATAGTCCAAACATGTGGATGGGTTACAAGGAGATGTTAATCAATCCTGTAACCATTATTACAAACAAGAAAACTTAAATACTAAACCATTGAAAACATCTTAAAACATTTAGTCTATCAATCCTTCAACACAAGGCTCCATGGTGATATGATGTAACCTTAGGAAAGTAGGTGCTTGTTTCAATAGGATGGGATGACTTCTTGGCTTCATGGTGTCTTTCTTCAATCACATGGTTTTTGGTTTGCATGAGGGATGCCCCTGCATCACAGTCACTGTGAGATGTCGTCATGTGTGACTGTCCTTGTCACAAATGAGGACATCTCACAGTGACTGTCCCTTGTGTAATTTCCACTTGAATGAGGACAGTCACTGTAAAGACAACATGATAATGTACACATACAATGAGTGTACATTATCATGTTGTCTTTACAGTGGCTGCCCTCATGTTGTATATTCTTCTGTGTAGATGCTACTATGTGCTAGGGAACTTCTTAGAACTATTGGTATATTCTTACAACTTGTTACACCTGGGATATTCTTCTCTGTAGATGCTACTGTGTGCCGTGGTCCAAACGGGCCCATAAATGTGGTTAAATAGCAATACATTCAAGTGGCAATTACACAAGGGACAGTCACTGTGAGATGTCGTCATGTGTGACTGTCCTTGTCACAAATGAGGACATCTCACAGTGACTATCCCTTGTGTAATTGCCACTTGAATGAGGACAGTGACAGTAAATACAACATGATAATGTACACAAGTACCATGAAGGTAGTCGCAAGTTAGGGCTGTTTCATTGCATACTCGAAACAATGAAGACGTTACGGTCCACAAAACGTTTGTGCTTGAAAGATGAACAAATAAAATTAAACTTCTAAATAACCAAAGCCACTAACAATAAATTCAACACAGATATGTCCTCATTTCTGGGTATTTTAGCTTTGTAACAGCTGAATACCAGATTACATAATAATGACAAAAGAAAAATAAACCCAACGTACTCAAAAATTGTAGCTGTGATTTCGCGGAGGGAATCTCTCTCGGCGCTGTTGAAAATACAAATGACAACGTTTCTCTACATTATCATGTTGTCTTTACAGTGACTGTCCCTTGTGTAATTGCCACTTGAAGGAGGACAGTCACTATAAAGACAACATGATAATGTACACTTACAGCCCGTGTACATTATCATGTTGTCTTTAGAGTGACTATCCTCATTTGTTGAAGAAGAAAAGCATTAATGTGGCTGAATAGCAATACATTCAAGTGGCAATTACACAAGGGACAGTCACTGTGAGATGTCCTCATTTGTGACTATCCTTACAGTGAGTGTACATTATCATGTTGTCTTTACAGTGACTGTCCTCATTTGTTGAAGGAAAAAATCATTAATGTGGTTCAATAGCAATGTATTCAAGCGGCAATTACACAAGGGATAATCACTCTAAGATTTCCTCATTTGTGACTATCCTTACAGTGAGTGTACATTATCATGTTGTCTTTACAGTGACTGTCCTCATTTGTTGAAGGAAAAAAGCATTAATGTGGTTCAATAGCAATGCATTCAAGTGGCAATTACACAAGGGACAGTACGTACATGCCCATTAAAGTTGGTGTTTTGTTATCCAGCATGACAATGGAGACAGCATACTCTGTGTCAATTTTACTGATCAAATTTCCCTCCGCCAGGCAAAGCAACAATCTGGGTATGATAAGGTAAAGTTTTTGCAACAATTTCTTGCTGCTGCTAAGGTTACCATTGTTTATGGTTTCTGTTATATAGTTCTCTCTATATTGCTATATGGCCTTTTGTTTAGGATTAAGTAGACGAGGGAAAATATTTCTTTTGTGGATTGTAAACAAAACATTGAATTATTTTAGAGAACAGATCTAAATCTATAAGATGCTACGATGGAGCACATGACCATGTACTTGTGAATATTAGGATCCATGTTAATCAAATGACTGCTTTATGCAAATTACTTTTGAGTAAGTAAAAGGCAATACAATTTTTCGAAGTGTGCAAGGATTTTTATGATATACAGGTGTACGAAGAAATGAATCTGTGTTGTTTTGTATCAATATCAAACATCTCTGATATATTTTCATGTTTTTATAATCTATTTTGCAGATGGAAAGTTGAAATGCCAGCTATCCTAGAGCAGTCAATAAGAATATTGTCTGATGCTAGTCTTGGTATGGCCATGTTCAGTCTGGGTATGTTTTGAATTCTTCTCTATCTCTCTGATTGAGGAGTACTCGATATATGCATGTGCTTTTTTCTTCTTTGATGGTTGTGAAGCTCTGTTTGTTCTAAATACCACCGTATTGCAATTGTATTAGTTTCATTATTTTCTCTAAAGTCACTGTATTTTTTCTTATTATAATAAAAGAGGAAGTTGTGAATGTCAAAGTTGAGTGAAACAAAAATTATTTTCATCAAATTTTGTTATTGTCACAAGGGACACTAACAAAGCCCTAGCTTTTCCTTTGATATAGCCTTCTCCCATACCTCATCTTGAGATTCTTTATCTTCTGTGTCATCTGATCCTCCTATACAAGTTGCAAATGAAATTTATCGCTCATGTATAAACTGAGATAATATAATGCACTCGATATTTGAATCGTCGTACATGTATAGAATGACAGAATATAATGCATTCAATATTTGTATTATCGTTCATGTATAGATTGAGACAACATGATAATGTACACTCACTGTAAAGACAACATGATAATGTACACTCACTGTAAAGACAACATGATAATGTACACTCACTGTAAGGACAGTCACAAATGAGGACATCTCACAGTGACTGTCCCTTGTGTGATTGCCACTTGAATGTATTGCTATTCAGCCACATTAATGCTTTTCTTCTTCAACAAATGAGGATAGTCACTGTAAAGACAACATGATAATGTACACTTACTGTAAGTGTACATTATCATGTTGTCTTTACAGTGACTATCCTCATTTGTTGAAGAAGAAAAGCATTAATGTGGCTGAATAGCAATACATTCAAGTGGCAATCACACAAGGGACAGTCACTGTGAGATGTCCTCATTTGTGACTGTCCTTATAGTGAGTGTACATTATCATGTTGTCTTTATAGTGACTGTCCTCATTTGTTGAAAGAAAAAAGCATTAATGTGGTTCATTAGCAATGTATTAAATAATTTTTTTTTTTAATTTACCCACGGGCGTCGCAATTGCGATGGGCACCCGTCGCAATTGCTTCGGAGGGCCGTCGCAATTGCGACGCCCTACCGTCGCAATGCGATGGAGGCCCAGAATGGGTGAAGGGGAGACATTACGATGGGAGGGAGTCGCAATTGCGACGGCTAGCCATAGACGTTGCAATTTGCGACTAAAAAACTACGACGTCAATGGGTGTCGCTATTGCGACACATAGCCGTCGCATGTGCAACACATAGCCGTCGCAAATTGCCCCCAAATGTACTAGTGCATGCATTCCAATGTAAATAAAATAGACGTAGATTTAGATGACGATATCGCAGAAATCCCTAATTCATAGTCTATTAGGGATTTCTATGATATCCTCATCTGTATCTACAGCTATTGCCTTTGTTGTTGCAGGTGCTTTTCCCCTATTTGATATTTATCTTCAGGTGTCCACACTCATTCTGTTGGTTGTTGCCAGCGGGTCACAATCAGTGATTGGGAGAGCCCTATTTTGGCACCAGTCATGTAGTACAAACACTAGAATTGAGTTTTTCGGCACGGTTGGGAAATTTTTGTATATCAACATGCGATAGAGTTTTTTGTCCAAACTCTATCGCATGTTGATATACAAAAATTTCCCAGCCTGTGCCAAAAAACTCAATTCTAGTGCTTGTACTGAGACCTTAAATTATTGAGCTTCTCTTTGTTTCGAGAATAGTTTAACATTTTTTGAGAAACATAATTGTAGGCATCATGGTCACATTTTTTTGGAGACAATGTAATTGAGTGGTATACCCAGATGATGGAGAGCAACTTCTACACCTCAGGTTCCAAGTTGTTCTCCATCCCACAGTGTCAACTTGGAATCGGAGGTGCAGAAGTTGCACTCTATCTGGGTATACAACTCAATTATGTTGTCTCCAAAAAAATGTGACCATGATGCCTACAATTATGTTTTGAGAATAATTTAATTAACATTCTCTACTTAACAGGGCCAACACATGAAGGTGGAAGCTCATCTGGCCCCTCCTAGGAGCCTCTTATGACCCTTTACGACATTTTAAGACCTCTAAGATGTATTCTAAGAGGCCGTAAATGGTCATAAAGCGTCATAAGGGGTCTTGGGACACAACAACTGAGAAACATAAATGTAGGCATCATGGTCACAATGTTTTGGAAACACAACATAATTGAGTGGTATACCCAGACGATGCAATGCAACCACTACTCTCATAGTTCTAATTTGACACTGCGAGATCTAAAAACCAAAGATAAGGAATCTATATATGGTTTTTGGATCCACAGTGTCAACTTAGAACTGCAGGAGTAGTGGTTGTGTTGCATTTTCTGGGTATAGCATTCAATTATGTTATGTCTCCAAACAATTGGGACCATGATGCCTACATTTATGTTTCTCAGCTGTTGTGATACCTACATTTATGTTTTGTAGCTATCGTGTTTATTTGCATGTTCTTTGTGTTTGGCTTCTCTCCCTCGCATCAAAAATAAGATTTTTCCCACTCTGAATCGAGAATGCGCGTGCAACACAAGCAGAATATGCACAGATAGCAGGTGGAGTTGAAAAAACACAACACATTTACATTTTTGTGATGGTCTATAACTTAAAATATGCAATTAAAGACCTCTATAAAAAATGCAACCCTATTGTGTTTTTCAACTCCACTCGATATCCTATGTATATGAATTGAGATTGCATATTGAACTAGGCTTCTCTTTTGGCATTGCTTGAAACCAAGAGACTGTCACAGTTAACATCTAAATGGCGCATCTCATCATCACAACTAATCCACCTTAAACAATTGAATTTTCCCTAACCTGACACATTTTGCACTCAAATCCTTCATCGCGGATAAGTGGAGATGGGCAGATAGATGCAGATGAGTTGTCATCGACCCAAGTAAAGTATCCACAGCCATTATTTCCCTGTGATACCTAGTCTACATTAGTTCTTATATTATAATGAATAGTATTTACATTAGAAACTTTAAATATATACACATTAGCAACCTATTTTCAATTAGGTTAACACCAAAATTGTCATCTAGGGTTGTTCAATGTCCATGAAGTCTTCAACACACACTTCCCACCACCACATTGACAGTTTGGCACATTGACAAGAGTCATCGAACCTATATCAATAATGCACCGCACCATTGTTACTACATTTATTATTTTTATATGATTATTTTTATATGAAATACACCAAGGAGTACCATCAAAAATATTAACCATTTAAAACAATGAAAAGTAAACCTAAATCAAATAGCTCATTTTTTTATCAGCATGTGTAGTCTGTGTGTATATGAAAAATGAAAGAAATATGAAGCTGAAAAAAAATAGTGAACAAAATAGTATTCCACATAGAGTGAATGAAATATACCATCAAAAGAAGGTGACAAAATCCTGTCATGAAGCATAGACATAGGAAATAAAAAAGGGACAAAAGACAAGAAATAAGAAAAATCATTATGACTATAGAAAAATCATTTATACTATAATAAAAAAAAGAAACACTCTTTGTCAAAAATTTCCAAAATCATTAGGACTATAAATGGACGGTTCTGATATTGCTTTGCCATTACAACAATTGAGCATTCATCATTTGGTACTTCTTGGTGTATTCCATTTAAGTTTTTCAGTGGCCGTGTTTATGTGCATGTTCTTTATGTGTTTGACTTCTCTCCCTCGCAAGGGATACATCGATAGGTAATTGATTTGAAAGCATAATGATTTGATAGTCTTTTTTTAGGATAGGCGTAATCATCCCGCCAACCTTAATTAGCAACATTGGTGTCCTATCATTGCACAAGTGCAAGACGGTAAGGGTCTATTCAAGGAGGGATGAAAAAAAGGTCATTTTAACCTTGCAAGGCAAGAGGAGAGACAGTCCAAATAATTCTATGGTGACTGTCCCAAACAACAGACAAATGGTGGAATTGCTAACATGTTTTCTTTTCATGTTTCTAACAAGTTTGTTGCAAATAGAACCATCATTACAATAGATGCTACAATTCTGGAAGATGCTGCAATTTTGGAAGATACAAATTTTGAAAATGATTTCTTGAATATGAGATGACCTGTTTGGTTCACCCAGAAGATGACTAAGAAGATACATAAGGAATTTTAATTCTGTAATTTAATTTCTTTAAATTCATGTGTATACGTCTGTATATATAGATACATACATGTGTGTATATATACATATATGCACACATGTGTATATATAGTACACATACACATGTGTGTATATGCACACATATATACACATATGCACACATGTGTATATATACACACATATACAAATGTGTGTACATGTGTGTGTATACACACACATACACACATATACAATCATTTAAACATGGACAATCAAGTTGCGGTTGACCAAGTGAATTTTGAGTGGGAAAATCAAAACTAAGGTGGAATTGATTTATCGAGTAAGACAACATTTTCGAACAACTTGGAGTGTACTGATTTCAATTAACTCAATACTCATGGAAGGTTTCTTTAAACGCCAATAACACAACTTAAATAATAGTATTTGAGTATCATACTATTGACTCCAACAAGACAGGGATCCATGAAACCTTAGCGTCTAAGAATTCTACCAAGGTATTGGAATTAGCATCCCATTGATTTTTGTGTTGATGAATATTGTGGCTTTCTCCAAGTGCGTTAACCTTTGGGTATGGACTTGTATTTGTTGAAATTTTTGATTCGGTGTGACTAAATTTGGTGTCTTGTACTATAGCACTTTGACCACAGGATATATGGAGTATTGTGCTTAAATAGTGGCATATTATAATTAACATATAAGACCAAATCAGAGAAGATCATATCACTCAGAATAGTATACTTTATACCATACCAACATCTAGCAATACTTATGCTTTGGAACCAATATAATCTTACAACTGATCAATATATTATATGGATTCCATCATTGGTGAATATTTAGATCGATTCATTTGTCATTCACCTGGTAATATTGTATATTTATCCTTGCATAATCAAGACAGGACAAAGACATACTATTTCATTCATTTTGAAGTAGATATTATTGGCTAAGGGAATGAGATATATCCATATTTAGATTGGTTGTGGATCTAGATAAGGGAAGGTTGCTAAATTAATTTATGATATATACATTGATTTGGAGACATATCTCTAAAATAAATGTTTATGAGACCCGCATGGTGATGAGTTACAGTCAAAGTCCATGAAGGAACCGTGGACATATAACATTTATCGCAGATTGGTGAGTTGATACAGTAATTAAATTGTGGAGTATAATGGGAAATGTTATTTGTTAAATCAACATTATTGTCATCAAAATATTAAAGGATTGTGACTCTAAAATAAATGTTCAAAAGGAAACAGTTTAATATCCATATTGAAGAAGGGTCATTGTATGAAGCCTGCAATTGTTGTTATGAATAGCAAAAGAGCTTCATTACTCCGTGAGACTCAGAGATTACCTCCCTATTACAAAATGACAAGAAGAGAGAGGCATGTGACAATCAATATGTAAGCTTGTGCGGACTAAGAAAATATCATTACACATTCATTGAGGGCACCACAGACAGTTGCATGTGAAGGGTTTTGCCAAATTACTTAGGGCACCACAGATAGTTGCATCCCTAAAGAGGGGACCCTATGATGCACTAGATTCTCCATTGCCACCCAAAAATTATACCATGATTTCTCCATATGTTATATTGTGATGATATCAAGATTTATGTAGGTGTTGTCTTATTTCCATAGTATATGACCTCAAAATACATCAATCAATGTATACAAACTTGTATTAATCACAATGAATATTTGAGCCCTACAATCTTAGGATAATTCTCAAAGATATGCTCATTATTTTATAATATCCCAATCCCCTCATATTTCTATTTTAAAATTATTTATTTTTTATTCAAGTTTATACTACGATTAAGTATATATCCTTATATAATTAAGACCGTGACTAAGTAAAGTTACATAGCATATCCCCACTCTTATATAAACACTTAGCATATATAGAGGCAATGAAATATCAGAATACATATTGCAAGTAATGTAATGAATAATAGGACTCTCTTCAAATATCTATAAGGAACTTTCCATGACTTTCTGATTAACCATGATAATTTCTCCATTATGAGGGAACTTAAAAAATTCACGGATAATAGAAGGTATAACTCTCATTAAAGTAAGCCAAGGATGACCTAGTCTTACTTGGAATTGATTGGATTTAGGAACAGTGACAAAGGTGACAATCTAAGCACTTCTTACCAACTTCAATAGGAAGGGTCATAAAAATTATGGTAGAACAAGTAAAACAATCATGCACCTTAACCATGACATCAGATTTTTCATAAGTTTCTTGATGAAATTGTTAGGTAAAGAGATGTTATTTGGTAATAACAGTCACCATACATAGGATCAATAAGCACTCCTCAAGAGAGCTCTCGATTAATCTTCATAGTAATGTATAGGGGTCCATCAACAACCTTAATAGTTTCCTTGATATCAAAGGTTATGCAAGGTTCAAGCCTAGGTTGTGGAATAGGTTTAGGTTTCTCAATAAGGTTGACTAAATTGTTTTCCGCATTATATGTAATGTCAGCATTCACTGATTAGCAGGTATTTCAAGTCTCCAAGTGGAGTTCACTGTCCCTGGCAGTTCTCTATTGGTTTACAACAGTGCTTCTTCCCATAATCAAACAATGGATTTGATTCCAACCTAAGATTACATAAAACCCCTCATAAAATTTCAAAACAATAAGAATACAGTCTTCATTCATAGTCACTATCACTATTCCTCAAATCAGTGATTAGAATAGGCAATTAAAACATCCCTCAAATCATTAATCAGTTGATTATTATATAAGCTCCTCAAGCATGAGTTGGAGAGGACTACATCAAAACCAAAAACATTAATCAGTTGATTATTATATAAGCTCCTCAAGCATGAGTTGGATGATGTGGATTATGTAGATATAAGAACTAATGTATCCACATCATCCAACTCATGCTTGAGGAGCTTATATTATTTATTGTCTCATAATAGTAAGATTGGTACCTATCCTAGTAAGTCATTATGAGACAGTAAATACAATCTACATCCAATCTTGGTCCACAAGCATGAGTTGGATGATGTGGATTATGTAGATATAAGAACTAATGTATCCACATCATCCAAATCATGCTTGAGGAGCTTATATTATTTATTGTCTCATAATAGTAAGATTGGTACCTATCCTAGTAATTCATTATGAGATAGTAAATACGATCTACATCCAATCTTGGTCCATGTTATATCTCCAAATAATCCACATCATGATATTACAATAAATAGCTAGCCTTACAATGCTAGCCATCTCCTTTATATAATCCTTCTCCTAGAAACATAATGGATGTGTAATCCCTATAAAGGCCTAATTATCATCTAATATAATTGATTACAATGGACTAGGATCTAGTGGAATGTTTCGATTAGAATACACTATCTGCAATGTTTCATGTAAATTCCTCTGCACAGTTCGACCACCTGCTCCAGCACTATTGACTAACACAGAATCACACTAGACTAATTGATTAGGTTAGCTAGGGTCAACTGGTTTTGGTCTGACAGTGGGTACCTAGGATGGAGGCAACCGTTTGGAGGGTTTTTGATGATTCCTAAGTCCTCGAGCCCAGTTTATTCTTAGGGCACTGCTACAAATACATTCACTCTCTTCCCGACCAAATAATGAAGTATATCTAGCCTAGGGCATTAATCTAGAAGCAATGTAACTTCTTCCGTAGTTTGAGTGTTTGAACAATTAAAATACATGGTCCTTCTTGCTTCTCGTCCAATGACATTGAGTCCCAAAAGAAGAAATGTAGGTCAAGACGAAGTTTCCATGGCAGGGCCGACTATAGGGTTTCTGAGTCGAGCCATCAAGGAATTTAGAGTCTTGTGGGCACAGTACCAAAACTACAATAAAGTATTTACAGAATTAGCACACAAACTTCAACATCATGGATTCAAAATAGAATGTTCTCCCCACAAAGACAATAAAATAGAATAGTTCCATTTTGAACTTGAAAAAGATTACATTTTTATTGGTTTTTCAAATTCAAACCTCAGTGCCGAATCTACCCTTGAAAGTGAGGTTCCAATACACAGTGCCGATGACCTTCCAATACACAGTGCCAATGAGGTTTTGTGCGTGCCCTGCAATGAAAAAATTTGCTGTGATAATAATGAAATGAAATCTTTTTATTTTTAAGTTATGCCCCTGTGTTCATCGAAAGTTTGACTTACATAGTATTGGTCGAACTTTCAACTAACACAGGCATGGATTAAAAAAAAATGAAAGTTTTCCTTCTATACTCGACCAACCAAAACTTTTTTATACCATGGTCGAAAGTTTTGGTAGAAAAACCAGGTCAAATGTACTAGTGTGATGGCAAAAATCACTGTGTGGTGGTGTCAAAACCGAAAATAGTAAAAATAAATGACGTATCCAAGGGTGAAAACCTCTTTGAGGCACCTAAGGATGAGGTACTTGATCATCTCCCAAGTTATTTTCAAGATAGGTCTTCAATGCTTGTTGAGCCAACTCAGTCAGTTAATTTGGGTACAGAAGAGACTCCACAAATAGTGCATTTGGCTCAATCTCTATCAACACAAGAAAAAGAAGCATATACCAAGTTCCTATAGAGCAAGAAGGTTAATTTTGCTTGGAAATATTCAGACATGCCGGGATTGGACACTAATCTCATTATGCATCACTTGTCCATAGGTCTAGGTATAAAACTAGTGAAACAAAAGTTAAGAAAAATGCATCATCATATAGCTCTTCTTGTCAAAGTTGAATTAGAAAAACTTCTTAGTGTAGGATTTATTAGAGCCATTGATTATGCCGAATGGATATCCAATATTGTACTAGTTTCAAAACATGACAAGTCCATTCGCATTTGCATAGACTCTAGAGATCTTAATAGAGCTTGCCCAAAGGACAATTTTCCACTTCCTAACATAGACATGATAGTGGACATGACCGCGGGATATGAGATATATTCTTTAATAGATGGTTTTTATGGGTATAATCAAATCAAAATAGCTCTTGAAGATCAGGAAAAGACTACATTCACTTTCACATGGGGTACCTATTGCTGGAACGTTATGCCATTTGGATTAAAAAATGCAGGAGCTACTTACCAAAGAGCTATGAAAACAATCTTTCATGACATGATACATAAGAATATGGAAGATTATGTGGATGACACCTTGGCAAAATCAAAGAAAAGAAACACACATTTGGATGATTTAGAAGTCATTCTAGATCATATGGAATAGTTTCAACTAAGATTAAATCCAAAAAAGTGTGCATTTGGGGTCACCTCTAGAAAACTTCTAGGATTTATCATTTCAGCTAAAGGAATAGAGGTGGACCCAGAGAAAGTACAAGCAATCTTGGATATGCCGCCTCCCAAAAACATTAGCCAAATGAGGAGTCTTTAGGGACACCTTCAATCTATAAGGAGGTTCATTTCACAACTGGCTGATAGATCCCAACCCTTTAATAAGACATTGCACAAAGGGGTTAAATGTGTTTGGAATGAGGATTGTTAGAAAAGCATGGACGGAATCAAGAAATACTTGGCCAATCCTCCTATTTTAATGCCTCCTATCTTAGGAAAACCACTCATATTGTATGTTTCAGCAACATAATCTTCCCTGGGGGCATTATTGGCTCAACTTGATGAAACTAGAAAAGAAAGAGCTATATATTACATCAGCCGTACACTTGTTTCATATGAGGTTAATTACACTAGTATTGAAAAATCTTGCCTTGTAGTGGTGTTTGCTTCCCAAAAGTTGTGACATTACATGCTTGCGCATACAATACACCTCATAGCCAAGATTGATCCTCTCAAATTCTTTCTCGGTAAGGCTACTCTCATGGGTAGACTTGCTAAATGGATGACGACTCTTTCAGAATTTGACATAGAGTATGTTGAGTGTAAAGCAATAAAAGGACAAGCTATAGCTGATCAATTGGCTGATTTCCCAATTCGAGGTAAAGTGCCTATTCAAGTTGAATTTTCAGATGAGCACATAATGTACATGATTGAGAGAACTTGGAAAATGTTCTTTGATGGTTCTTTCATGCAAAATGGTTCAGGAGCTGGAGTATTGTTTGTTTCTCCTCATGGGTACACAATTCCAAAATCTTACAAGCTACTATTCCCACGTACAAACAATATTGCTGAATATGAAGCCTTAATCAATGGGCTTAAAATTGCTATAGAGTGGAGAATCACAGAACTACATATCTATGGGGATTCTCAAATGATAATCAACCAGGTTAATGAAGAATATCAAACCAAAGATGACAAACTAGTAACTTATAAGAAAATGGTTGATTCATTGAGATGATATTTCACATTTGTCACATTTTAGCAAATCCCTAGAGCAGAGAATAAAGCAGCTGATGCTATGGCCACACTTGCATCACTTCTTCAGTTAGAACAACACGAGTCTAGATTTGAATTCCTGGTGGAAGAGCTACACTATCCCATTTATGACTCTCAAGAAAGTCATGTCATCTGTACCCTTGTTGACCATGACTCATCCTGATATGGTGCCATTTATTCATACCTCCATGATGGCATAATCCTTGATACCTTTAACCATTCTAAAGAAAGAAACTTAACTTGAAATGCCTCTCACCATATCCTTATCTCTGGTGATTTGTATACGAGGGGTTTAGATGGGACACTTCTTAGGTGCTTAGAAAAGGAGGAATCCGATCAAGCGCTAGTTGACATTCACAAGGGCATATGTGGGGGACATTCCAATGGTCTTGCCATGGCCCGAAGGTTGCTTAGGGTGGGGTACTATTGGCCTACCATGCAGATAGATGCAGTAGCCTTTGCTAAATCATGCAAAAAGTGTCATAAACATGGTAACCTGATACATGCTCCAGGTAGGGAGCTTATTCCTTCTATTTCTCATTGGCCATTTCTGTACTGGGCCTTTGACCTTGTTGGGCAGATTCATCCCAACTCATCAGGTGGACACAAATTCATCATTACTGCTACTGACTACTTTACCAAATGGGTAGAAGCTGTCCCACTTTCTATTACCTCAGGCAAGACAGTTTCTCTATTTATTTTGAACCATATCATCTGTTGGTATGGTGTGCCTTATGAGATAATCACTGACAATGGAGGTCGGTTCAAAAACAAGGACCTAAAATACCTCTGCAAGAAGTTCAAGATAAAACAACATTGGTCCTCCATTTACTTCCCGCAAGGAAATGGATAGGCAGAGGCTTCAATTAAAACCATTCTCAAAATTCTCCATAGAATGGTTCACAAGAATGGTAGAGATTGGCATCTACAGATAAATTGAGCCTTATGGGCCTATAGAATGAGTATTCGTACTCCAATAGGGGCTACTCCTTTTTCCCTTACTTATGGTGCTGAAGCAGTGTTACCTTTAGAGGTCAAGATTCCTTCACTTCGAGTGTCTCTCAAAGGTCTAGTTACATATGAAGACTACCGCGCCATAAGACTACAAGAGTTAGAGCTTCTTGATGAGAAGCGTAAAGCATCATTTGATCACATGAGGGTTTACCAAAAGTGTATGTCCAAAGCATTCAACAAGAAGGTTTGCCCTAGAGAATTTCAAGTGGGATATCTTGTCCTGCGAGAGAATCCTAAGAACCAACAACATAGAGAACAAAAGGGCAAATTCAAACCTAATTGGCTTGGACCATACATCATTATTGCTGCTTTTGGGACAGGTACTTATTTACTATCTACTGTAGAGGGGGAGCAGCTCCCTGAGCCTATCAATGTCTTGCACCTCAAGAAGTTCTATCCATGATGCCTATTTTGTCTGGGGGCATCCTTTGTACATATTTATTGATCCTGAAAAAATTCTCAAAAAATTCATATATGATGTTGAAAAAATCCTAAAAAGAATATAAAGTTTTGAAAAAAAGAGCATCCTAGTGAAAACTTAGCAATAGGCGCTTTGATGTCTCACCAAAAAAATAAAAAATGCAAAAAATTAAAAAAAAATAGAAAAAGTCCCTTGGTGAAAACTTGGAAACAAGTGCCTTGGTAGCAAAAAAATACAAAAAAATTAAAAAAATCAAAAAATCTGTCAAGTGGTGAAAACCTGGAAACAGACGCTACTCAAGGCCTTTGCACCCTTGTTTCTTAGCACGCGTCCTCGACACTTAGCCTTTCTCCATCATGCCTTGTCCTTGTGGCCTTGGTTTGGAATTGGTCTTTGTCTTTGTCTAGGGGGCATAACAGTGTTGGCTTTGGTCTCTTGGATGCATTGGCCTTTAAGACACTTTGCCAATGGTGTTTTTCAACATCACCCCAACAGTGTTTTTCAACACTACCCTAGTGTCAAGTGTTTCTCAACACTTATTAGATATCCTACCCATAGTCTTTTATGATGCAATATTTCTCATTGGCAAATGCAATACTCAAAGTTTGATTCTATGACCTACACACACGCACTTAAACATTTGACTCACTGAGACTTGTTTGACTTTATTTCTTTGTGTGCTATCTATGATGATTTCTTGATGAGTGTTCTCTCCCTAATAGTTTTTGATGATGCTGAGCTAGAAGACTAGGGGCATGAGGACATGTTTTATTGCTTTTTCTGCTTGTGGGTATATTTTGTTGATCCTCATTGTCATTAGCATTTATGCTTGTTCTATTTGACTCTAGGATTTAAAAGGTATTATCCTTGACTATTTTTGCAAGTGCATACTTATAGCCATCTTGACTTTCCTTGTGTCTCAATGTGAGTATAAACTTGCTATATTAAACTTAGGGAACCTCACTGCACTAGTAATCTTGACCTATATGTCTTTGGTGCCTAGGTGAGATTTCCACATTCCTATCTAATATAGATCATATTTAGATTCACATAGTTATACTAGTGTGTATTGTATGATCTTGTGATGCTACCAATAATGCTTGATGATGAATATTAGAGTCTAATGGCATTGTGACCTTGCAAGTAAACCACTTTTCATTGTAGCTTGCATTCGTAGGTTCATGTTAGATTAGTCTTGCATCTTGCATTTGGAGAGAGCTCTCCTTTCATCTTTTGTGGACTTGTTGGTCAACTGCGCTCACCTTTTGCTCCTTCTCGATCATGTCTTTCGCTCCTTGTCTTTCGTCACATCCTTTTCCTGTCATCTCAAGGGGTTAATCTTATCATCATATCTATATCCTAAAGAGATCATTTTTAGAAACATGAGTCTATATCAAACATGAGAACTAAACATACATCTATGAGAGAGATTATACATGAGCATATAAAAGCATATATCATACATTTTGAGAAATATTACAAGACAATATAAAACTGAAACATCCATCACAAATGGGACAAATACACAAGATATATCACAAATCTAGTAAATCTCATATATATATGATCAATGTCATGATATAAAATACAATGTGGGATCCAAAATCTGGATAATATCCCAGGATATGTCTTTATACATCTATCATCCTAAACCTAAGTCTGACTAGCACCATCATGTGGAGTTGGTGGTCCTGGAGGTGGTGCTGTTGCCCTGTTCGGTACCATGTCAGATCTCCTAGCCCTCTCATAGTAGAGTGTCACTCTCTATCCCTCAGGTACAACCTATATGTATAGCCCATGATAGTAGGCTGCTCATGCCGCCTGTCTCCGGATCTTCGTAGCGTCCGCCTATGTAGCCCTGTCCTGTCGATCTATCTTGGCTTGTAGATCTGTTAGCTGTTGATCTCTCACAGCAATAGTCATCCTCAACCGTTGGATCTCAGTCTCTAGAACCTAGATCCTAGCTCTTAGATCCTCTCCCCTTGCAGGCTGATCCTACCCAGCATCCACTCGTTGACAAACTAGTCTCGTCGCATCCTCTCCCTCGTCATCAGCTGCCTGTCTCTGTGACCATCTCTAACCACCAGCTCTGGATCCCTCCCCTCTCTCCCTCACCCTCCTTCCATATCCTTCATCTCCTCCATCATCATCCTCGTCCTCACTTGCTACCTCTGGCTGTTCATCAGGTACCATAAACTGTGGGAAGGGATACCTCCGCCGCTCTACCCTGTAGGCTGCATCTACACCTGCATCAACCATATCCAAGAGATAGTCCCATGGCTCTCTCCGTATCCCTGCAGTCTCCTGTACTACCTGCTAGTAGTCCATCATCAACAGCCATCCTTGTCCCTCCTCATCCGCAGCCCAGGCGTATGTGGTGGTCTTTGTGGGCACCCTCTGCTGCCGCCCAAATTGTCTCCAGACCTGAGTGATCATGAAGCACTCTACTATCTCAGAATGCTGCCCCACTAATGGTTGACTGTATAGCATATGACCGAGCTCTCGCTCCTGATCACTCCACAGCTCATAGACCCTATATGGTCTCCACTAAAATAATGTGAGCTCATCTAATAGTCTCGGGTAATATGTCACATATTTGCTATGTGGCTATGAGATGAACCTTGTATACCTATAGATGTAGCGGCGTCTCTACTCCCTAGGCTGCACATGTGGGCGCACAACGATGATATGCTCCCACACCCATACCTGTGCTAAGACCGCACTGCATGTCCATGTCCTGCTCTCCCTGTAAACAATCTCGTGGAGCTCATGGTACATGTCTGCTAGGATGGTTGGGCCCCATGCCATCCGTCATGGGTGTGCTATCAGGTCTGCAACTAATCTACCCTAGCCCATTGGGAACCCTCTCTAGCTCCTGTCGGTAATTAGTTCCTGTGCCACTATAGAGCACACTATGCATGGAACAGGGAAATCCTGACCGAACTCCTCCATCAACTGATCCTAGCTAAGGTGTCTATCAATGATCGTGACATCTTGGAACATGTCCTGGATGAGCTGCCATCCCTCGGTTGGATCCTAATCATAGTATACCTGTGCTAATAGAAAATCATGTCAGTTCCTATCATATGTAAACTTTACATCTATGAACATCTATAAACATGATTATACTCACTGGATCTTTGTGGTTAGGCACTCGAAGGATCCGATAGACATCCTCCAAGGTAATCGTGGCCTCTTGAGTAGGCAGGTGAAAGGTGTTATGCTCGCTATGCCACCTCTCATCCAACACTGTCAGTAGCCCATGATCTGCCTGAATGTGGGGCATCTGCAATAGGTACCCGAAACCCATATCCCCCAAATCTGCTCGTCCCAGATCGTCAAGATCTCAAACACACTATAACTCAGTCACTCTCGGTGCTCTGATAATTAGCGCTGGAAAGTTCTCCTGCAAGCCATAAACCCAAACTAGATGTCAGAACATATCATGATGGATGTATAAAATTAGTACAAAGAATCTTAAACGCAAACATTGTCTAGACCCATGTCATATTGCTCAAAAATTTAAAAACATGTCATATTTTTACACTAGTGCAATATTATTTTTTGGTAAAGTATCATGTGATACTTTCCTTCATAGAAATGTGATACTATCTTTCTCTGTGATAGTTCACATAGGATTGCATGATGTTTCATCTGGTATCGTGCGATACTGGATCGAACATCTGTGCGATACTTTATCGACCCACGAACTATCGCACGACAGATACTATCAAAGGTGTGTGATACTTTGTAAGTATCGTACGAACCTTCGCATTTGTGAAATTTGAAATATTTGAAAACAATTAAAAATATGAATTAAATGCTATAAAAGCTCATTAATGACTCAAAAAGGGTGAGTTTTTTTTAAAACTTACGGGGGCACCATACTGAGGAGGTTGGTTATGCAACCGAGCGCGCTCGAATCGATGTCTATGTACCAGAATCGCTACTTGCTGGGCCATTTTCTCTCTCTGAGCTCTCAAAGTTCTCAGAATCGTAATAAGACAAATGATTTGAAAATGACCTTTTTACCCACTTTTATAGCATTTTGACTTTTTGACCAATTTTCAAAACATCTCAAAATTGTGTGAAAATTGCACCCCTAGCTAATGTTGATGTCTTGAATCCATTTTTAGGATTGCAATCAAAATTTGAGTTCATCTTGATAGTCAAAATTGTGTTTCAAAATTTTCTCCTTTTTTTCCGCAGTTGGCTGACCATTTGAGGCCTGATCCTTCAATCTTTGCTGGGTTATCTCCATCCCATCTCTTTCAAACTTCTAGTCTTTCATTCATTCTCATTTGCTTCATCTCTCTGAGGTTTAACTTAATCTTTATCCTATATCTTCCTCAGTCAAACCTAGTCAAACTGGGGCTTATTTTCACTGCTTGATGGTTATCCTATCACCTTCGATTATGATTTCTAGTGATTTGATCAACTTTATCAATTTATTGTTTCTCCTCTACCTGATTTTGATTCTGATCTCAAGGGGGCAGTACCCATCAAACTTCAATCTTTGATTCAGCTTATCAATTGAACCTTGAGATTCTTATCTCTTATCTCAGACTTGACAATTACCTATTTACAGGGGTGTTGGCCTTGTCTTTTTCAATCAGCTTATCTTTGTCCTGATATGTTCCCATCCGTCGAACACATGTCTGGATTTTTTTGTGATCCCAAATCGATCTCACACTTCAATTCCATTCTTTGACTTCACGTGATCCCAAATCGATCTCACATTAGTCAAGGAGGGGCAAATGTATGCACCATAAAATGGTCGCCTAGACTTTGGACCCCCATTCAACAATTTATCAAATCCCTGAATCAATATTTTAAAAAATTAACATTTTCAATTAAATCAAATTCTTTGATCAAATCCTATTTTTATCATTTATTCAATTATTTTCTATGGGCTAACCATTTTATCCTAAGTTTTTATTTAATTAAAAGGAATTTCCTCCCTTTTTATTAAATAAAAAGCCCCCACTTTTCCTCTTATCCTAAGTTGCACAAATAAAGCATTATTTCTTATTTTATAAAAAGGAGAAAATACCTTTTTGTCTTACATGGGACACAAAAGTCAACTCTTATTTTCTCATTGGAGGATATTTGTGCACATGGATTGCTCCTCTTTCAAGCTCCACCCTTGATTAAATCTTTTGCCTCTTAATCTCCATGGTCCATTCCTTTTCAATTCCTTTAAAAGGAGAGCTCTTTTCTCATTTTAGAATTCCAACTTTGAATACTAATCTTATGCTGTAGGATTTCTTGGAGACTTTGGAGCTTTTGGAGATCTACATGCATTTAGCTTTCATTCTTGCATTCTTAGCTTAAGCTTTCATGGCGTCCAGCTTAGTTTCCTTTATGCTCTAGATTAGCTCACATAGCTTAATTAGAAAGGCTTGTAATACTTTCATTTCCATAGCTTGCATTGTATCTTCATATTGATTCTTGAAGATATTGGCATTCTTTCCCTTGTCTCATTGAATCTCCCATTGTGTGGTTTACTAGCAAGGTTATAGGCTTAATAGCTCTAGCTGAGAGCATTCTTCATATCCTTGTGACTCCATGCCTAGGGAGCTTTCTCAAGGTTTTCCATTCATGGATTCTCTTGGAAGTAATGAATTAGAGAAGTGCACATCTTAGTGTGTACAATGATGTATGTGAAAAAGGAACTTCTTGGCCATCACCATCTATCATTTTTGCCTCAACTTGATCTTTGACATTAATGTCAACAATCTTAGACAACTATTTTTTTCTTAACATTAATGATAAGCTTGTCCATGCCTCTTTACCGCAAGTGATAATATTTCCAATAGGAAGTTGTGGATTATAACAAAATCATGGGGGATTCCTTGACCTTTACAAGTTACTTTTGAATATTTAATAATGGTTTCTCATAGCTTTCCACCCCCTTAACAAAACTAAACAAGGAATACACCTTTGAATGGACAAAAGTGGCAGAAAAAAACTTTTGACAAGTTAAAAAGGTAATGAGCTCATGCCCCATATTGACTATTCCTATCTTTTTCTATGGAATGTGTTGCTTCTAGAGAGGTAATTAAAGTCATCTAATGAAAAAAAAAAGAACTCAACTGCCTTTGAGATTCAAAAACTCAAGGAGTTAGAAAGGGGGTTCTTAATCTACAATAAATAGATATTGGCCATTATACACATTGTAAGATATAAAAATATATCATGAGTTGCAATATATTTATGAAGTTACTATTCTAATAGAAGAATATGTTATGTGTTGTGATGCTAAGTTTGCAACCACAAATTTTGATATGAAGTATTGAGTTGGTTATGTTTGAATGAAATCAAATTGAGTAATTATTAAAACAGTCAATGACAGACAGTAAGTGATTTGATGGAGTGGTCAAATTGGTAAAGTATTTGATGGAGCGGTCATAGGATATGATTGATAACAATGACTAGATACTATGTTGGGGATCACGACTCTTATTGGTGACCAGTGAAGATGGTTTAATGGACTGGAATCAGTATTAACAGAATGAACAGGTAAACAAGACAAAGTTCTTGAACAGGTAATGAAGATTTGTGAATCAGTGAAGAAATTCAAAGTGGAAATGGGATCGGTGATGTTTTTAGTAAATTAGTAAGGCATTTCCATGATTTGTGGATAGGATTTGACATCACATTGCATGAGGTATGCATTTGAGGTGGATTCTTCAAGAAGTTTCTTTTGGTCAACCAAATTTTTGAAGATGGTTTAATTTCAAAGGTAAAATCCTTATGGAAGCCAACACGATTAGAGGAAAATGGTTTATGAGTTGTTAGATACATTGTATCTTACTTAATGCAATCTAGATCATTCATATCTCAGATTTAGGGTTTATTTTAAGTCGATGGAAGAAAACCTATATATTGGAAAGTTGAAAAATAAGTTGTTTGCTAATTGTGAATTGCAGAAGGATTTTGTGACAAAGAAAGTGAAGGAATCAAGTGAGATCAAGCCAAGGAATATTATAGTGGGGTAAGTGCATAAAGATGGGAGACCAAAAAGATGCCACTTTTCTTTTTGGCCCCCCATCTTGCATAGTGCGCATGCAATAAAGGGCGTGCGCCCTATAGCTTGGGTTGCCCAAGCCTTAGGCCTGGGAAATCCAAGCCAAAGTGCGTGCGCCCTTTTGAAAAAATATTATAAATTTTGCTGCATGCGGGTTTGGAAGCTCATCTTGCTTTCTCAAACCCGCGTTTTCAGCTAAGAGGAGATTCTAAAGTGCTCACACCCTATTATATTTTCTTGTGAGTCGATTATTTTTGTTCATCCATCGATCAAATGGCTCCACGACATCATCAAGTTCGATCCGAAAGAAGAGGTAAGTATTTTTACAGCTTATCATGCCTCTTATTTGTTTTAAAATTTGAGTTTTGTTGCAATTTGTTTTGTTAAAATTTGTTTTTGTTTAAATATTTTTTGTTCAAATTTGTTTTTGTTTAAATTTGTTATGTAATGAATATTTTAAAATGTAGTTTTTTAATTGCCAGGAAGAAATAATCTCCCTCAACCAAACCCTCCACCAAACCCTCCGTTTCCTCATGAAGAACCAAATGAAGAATTGAATGAAGAAAGAAATGAAGAAAATGAACCTCAATTGCCTCCACCAATCGAGAAACCTCCTCCTGGAACACAACAAAATTTGATGAACCAAATTGAAAGAGGGCAAAAAGAATTAGAATATTTAATTAATAGGTTAAAAGATTCTAGTGGTACAAATCCCAGAAGGGAAAGAATTGCAAAATCATTGGAAGCAATCTTGACCCACGTAAGCACAGTTAGTGGGAAAATTAATTTATGGTGGGATAAAACAGAAGAACAAAAACAATATTATGCAAATAAATTATCTTATGCGGACATAAAAAAGAAAAAAATCACAAAAGATGACATTTTCCAGCTATTTAAAAAACCAGGGGATGCAAATACTCTTAGAACTACAACAAGGAGGTTCCCAATTCATTGGTGCATAAATGAAGACATTAAAAACAATTTTTGGGAGAGATGGTGGATGGTCTTTGATTCGCCTCCTTGTAACAATCATGAGGTTCCTATATATTTCTTGAGGAAACTCTATTGTGAGTTTGTACTCAAGGAGGTGCCAAATTATTTTGACATGCTGGATTCTCAGGGTAGAGGAGGGGGTTCATCATTTGATCAAGCAAGGGCACATCGTGACCTTAACGCACCTAGGGCTGCTAGTGGCAAGCCACCGTTGGATCATGTTAGTATTCCTTCCGTTGTGAAGGAACATGTAGAGGCAGACACACTAGGCACAATTAGTGCTCTGATATAGACTCTCATTCAGTGTGCCACTCCTTTAGTTGAGGGTGACTATGGTCAATCCTTGAGGGGGCATATTTTTTGGTCATGTGGATGCTTGTGCACATTTGGTACTGGCGAGAGAGAGGAAGAGGATTCTGGATTGATAACTGATACCTTTCTAAATACGACATTTGGCATTGACACACAGGTAAATATTTCCAAGTTCATTAAATTGCTTTGATCATATTTCATTTATAAAAGAATAACTATTTAATTTAGTATCTATTGTTTATGATGAAAATTCAGGGCAAGAGTGTAAGTGGCGGTGGCGGTGGCAGTGGAAGTGGAAATGATCCTAATGTCCCATTTTACACATTGTCGTCAATTCCACAAGTATGTATCGAATAAAATATTTAATTAACATATTTGATTATTATTTAATTATATGAATAATTGTATCCTAACTTATTGTGCATGTGCATTAGATGTGCACTGGTGGACCATCGATGTTCACAACAGACAGTGAAGGGCATCGTGCAACTTTCCTTGAGGTATCTTTATTTGCATATTAATTGGATTTACTTGATCATATTTAATTAATGAATGAATGACTAAATTACTAGACAAATTATGATCAAAATCCAAAGGCACGATGATTACATTCTTTCACCTGGGTTTGTGAGGTCACCATTGAGTCCACAGGTATACATGTAATAATGCATTATAATTAACATGTCAGTAGTACGTTCTTATATGAATGGTTATCTTATAATTTTCCATGTACATGTGCACTAGTTGAATGTTGGAGCTTCGACTTCGACACCGCACACCGGAGGATGTGGGGGAACCTTCACAGAGGTATCATTTACTCATTAGTAGGGTTGTAAACAATATATGTAATCTTGATAACTGCATAATTTACTTTTTTTGTTTTATTTTCAGATTTTGACATCAAAGACTCCTCCTTCTGTCCATGATACTTTGGATCATGGAGTAGCTGCAGCAGTAGCTAGTTCTGAAGCACTAACTGAGGTATGAAAGAGATCACTTAACTTTAATTGTTATTTTAATAGTTTGTATTGAATTTTATAATGATATCCATGCATGTATTTTAATTATTATTTTGATCATTGTTGTAGGGACTTATGACTCTAGATCGCTAGCATGTGCCTTCGGTGGATGAACATAGTGACTATTTGCTAGTGGTAAGCCAATATTCAATTTTATGTCATTGTATAATTCAATTTTGATGTATATTAGTTATCTCTATCTAATTTTTTTTTATCAGGTTGAGCTACAGAAGAGTCTAGATAGGAGGACGAGTGAGCGCACTCGGAAGACTACGACATCCACTGCATCTCCATTGATGCGACTATCGAAGATAGCTCGGGATTTATTTTCTTCCCCTAGCGGGAAAGAACTAGATTAGGGATATGGATTGTATGCCTATATGGCATTAGTGGACATATTTTTTGTATATTGTATCAGTGATACATTGTACATCCATTTGGCTTTGAGGAAGCTAGTTTTACTGTATTGAATACATTCAAAGTATGACATTATTGGACATATATATTTGACTTCATGTGCTACAAATATTTTTTTTTATGTTTTAGGTATGCAATTCATGTGTTTGGTGTATTGATGTATACTAAATTATGTTTATGTTCATGTCTTTGCTTTGTAAATTTCCCATGTCTTATAGTTATGCTTGTATGTTTATCGATGTATGTTTAAGTTGCTGACTGTGCTACAAATGCCAGTCACTGTCCTCAATAACAGTCAATTCCTTAACTGTAATAGTAACAAAAGTAATGAAATGAATGTAGAAATGTATAAATATAATATAAGGATTCTTGGGGTACCCTAATGTTGGCAAGAGTTCTTTTATTCATAAGATTACTATGACGGATGTGGATGTGCAACCTTATGCTTTTACAAACTAACTTCTAATTGTCCCCTAACTGACTGATTGTTAATGACAAACACTAGAATACATATTTGCACTCATCCTACTGCTCACCCCTGTAATACCCCAAAAATGGGCTATAAGTTCATTAACCTCCTATATCGACAAATCAAACAAAATTGACATCAAAGTCCTAACCTAAGGCACATCTAAACATCATCGAATCATAATTGATTATCTTAAATTCTGCATCGGAGAATATTCCTAGTAATATTCCTAATTATCTTAATTATCTTTAATTTAATGATTATTTGGCAATAAATCACATTTATCCTAAGTTTGATTAATTGAATATTTTCATATTTAATTAATTAGATTTAATATTTGCCACTTAATTGTTTAATTAAATTTAATTCTATCTATTATTAATTGTATTATTTAATTTTGACAATAAATCAAAATTCCTATCTTTAATTGATTAAATTCTTATTTAATTAATTAAAGCATGTTGTCATTATTTAATAATATAATTTTTAATAAAAGTTTGGTAAAATAGTTAATTAACCCATAAATTAATTATTTTATTTCAAAAATCAGTTGAGTTGAGGATAAATCACTTTATTTATTTATTTAATTCTTAATTATTATGCATATTCAAAAGAAAAAGTTAAACTCCAAATCAGAAAATCAATGCAAGTTATTGACTTTTTGGAACTCAACATCTTTTTGGAGTTCAAAAAGCTGATCTAAACTCTAATTTGAGTTAAAAAGCTGTTTTTGCATGATTTTGAGAATTAACTATCTTTCATGATCAGATAACTCAAAAATCAAGATGAGTTAATTTGAGTGATTTATGACTTTTCCCATGCACCTCCAAAGCCCTGGATTTCTATAAATTAAGGCTTTAGCTCTTCACAAATCATCTCATATTTTGCACAATCACGCTGGAGAATTGGAATTGAAGAATCAAAGCTCTTGCGAATCGACATCTTTGTGAGATCAATCTTATTTTTGCATTCATATTTCATATCATTCTTAGATAGTTTCATATCAAGTTTTTCATATAGATAGTTTCATATCATTTTATCATTCTTATTGCATAGAAAATATCAAAAAAATAGATTAATTGCATTCAATTTCATATCCATCTTTTGCATTCAAATCCTTCATTTAGGTGTCGTCTAGGTCACTGATCTCGATAATAATCTGAGAACATTAATCTCGCACCTATTAGAAGGCAGTAAATCGCTTGGTTAGATAGCTTTCAATTTTGCACGATTTCAATTATAGCTAACCTCTAATGTTTTACTGAGTGTTGTGTCTACAGATCAGGTACAATTTTCACACACACAACCCCAGAGTCGTCGGTGTCATTTGAACGACTGTGTGTGCCAAAAAAGGTTTTCAGTAGCATTTATCTGACCATTCAAAGTTGTTGGAACAAATGGTTCGATGCTACGACCGACGGTTTGAAAGATACGTAACGTTGGCCGTTTGAACTAAGGAACACTTTGAGTTCTAACACCGACTAAGAATGCGTTGCCAAATTTAAAAGAAGTTGAATCTCTAAAAATTGAGACAGGATTTTGTAGGCCCTGACAACACGGTCCTATAGCACTTGATAGATCGATTCTACCTCACATGAGCTCTAAGATATGACCCCGCAAAGATCACTGATTTTATGCTTAAGAGACCTTGAGGGACACTTTGGCCCGAAGTCATCGGTGGCGTTTGCATGACTGTGCGTGGTGAACAAGGTTGCCCCTAGCATTTACCTGACCATTCAGAGCTGTTGGAACTGACGGTTCGATGCTACGACCGATAGTTTGAAAGATACACAACGTTGGCTGTTTGAATTGAGGAACACTATGAGTTCTAACAATGACCGAGAATGTGTTGCCCGATTTAAACAAAGTTGAATATATGAAAACTAAGATAGAATTTTTTAGGCCTCGACAACATGGTCCTGTAGCACCTGATGGATCGATTCTACCTTGCATGAGCTCTGAGATATAACCCTGTAAAGATCACTAATTTCATGCTTAAGGGACCTTGAGGGACACTTTAGCACAGAGTCGTCGATAGGGATCAAATGACTGTGCATGGTGAATGAGGTTGCCACTAGTGTTTACCCGGCCATACAGAGCTATTGGAATTGACGAATTGATGCTACAACTGACAATCTGAAAGATACGCAACATTGGCCATTTGAACTGAGGAACACTTTGAGTTCTGACACTGACCAAAAATGTGTTGCCGAAATTAAAAGAAGTTGAATCTCTGAAAACTGAGATAGGATTTTGTAGGCCCTAGTAACACGGTCTGGTAGCAATTGATGGATCAATTCTACCTCACACGAGCTCTGAGATATGACCCTGTAAAGATCACAGATTCCATGCTTAAGAGACCTTGAGGGACACTTTAGCACAGAGTCATCGGTGGGGATTGAACGACTGTGGGTGCCAAATGAGGTTGCTACTAGCATTTACCCAGTCATCTAGAGCTGTTGGAATAGACCGTCTGATGCTATGACTGACGGTTTGAAAGATATGCAATGTTGGCCATTTCAGCTAAGGAACACCTTGAGTTCTGACATTGACCAAGAATGTGTTGCCGATTTTAAATGAAGTTGAATATCCAAAAATTGAGACATGCTTTTGTAGGCCCTAGAAAAATCACCCTGTAGCACCTGACAGATCGATTCTACCTCGCACGAGCTCCGAGATACAACCCAACAAAGATTGCTGATTCCATGCTTAAGAGACTTGAGGGACACTTTAGCATGGAGTCATCGACGGTGATCGAATGATTATGCATGATGAACAAGGTTTCCACTAGCGTTTACCCAGCCATTCAGAGCTGTTGGAATAGACAGTTTGATGCTATGATCGATGGTTGGAAAGATACGCAATGTTGGCCGTTTCAGCTGAGGAACACCTTGAGTTCTGACACCAATCGAGAATGTGTTGCTGATTTTAAATGAAGTTAAATCTCCAAAAACTGAGATAGGCTTTTGTAGGCCCTGGCAACATGGTCCCATAGCAATTGACATATCCATGCTACCTCGCACGAGCTCTGAGATACGACCCCGAAAAGATCATTGATTTCATGCTTAAGGGACCTTGAGGGACACTTCAGCATGGAGTCGTCAGTGGTGATCGAACGACTGTGCATGGCATGTACTTGCATGAGGATATTATATATTATAGAAATCCCACACAAAAGCAGCTGGCAAGCCGCTCAAAAAGTAGTAACTGATAGCAAGTGGGATAATACAGATGCTTTAATAAACCACTATCTTCTTTAGTCAAGCAACATCTAGTTCATTTGCTCGACTGGGGCATGTTTGGGAAAAAATAGTCTCCATTTAAACTCAAGTCTCTGGAAGTTATATTTGTTAGTGGAGGAGATACACCCATTGGATCTGCAATAAATTCATGCTCACTGGAATTTCCATTACTCTTCAATTGGGATACTCTTTCCAAAATTGCATCTACCCTTTTACCAATTAATGGGTCTATTTGTGGACCTGGAAGGAGTTGGTCACCTAAACGAGAACCTTGAGATGAAGGAGGAACTTCTCTACGAAAGAGATCAGTAGCTTGAGAAGCTCTCCACTTGTCAGCTGAATTAAAACCTTGGACCATAGATGGCTGCCCTTTGTTGTAAAATGAGGAGTGAGACTGCCTTGCCAAAGGTGGCAATGAACTTACATTTCAAGGATAATGCCCAAGTCTTGTAAATGCAAGGCCATTGATGGATAGTCATTTCTAATAGAAATATTTGTGGTGCTAGAATGAAGTGCATGACCAAATTCTTTGCCTGCTAATGAACCAATTTGGGAAATTAATGGGTCTATTTGTGGACCTCGAAGGATTTGGTCACCTAAACAAGAACCTTGAGATGAAGCAGGAACTTCTCTACAAAAGAGATCAGTACCTTGAGAAGCTCTCCACTTGTCAGCTGAATTAAAACCTTGGACCATAGATGGCTGCCCTTTGTTGTAAAATGAGGAGTGAGACTGCCTTGCCAAAGGTGGCAATGAACTTACATTTCAAGGATAATGCCCAAGTCCCGTAAATGCAAGGCCATTGATAGATATTCATTTCTAATAGAAATATTTGTGGTGCTAGAATGAAGTGCATGACCAAATTCTTTTCCTGCTAATGAACCAATTTGGGAAATTAATGGGTCTATTTGTGGACCTCAAAGGAGTTGGTCACCTAAACGAGAACCTTGAGATGAAGCAGGAACTTCTCTATGAAAGAGATCAGTACGTTGAGAAGCTCTCCACTTGTCAGCTGAATTAAAACCTTGGACCATAGATGGCTTCCCTTTGTTGTAAAATTAGGAGTGAGACTACCTTGCCAAAGGTGGCAATGAACTTACATTTCAACGATAATGCCCAAGTCCCATAAATGCAAGGCCATTGATAGATATTCATTTCTAATAGAAATATTTGTGGTGCTAGAATGAAGTGCATGACCAAATTCTTTGCCTACTAATGAACCAATTTGGGAAATTAATGGGTCTATTTGTGGAACTTGAAGGAGTTGGTCACCTAAATGAGAACCTTGAGATAAAGCAGGAACTTCTCTACGAAAGAGATGAAGCAGGAACTTCTTGTCGGCATGGATCAAACGACTATGCATGGTGAATGTGGTTTCCACTAGCATTTACCCAGCCATCCGGAGCTATTGGAATAGACGATCTGATGCTATGGTGGACAGTTTGAAAGATATGCAACATTGGTCATTTCAGCTAAGAAACACCTTGAGTTCTGACACTGACCGAGAATGTGTTGCCGATTTTAAATGAAGTTGAATCTCCAAAAATTGAGACAGGATTTTCTAGGCCTTGGCAACATGGCCCTGTAGCACCTGATGGATCGATTCTACCTCACACGAGCTCCGAAATATGACCCCGGAAAGATCGCTGATTCCATGCTGCGACCGACAATTTGAAAGATACACAATGTTGGCCATTTTAGCTAAGGAACACCTTGAGTTCTGATACTGACCGAGAATGTGTTTCCAAATGTAAATGAAGTTGAATCTCTGAAAATTGAGATAGGCTTTTGTAGGCCCCGACAACATAGTCCTGCAGCAACTAACGAATTGATTCTATCTCGCACGAGTTGCGAGATATGACCCCACAAAGATTGCCAATTCCATGCTTAAGGGACCTTGAGGGACACTTTAGCATGGAGTCATTGACGGGGATTGAATGACCATGCGCGGAAAATGAGGTTACCACTAGTGTTTACCTGGCCATTTAGAGATGTTGGAATAGACGGTTCGATGCTACGACCGACGGTTGGAAAGATACGCAATGTTGGCCGTTTCAGCTGAGGAACACCTTGAGTTCTGACATTGACCGAGAATGTGTTGTCAAATTTAAATGAAGTTGAATCTCTAAAAACTAAGACAGCCTTTTGTAAGCCCCAGCAACACAGTCCCATAGCAACTGATGGATCGATTCTACCTTGCATGAGCTTCAAGATATGACCCCGCAAAGATCACCGATTCCATGCTTAAGAGACCTTGAGGGACACTTAAACACAGAGTCATCGATGGGGATCGAATGACTATGGGTGCCAAATGAGGTTGCTACTAGCGTTTACCCAGCCATTCGGAGCTGTTGGAACAGATGGTCCAATGCTACGATCGACGGTTTGAAAGATACGCAACATTGGTCGTTTCAGCTAAGGAACAACTTGAGTTCAAACATCGACCGAGAATGTGTTGCCAAATTTAAACGAAGTTGAATCTCATAAAATTGAGATAGGCTTTTGTAGGCACCAGCAACATGGTCCTGTAGCAACTAACAGATCAATTCTACCTCACACGAGCTGTGAGATATGACCCTGCAAAGATTTCTGATTCCATGCTTAAGGGACCTTGAGGGACACTTCAACACGGAGTCGTCGGTGGGTATTGAATGACTGTGCATGGTGAATGAGGTTGCCACTAGCATTTACCTAGCCATCTAGAGCTGTTGGAAGAGATGGTTCAATGCTACGACTGATAGTTGGAAATATACGCAATGTTGGCCATTTTAGTTGAGGAACACCTTGAGTTCTGACACCGACTGAGAATGTGTTGCCGATTTTAAAATAAGTTAAATCTCCAAAAATTGAGATAGGATTTTCTAGGCCCCAGCAATACGGTCCCGTAGCAATTGATGGATCCATGCTACCTTGCACGAGCTCTGAGATATGACCCCGTAAAGATCACTGATTCCATGCTTAAGGGACCTTGAGGGACACTTCAGAACGAAGTCATCGACGGTGATCGAACGACTATGCATGGTGAACGAGGTTGCCACTAGTGTTTACCTAGCCATCCAGAGCTGTTGGAACAGATGGTTTGATGCTACGATCAACGGTTGGAAAGATATGCAATGTTGGCTGTTTCAACTAAGGAACACCTTGAGTTCTGACACCGATCGAGAATGTGTTGTCAATTTTAAATGAAGTTGAATCTCCAAAAACTAAGATAGGCATTTTTAGGCCTCAGTAATAGGGTCCTGTAGCAATTGACAGATCCATGTTGCCTCCCATGAGCTCTGAGATACGACCCTGCAAAGATCACTGATTTCATGCTTAAGGGACCTTGAGGGACACTTCAGCACAGAGTCATCGGTGGTGATCGAACGACTATGTGTGGCATGTACTTGCATGAGGACATTATATATTATAGAAATCCCGCATAGAAGTAGCTGGCAAGACACTTAAAAAGTAGTAACTGATAGCAAGTGGGATAATGTAGATGTTTTAATAAACCACTATCTTCTTTACTCAAGCAACATCTGGTTCATCTGCTCAACTGGGGAATGTTTGGGAACATACAGTCTCCATTTAAACTCAAGTCTCTAGAAGTAGTTATATTTGTCAGTGGAGTAGATACACCCATTGGATTTGCAATAACTTCATGCTCATTGGAATTTCCATTACTCTTCAATTGGGATACTCTTTCCAAAATTGCATCTACCCTTTTACCAATTAATGGGTCTATTTGTGGACCTGGAAGGAGTTGGTCACCTAAACGAGAACCTTGAGATGGAGCAGGAACTTCTCTATGAAAGAGATCAGTAGCTTGAGAAGCTCTCCACTTGTCAGCTGAATTAAAACCTTGGACCATAGATGGCTGCCCTTTGTTGTAAAATGAGGAGTGAGACTGCCTTGCCAAAGGTGGCAATGAACTTACATTTCAAGGATAATGCCCAAGTCCCGTAAATGCAAGGCCATTTATGGATATTCATTTCTAATAGAAATATTTGTGGTGCTAGAATGAAGTGCATGACCAAATTCTTTGCCTGCTAATGAACCAATTTGGGAAATTAATGGGTCTATTTGTGGACCTCGAAGGATTTGGTCACCTAAACAAGAACCTTGAGATGAAGCAGGAACTTCTCTATGAAAGAGATTAGTACGTTGAGAAGCTCTCCACTTGTCAGCTGAATTAAAACCTTGGACCATAGATGGCTGCCCTTTGTTGTAAAATGAGGAGTGAGACTGCCTTGCCAAAGGTGGCAATGAACTTACATTTCAAGGATAATGCCCAAGTCCCGTAAATGCAAGGCCATTGACAGCTATTCATTTCTAATAGAAATAATTGTGGTGCTAGAATGAAGTGCATGACCAAATTCTTTGCCTGCTAATGAACCAATTTGGGAAATTAATGGGTCTATTTGTGGAACTCGAAGGAGTTGGTCACCTAAACGAGAACCTTGAGATGAAGCAGGAACTTCTCTATGAAAGAGATTAGTACGTTGAGAAGCTCTCCACTTGTCAGTTGAATTAAAACCTTGGACCATAGATGGCTGCCCTTTGTTGTAAAATGAGGAGTGAGACTACCTTGCCAAAGGTGGCAATGAACTTACATTTCAAGGATAATGCCCAAGTCCCGTAAATGCAAGGCCATTTATGGATATTCATTTCTAATAAAAATATTTGTGGTGCTAGAATGAAGTGCATGACCAAATTCTTTGCCTGCTAATGAACCAATTTGGGAAATTAATGGGTCTATTTGTGGACCTTGAAGGAGTTGGTCACCTAAACAAGAACCTTGAGATGAAGCAGGAACTTCTCTATGAAAGAGATCAGTACATTGAGAAGCTCTCCACTTGTCAGCTGAATTAAAACCTTGGACCATAGATGGATGCCCTTTGTTGTAAAATGAGGAGTGAGACTACCTTGCCAAAGGTGGCAATGAACTTACATTTCAAGGATAATGCCCAAGTCTTGTAAATGCAAGGCCATTGACGGATAGTCATTTCTAATAGAAATATTTTTGGTGCTATAATGAAGTGCATGACCAAATTCTTTGCCTGCTAATGAACCAATTTGAGGCTTCATTTCACATTGCTCTATGGATAATTCCACAACACTTGTTACTTCTCTATTTGAATTTTTTGTGTCAGTGTACATGTGCATTGAAGAGATTTTGTCACTACTTGAGCTACTAGCAGATGATGGTGAGTAATCATCATCATCATCTGACATAGGCTCACACGCATATCTTACTTCTTTCCTTTTCCACTTTCCCCTTCCTAGCTCTTCCTCCTTATCTGTAACTTCTATAATGGGTCCAAGAAGCTCTTCCCACTCTTTCCCATTAACTGTGGGCTTTGTCTCTTCATCCTAAGTAATTGGCATACCTTGGATGGCACCAAGATAACCATTTTCTTCTAAAATGTCTTTTTCTCTCACATTAATATCTCTATTAAGAATATTTTCTATATCTTCCTCTGTATATTGAATAGATGTAGCTGCAATCCCATGTTCATCAAGAATATTCCTTGCACCGTTGAGTAATATATCATGCAATTCCTTAATAGTTTCATTCTTAACATAATTCATAACTAGATTTTCCATAGCCAATTTTCTTCTTGATCGTTGCAATATTTTCTCCTCAACTGAACATTTTGTAATTAGTTGATATACAATCATAGTTTTCTCTTGGCCAATCCAGTGGGCTCGCGATTGAGCCTATAGATCCACAAAAGGGTTGAAATCTGGATTTGGTGGAAGAGTAGTATTAGGAAGAAGTCATTCACTAACATCTCATCTTTATAACAACTAAATTTGGATTCACTAGAAGCATTAGTTCTCAAAAAAAAAAATAGTAAAACATACCATATATAATGACTGTGTCGACACTTGGCTGCATCATATAATAAGTTGAAATTAGATAATCATAAAACACTTTGTAAAGTACAACGTACATATCATATACAACCACATCAAATGAGTTCAACATCAAGAAATAATATTTTTTTTTCAAAGTCTTGTAATTTCTTTGTGGTCATTTTATGCATGAATCCATCATAGGATGGTCAAATGATGGTGAATCAACTTTGGTTCAGTTTCTATGGTGCTGGGAGATGAGACATTGGGCGAGCCCTAGTTTCTAGGGGGTTTTGGGTCTTAAAGCAGATGGTATGAAAGGAGAGAATGAAGTAAAGGATTCTCCAAAGCTGAGAAAAGCAAAGAAAGTGATGTTCAAAAGGAAGAGAATAAGAAAAAGAAGAGGAAGAGAAGTGTAGGAAGTTACAAAAGGTTAATATACAAGGTGTTGAAAGAAGTGCATCCCTCCAAGGGAATATCTAGTGCTTCCATGGATATCATGGAGAGCTTCATGATTGATATTTTTGATAAGATTACTCCTGAGGCTGCTTCTCTACTAAAATATAACAAGATCATGGCACTTTCCTCCAGAGAAATTGAGATTGCTATCAAGTTTGTTATGCCTGGAGAGCTGGCTAGGCATGCTACTTTTGAAGGAAGTAAGGCTGTTACCAAGTTTCCTACTGGTCTGGGTTCGGTTTTGTTGGAAGATTTTAGGTGTTTTGTGCATGGTGTTTATGGCAGGCTTGTTTAGAAGTTGGTTTTGGCTTGGGTTTTGGCAAGGGTAGTACCAGAAGATTGGTCTTAAGGATAGGGACATCTGATGATTTGGATCATCTTATATTGTTCATTTAAAGGTTAATCAATAATCATTTGAACTTGGAAGTGATTGGAGTGCAATTCATTGATCCATCTCCTTTATGTATTTGTTGTCACTTGGGGATGGATCCAAACCTTGTAACTTAGTATTCTAACATTGGAAATGCAGGAAAGAAGAAGAGTTTGCAAGTTGAGAGTGATTGAAGGAGTTTGATGAGTTTGAAGGGTGCACAAGAGTCATCAAATTGGTGCAAGGGTACAATAGTAGATGTTCTAGCCTTTGGACGGGGTATTTTATGCATGAATCCATCAGAGGATGGTCAATTGATGGTGAATCAACTTTAGTTCAATTTCTATGGTGCTAGGAGACAATACATTAGGTGAGCCCTAGTTTTCTAGGGGGTTTTGGGACCAATTTGGGGCTTTTACATCTAGAAGTGTCAAATATTCAAATTGATGGTAGAATCCTCTAATTAGAGTCATCAAGTATTTGGTTGATGGTCCAACCAATTGGCAAGCTTAAACAAACATGAACCAAGAACTTGTTTGATATGGTGGATATGGAGTTGTTGAAGGAAACCTAAGGTGTAGAGTCTTAAAGAAGATGATATGAAAGGAGAGAATGAAGTAAATGATTCTCCAAAGATGAGAAAATAAAAGAAAGTGATGTTCAAGCCCATAAAGGATTCAGTAGTCAAAGCAATGAAATCTGAGAATAAAAGGTGTTGAAACAAGTGCATCCCTCCAAGGGAATATCCAGTGATGCCATGGATATCATGGAGAGCTTCATGATTGATATTTTTGATAAGATTACTCCTAAGGCTACTTCTCTGCTAAAATATAACAATATCGTGACAGTTTCCTCCAGAGAAATTGAGATTGCTGTCAAGTTTGTTCTACCTGGAGAGCTGGCTAGGCATGCTGCTTCTGAAGGAAGTAAGGTTCTTACCAACTTTCCTGTTTCTCTAGGTTAGGTTTTGTTGGAATATTTTAGGTTTTTTGTATGTGGTGTTTATGGAAGGATTGTTTATAAGTTGGTTTTGGCTTGGGTAATGCATGAGCAATTTACAGTCCACCCAATTTACAGTGCTATATAAATTTGACATGTTATGATATTTTGTATCTCCATTTAGTCCAATGAATCAATTGGGTCTACCCTACCCTTGATTGTCTCAAGTATTGCCTCGTGGTCTGACTCATGAACCTTCCAAAGAGTTTTATTTTATGGTCTTCCCCCATATTTGATTAAGTGGACATTTGATGCAATGACGAGGTTTGAATAATGAAGAATCTTTCTGTGTGTCTCCCAATCCTCAAACAACCACAACCTAGGGTTCTTCATAGCATACCATCTAAGCCATGTACCATTTACAACCACTGCTCTTATAGGGTATTCTAATTCTTCACCATCAATAACTAAGTGATCCAATTTCTTTTTTGCCTCTACACAACGACACAAATAATAATCTATCCCTTCTTCATTGTCTTCAGGTGCAATAACAACAAAAACATGGCCCGTAATGATATAAACATAATGAGGACATTAGATTACTAAATATTTATGATAAAGTACTAAATTTGAGATTATTTGTATGTGGAAAATACTGACCTGGTTGTACTAGATCAGATAATCTATCAAAGTCAATGGATGATTCCATTTCTGTCGGTTGTAGTGATTCATGGGGATGATAGGAGGCAAGTGGACTCAAAATACGTGTATACCATTCGTCAACCAATTCCTTTGACTCACACCCATCCCAATCTTCATCTACACATGATGAACAAAAGCACGCCATATGTCATGTGTGGATACTCCATGAACCTGCATTACAACTTCTAAAAGAGTGTAGCTCACTCGATCCTGTCAATGTACAACAATCCTCATATGGTGCAATGTTAGTTTCATCCATCAACCAAAAAAATATACGAACCATAGAATCACCTTCATTACCTAGACCCATTGTAGCGTTACACCACTGGACAATACATCCTGCATCTGACAATGTTGCTTTCTCTTTGTACTTTAATTCTTCATGTGCTAAGGCTCTTTTAATACATGCACCTGCGCTATCATGCTCTCCCTTTGCATGACTGGCCTCTATGAAATGCCACATATATTGAATTCTAGTAATCTTATGCATCCTACACAACCAATAAAACATTCACAAATTCTTGAATTGGGATGCACAATTATCTGACCAAATGATATGTCGATGATATTTTATGCCCCTGTTTGCCAAATGACCATAAAATAGTTGAAAGCAATCGTGTACAAACTTTGTAGAATGTGAGTGATCATCGCTGATATAAAAATGATACTCCCTCAATATCTTCCTATTCTCCTCTGTATTGTCTAGTGCATGCATGAATGCTATATGAACAAATATAGCAACCTATTGAGAGCTGTAAAACTTTGCTTGCACCTCATTCTGTGGTTGTAGTGTGTAGTTGTCTGCAAAGTCCACAACTAAAACAATGGTATCAAGTGGGAATGTGTCCTTGCACAACTTGAATTGCATATCTAACCATCGCGCTCTATGTATATGCCTTGCATACTCATAATTTTTGTTTTTACAAAATATGTCCATGAACTGATACACTGGAATTTTTTCAATTACTAAATCACATCTTTTAGCCTCTTTTCCATCTTTTAGATTGTATGTCATGGTCTTATATTTTCCAAATTCCACTATTTCATTACCGATTGCATGCGTACTCTCCATATGTTGACAAATTGGCAAACGTCGCAAACCTCCACAATCTATGAATGTACCATTCAAGTATGAAAGCTTGTAAAATTGTTGACCATCCACTCTTTCACATAAAATGGTAGATATCAATTCCCTTGAAGATCTAGGTGGGACATTTATGTTACAATCTTGCAAACCATTGTTAGAGTGCAAACCTACACATATATTCTTATAAACTTCAAAATGGTTAGAAAATCCAATATGTACCCTACATCAACAAGTTGTGCATGTGTGATTTATCTTGACATAAAAAGGTTTACACATTTCAAAATATCTCTGACTAATTTTAATTTGAGGATACGTATGCATAAATTTTGCAAAGAATTGTGTCTGAATTGAATCCAAAAAATGTTTTTCATGTGGAACACAAATTCAACTACCAATCCTCTTTACAACATCTCTTTGATTAGGAGATACTCGTGTATTATTCTTCCAAAATTATTCAATCAAGGATTTCAAAGCTTCAACAATTGCTTTATCTTTTCGCTGTAGTCTACTAGAAAATGCCCATAAATCATTGCTATTTGGATCTTCCACTCTTTGACGCCTTCCCAAGGTTCTCATTAGAGACTTTCTACTTATTTTCAATATTTTTCTTGTCTTTCTAATGAGTCGAGATTTCTTCATTTGAGTGCTTACTATTGTTGATGTAAGTACACATCGTGTGACATTAATATCTTTTGTGCATGATATAGAACCCACACTCTCATATGCAGTCATTAGATTCTTTACAATAGATTTTTCACTTGACTCATCCATCATTCTTAGCCCAAGAATCTTCATGATGGGCCTAAATTTTAGATTTCTCATCATTTCAACAAATAGTTGACATCTTCCTGTCATGTTTAAATTCTCAAAAAATGATCTCCAAATATGATTAACATTTCTTTGACAAGTATGCTTGGGAATCTTGTTAGGCATTGCTTGCAAAATGTTAGTATCAATATTAATTAAATATTTTAGTTTTCTATATTTAATAATTCTAGGAGCATCAAAAACATTATGTGTGAATTGTGTACCATCTTCAGTGCTTTCAACATGAGACGATGTTGTGCCTACACCTTGGGATGTAGATAATGGTGTGCCTTCAACATGATAGAAGAGTGTGCCCACACCTTCGGAAGTAGACAATGGTGTGCCTTCAACATGATACATTGGTGTGCCTCAAACATTGGATGATGATGTCTCTTGAATTTGGGAACTCGTAGATGATGTCCCCGCATCTTCATAATTCAATTGTCTCGTTGCACGCAAGTTTCTCATTCATTGTCTTTTTTATTCCAATTCCAATTCTCTCTTACTTTGTATTGATGTTTCATGTTCCTCATCCAAAGAAAAATCTTCTTCTATACTATCTAATTTTTTTTGTTCATGAAGTTGTCTCATTCTTTCCCTTTTCTTCTCTTTGTCTCTTTCATGCTCTTCTGGTGTTAAATTTTTTGCTCATTTCCTTGGCATGATGATGATTTCTACATATCAATTGATTACAATTTTAAAAATATAATATAAATGTAAACCAATAAGTCAAATTATAATATAAACCTCTTACAATATGACAAATTATAATATAAATTTATTACACTTATATCAAATTATGTATCAAGAACAAGTCTATATCATACCAATTATAAACCAAAACACTATTTATTCACATTTGACATGTAAAAAAATAAAAAACTTACCTCAATCTCTTTTTGTCTTTTTGATTCCAATAATTGACTTTCATGATGGTGCAAAGCAAAAACTTTTCACTATGGTGCAAAATGATGTTGATTTGTCACTATCAACACCATGAAAAGTGAAAGCTTTTTGGAGAAAATGCAGAATTCAGATAGCATAAGAAAAAGTGGGCCTCTTTCACGAGATCCTTGGCAAATAAGACCGTTTCTGCTAGTTTTACATAGTGCGAGCACACTATAGGGTGTACACCCTATACAAAACAAAAAATATGTTATGCATAGTCTTAAATAGGGCGTGCACCCTATAGCATGCATGCCCTATGTAAAAAAAGAAAAAGGGAGAAAAGAAAGAGAGGGAGAGAGAGAAAGAATGGGAGAGGGAGAGAGAATGGAGAGAGAAGGAGAGAAGGGTAAGGAGAGAGAGAGAGAGAGAGAGAGAGAGAGAGAGAGAGAGAGAGAGAGAGAGAGTAGGAGAGAAGGGGAAGGAGAGATAGAGAAGGGGAAAGGGAGAGAGAGAGAGAGAGAGAGAGAGAGAGAGAGAGAGAGAGAGAGAGAGAGAGAGAGAGAGAGAAGGGGAAGGAGAGATAGAGAAGGGGAGAGAGAGAGAGAGAGAGAGAGAGAGAGAGAGAGAGAGAGAGAGAGAGAGAGAGAAGGGGAAGGAGAGATAGAGAAGGGGAGAGAGAGAGAGAGAGAGAGAGAGAGAGAGAGAGAGAGAGAGAGAGAGAGAGAAGGGGAAGGAGAGATAGAGAAGGGGAGAGAGAGAGAGAGAGATGGTGATATATATATATATATATATATATATATATATATATATATATATATATATATATATATATATATATATATATATATATATATATATATATATAAATAGAGAGAGAGAGAGAGAGAGAGAGAGAGAGAGAGAGAGAGAGAGAAGGGGAAGGAGAGATAGCGAAGGGGAAAGGGAGAGAGAGAGAGAGAGAGAGAGAGAGAGAGAGAGAGAATGGAGATAGTAGGAGAGAAGGGGAAGGAGAGATAGAGAAGGGGAAAGGGGGAGAGAGAGAGAGAGAGAGAGAGAGAGAGAGAGAGAGAGAGAGAGAGAGAGTATGGGGGAGAGAGGGAGAGAGTATGGGGAGGGAGGGAGAGAGAGAGAGATTATGGGGGAGAGAGGGAGAGATAGAGAGGGTGATGAGAGAGAGAGGAGAGAAGGGAGAGAGAGATATAGAAGGTTAGAGTGAGAAGGTGAGGGAGAGCGTGATAAGGGGGAGAGAGGGAGAGAGAGAGTGATAAGGGGGAGAGAGGGAGAGAGAGTATGGGGAGGGAGAGAGATAGAGAGAGAGCATTCTCTCTCTCTCCCTCTCTCCCTCTCTCTTCCTCCCACTTTAAAGATTTCTCATCACTATGTGAATCTATATCTTACATAGGGCGCACGCCCTATAGGGCATGTGCGCTTTAGGGTGTGCACGCTTTGTAAAGGATTTGAATTTACCAATCCTAAGGCTTGGATTTGCCTTGGAGATCCAACCCAAAGGCTTGGATGATTGAAATAGGCCTGAGACGTGTTTTCCAATAGACATACAAAAAAATGACATCTTTTTTGTGTGCTCCTCGTTAGGTTTACTTGTGGCTCAAGAACGTAAAAATTAGACGACATGATATTGCAGATCTCTCTATTAGCTATCTAAGCATATAATTTATTTTGAATTCTGATTATGTTAAGTTTTTCAATTCTAATTTCTTTTGTGTGTATGTTCATTTTTTGTAAAAAACCAACATGCAGTATTTTGGGCATAGATTTTGGCTTGTTCATTGAATTTTGCAATAAGTTACATTTTTAGAAAGTAGACTCCATTCTACACACTTTAAAAAAAAGAAAATGTAATTTTTGATTAGTTTTAAATGATTTATAGGTGGAGCACACGAAAATTTCATGTTTTCAGGATGTGCGCACTTCGTAAATTCATCAAAAATTATACGTTCGTCAAAAAATTACCAAAAAAATCAGGGATAAACTACGTGGTGTTAGCGAACTTCTCACTGGAGCGATTAAAAAAATTCAAAAAAAAAGTTAACATTTTAGGGGGAGCACACCAGACGCTATGTTATGTTTTTGGACAAAAAACAAGACCACTTTTTGTGCTCCCCCTTTTTGAGGGTCTTAATCTGCACCATTTTCAAAATAAGTTAGTAGTTTAGGAACTAGATTCAGAGTATTACAACTCTTGTTTTTGTCGCATCTCAAAATTTTGAGTCTAACTATCTTCAATTTCTTGTTGAAGTTCAGAGTTTGCTGATTTCAAGAAAAAAGTGGCATCTTATACCCCCTTTTTGGTCCCCCATCTTTGTGCACTTACCCAGTGTGTGGAGAAGAGTTTCAAAGCTTAATAGGATTTGATCATGTAGAGGTAGTGTAATTTCACAGATCATCTTTATCTATTGCTTTCTAGCCATTTTAACAGTGAAATCCCTTAACAAGGTGGATCCTAATAGATCTTTGTTGTAAATCATCTAATAAGATGAAATTTTTATTGAATGTTTAAAGTATTCTAACAAGGTTTCTTCTAAGATGGAAAAGATCCTAACAAATCTAAAGGAAAATCTCTTAACCGGGTAGCACCTAACAATGCATTTGTAAACCTTTAACAGGGTAAGCTCCTCACAGGGCGTATTCCAGAAGAGTACAGATTTAGTGGGTACCAACTAAATATTAGTTGATGTTGAATGTATTGATGCATAAAGTTTAAAGAGTTTGAAATCAGTGAATTTGGTGATTACTGATTCACCCCTCCCCAATTAGTAATCAAACTTGTATTAACATCCCCAACCATGAGCATCACATCCCATCATATATTTCTTTATACAACAAACCATTAGAATAAAATAGTCATTGCTCTACCCTCCAAAAATATAATCTATCCTTGAATATGTATTTGTGGTTCTAACTTTGGCTCTTGACTTCTCTTTATTATTTATGAGCATTGGTGGGGATGGAGGTGGTGGAGCTAGAGGTATTTTTTTCTTTATTGTTGATGAGTGAGGATGAGGGGTTCTTAGGTTGGTGCTAGGAGGTTTTGTAGTGAAGCTTTTTACCAAATATTATCAAATGAATATAGTCAAATGTGGGGTTTTGAGGGTGGGGATTACATCCATGATATAACTATAATTAAATAATAATAATTACATTTAAATATTTTTTATTTTAAAGAAATAAATTTTATAAATTTTGATAAATAAATACATTTCACAAATTTATAAACATAATCTATAAGAATGCACAAAAATAGCCCTAATTGTACTTCACACACATTTAAACATAAACAAACTATATAATGCAAGTATTCTTCTCTAACAATATTTTATTTTGATATAGACCAAGAAAATATAAGAAACACAATTTTTTAAATAGTATTAATTAGAGAATATTAACTAAATTTTAAATAAGAAATGCATTCATTTAATGTTTTGGTCAATTTTTTTGTGATAGAGACTAATATGAGATGCATTGTGTTAAGTTCTTGTCAATGTTGTAGTGAAGGCAATGAGTTATGTTGTGTCTAATAAATTGAGTGGTGTTCATTCAAGGAAACAAAATAATTTCAAGTCAAGAATGTAATTTTATAAAAGCTAATATTTATTTTCATATTACTTTATCATCTCACAATAAAAAATGATTATTATGATGTATATAATGCTCATTTCATTAAGACATTAATAGAGTTGAAATTTTACGTAATAAATTAAATCTTTAAGATAAATGACATTTTGAAGAAAATTAAATATAAATTAAATAGAATTGTTGCTTGAAATTTTTAATTATTTTCTTCTATAAAAGTTTCCAACTCTTTTAACATTCATTTAATGATTGTTGCCTTGGCAATCTTTTCTTTCATAAAATTTTATTCAACTTTCATTTAATTGTTATTGCCTTAGAAGTTTCAGCTTGATAGAACAATGGTCTAATGTAATATTTTGATATATCAATATAATAAGTGCAATCCCAATTGCTGCTATTTTCCTATCAAATATATATAGAGAGGGGAGGAGGGGGACTATAGTTATTGCTCATGTTCAAACTTCTGTTCATTAAACTTTGCTAATTAAAAGTCTATTTAAATATCATCTAGTCCGCCAATAGTCACCTATTGGTATACCCAATAAGTATATAAAAAGCTAATAATTAGACTAATTGTACAACTTTATTAGTGCCAACAGTGCATGAATATTGAGATATTTGTGCATAGATATTAGATCTACTCTAAATTTTGTGATGGTCAAAGTCAATAGTTAATACAGTAATATGAAATATGTATAAGATGTCAACTCAAAATTACCATTTTTTAATCCTTAAATATATGACAAAACCCACAACATTCTACTTAAAAGTTAAAACAATAGCTATAAGTACAGAAATACATTACAAGAACAAAATCTAACATGTTTACTAATTTAGAATATACGAAATTAGCTAGAATAACTACTGTTACCCTTTAGCATGAATGGGCTTAATTTAGTCGCATGCATCTCCAATCAAACAAAAGTGGTGACAGGAATGGAAACAGATGTTGACAGAAGGAACTGCCCACATCTGCCACTAAACAGCCAAACCTGCTTAATGCCCATTGTTTAAGTTCAGCTGTTTTGCAGCCTTTTTCAAGGGTTCGATTATTCTCTTGTCAACCTTTTCTTCTCTAGAAATTTCCCAACTCTTTCTAAGATTCATAAAATGATTATTGTCCTGCTAGCCTTTTACTAGAAACCGATCGAATCTCATAAGACTAATATGCGTTCTATGTTCTTTCCTGGCTGCACGTCGACCAACTCTTGTTTGGTTCTTTCCTTTTACTGTAAGTCGCCAACTTTTTCAACTTTCGGTGATCCTTGTTCCACAGCTTTTTATTAGTGGCCAATCAATCGAATCTCCTACTTTCTGAACACTTTCCTTAACCCTACAACATCTGTCACTCATAGGCCATTCAGTCCGCTCTTTCAATAAATCTCTCTATGCCTCTTTCAAGGGGTGCTGGGCAAAGAGTTGCAATCAATGGGATCCTTGTCTTCGCCTCATCAACAGAACAAGAAATTTCATGCTTTCTCTGGAATTGAGTCTGTGAGAAAAAGGAGAAAAATAGAGGAGTCTTCAAGGTTGTTCGATGTGTTCATCAACCACAGAGGCCCCGATGTCAAACATAGTCTGGCTATGCAGCTTTACAATTCTCTAAAGAGTCTAGGAATACAGACTTTTCTGGATTCTGAAGAGAAGGAGCTCGGAGACTCGATTATTTCTACCATTGAGACTGCCATTAGATCTGCTTCAGTGCAGATCGCTACCTTTTCAAGAGGATATGCACAGTCGCCATGGTGTCTTGCTGAGTTGGTTCTCATGTTAGAGAGTAATGCCAGAATCATTCCTGTTTTTTATCAAGTGGAGCCATGGGAACTCCGTCACATAGAAAAGGGAGTCTATGCTGATGCTTTTAATAAATATGAAGAGAAGGGCAGGTATCCGGAGAAGCTCAAGGAGTGGAAGGAAGCCCTTCAGTCAGTTTCATTTACAACAGGCTACCAATTCAACAATTCAGAGTAAGTTTTGTGCCTGTTTTCAATTAGTTTAATTCTCCCTTCGGTAAAAAGGGTTATCATTTAAATATGGACGCGGCTATCTTCCAGACAAAATGCACCATTGATCAGATTTGAAAAATCTGAAAACATAACAGATTTTTCGAAATTTCCAGGATCTGTTCTTCATGATCTGCATATTCTGAATCCAAAACAACAAAAAAATTTCAAAAACAAATGACTGTGTTTTCGTAAATCTGGAAATTTTTTTTTTGGTCCTGTAGTACGTTTTTGTCAGGAGGATAGCCAGCGCCTTTAAATATGGAGTTCGGATTTATTTTAATTATTTAAAATTGGTCGTAACTGTTGATCTAACCAAGGCTAGAGTGCTAACAGAAATAAAAGATGATGATCAAAGAGTATGATCTGAAATATTGATACAGGAAACTAATACAATCTAATTTAAAGCAAGTATGACCAATTTTATAAAATGTTGAAATTTGCTGTCGTCTTAAAAGTTATTTTAAAATACATTTCTGACATACATATATTTTTAAACCTTCATATAATATATAGAGTTCTGTTTGATATAATAGTGCACGTTTTTAAAGTTATTTTATTAAAGATAATATATTGTGGCTGTATTGATTCTAATAATATATGTCAGTTAGTCCAAGGGGTTTAGCTTAGTTGGTTGAAGCAATGAGTTCTCATTGTGGAGATCCTGTTCAAATTCCAAGAGGGACATCTTTGTGGAGTTCTAAGATGTGACTCTTGGTCTTCCATTGGTTGTATTTGTCTCAGTGTAAAAAGGTGGATTCTAAGTTGTGACTCTTGGGTCTTCCAATTGTTGTTTCTAGTGTGGTTGCTCGCATTTATCTTAGTTTGTTGATTGAATAAGTTTGTGAGTCTCATGTTGTTGCTAGAATGAGCACAAGGTTTATAAACAATCTATAATATAAAAAAATATATATGTCATGTATTTAAAAAAAATTAAATTTAAGAAGCACCACATTTATACTTTTGTATCATAATAAAATACATCTCAACATAATTTTTGGAAGTAATTATTTAATTTAATATATATTTATATTTTGATTCACAAATATTTCTCTCATCAAATTCCCCCTGTTTTGCAATCTCAGGGACTGCAAAGAAATAGTGTCAGCAGTACAAAAAGGAATACAAAGGGCAAAATCATTACACGTTGCAAAATATCCAGTAGGGCTTCCCAAGCTAGTCCAGGATTTTGAGAAGGGGTGCCTTGACGGGCTTGTTCGAGATTTTGAAAGCCAGTGCAGGATGAGCAACGAAAGTGAAGGAAAAGCTCAAATTGTTGGCATTTTCGGGATGGGAGGGGTAGGCAAGACAACTCTCAGCAAAGAACTGTTCAACAAAAAGCGCTCAAAATATCATCGAGCAAGCTTCTTGTTTGATTTGCGAGAAGCGTCTTCAAGAGGTGAGTTACCTTCATTGCAAGCAAAACTCCTCAAAGATCTCTTTAATGAAGGTCATTCCAGTTTTCCAACTGTGGAGGATGGCACAAGCTGTATCAAGGATTGCATAGAAAAGAGCGACATTTTGAGTGTCCTAATTGTTCTAGATGATGTTGATCACACGGAACAGCTAGATGCTCTTTTGATAAACGAAATGTTAAATAGATCTGTCAATAGTCTGGTGATTGTTACAACTCGTGATGTAGGAGTACTCATAAGTGCAGGGATTATGATTGGTTATAATTTGAAAGTAATGGGTATGGATGATGCCAGAGAGCTATTCTGTTGGAATGCTTTTGGCAAACCATACCCAGATCTAGAGTTCAAGGTTCTGGTTGACGCCTTTTTAGATGTGTGTAGAGGCTTGCCACTGTCTCTTCAAATTCTAGGCAGACATGTTTGTGGTAGAAACCAGCATTATTGGAGGCTAGAATTGAATAAAGTTCAAAAGACCCTGCCTCGAGACATACTGCAAAAGCTTAAAATAAGCATAGAGGCACTTGACTATGAGGAAAAGCAAATTTTCATGGATATTGCATGCTTTTTTGTGGAGCAAAGGAAGAGTATAGCAATCAGAGTGTGGGAGGGCTCTGGATGGAGTGCTCAACATGCACTGGAAACCCTAAAATGTAAGTGCCTAGTTGAAGAAATACAACAATCGGGTTGGGATGCATATGAATGGAAAGAGATGGAGATATTGAGAATGCATGACCACCTGCGGGACTTGGGCAGAGAAATGGCAAATGAATTGAACCATCCTTCTCGCCTCTGGCAGCCTCAAGAACTTCAATTTCTGGTATGCCTTTCTCCTTTGAAAGGGCTTAATGTTTTTACTTTTACAAATTTTATCAGATTCCTCTAAACACAGGTTGAGCCATTGAAATTCAAATGTTCTGTAAAATTGAAGTTCAAAACTAAACAAATGCTATATTTAAAAAACTCTCATCTATATTTCTGATTGAATTGCATTATTCCAGATCTTAACTTCATAATACAACACAAATCAATGCTGTTTTCTGGCGAATGCAGGAGTCGAAAGGATTCCAAAACATCCTTGCCGAAAGCAAAGGCAGATGCTTCAACTCCATTTTTGACACGTCCATGCGTTCTCAAATTACATATTTTCTGGGGGAATCAGATCGTGGTGCTCAGAGGTCTACTTCTTTGCTGTGGCTTCAGCTTGACATGACTTCGAGCGAAGAGTGGGATGACATCCCTGCATGGATTCCGCTTCAAAATTTGCAGTGTTTAAGAATCAGTAAGGGATATCTCAAAAGATTGTGGCAGAGCAATGTACAGGTATTTTACTTTTCCGTTCAAAATTATATTTCCATTAATGATATCACGGAATGAATAATAAGTTATGGCAGTTTCCGATTACTGCTAAACGAATTGCAAACTTAGAAACAATTTTATTTTGCATTTTAGGTGCCCTCGCGATTGAAAGAGTTGCAGATTGGTCAAACAGTTTTGGAAGAGTTTCCAGACCTTTTAGGAGTGTCAAATAATTTGGAAACGGTTGTTTTAGATGCAGAGCACATGCAAATAGAAGCTTGGTCTTTACTGCGGCGCCTCAGAGTAAATCTTTGCACTTTAGATATTAGGTCTTCAAGGTTAAAGGGGATGCTGACTTCTAATAATGATGAAAGGCAGAGTACCTTCAAGAGTCTGTTTATCCGGGACTTCAATCTAAGTTCAGAATTGATTTTGAATTATCAATGGTTGACTAGTACAGGATTAAGTGGCCTTGAAAATCTGCAGATTGGCAGCCAAAAACTTGTAACCAAGATTTTACTTACAAGAACTTGCTGTCCAAGTCTTAAAACTCTCAAAGTTTATGATATGGAAAATCTTATTGAAGTGGATTTAAGAGGGACAAGGACATTAAATTTTCTTGAGGTTACCAATTGTGAAAATTTCAAAAGATTGTTGATAGCATCTGATGCAACAAATCTTGTAGCAGTTAACATCAGTCATTGCCCACAGCTAGAGGAGTCAAGTTTAAATCTGAGCTGCCTGGCAAAAATGACAATTAAAAATTGTTGGAAAACAGTGACACGAATATGTGGATTTGAGAAGCTTGTAGAATTAAATATAAGTGAATGTATAAGGCTTCAGGAATTAGGATTTGCCCATCTCAGTTCCCTGGAACGAATTACAATTGAAAACTGTAAACGATTGAAAAGTGTGTCACCACTATCTGATCTCAGAAACCTAGAAGAGTTAAGCATTATTAAATGCTGGGAGCTTGAGCATCAGTTGTGTCTTACAGACCTAAACTCTCTGGCGAGTATCGCCATTGTTGAATGTGCAAAGCTGCAGAGTATAAAACTGCCAACGACGCTCATCAAAATCACTCTGCAAGCTTGCAGAGCATTAGAAACCGTGAGGCAGATGTGTGATCTTACAAAGCTTAGGGAGTTGTCCATTGCAGGATGTCCAAAGGTTGAGGAGTTGAGTCTTAGCCTTTTGAGCTGCCTGCAGAAGATTGAAATTTACACTTGTGAGAAGTTGCAGAGCTTAACAGTACCAACAACACTCATCAAATTCAGTGTGAAACATTGCAAAGAATTGCAGATCGTAGCAGGAAACAGTAATCTCACAGTGCTCAAAGAGCTTTCTATCAGCCACTGTCCAAAGGTTGAGGAGTTGTCAAGCCTTCTCCGGCTGAGCAACCCAACCTGCGTCGAAATTCACAAGTGTGAGAAGCTGCAGAACATAATGCTGTCAACGACGCTCACCAAGCTCATTCTGCGAGGTTGCAGAGAACTGGAAACAGAATCAGGAATCAGTGATCTTACAATGCTCACAGACCTATCAATCAGTGAATGTCCAAAGGTTGAATTGTCAAGTCTTCCTGAACTGAACTGCTTGGAGAGGATTGAGTTTGACGGTTGTGAGATGCTGCAGAGCATTAAAATTCCAACAACACTCATTAAACTGACACTGCACCGTTGCTGGGAATTGCAAACAGTAGCAGTCATTGGTGATCTCACAAAGCTTACAGAGCTGTCCATCAGCAGATGTCCAAAGATCGAGTTGTCAAATCTTCCCAGAGTGAGCTGCCTGCAGAGGATAGAATTTGACAGTTGTGAGAAGCTACAAAACCTAGCGGGTATCAAAGAGCTACATGTAGGGGAAACAATGCAACTTTCATATTGCTCCAATGCAGCAATACAAAATTGCATTACCAAGTTGCAGGTATGGATTTCAAGAATCCTTTTAAAAGACATTTGTATTTCTCATTTTCAGGGGAGAGTCTTAAATTTTCATAATAGATCTTCAGTTTTGGTTTTTACTTTGCTTTCAATAGATGTCCTAGATTTTCATAAGTTTTAATGTAAACCATTCACCATGGAATCAGGGGAATTGATTATTTGATAATAGTAGAAATTGAAACTGCCCTGTTATTCAAGTGAAAGGGGGTAATTATAAGATTGATTGACTGTTCTTTAACTTAAAGAGTTGGATTAGATTTTTTCTGCTGTGTGTGTGCCTTTTGGCTGTATTAAGGAATATGCACTTGGAGAGATGAAAATGGAACACAGGTTTCTCTGCATTGTCTGCAACAAGTTGTAAGTGATCTGTAAATAGAGAGAGTCAATTTTGGATTTTTGATATTTCTAAGAGTTGTTTCTTGTCATTTCAGAATGTGCCATCTGACTATATTCGACTAATTGGAAGAGCATCAATTGGAGCGGAGTCAACTTTGGATCACTGCCTATTTTCTAACTGTCTTGCCGCCGATGCAGTCAATGTAATTGATACTGACAAAAGTGATGTCTATAAAATAAGATCTCTGTTGGGTGAATCAGTTATCTACAAGATTCAATTCTTTATTCAATTAAGTACAGAAGAACATTAAGCATAAACACAATGTAAGAACACTTAACACAACACCATAATTTTGGTTACGAGGAAACCCAAATAGGTAAAAACCCCGTGGGAATTACTACCCACTATAAACTGCACTAGTGTATAATGATCCCTGTTAGAAGATCTTACAACCCTATTAGAAGTTGATCTTTACAATGCATTAAGTACAGTGACTTGGTTAAGGGTTAGACCTTGTTAGGAGTCATTTACAATTAATCCTGTTAGGGGTGAGGACGCACTGTCTGAGAGCTCACTACTCAAAGGGATGAAGGCTACAACCTTTTGAATAATAATTATACACTATATCTGGATTTGGTGAACTGCAAGGTAGACCTGCTATCTTGATCAGTTCCAATGTATAGCACACTCTTTCTTCTTTGTCACATAGACCTTCTTCTGATGACAAAACACTTCACACATTCTGCTCTGCTATGCTATCTCAACTATCTACCATGTCTTAGCAATCACAAATGACTGCCTATAAATATCTTTCCTCTAAATGATATAATCAAGTCGGCCTGTTAGAACCATCTTAAAATCATATTAGAGAAATAATATAACTCTCCAATAACATCTTAGTTGGCTCTACTAAGCACACAACATAAATTAAGATTTCTCAACTCAGTGTGAGTAGACACAACTCTTCACACTATCGGTTCTACCAAATAAATTGATACTTTCTCCTCATGCTGAATTATGTCATGCACTCATATTAACATAATCTTCTCAAATATTCTCTTAACACAAATCCAAGTGCGCATATCATTATGATAAGTGCAACTGTTGTAACATTCTAATCAATGCCGGCTCTACTAGATAAACTCAGGAAACTGTAACTGGTAACTACAAACATCATAACTTCACCTATACTACATATCTGACTCTGTGTCCATGAACATAGCTTCACTAACATGTCTACAACACAAGTGTAAGTGCACAAGGCTCCACAACAACCATACTGTAAATCACATACAAAACTCTTCCTAGGACCTGTCAGGAATACTTACTAAAATAATCAACTGTATAATTGTCTACATTCAGAATCAACCTCTGCGCTTATGGTATTATGTTGATAACATATCTAGGCAACATATACTCAAGGCTCTCTCCATTAGGCTTTCATGCATGTTGCTTTTCATATGTTGTCATCAATGACAAACATACGGTCAACATTGGCTTGTTGGCAAATCTCCAAAAATCTCCCCCTTTGGCATTGATGGCAACATATGGAATGAAAAACACCACCAATCTAAAAGTACAATTATTTTATAACATTCTCCATTTCCTCAACAAACTCCCCCAAGGATGAATCCTTCAACTGCTACAACTCTTACTGAATGCTCCCCCTTACTTCATGCTCCTTATGCTTGTTTTCTTGTTTTCTGTATACTCTCCTTTTCTACTTATTTTCTTATTTTTCATGACTGTATATTACTCCCCCTTTGACATCAATGGAAAAGGGCGCCAAACAATTAAGCACCGGTACTACTCCTAAAGTAGAGTAGTCAACCCTTCATAAGTCACTGAGGACTGATGCACTCCTACAAACTCTAATCAGATTCAGGGAAGGGAATTACTCCCAGCTTCTCCCTGAGATACTCAAAATTATCCTTAGGTAAAGGTTTTGTGAATATGTCTGCTAGCCAATCTTTTGTACTCACATAATCCAACTTTACTTCTTTCTTTACTACTTTCTCTCTTAGGAAGTGATACTTTATCTCAATGTGTTTTGTCTTTGCATGCATCACAGGGTTCTTAGACATATTGATAGTGATAGTGTTATCACAATGGATAACAATAGGATAATCGACCTGAATACCAAAATCTTTTATCATCTACTTGATCTAAACAATTGTAGAAAAATTTAGTGCTACTGCCACATACTCAGCTTCTGCTGTTGACTAAGAAATATAATTTTTATTCTTGCTTGTCCAAGTAACAAGCCTATCTCCAAGAAATATTGCTCCTCCTAATGTGTTCTTTCTATCATCAGTGCATCCTACCCAATCTGCATCTGTATACACATGAAGCTCTACATTATCCGAATTAGGATACCATAAACCATAGTCTTTAGTTCCCTTGAAATATCTGAATATCCTCTTTACTACCATAAGATGACTTTGCTTAGGTTTTGCTGCAAATCTTCCAACAATACCAACTGCATTGGAAATGTCTGGTCTAGATTGAGTAAGATAGATTAGTTTACCAATCATAGACTTATACAAGGTTATGTCTACTATTGTTGAATCATCTTCTTTAGAGAGCTTGCATCCTGTTATCATAGGGGTACTAACTGGTTTGCAATCATCCATCTTGAATTTCTTCAAGATTTCTTTCACATACTTAGTCTGATTTATGAATATACCTTTATCTGTCTATTGCACATTTAATCCCAAAAAGTACTTGATAGGTCCAATCATGCTCATCTCAGATTCTCTCTACATCTCCTTAGCAAATTCCGCACCAAGCTTGTCATTACCACCAAAGATAATGTCATCAATAAATATAGCAACCAACAATAATCCATTAGATGTTTCTCTTATGAAAAAATTGCAATATGTTGCTCTTTTCTTGAAACCAATCTATGTCAAGTATCCATCAAGTCTTTCATACCATGCTCTAGGGGCTTGCTTAAGTCCATAGAGGACTTTCTTCAATCTGCATACCATATAAGGTTTGTCTAATAATGTAAATCCTTTAGGCTATTTTATATAAACTTCTTTTTTTAGCTCTCCATTTGGGAATGTTGACTTAATATCCATCTGATATACCTTAAAGTCTTTAAATGTAGCATAGGCTAGAAACAACTTTATGGCTTCCAATTTTCTTATAGGGGAAAATGTATCAGAATAATCAATTCCTTCTCTTTGCCTATAGCCTTTACATACAATTATTTCTTTGTTTCTTACCACCGTTCCATCTTTATTCATTTTATTTTTGAATATCCACTTGGCTCCAATTACATTCTTATCACTAGGTCTAGGGATTGGTTCCCATGTATCATTCTTAATTATCTAATTTATCTCTTCTTTCATAGCTTCATGCCAATCTGAATCATTACATGCATCTTCAACACTTGAGGGTTCAATTTGTGAAAGTAAACATACCAGTTCATCATTTGTTGAACTCTTTTCTTTTGATCTTGTCATGACTTTTCTGCTATGATCTCCAATGATGTCTGCTTTTGAATGACATATGGATGTGAACTTTGGAACATTAGGTGTGACTCTCTCATCCACCTTTTGTGATTCTTCTTCACTTGTTTCAGGGTCATTGAATAGAACATCAATGTTGTCAAACATTTCTTCAACAACTACTTCACTACTAATAGATCTAGGTTCTTCTTCAATCATAGGCACACAATCATGATATCTTTCTTGAACCATAAACTTTTCACCAATCCTTACATGAGAACTTTCAATGATTTTCTTCAATCCTAAATTAAAACATCTATAGGCTTTTCTTTTAGTAGAGTAACCAAGAAAAATACCTTCATCACTTCTCGCATCAAACTTCCCAATGGCTTCATCTCTCTTGATGTATAACTTGCTTCCAAAGATTCTAAAGTATTATACTATAGGAACATTACCAAACCATAGCTCATAAGGTGTCTTCTCTACGCCTGGCCTCAATTGAATTTTGTTGATAATATAGACTGTTGTATTAACCGCATCTCTCCAATAGGTGTGTGCCACCTTTCCTTCAATCATAATAGTGTGCGCTATATCAAGAATGATCCTATTCCTTCTTTCTGCAATTCCATTCTGTTGAGAAGTTCTAGGTGCACTTAGTTGTCTCTTTATCCCATGTTCTTCATAGTACTCATAAAATCTGTCAGAGGTGAATTCTCCTCTATCCGATCTTAGACACTTTATCTTTAATCTAGTTTCATTTTCAACCTTGGCTTTGAATATTTTGAACTTCTCAAATGCTTCAGACTTATCCTTTAAGAACACAACCCACATCATTCTAGAATAGTCATCAACAAACAAAATAAAGTATCTTTCACCATAGTATGATCTTGTTTGAGTTGGTTCACATAGGTCTGTATGTATTAGATCCAATTTGTTCTCTGCTGAATTATTCTTGCTTCTGAATGAATTTCTCACATGCTTTCCCATCACACATTCCCTGCATATAGTATCAACTGGTTTTGCTATGTATGGAAGATCTCTTACTGCCTTTACATTGCTTATCTTCACTATGTTATCAAAATTTATGTGACATAGTCTCTTATGCCATAACCAATTGTCATCTACTTTAGCAACAAAACAACTTGCTTCAGTATTAAGCTAAAAAAATTACCTTTAGTCTTTAAAATTGATGCAATCATCTCTCCTTCTTTGTTATTAATGATGCACTTGTTGTCTTTTAATTCCAACTGATATCCTTTGTCAAGTAACTGTCCAACACTTAGTAAGTTATGCCACAAACCATCAACATAAATGACGAGTCAAGTTTATAGGGTGTTTTGTTTATGATTCTCTAAGTTCAAACTTGAATATCTTATGGTTTTTTCATGAACATTATATAGTCTTTTATGTTTGTAAGCTTTAACCATATGTATATTTGATACTTATGAAACTTAAGGACAAGACTGAATATATATCTAGATTAATGAATGTTATGGTAAACTCTACTATTTTTCTTCTCTAGCTTTAAATGGGTAGACCTCCTGTAGCCGTGTGACAAGGCTATGTTAAAATAGGAAAACTTATTATAATTTCTACCTTGGATTTGTGTTGTAGATTCTGGTTGCTAGCCTTTTGCAGGAAGAAGAATAAGTCGGCAAGGAGCGTGAGTGGGTCTTTCAAGGTGGTTAACTGTTTCAGAGTTCATCATAGCTCCAATCCTTCCCTAACTTTGCAGTTGCTAATTCAGTCCAAGTCAATCTAGTTACCAAGCGTTCTTATATTTTTGAAGCACTAAATGTGGCTTATCTTCTTGCATAAATGATGATGTCACTTTTGTAACTAAAATTTGTTATGCTATGTAATGAAGGACCTAGTTTGTAGGTGTTTTGTTTTCCTAGTTGCTTTTAAATAAGCTGGAACTTATGTTTCCAAGTTAGTTGGACGTTTTGAGGAATTCATACTGTAATCCAACAATAGAGTAAATATAATTTGATATCCTACATTGTATCCATGTTTTGTTGAATGAATATATAACAGTTCTTCATTTCAATCTCTGAGTTATAATTCATTCATACTTTCATGGGGGCTCACACGGGAGGTGAATTCCCTATTCATGCTTAAGTAGGATTTAGTTAAGTCTCTTTGAAGTTGTTAAGTATTGTTGCTCCTGTAGCCACTGGTAGCAGAACCATTGACTATTTCCTATAGCATAGGTTTACTTCTGAAGTATTGTCTATTTACTGTTATGTTTTTCCTTCAAGATGAGAGTTAATCTGTAGTTTCAGTTTCTAGTATAAATCTCCTGTAGCAATAGCTTTTACTTTGGTAGTAATGACTATTGAGAAGAACTAAAGCATAAACTTTGCAGCCATCATCTCAAGTTCACGTTCCTAGATTGATACATTTAATGAAGTCTAGCATAATGTTCTAAGTAGATACATGATGAATTTCAGCAATGAATCACTGTTTAAGGATGTCCAATCCTTGAGTTAGTAGGATATTATTTTAACCAGTCAATGAAGAACATCATTAATGCTATTTTTTCCATCCACGGTGATAGCACCTCTACCTATGATAGGTTTAGGAGTGTTATCTCTAAACCTAACCATGCCACCTTTGTATCTATCCAGATGTACAAATCTATCTTTGTCTCTTGTCATTTGATGTGAACAACCACTGTTAATGATCCGATCAGTCTTGATGTCTGCTTGTGAAATTAGGGATAATTCTTGTTCTTTCTTCTCATCTTCAAGGTTCATTTCATCAACCATTTTCTCCATGTATTTAAGAGCAACAAATCCAATTTATTCTTCTGTTGATTCTTCATCAAATACTCCATCCACATAGTAACATTCTTTTGCGTACTTAGGCTTGTAGTTATTCTTGAACTTCTTGACTCTTGTAGGACATTTAGAGGCAAAGTGACCAATCTTATTACATGAAAAGCATTTGAATGGTAACTGACCTTCATATTTCCCTTTTCATTTCCTTTCCTTCTTAGCAATCATAGCAATGAAATCATCTAGTTCTCTATCATTATCCTCATCATCAAAATTAATAGAGGTGTTCATAGATTTCTTACCATGGACTGAAGCTTTGAATGTTGTTTCAATTTTAGGTTACATCTTCAATCTTGATATCTCAAAAGCTGAAAACTTGCTGATTAAGGTCTCTCTTTTGAAGTATTTTGTGGACTGCGTAGTTTCATCTAGGATGCATATCTTGTTGTCATATTCTGGTGTCAAGGTAGTCATCAGTTTGTCCATTATGTCTTCTTCTGAAATCTCTCCACCATTATTTCTGATTCCAGCATCTGCTTCATTAATCCTTTAATTGTAGGTTCTAACGTTCTCACTAGGTAACATTTCTAATGTATTGTATCTGTTCTTCCATGTCTTTCTATGTGCATTCTTGGCTTGAATGTCTTATTCAAACATGTCTTCTAGATACTGCTATATCTTGTAGGCTTTGTCCATCTTCTTGATTTCTGAAAATTCACTGTCAGATAGGGCGATGATAAGGGCTTCCTTAGAAATAGCATTTGAAGTGAACATCTCCTTTGGATTCAAAGTTGCATCATCTTTTGCAAGATCTGCTAGAGAGGGAATCTGAACTTCTTTGGTAGCTACTTAAAAAATCTCAAAGGCAATGTACTGCAGATGTGTCATCATTTTGTTCTTCTAATCTAGATAGTTCTCTCCATCAAACTTAGAAATTTCTTTTCTAAAGAATGCCATCTGATCAACCTCAAGATGTTAAACTTTCTCTCTGAGGCACTTGGCACTGATACTAATTATTAGGAATAGTCTCAAGAGATAACTGAGAGGGGGGTAGGGGTGATTCAGTTATCTACACTTGATTCAATTCTTTATCCAATTAAGTACAGAAGAACATTAGGACACTTAACACAACACCACAATTTTGATTACAAGGAAGCCCAAATAGGTAAAAACCCCTGTGGGAATTACTACCCACTATAAACTGCACTAGTGTATAATGATCCCTATTAGAAGATCTTACAACCATGTTAGGAGTTGATCTTTACAATGCATTAAGTACAATGACCTGGTTAAGGGTCGAACCCTTTTAGGAGTCTTTTACAATTAACCCTATTAGGGGTGAGGATGCACTATCCGAGAGCTCACTGCTCAAAGGGGTGAAGGCTACAACCTTCTGAATAACAGATATACACTATATTTAGATTTGGTGAACTATGAGGTAGACCTGCTATCTTGATTAGTTCCAATGTATAGCACACTCTTTCTTCTTTGTCACATAGACCTTCTTCTGATGACAAAACACTTCGCACCTTCTGCTCTGCTCTGCTATCTCAACTATCTTCCATGTCTTAGCAATCACAAATGACTACCTATAAATAACTTTCCTCTAAATGATATAATCAAGTCGGCCTGTTAGAACCATCTTGAAATCATATTAGAGAAACAATATAACTCTCCAATAACATCTCAATCAGCTCTACTAAGCACACAACATAAAGTAAGATCACTCAACTCAATGTGAGTAGACATGACTCTTCACACTGTCGGCTCTACCAAATAAACTGATACTTTCTCATCATGCTGAATTACGTCATGCGCTCAGATTAATAGAATCTTCTCAACTCTTCTCTTAACACAAATCTAAGCATGCATATCATTATGATAACTGCAATTGCTACAACATTTTGATCAATGTCAGCTCTGCTAGATAAACTTAGGAAACTGTAATTGGAAACTATAGACATCATAACCTCACCTGTACTGCATATCTAACTTTGTGTCCATGAACATAGCTTCACTAACATGTCTACAACACAAGTGTAAGTGCACAAGGCTCCACAACAACCGTACTATAAATCACATACAAAAATCTTCTTGGGACCTGTCAGGAATACTTATTGAAACAATCAACTATATAGTTTTGTCTACATTCAGAATCAACCTCCGTGCTTATGGTATCATGCTGATAATATATCTAGGAAACATATAATCAAGGCTCTCTCCATCAGGCTTCCACACATGTTTCTTTCCATATATTGTCATCAATGACAAACATACAACCAGCACTGGCTTGCTGGCAAATCTCCAACCCATTGGAGTACTAATTTGAAAAATACAAGTACAAATTTGAAGCCAACAAAAGGATAAATTCAGACCTTCAAATCCGGGTATTATCTTTCTTTACTTGAGAATATTTATTATATCCCGTGTCTTAGTATTTGAAAGGTCTACCTCTTTAGATTGTATATTCATTGTTAGAATTTAAAAACATTAAAATGGTATCAGAGCCTAGGTAGAGTAAAAGATCCATTTTTCAGATTTAGGAATTCAGTCTAACTCTTTCAAAACTTAGAAGAAATATTATGGCAACTGAGGTTTAGCTCAAATAGTAATTTTACTTTACATCTTATTACATTTTATGAGGGTTTTGATTTGTGTCAAGATCTAGGATTCTAATTATGCAAATTCATTGATCCTTCTATGCCTAATATTGATTGGCTCCTATATTATGAAACCATCTCATAATTGGCTGGAAAGATATGGGTAAAATTGTGTCAATACATTCTTACATGTTTTGAAATTTTACAATTAACCTTCTTAGGATAAAATCTTAAATATCTAGAAACTTACAATTGAGAGGGAGTCTAACCTTGTGCTAATTATAAGGTAAACCTAAGCTCTAGAGGGAGAAGATAGGATTCGTATAAACCTCCCTCCATATTGTTCCAGAGGGAGTAGATCATCTTGAGTGGCACAGGCCCTTAGATCATATAACCTTGCATGACTTTAAAACATTCATGAATAATATAAATCATGGGCATTCTAAATTATCCCCATGTGGTTCTAGGAAACCCACCTTAGTGCCTGACTTAAGAGGGAGTTTTTATCTTCAACTCACTTAAACCTAGTTTTGCATTATAAACTCCTTCCTTACTTTTTTGCATAAATGTGTGGGATCATTCCTATTGACATGGTTGTTTGACATAACTAGTTAATTGTTATTAGCTGATTATGAATGTATAGGAAGCACATTTTTCTTTTTTTGTTGCATCATTATGAATGTGTAGGACTGCACACTTCACTTTAGTATATATGTATGGGAACATTAACTATTTGATTGGATACATACATTATGATACCTTGACATGCATATATGAGGAGCAAACATTATGCATGGATGCATATTTTTCTTGGACATATGAATGTGAACATTCACAGTTGATTAACATAGCTATTTCTTTGCATATCTAGCTGATTATTTGTCATTGACATAACTGACACATATTTGTGAGAAGCATACATTATGTTGCAGCATATCTTACATTAACATATTTATGTTATGTATGTGCTTACTTTACGCACATGGCTGATTAACTTGATGTATGGATGGAAACACATTGTTTTGTTTGTATCCATGAGAAGCATACTTTACATTTGCATATGGTTTACATTACCTTGCTTATGTTATATACATATAAGAACATATTTCTTTTATAGTGAAAAACTATATGATATATGTTAATATTAACTTATATTGGCATATGGTTACATAAATGCACACTTTATGTGCAGGAGCATACTTTCTTTATTGCTGAGTCTATATTCATGATATGATTATATTGCATTTAGTTTGCACCTAGTTATGTTGGTTATTCTTATGCTTATGTGGATTCATAAGATAAGATTTATGTGTGTTATTCTTACATGCTTGTGTGGATTCATGAGATAAGATTCTACTTATATGATTCATTCGATTACACTTATGAATTGGAGATTTAGAGAATATCATGGACTTGATATTCTTCCCATGGATCAGTGATACATTACTGAGTAGTTGGTGGACATCATGGACTTGATGTCTAGAGACCATTAATCTGAGCATTTGGTGAATATCATGGACTTGATATTTGTTAGACCAATGCTCATGATATCATGGACTTGATATCTCATGGATCACAAATCCACATCTGAGTAGTTGGTGGACATCATGGACTTGATGTCGATAGACCCTTACTCCAAGCACTTGGTGAATATCATGGACTTGATATTTGTTAGACCAATGCTCTAAGCATCATGGACTTGATATTCGTTAGACCAATGCTCTAAGCATCATGGACTTGATGTTATTTTGGACACTTAAGTCAAGTTGACTTGTGGTTGGTAAACATCATGGACCTGATGTTACTTTGAATATCACAGACCTGACATTCTATCTCTTGGGTAATGGAAACTCGTGGATCTAGGAAATCCACATCTGGTAGGTAAGTATCATATGACTTGATGTCACTATGGAAAGATGATTCTCATATGGATATGAAATGAATAGTTGGAGAATGATGAAGAACATATGTGTTCTCATCGTATCTGGTAGATAGAGACCCACCTTCATAGATGTGAGATCTATGATGTCATTGGATAAGGAATCCATTTTGGTTATGTTTTGTGATGAAAGATCTATGAGTTAATCTTTGCCTCATGTCCAAGAGAGAATGTTGATATTATGGCCTTTACAACAATAGATCAACCACCTTGAACTAATTAAAGACAATTTAACAACAACAACAACAACAACAACACTATATATATATATATATATATATATATATATATATATATATATATATATATATATATATATATATATATATATATATATATATATATATATATATATATATATATATATATATATGGGTGAACCCACAATAGTGGGTTACACTTTTTAGCTTGAACGGACACTGAACTCTACATTTTGAGAAAAACTTTCAGATTCAGATGCATATTGTCGTTGAACCGCTTGAAATCAGAGGATGAAGTAAATTAGAGTCTTTTAAGATTTTTTGTCTAGTTTCTAAATATTTTTTTATTTTATTTTTGTTGAATTTATTTGAATACTTTTTTCTTTCTCCCACGAAAACTTGTATGGTGCTGAAAACGTCATTTTCAAATAGTAACACTGTTTTCATAAAGCATAACTTTTTTTGTAAAATAGATATGAATGTGATTCTTTCGAATTTAGTTTTGTAACATCCATATGGAGGGCATGCAATTGGTTTGATGACATTATCACTATTATTGCATATTTTATTAACGTTTGAAGTTGACTAAACCCAAATTTTGACCTACCTTTACTACATAGCTTATAACTTATTGTGTATTTATCGAATTTCAATTATTATTTTTAATAGAAAGTATAATTGAATACGGAGGGCACTGTTATTTTTCCAAAAAAAATTTCCTTGTTTTACTATTTTTCGTTGAACGTCAAATTCATAGGTTTATATTTGATAAAAAACCTACATTCATTTAATGTAAAAAATCATACACATGATAAATTTAAAAATAGTCAAATATATAATCGTTAGAAAGCTAGTTTCGAGTACTTGTTGTATGCAAAAGGACATCTTTTTATTCATCCATTTGATCAGTGCGCTTGAGGCCCGAAGCCATGAAATTCTCAGAATTTCTTGAAAACTTGAAACCATCTCCCATTTTAGGCACTTTTGATCGAAAGTACTTTGGCAAAAAATGCAAAATTTAGTCCATACTGAGGGACTTTTGATTGAAAGTCATCTAGTTTCGATCGAAAGTCAAGTCATTACTAAGGGATTTTTGCCAAAGAAAACCCTAACTAATGACTTTCGATTGAAATTCATTATTAAGGGACTTTCGATCGAAAGTCCCTTAGTAGCTTTCGATCGAAAGTTACTAAGGAACTTTTGATTGAAAGTTACTAAGGAACTTTCGATCGAAAGTTACTTACGATCGAAAGTCCTTTGTCTAACGACTTTTGATCGTAAGTTTAGTACTTACAATCGAAAGTTTAAGTTAGTTTCTATCGAAAGTTGATAAAAAATATTTTATCAAAAATGCTTTTCGGGACGGATTCCTTCCTCCAAAAAAGTGTAACCCAGTATTGTGGGTTCACCTATATATATATATATAATTATAAAACAATATAAATAATAATAATAATAAATATAAGTAATATTATTATTTATTGTTTGATCAATTTTCATAAATAAGTTTATATTTTATTTGCACTTGGGAGGGCCCAAGTCCGCCACCTTGAGGTGGTGGAGCTTATCTCCAAAATCTCATATATATAATGATTTGATCCTTGAGGAGAAAGATATAAAAAACATAACATGTGAATGTCCTCTTCATCAATGCTTGGAGAGAATTAATATGTAGATATAGTTCAACATTATGGAGTGAATCAAATGAACATTTATGGATCGATCTACACCAGCATTGGTGAAGATAATCATCCACACTAATAGCAAATTAGTGTTGACCTTATAGTACGATCTATACATACAAATAAGGCTTGAAATCTAGGTGGATTTGTCTATTGATGAGGTGCATATCTAAGGAAGATCTAGTGTGATCTAAGGTAGATCTAGTGCAATTAAGGGTAGATATAGTGCAATCTATACATTCAACGAACTAGGGCTGATATGAAACAATCCTAAGATCCAATCGGTGGAAAATTTGGAGCAAACCTTGATAGTGAATTAAAGATAGATTGAAGGCTCTTAAGAGCAGAAAACTAGGGCAAATTAAGAAGCCCTAAAGGTCGAATTAGGGTAGAACTAGCACAACCCTAAAAGAGCGAATTGAAGACCTTCAAGAGATGATTCATAATAGTCATTGAGGGCAACATTGGAGGACTAATTTGAAGAATACAAGTACATATTTGAAGCCAAAAAAAGGATAAATTTAGACCTTCAAATCTGGGTATTATCTTTCTTTACTTGAGAATATTTATTATCTCCCATGTCTTAGTATTTGAAAGACCTCTATAGATTGTATATTCCTTGTTAGAATCTAAAAACATTAACAATCACAACCCTTCACATACAATTATTTCCCTTTAAAGGAGTCACAACCTTTCTTATTCAACCATTGCTTTTATAGTTTAATTTTAAGTTAATTCTTCTTTATTCTAAATCGCTAGTATGAAAACTAGTGCCACCTTATTAGCATTGTCTTTAGTGCCACTTTCTAATCGCCTAATCGCTGAAAATTGGCAGCTACATATATTATTATTGGTAACAATTCGACAAGAGCATAATGGCCTTCCCTTCTCAAAATTACTTGTCCTCAACCAATGTCAATTTGAGTCTGTCAAACTGAATCATTTTTACCAATTCCAAGATCCAAATCAACTTTGGAGACATGAAATCCCTAGATCCCCCTTGTGATGTAATTAGCTTCTTCCATGACACTTTGATATAATTACGAACTTAATATTCCAAACCAACTGATGTCAATCAAGAATTGTTAATGTACTTTCCAAACTGACAGTATAGTCCTTTAATCTCCCAAGGTCGTTAGTAGATGCAATCATCTAAAGTGTAAGGAGAATTTGTTGTCTAGTATTCCTCAGGCTTGTATACTGGTATTTTTCAATAACTCTTAACAACAAAGCCAAGAATTGGTAAATGGAAAAGTTCGTAATTTAAGATAAGTTTTCTCTCATCTTCAGAAACAAAAAAAATCTTGCAGTCCTCATGTAATTCTTCATTCCAACTTATCCACTTCACAAACATCAAACATAAAACCATTTTCAATCATTTTCCCTAGTAATTCCTTGTTTATCTCATTACACTCTTTCAAAGGTGTTTTCCAAATTATTATTTTTCTTATCTTAGGTTTGTTCGTATTTCTTCATTTCCCGGGCTCAATACTCCTTTTTCATAAAGCTCAGTTTGTAGTTCCACAATTTTTTCTTTGAAATCCACTCGTCCAGAATCTCATATTCTCTGATCCTCGACCATCTGTGCATTTGATTTCTTAGCCCCTTTATTGCATTCTATCGATTCTTTTTTACCATTTCTATGTTTAGTATGTAATTAGTAATTCCTTTATGTTTCAGATTCAACATTTTCCTTTTATTAACTGTATAATCAAGCTTATTTTGTAGCTTTACAATTTCTCCTTGCATATCTAAACAAGGCGAGCTGTCAGAGGATATCAACGGCTGTTATGACATCTATACCAATGCAAAACGATTGAACAGATCTTATCCATTCATCATCTTTCACCGTTTTCCCCTCCCATTCCAGTTGTTTTTCTCCAGCTGCTGGGAAAAAAGGTTTGAAAAAATAGTACAATATTTAAACACAGTACAATACTTTCTTTAAAAGCCGATGGTAGTGTATGTGGTCTGCCTACTCTGTGAGCGTAATCGTATAAAATTTTTAAAGCTCGAGTTCCAAGGAAAATAATAAATTTAAAAGAAATAAGTAGTGGGCATTGAAGAGGAAAAGTAACATCCATCAATAATATTTTATAATTGATTAAAATAATACTTTACTTAGAGGAGGGCATCTTTAAATTAAATAACACTTACGGGTTTTAAAAGGTTTTTTTATATTAGAGTTTTGATTTATTTTTAAGAATTTAATTAAATATGATTAGACTTATACTTAATTAAATGCTTATACAAAAATAAAAATAAGTTATAATTATTATAATTTTTGTAATTACTTAAAATTAAGTAATAATTTTTTTGAATCATATATAAATATTATTGTAGTTTTTCCATTGCTATTTCACAATTCAAAAATATTATAAAATATCAATAAATATTTTAATCAATTATATAATGATTATAATCCTAATTAATTATTTTTAATTCTATAAGTATTTCAAATGTAATTTTTTTTAATTTTAAAAGTTAGAGAATTATAATTAATAATTTTAGGATTAGAAAAATAAGTGAATAATCATCACCAATCTTTGTAAACTCACACATTGATAAAAAGAATGAAACAAGTAGTCATGTGCACGAAGAAAAATATATTGGCTATTAGATTAGCCAAATCTATATATGAAAAAGGCAATGATTCATCATCAGTAATAGTTGGATATTAGTGTTTCCACTGGGCGACATTGATATCCACAAAATAAATGATATGAAATATAAAATAAATTTATATAATAAATATAAGGTTGTCAACTCTGATGACCTCCCAATTTGGTTTGGTATTACCTTTGGTTGTTTCTCTGTTGCCTCTTTGTTGACTCAATCTTCTTCACCCCCTCCTTTTTGGGCTAAAGCCTGGGTGAAAGATCTTATCCCCAAAGTTAATATTTTTTTCTTCCTCTTTCTCCAAAATAATAAGGTCCTTATGACAAATAATCTTTTTTGAAGAGGATTCATTATTTTCAATAGGTGCTACTTGAGTATGGAAGTGGAAGACTCTGCCTCCCATATCGTACTCCATTGTAACTTCACCAGGGATATTTGGGGCAAAATTTTGCAAAAATGAAACCTTTGCTAGGTGTTCCCTGAGGCAATCCAAGACTTTAATCAATAGTGTTTTCCTCCTTCCAATTTAATTTAATAAGATCCTATGGTCTTTCATCTTTCCACATTTGAATTGGGGTGTTTGGAAATAGCGAAACAATAGATTCTTTAGGGAATCTTCTCTTCCCCGGGATGTGGTTTCTAAGAAAATCTTCAGAGCTATTATGGAGAACGTTAATTTATTGGTTGATAATTTTAGTAAGAGACTTAGTATCCCTTGTAAGGAGAAGGATCTCAAAATTTCAAAGGAATAGAAACTTAAAATTGACATTTCCAAATCAATGGGTCTGATTAAGAAGAACATAGATGACTTGGTGTGGCTTTATCCTCCTCGTGGTTGGGTGAAGATTAATTTTAATGGGGCAGCTAAGGGAAATCTGGGGCTGGCTGGGTGTGGGGGAATGATCAAAGATGAGAATGGAAAACGTCTTGTAGCGGTAGCACTCCCCATGGGTACTCAGACCAACCACCTCGCGGAAGCCATGGGTGCTTATCAAATTTTGGAGATTGCTAGGCACCTAAATTGTAGAAAGGTTTGGATTGAGGGAGACTTGAATAACATTATCAAATGCCTAAAGGGGGGATACAGGGCCTCTTGGACCATTGATAACCTTATTAAAGCTTCTATTAACATTATCCAAACTTTTAAAAAATGCTACATTGCTCATGCCTATCGTGAAGTTAACATCGTGGCTGATTGTCTAGCTAAATAATATTTGGTATTGGGAAGAAACTTTGAATGATGATGTTGATGTTGGCTTGTGGTGACTGATCAGAAAAGTACTGTACACTTTTTCTCCTACCCTCGTTGGGGTTCGGTGAATTTTTTTTTGGGCCGACATATTTTTTAGCTATTTTTGAGCCGACATGTTGTAACTCAATCTAACCCTAAAGCAAAAAAATGTAATATAATATGGCTTAGGGTTAGGGTTTTCATAATGTATGTTTTAGTAGCTTCTTGTGACGGTATTGAGCTGTAAGGGATTACGGATTGTAATCAGGTTGTAATCATTGATAATAATAATATTGGACTCGCTATTGGTGGACGTAGCCCAGGGATTGGGTGAACCATGTTAAATCTTTATATCTTGTGTTCTCTTCTGTATGGTTTAATATTTTTTGATATTGGTTATATTTGCATGTAACTATTATTTATGTCTTGTTAATCCTAATAGTTGAGTCCCTTTTTAGATTTGATCAAACACATGGCAAAGTTGGAAAGATACCAATTAATGATGATGATGATGACACATAATAATTTTGAAATTATTGCAAGATGTGGCAATCATTCAAACTACCTAGGTATTATTAATGCCTTTGATGATCCACCCACTTTCTGGGTTGGTCTTTTCTCAATTGGAGTTGTTGGCTCTTCATTGGGTAGCCATCAGTGTATTCATCTTGGAGTACTCTGTGCTCTGATTGTGAAGATGGGAGGTGATAGGAGAAGGGTTGAGTCTATTAGTTGTGAAGGGTGGAGTAATAACAAAACTATTTGGTACTATTTGCAGAAAGGAGGTGTCATGTTTGACCTTGAGAGGCTTCATGGTTATGACCAAAAAGTTACCAAGATATTTGTTCAAGAATGGAAGAACGAGAAGCTTAACCTATTTGGTAAGAATGTTTTGGTTGATGAGAGGTGTGTAGCAGAGGTGACTGGTCTCTCGATAAAGGGCATCAAGTTTTATAGAGATAGAAAATAATCATAGGGTGCTATGAAGAAATTCCCTAAAAATGAGGAAAAGGAGAAGCTCGTTAAGGCTAACAACTCTTACTTTTTGTCGGAGAAAATAAAGCTTATATGGAGACAATTCCTCAAGCCCATTATGGAGTACCTCACCTTGGAAAAAAGGTTCACTAGGGTTTATGGGTACCATCTAGTTATGCTTAACCACTTTAGACACAAAGTGTTGATCTCTTTTTCCTTTTATTTTCTCTCGTCGCTTAATGCCAACATAAATAAACATAGGGAGAATCCTAGATTAAGAACCCTATTTTGCACATAGGGTTTATTCTCCTTATTTATATGAGCATTTTAAAGCTAGGGTCTTTGTGATCCCATCTAGGGCTCTTTCTAACGTTAAAGAGGTTGGGGAAGACAATGGTATCTCAGATGAGGAGGATGAGGAGGAGGCCCCTCCCCCATCCAAAAAGCCAAAAATTATGTGGAAGAAAGTGACTACTAGTGGCAAAGAGGGTAAAGGTTCAGAGGAGGAGGTTGCCTCTCCCCTCCTTGCCAAGAATTTGACTAAAAATGTTCTCACTAGAGCTAGTATGGACAAGGGCTCTCCTTCGAGCAAAGGAAAGAAGCTTGATAAGAATGATAAGGGAAAAGGGAAGGTCTCAGTCCTTGTTGATTATGACAACTCCCAAGACCATGATGTCCCCATATCTCCCTCTGGCTCTGAAGAGTCTTAGTCCCTTCATGATAAAGAGGGTGTTGATGCATAGTAGCTTCAATCATATATAAGGATTGTTGTTTTGATTATTTAAATATGAGTATGTATGTATGGCAGTTCACATATGTGAACTAACATAGATACACACATACACATTGCTTGTGCTTATAAGAGTAATCATTCTAAATGTTTTACCATAATCCTTGTATATGATCAAAATACTATAAAAGTATAATAATTTGTGTAATCATATTCCTTTCATCTTCTCTTGCCATGTATCATGCAATGAACATTGGTGGTTGCATTCCTTCATATACAACAGATCAAGTAATGATCATATATGATTTATATTAAGGACCAAGAAATGATTCGATACTACGCACAACAATATAGTATGTAATGATTAAAATGTAATGTAGAAGATCGATGACTTTCATGATATCATTTGGCTATTGTGTTAAATAACTGATTATGAATCAGGTTTCTTGGTCAAAGCACCCTTTGGTAATTAATTATGTTGTTTGGCCAAGGGCCATGCAATGAATGGACATGGCTCCACATTTTGGAGACATGTCCCTTCATAGCACGTCCCTCCATTAACACACACACACACACACATATATCTATGTGTGTGTGTGTGTGTGTGTGTGTGTGTGTGTGTTTATTTCAAATAGAGAAGCATTGAAACTAATAAATGCTCTCTCTCTCTCTCTCTCTCTCTCTCTCTCTCTCTCTCTCTCTCTCTCTCTCTCCCCCTTTGATTGGCGATTTTAGACTTGAAAGAAATAAGTGTTTCAAAATCATACCAATACTATATCATTATTGATATTCATATTTGTTAAAGATTTAATTCTGAATTTATTCTGGAATCAAGAAAGAAGAAAATAGTACATTGAAAGAATTGCATAAGTCTACTATAAATTTAATTTACTTTAACATGGTATCAGAGAAAATTTAAGAAGATCCAAATTAAATTTGAGATATCAGACTATCATATATTAATTTTGTACACATATTTTTGTCTTGACTACGATATGCGCTTTAATCTATATCCATATTCGATTTGGACATAAAGTATCCATGTGATATTCGTGAGGTTGAATGATGCAACGTGAGTGGAGGAAACTACAAATAATTATTTGTAGTGGTTGTGAATGTCAATCAAAATATTCCAATCTGATCAAACACACTGTAGAAAAGAGTTAGAAAGATGTACCATCAAATTGGCAGTTAGCACTTTAGTCACTTTCAGGAAATCTCATTCGAGTGAATTATTGGAGAGAGATTCAATGTAATGTGAATTATATGGACAATTTTTCATGCTATAAAGTTTCCCTTTCATCTCAACACTAATAGATATATTCATCTCAATCTAGCCTTTGTGGAAATGAGGAATGACAATCTAGAGCAATGGGGCCCAAAAGGAGAATACAAGAAAATAATATATTCGTAAAAGGATTTTATGGATGGAAGTCTATAATATCTACCAAGAAGAATATATATGGGTGTCAAATATTTAGAAGGCACATAATCATCAAAAAAACATCATATCTACGACAAGACCTCTATTATAGAGACTTAGTTAAATCCATCACTATTATGATATATTGTTCATATTAACATGAATCAACTCTTTGGCCTATGAATACTCCTGATGATTGGAGACTAAAGTTTTGATTTTTTTGTGCATTTAATATTGAAGCTAATCAATATTATTCAGGAAGAGATTCTTACTTAAGGAGTTACATGTTCGAAGCCAATGGTTCTCGTAAGTAAGCATAGCCAAATTCATATCATTTGCCTCAATCCTCTCATACTTGCATTTATAGAGATGATATTATATATGAAGTATTTGGGGGAAACTATGATCAAATTTGAGGAGTGTATTGTAGGTAATCTTGTTGAGAAAATCATAGTCATTGAGCATCGATATAGTTTCCTAGGTGTAGAGATTCAATTACACCAACATTCTCAGTAGACATTCATAGTTTACACAGTGATCACAAGTCTTACCCTTAAACAAAGGAAATATGTGTTCTTTGATATATGATATGCACTACATAACAAGTTGTGTATGATGATCCAATGATGTTGTCTGTTTGCAAAATATGTTTTCTATCAAGGAACAAAAGTTGTAATGGTAATGGAAATACATATCATATGTTTATGTTCTGCTGGCCCAAGGTACGTGGTGTGGTCATGAATCCCATGGAACATCCTCATGATGGAGGAAACCACCAACATATAGGACTTTCTTTGGAGAAACTTGCATCTTCTGGTGAATAATGAGACAAGTTATTTTAGTATCTTTTTAATAGTACATTTATTTTAGTCACTCTCTTATATGTATTCATTTAAGAGATATTTTCCTTTTTATTTTCTGTTGTCTTCATGGATGTTCTAGCAGTAAAAGAAGAATGTTGCATTAGGTATACTACCAAGGCATTGTGCAAGACTCGATCTTATGAAATTAGCTTCAAAATGATCTTGGATCTATTACTTTCATGTCTGGATCATGCTAGATGATGTGAGTTTTTTGGATTGGGATCATGTAAGAAGGGTATCCTTCTGTAACAAATGAAGAAACTAGAGTATTTGTTTAAAATTGACTATCAAGGATTATATTGGTTCAAAGGGAGAAGATCATGTCAAGATGACTTCTTTAAGTGACCAAGAAACAATAGCAATCAAGATGGAGAATATAGTAGATATGGAATACATGGTTGTGACATTCTTGGTCCTTTCCTTAGAACCAACTAGGTAGAAAATAAAGAACCTTACTACAGTTCTGTGACCCATCTCAAGATTATCTCTATAAGAGATAAGTATTTCAAACCCTTGAATAATGTTCATTAGTTCATGCTATAACATTGGGATGAAAAATCTTGTATTCTTCTATGATTGGTATTTTCCTTCAAGATAGTTTAGTTTCATCAACTATTTGTAATCTCTCTTTGGAATGCCTTTAGGACGGATCAAGAAGCATAAGAAATTACATTCAAGGGAAAAAAAACTTGATAATTGTAGTTATGGAACTGAATTGAAGATGGACATCAAATTTAGAGGCAACCTAACAATCTATTACAGGAAACCTCGGATAAGGAGGTCAAAAGGTTGATATCACATTCAAAAGAAGTTTGACATTTCATCTAAGTCAACCTTGGACGAGAAGGTTAAGATTTTGATGCATGTACTTGGAGATTCAGATGGAAGCCACATTATCATGAATTTTGGTGTTGTCAATCCTAGGGATAAATCCATAGTTTATTACATTCACTCATGTTACTATGGAATCAGACAAGTACATTTGTGTACAAGAAACTACTCCTACGAATAATGTTGTATTCAAATTTTTAAACATGGTGTAAATGATCATGTAGCAGATGACGAGTCTCTTGGAGAAAGACATTTTTATGATTAAGACCCTGTATGATTTTGTAACAGATCGATGAAGCTAATAAAGGATATGCCAAATTGATCTTTGAGGATTTTAATCATAGAGATTCAGAGGGAGTAGACCATAGATATATGGTATCTTTAGTATTTAGACAAGGTACATTATCACTGAAGAATAGATGATCAATATTATCACCAAGCTTCTTGCCAAAGTAAAGTTTGTGTATTCTGAGACTATCTTGGAGTTATGGAGAATGAAGCCCTTGCTAAGAGGGAGTCTTAGCATCAATGATTTCTTGAAATGTACTTTATTGAATTCTTCTCTATGAGAGAGAAGTTTAAAGTGAAAGCCTTATTCCACCCTCTGAGAGTAGCCATGGTGGATCCACCCCCTGATATGGTTCTTGGTAGTTGTCATGTGTGTGACTCCATGACTTCATGCCCCCCTCTTTACATTATTGAAAGGTGACGATGTTAGGAATAACAGTCCACCAATACAACTGAGAGGGGGGTGAATCAGTTGTAGGACAAAATATTAAACTTTAAACTTTGAATAGAAACAATACTAAATAGAATGATAACACAATGAATGTCAACACAATAACATAATATTTTGTTTTTGAGGAAACCTTGTTAAAGGTAAAACCCTAGTGGGAATTAGCACCCACAAATGATGCACTGAGAGTATTGTATCCCTGTTAAAAGATCTAGCCCTGTTAGGAGTTGACTAAAATATTATAGTACATAGTCCTTGTTAGAGGACAGACCCTATTAGGAATCAAAGAAAAGAGTAGGCTCACTACCCAAAGAAGGTTATGTCCACCTTTAGAACTCACTGTTCACAACATAAGTGTATATAAGGGAAATACACAATCCTTGTGAACTGTCTAATAGCAACTATCTTTTCTTGATCAATTTTGATGAAGTACATACAATATCTTCTGCTCTAGATACAATAGATACAATCTCGCAACTTCCACATTCCTCACTTACATCTCCATCCATGCTACTTGTCTTTTCAAAAGAAAAGATCTTACATATATACCTTATTACAAATAAATGACCGGGTTGGCCAATTAGGCTTTCCTAATATACAAATAATTACATAACCCCTTACTAAGATACACATGGTATCTAGAACAAGTATACAACAATTATGTTTTAACAATTAAATTCTGACATCCATAATTTATGCTTTCCATTCATAATACATGCTTCAATTATGAAGTCAGCTCCAATAGGTCTCCTTTAGAACACATGCCATAATTTATGTTATCATGCATCCCATGACTTGCTAAGATCAACGAACATTCCTCAGTGTGTTATTTGACATCCCTTAAGCTCACATACACTGGATCCACATCATTTGTAAGATATACTCAGAACATAGAGACTTACTTTGTCAACTTCCACTATCATAGTCCAGTAACTAGTCTTCACCAAATATTTTATAACTCAACCAATATGCAATATTACATCATGCAATCTTAGATATAAGATCACAACACCTTCTTGTACACAACTGTTTTCGCACATTCTGAATCATCCTATTCTTCACCATAGAAACATATGTTGACATCAGTGACAAAACACAAATGACAATATTTAATACAATGTTGGACCAACACAAAATAATATTCATTTGTATGATAAATTCTAATTTATCACTAAAAACCTCATTTGAACGGAAATCACAATTGGGCCACATAAATTATAAGAAAATTCCCTTCATCAAAGCCATGAACAATAGCATTACTATCAACAAACCAAAATTCATATATCAAATTAGACTTCAAATAAAAATAGCTTCCTACAAAAAGTAGAAAAATCTAATTATAAAAACTAAAAACTAAACATGCATGCACCCTATGAAAAATTAGAAAAGAGTAAAATTCAAAGTCTTGCATAGCGATAGTGTGCTATAGCGCATGTGCCCTTTGCAAGAAACAAAAAAGTGGTGAAAAAAGTAGAAAAGCATAACATGTAAAGTCTTGCATAGCGCTAGCACGCTATAGTGCATGCACCCTTTGCAAGAAAGAAAAAAGTGGTGAGAGAGAGAGAGAGAGAGAGAGAGAGAGAGAGAGAGGTGGGAGAGAGCATGTGTGTGTGTGTGTGAGAGAGAGAGAGAGAGAGGTGGGAGAGAGCACGTGTGTGTGTGTGTGTGAGAGAGAGAGAGAGAGGGGATGAAAGAGGGTAAGAAGGGAAAATATAGAGGATAGGAAGGTGGACACAGAGAGAGAGTGCTCTCTCTCTCACTCTAACTATTTCTCATCACTATTTAAATCTATGACTTAAATAGGGCACACGTCCTATGGAATTCATAGATTTCAATAGTGTGCTCACCCTATAGGGTGCACGCGCTTTGTAAGGTATTGGAATTTACCAATCCTAAGGCTTGTATTTGCTGTGGAGACCCAATCCAAAGGCTTGGATGATTCAAATAGGCTTGAGATTTGTTTTCCAATAGACATACAAAAAAATGACATCTTTTTTTGTGTGCTCCTCGTCAAGTTTACTCATGGCTCAAGAACGTAAAAATCAGACAACTTGATATTGTAGATCTCTTTGTTATCTATCTAAGCATATAATTTATTTTGAATTCTGATTATGTTAAGTTTTTCATCTCTAATTTCTTTTGTGTATGTCCTTTTTTTGTAAAAAACCAATGTGTAGTATTTTGGGCATAGATTTTGGCTCGTTCATCGAATTTTGCAACAAGTTACATTTTTAAAAACTAGATTCCATTCTACACACTTTAAAAAAATAAATTAAATTTTTGATTGGTTTTAAATGATTTATAGGGGGAGCACACAAAAATTTCATGTTTTCAGGATGTGTGCACTTCATAAATTCATCAAAAATTTTACATTCATAAAAAAATTACCCAAAAATCTTGGGATAAACCACGTGGTGTTAGCTAACTTCTCACTGGAGTGATTAAAAAAATTTAATTTTTTTTTTAACATTTTAGCGGGAGCACACCAGATGCTATGTTATGTTTTTTCAAAAAAAACATGACCACTTTTTGTGCTTCCCCTTTTTGAGGGCCTTAATCTGCACCATTTTCAAAATAAGTTAGTAGTTTAGGAACTAGATTTATAGTATTACAACTCTCGTTTTTGCTACATCTTAAAATTTTGAGTCTAACTATCTTCAATTTCTTGTTGAAGTTCAGAGTTTGCTGATTTCAGGAAAAAAGTGGCATCTTATACCCCTTTTTGGTCCCCCATATTTGTGCACTTACCCTCTTATCCCCAATAGAATTTCTAGACAAGATAGTGACCTTCTCAGTAAAGAAATTACTTTAGAAGAAATTGAAAAAGCTATTAAGTCTTTGAAGAATGATAAGGCCCCTAGACTTGATGGTTTACCGATTGAATTCTATAAGGCCAACATGGAATGGGTCTGCAAATACCTCTATGATATCTATTCTAAAGCCTATACTAAAGGTACCCTAGGGAGCCTCATCAATAGAGGGATCATTAAGCTAATTCCTAAGGATGGGGACAAAGCCCTTCTAAAAAATTGGAGGCCTATAACTCTCCTTAATGTTTCTTATAAAATACTTGCTAAAATTCTAGCTTTGAGACTTGAAACCATCCTTCCTAAATTTGTGAGTACTACCCAAACTGGCTTCATCAAAGGGAGATATATTCTTGATAATCTGATCACTAGCTGGGAAGCTATGAGTTGGTCCAAACACTCTAACTAGAACTCTGCTATGTTGCTTCTTGACTTTGAGAAAGCCTATGACCGGTTTGAATGGGATTTTATCATTATGATTTTAGAAGCTTTTGGCTTCTCTCACTCTTATTGCAACTTTGTTAAAATTCTTTTAAGAGATGCTTCTACTCAGGTTGAAGTTAACGGCTCCCTATCTGCCCCTTTCCCCCTTGGTAGATACATTAGGAAAGGCTACCCCTAGCCCCTGCCCTCTTTGTTATTGCCTTTGATGCCCTCTCCTACATTCTTAGGGATAACTCCTTATCCCATGCTGTTAAAGGCATTAACCATCCCAATGATTATGATCTTATTAACTGCCATTTTGCTGATGATACCTCGTTATTTTTTAAAGCCTCTGAATCCAATTTTGAAGATCTTCAAACCAAGCTAAACACCTTATGTACTATCTTAGGCTCCTGCATCTCCCATGCTAAGTCCATTTGCCTTGGCTGGTCCAATCACTCCCTTGACTAGATCAATAAATTTAACTTTCACTGGGGAGGCCCTCAAAAGATTGTTCGCTATCTTTGTATTCCCTTCTCCATAGAACCCTCCCTCAAGGATATGTGGCTTTGGATAAAGGACAAGATTTTTAATAAACTTAATAAGTGGCATAACAGATCCCTCTCCATTTCTAGTAGAGTTTAGGTTTGCCATAAAATTCTCTCCTCTTATAATGTGTACTACTCCTCAGCCTAGATGTTTAATAATTATCAAATTCTTAAAATTTAGAAAGCTATTAGGAATTTCCTTTGGTCTGATGGTAAAGGTATAAAAAGCGTCACGCTGTGAAATAGGACTAGTGTCACACCGATAAGCTCCTTGGGGGCTTGGGCCTAAAAGATCTTAAGATTCAAGGAACTACCCTTTCTGCCAAATGGATCTTTCACTCTCTGGAAGGAAATAAGCTTTGGAAAGTCCTTATTAGAAGCAACATTGAAAGAGGTATTCCTAGAAAGGCTAAGTCTCAGAAAAACATCCCTTTCTGTGATATCATTGAGGGCAATTTTCCCATCCTTGTTCAAGGCTCTTTAGTTTTTAAGACCATTTGGAAAGCCAGGGAATATGTTAAACAATACATTCTTAATAGAATCTTCTTTGATCATAAACTTCTATATGGTGAAAGATCCATTTGGTGGAATCTGTACATTGCTGGTAAACTACTTGCCCTCTCCCAAGGGTGCTCTGCAAAGCACTAGAATAATCTAGGTATCTCGCAATTCATTTGTCTATTTGAAGAAGATAAGCTTATCGGATAGGAGGATATTAGCTCTAAATACCATATTCCTCATTCCCAAAAGAAGACTTATAACATGATCGTCAAAGCTTGTAAGGACCCGCCCATTGTTTTCCATGTTGAGTCTCATAGATTTCTTAAGATCAAATGGCCTCATGGTACTATTGTGGAAAAAATCAAAGCTAAAAATATTTACAAAATCATTGATGCTAATAATGACATCATATGGCATATTAAAAAACTTTGGTACACTAATCTAGATGCTAATACGTGGAAGAAACATTTTGATAGACTTTGGAACTCTCCTATTGCTCCTAAGATAAAATGTTTCAAATGGCTCATGCTTCTTGATAGACTTCCTTTAAGAAAAGATCTTGTTGATAATGAAGTTTGTAGGATTTGTGGTCTTCCTGACACCAATAGACATATCTTGTTTGATTGTTCTTTTGCCAAAAATAAATTTGGCGTATGTTTGGTATCAATTATCCTATTTTTGTCAATATTTTTGAAATTATCACTGGCTATATAGATGGTGTTAAGAAGGACACTAATATTTTTTGGAACATGTTATCTTCTAACATTCTATGGTAGATTTGGAAATGTAGAAATGAAGAAAGGTATCAAGATTCTCCTAGGTCCCTTACTGAGTTTTTTTGAAAACTCACTTATTTCAAAATTCCCTCGTAGGTGAATGTGAACATGATGATTGATAGGAAGAAGCTCATAATATTCCTCTAAGCTGGTCACTCTACCATGTTCATCTATGAGTTAAAGGATGGCTATGACTTGAGATCCCATATTGACAACTTTGCCAACTTCAATGATGAAACCCTAAAGAAGCTCACAAAGGAAGTTAACAAGAACAAGAAGGCGAATGATCACCAACTTAGCATGGTGGCTCAAATTCAGGAGAAAAAGAATATTATCTGGATGGAGGACCTGGGGGGATGGACTGCCTGGGTTGAGGACCACAATGATACTCTAAATTAGTCTCTTGTTTCTATGACTTGTAATTTTTTTTTGATGCTTAAGTAAACTCTTGCGGGATGAGGCTTGGCCTCTCACGTTACTAGTCCTTGGATTATTCTAATTTTGATCCCACTATAGTTTTTGAATAAGGTAAAAAAAGGTTTTAAATGGGCCCTGAAACCATATACATTCATTTTTTGAAGGGAACTGTAACCACCAGAAAGTAGGAAGAATTAGCTTAGACCTAAGTGAAATAGCTGGGGGAAAAAGAAAAACCTTACATCTCCCCCCTAGCACAAAATGCCAGTAGAACTACCAACAGCATAAATCCAGCAAAACAATAGCAGCCAAATGAAAGATACACAGAAAGACTCAAACTATTGAAGTCAAATGTGTAAAGCCAACACTTTATAACAACATCCATAATTTAGGGAAAACATGCACCCTAAAAAAACCTAGGATTTCCTTTGCCTCCCTTCTTCTAGGAGCGGAGAGTCATATCAAAATGTAGAGGGGAATTTTTATTATGTTTACCTGTAACAATAGTCCATCCCTCCTCTACCAAAGAAGCTTTCTCCTACCAGTCAGAGGTCGGAGAGGAGCCATCCACAATAGAACCAGCATGAGAGGTATGGACATAATCTACAATGACCACACAGCCATTGCCAGACTTCCTAGCACTAGCAAGAGCTTCCGAAGCAGAACTGGTTGGAAGGAGGCCAACAGACCTAGCAGCCTCAGCAGACAATCTAGCACCAGTGCTACTAGAAGAAGGAACAATACACCTAGCAGAACCAAAAGTAACAAGGGGAGCACCAGCATCAGAAGTATTACTTCCAGCGAGAATAGAACCAACAGCGAAACCAATAGACACAGAGTCCCCAGCAAGAACAGAACTAGTTGGAGCAACCCCAAAATCAAATGATTTGCTGGCAGACAAACCAGTAGTTCCAACAGAAGAGACACCAACAAACAAAGTAGGTAAAGGAACATGAATAACCATAGGGCTAGAAACAGAGCCTGCAACCTTCTCAACCACATGCGCGAAGCTCCAAACCTTCTCCACCATGTAGTGCTGAGAAGAGGCCCCTTTCCACCATGAAGTTAATTATATATATATATATATATATATATATAAAATCTAAATTAAAAAATTATTTGTATATTAAAATTTTCAACAATCAATATTTTTCTTAAAACTTAAAATGAAAGCCATTAAAATGACCAAAATGTCATAAAAAATTCTAATGACCCCTCACCCCCTTTAAGAATGACACTCAATGTTTGAGTTTCCACACCTTTAATTGACTCATTATGTCTACTATTATTTCTTCTCTGAATTCTTTATGGTAGTTCCATTATAATCACTAGTTTAACTAATTGGAAATCCTCGCCCTCCTTAATTTTTTTCCTACTCTTTTCAAGCTCCTTACTAAAATTCTATTTTTTCCCATTTCTTTGAATGACTGTTGTGATTTAAATATTTATTTGAAGGAAGTATATCAATTGGTTTATTCAAGTTTAATTAAGAGTTTTCAAAGATGTCATCAACTTTTCGATAGATAATGTAGATAAATTTTTTAATAGCAACTATTATAGAATCAAATATTGTGGGTAAACTTTCTATAATCTTCTCCACATGTTATTGACTTCTGTTATCTCTTTATGAAACCTTACTTGGTGAGCAGTACCCAATACATAGATAAGAATATAATTATAGTTCAAAAATCATGATTTTTAGATTTTCAATATGTTAAATATTTATAGTCTAATTAGTTTAAGTCTGTTTGTTTTTTATATCTAGTATGTAGACTTTTCATACTTGATTGTACTTTATTATTAATTTTTTTTAAGAATCCATTAATCTATGGCTTGTTTAATAAATAATAGGATTTTTGTTTAGTTGATTGAGGAAAAGCATTTCTTACTGCTCTAGCATATAGTGTGAATAAAAGAATGTCATTTTGAAGACTTTATTTATCATATTTTTTTTATAATACATAGATTTAAATTAAATGATAATGTTGAAATTAATTCTAATGAAACAACTTATAAAAATCAATAACTTCTTATACTAATTTGTTCAAAGATTATGTATTTACTATTTTTGGATGCTTTACTTTTAATTATTACTCCAATTTACATGATACAAAAACATAATATATAAAGAAACAAAACAAATATTTTATAGAAGATTATTATCTTCATTTAAATGTATAAAAAATAAAAAATATTATTATCTTATTAATTTAATATTATTTTTATTACAAGATTAGTAATAAAAAAGGTAGCACATAAAATCTGCATTCATGTCTATTCTTTTTTGTGTGAAGGATAAGAATAAGAATGAACATAAAATAAACATATAATGATATAATAATATAAAAATAATAATACAGTCTTAATAGATTTTTTTAACATTTTTTACTTTTGTAAAGAATATAATAGAAATATAAAACTATAATAACAATTTAATATTAATTACAATATCATAAGAAAAGAAAGAAATGACTTATTGCTTTTAGGACAAGGAAAGAAAGGGACATAAGAAGAAATAGGGAAGATTAAGCTACTCATTAAGGAAGGAAGATCTGATTCAACCTCACTCTCATTCCATTAAGCTTAAAATAATACTTTAATATTAATAATAATTTATTACATATACTTATCCTTACATTTCTCTAAAACTAAATATGCAAACTATTAGATTGTATGATTCAAACATATACATACAAAAGCTTACCAAAATAATGGTAAAAGCTATTGTTCCTATTATTTTATTGTATATTCTGTGTAACTTTTGGGGTTGCTGTGTACATTATCTTTCTAGTTGTTTCTAATGCTGCATAAATATACATATAAAAATAAAAAATAAATATCCACATACATTTTAGAAAGTTTAATTTTTACTTTTATACAAGCTACATGAATCTATTACAAATCGACAGGTTTTGATTTTCGCTTTGATGGGTCAATTGTGGAAGGCGTAAGAGAGAAAGGAGCTCATTTCCAACACATTTTTAGCTTCTACTATCCATCCTTCTTGGAGTGGTGCCCTCACCAATGAGTTTGAATTGCGTACGCTGATGTTGAAACTTATTGTCTCATCTTTGGAGAATCTAAACTCATCAAACACTTCTGAATCTTTCGCCATCATTAATATATGTACAGAATTATCAAAACTAGATGAGTAAGTTGTGTACGCATGTTGAAGAAATGCTACTTCAATCGTGCAATTGGGATCTGTTATAAGCAACACAGAAATTGCACCCTTCAGCTTCTCATCAGTGAAGTAACAATCCTTTAGTTCGAGTGAAGCTTCACTGCAATTTTCCACCCTTTTCAAAACTTCAGGGCCATCATTAATTCCTGCACCGTAGACCTGCGAACATTTTTAAATTGTGTTGTTAAAAATCGTTGGCTAATGTCATTTACCAGAGATTATGCCCATTGTGATTACCAGTTTTTTTTGGCTATCTTTGCTATCTTAGTATCTTACCTTAGCAGTTTTTTGATTTGCTTTGCTCAGTTTGAAGCATAGACATTTTCGGGATCATACCAGAGCTTCTGGTTTTTTGCATGATATTTTATGCTTACCGGGTCTCTCTCTGAGAGCCTTTGAAACTCTTTAAACGTATGTATGTTTATTTATATTTTAATATATATTACTCGGTCTTTGCCCCTTAACGACCAAAAAAAATGATATCAAATTTTCATAATCTATAAGATATTGCACAATGAAATTTTCAGAACATGAGTATTTCGAATCACATTCTGTGATCCATCATCAGAATGATAAGAGAGCAAGAGAAGAAAAATGATAATGGATCACAGAATGTAATTCAAAATGTTGATAAAAAAAATCTTATACAATCTATACTGAAAATTTCATTGTGCAAACTTGATATTATTACAATTTGAATTTGAAAATTTTACACCTAATTAGCTGCCAATATTGAAAGTGAGAAAAAGGCTTACTTTTTAAATGATCAATCAAAATTTTAGATTTAGATTGGACAAGATAATATGAGAAAATGCTTCAGCTTAGCTTTTAATAAAATTTAAAAATAATCATTAGAACCAACACCAAGACCAAAACTTAACCTTCTTGTTATGATCATGATAAACACTTCTCATGCCAGCATTTAAAGGATTATATTTTGAAGCTTCATTAAAATTAATTTTAATCAGGTTTGGAAGAAGACAAACATATTTAATATATTGAGAATTATGAAGACTATAAAAAAGAAAAATAAATGAGAGACGTCATAAAAATACAAATTCTATTTGAAATTCTAAATTTGCATCAAGAAACCACTTAATAATCTTCAATCTAAACTTGACATACATACATACATACATAAATGCATGCATATAGATCCAATGATATAATGTTGGACATAATCGAACATAATAGTAAGCATGTTGGAGAAAAAGGAAAACCCAAATACTTTAAAGGTGTAGAAGCAGCTTGGAAATGAACCATATTAGCAATCTAACCTTGAAGAGGAGGGTTAGTATAGATGAATAAAATTGGTGAGTTTTGATTATTCAAAACCTGGATAGATGCACTAATATAAATATAAATAACTTTCCTAAAATACATAGTTTTATCAAAGGTGATATTTCTCATAAAACATGGGTCAATTACAAAAATAAATTGAAAAATTAGATCCAAATCCTACACAATATGAAAGACAAAGATAGAGCTATAACAACTAAGATACTTAAACATTGTGTTCAATCCTTCTACCAAAAAGTGAAAGAGATATGAAGACCGAGTGCACCTAATACAAACCTATTTCATAATAGAAAAAATAGAAAGAGAATCCTTTATGTTTTAGAATAGGAATAGGTACCAAAATCCACAAAATATAGAATCTAATATCAAACCAAAGATGTGGAATATATATTCCATTTTTTTTAACAAACTCTATCTTAAGCCTTAGAAAGATCAAGCTTCATGAACACATAACTTTTCTTGTCAAAATGCATAGAGGGAATATCTTATTGGGCAATAATGACACCATCAATGATCTTAAAGCCCTATGTGAATCCCCTTTTATTCAAGAGAAATGATAAAAGGAATTTTTCAGCCTCATGTTTAACACTAAAAAAACTTAAATCTTGATCCTTCTTAAGAATCAAAACATGGAAAATATTAAGATATTTAATCATTTATTTTGATATTTTAAATTCCTAAAAATCTTCCAAAACATCATCTTTGACAATATCTAAGAAAGCTTGAAATAACTTAATATGAAATCCAATAAGATTGGGGTTTTTATCCTTTCTTATTATAAAATGATTTTCTCCAACTCATTAATTTAGATATAGTTTGAAATTGAGGAGGAGGAATTTTCATGAGTGGAGATAATATTATGACTAAATTCAAAATGATCAATCTATTATTATTATCAAAGATATTTTTGAAGATTTTAATAACTGATGAAAGTGATAAACAACCTCTAATTTAATATCTCAAATGAAATTGACAATTCTTGCATGTTATTATTTTATAATAAGGTGATGGAAAAAATATTTATATCTTGTACAATTATCAAAAATAACATTGTTGTCTCCACATAATTTCCTTCTAAATCTATTTTTTTTGGTCATTTTGAAAATTGGAATGCATAGTTGATCAATCCTTACTTTAGCCTTATTCCTGAATAAAAAATTGGATTTCTATTAGCTTATATAGATAACATTTTCTCCTCAACAAAATAGCACAACATAAATAAATGATTCATTTTTTTGAGTTTAAACGATAAAATGTAGTTTGCAAAATAAAACATACTAAGACATACCATGATGACGCTTACCTACCTACCAATAATAACATTCCTTCCGAGTGATCTTATTTAAACCACACAAGCTGAAATTTAAAGGGGATTTTTGGGGTTTCAAATATCCTTTCTAGTGCAAGGTTATGGTCCAATGATCTAGACCAACATTATCCAAGATGCAACAGAAAATCAAAGACACTAAGATGACAAAGAATCACAAACCAAAACTGTAAACAAACATTCTATAATAAACTAATAAACTAATAAACTAAGAATATCTAGTTCTATGATTGTTCTAAGAAAATGATCAATTTTTAGGAGAGATATGATCTATTAATTGAATCCAAAAGAGCAAGATTACTTTGATGGATGGTTGGAAGATAACCTTTTTTATTAACATATAACACATCATTGATTTATCTTCCAATAATTCAATGATCAATTCCTAATGCGAACCTTCTTTTTGAACATGAAAATCATCCTAGAGTTTAATTTCACCTTGAAGATCTCATGGAGCATAAGAATTAGTGATTGAAAAATTAAGACTAGTATAATCAAATATCTCTTTTGACGTGATATCACCAATACATCTCATTTTATTTTGTATAAAAATATGTGTAGACCCAATCATGAAGAAGACTATCAAATAGACTAAGGTTAAAAAATAAATGTTTTTTCAAAATATATTAATGATTGGAATCTACTTTTTCTAGTATATTCTTTGGGAGGATTAGTTTCTTGAATTAACAACATAAAATAATTAATATTTTAAAAAATATTCCAACAAATTTTTTCTAGGTGTTTTGAAAAGTTATCTTAAATGCTAATAAATAATCATCAAAAGATGGATTAGCTAAAGAATTATATAGATGCTTAAAATTGTTCATTTCATAGACATGCCTAATTTTATCCTATGCTAACCCATTACTTACACATATATTTAAATTCTTTAATTAATCCCATCTTTATTTTTAACTTACCCTTATATACCCTTAATTAAAGAAATACTCATCACTTATTTAATTATTTTTATCTTTATCCCATCCCATTAATTAAATAAATATATGTTAATTATTTAATTAATTTCATAAATTTCTAGTTTACCTTTATCCTTGTCCATTCATTCATATCACTTCAACTTGTTAACAAAGATCATGCTCTAAAATTACCATCATGTGACAAGTGTCCCATTCACATGTTTAGCTAAGCCTTGCCTTCATCTGTGAAACCTAAACACCTTCCCAAAAGTTAAACTAATTTTAAGTCTTGTCTATCCATCTCAACCTAAAGCTCTTAATCTTGGGAATTCCTTTTAGGATGCTACCCTAACCTTAACCCTAGCCCTAATTCTTCCCTACCATGAAACACTTGTCACATGTCTACAAGTTTGAACCTAAACTTAATTCCTAATCAATCGTAGCCTTCCATTTAATCAACCATACACATTTGAATTTGTGCTTAAAACAAACCCCATGTCTTTTAATTTATAAGATCTTCTTATGTATGATTTCCTCTTGCATCCTAGTGGTGAACTTGAGTGAGCCACAAATAAGTAATTTTTTATTTTATTTTTAGGTTTCATGGCTAGAGAATTGTTCACTCTAGGGATGACCTCAATGCTATTTTTTTAGTGACATATAAATGCAAGAGAGTGAATCTAAAAAAAAACCTCTTGAAAGTATAATATTATTAATGTGGGATAATAAACTAATCCTTTATAACTTACATATATTAAAGGTGTAGATTAGGGTTACCCTTTTCTCTCAGCTATTTTTTAGTGTTCCCTTTCATTTAGAAGTTTAGGCCTCAATGTTACCTTGTGGTATATATAGGTTAACCCTAGTTAATCTTGTAAATTATCCTATAGTCAAACATTTTGACTATCATTTATTATGCATAAATCGATTGATAATCCCACTTGAGTAGGCTTATTGGTATGTGTTATATGATTAAGCACTTAAAATCTCCTTCCCCACTTGGAACCAAAAGTGGGCAAAACTCTAAATTGAGCCATAGGTAATGTGTTTTCTTTTTCATTTCATGAATATAGGTTTGTACATGTAATAAAAGTTCAAAAATGATAAATCATTAAAAAAATGAAAAATAATCTGAAAATTTAAACAAATTCGCATTTGTGGAACTAGGAGTGTTTACATTTTCTATTTTGCATTGAAATTGGTGAAATTGAGTCAATTTTCAAGTCAATTGTTCTTATCAAAATATTAAAACCACTAGAAAATTGAAAATTCTATAAAATCATGATTCTAACCAACAAAACTAGGATCTAAGAAGCTTTCTATATCGTTTCTTAAATGCATCAAATTCTAAATTGGATCTCCTCTCTTTTTGTGGTTATTATCATTTTTTATTTTTATTTTTCTATTCTATATGTAGCTATCTTTTATCTTTAACAAGCATATTTCCTTTTAAAGCTATTTCTACTCTTGAGTTGGCATATTTCACATTTTATCCATTTGATTGGAGTTGTAAGGATAGTTCAAGTAATATTTTATCTTTATCTTTGTGAAGTTCTATATCTAATGTAAATTTGATCAATTTTGGCTTTTGAGCAACAAGAATATTTCATCTATAGAAAAGTATCTAATCATATTCAAGATAATAAAATGATACACACAAGATCACAACATAAGTAAAATGTAGAAGCGAGACAATATGAACTTAAGGTTTGAAAATCTTCAAAAACCTCTCCCCAAGAACACTATCAAAATATTCAAACTTGACAAGTTGAGTATCCAAATTCAAGGATTACAACTCTTAAAATAGATGAACAACAAGAATGGTCAACATTGGAAGACATAAGAAAATATGAACAAGATCCTAAGGGAAGGGAAGTGTTAGAAATGTTCCTTAATTAAGATTCTAATTACTATTTTTGGTGATTACTCTAAGGATACCAAGCTACCTTATGACTTGAATACCTCCATTATCTTAGATCAACCTACATCTAATCCATCCTTTCCCATGACATTTTTCATTCCTCCATCAATAGGAATGTCCATTACACAAAGTTCCTCACAAGTGATTCAAGTAGCCATGCCACCCTCCATTTTAATTCATAGCACAACAAACTATATCTCACATTTTTTCCACCTACCAATGAAGTCAACTAATGACCTCTCACACTTTGAAATACCAATCAAGTCAGCTAATGGATTCTTATGTTTCCCTTTATCAACAAACCCAATCCATAACATCTCATGTCTATGTTTACCAAAATTATAACCACAAATCATTCTCCTTAACACCTCTAAATGACCTGGGATCCCAAATGCAAATCTTGCAACAAAAGATATCAAATGTGGAGATGGGAAACACTAAGAATAGATATTCACTTGAGGACATATTCTCGTAACCCTTCAATAGATATATACCTATGATATATTTTCTATTAAATTTTGCATTTCCTAAATTTAACAAGCATAAGAGAACCTTATCCAGTCTGCATCAAGGGGGATATCAATGACACTTTTCTTATGCAACTCTTCCACAAAGCATGGGAGGTCAAGCTATCGAGTGGGTTTCACATTTACCTCATGAGATCAAGTCCTTTCATAAATTGAAAGAAAAAATTATCTCATGCTTCTCATACAACATTAAACATGAGGTTTTCATGAAAAAATTTTATAACACAAATAATGAAATGGAAACATTTGCTTCATTTTTAGAATAATGGAGAAATCTAACAAGAAAGTTCTCTTATCACATTCTTGAAATATAAATTTTCAACATGTCTATTAAAAAATTAAACCAAGAGATGACCTTTCATTTGCAAGTTCAATTTGCTTATACATTTGATGAAATCATTAAAAATGGGATAAACATTGAGAAGGTTCTTATAAAGGCAACAAGAACAACCCTTCCACATCTAAGAACAATAGTGCAGTGTAGTTGCTATTTAAACTCTATCAAACGTATAAACAAACACATAGGGTGTTACTCTTTCTACACGAAACATCAGTCCCAAAGAAAATCCACTCCCCTTAAATAATCCTTTGAATACGCCTTGCAAAAAAAATGTTCAAGCTAAACTAATTGTATTACCCAAAGTTAGAACTCAAGAACCAACAGTTAAAAACCATGATACAAAGAGAATGAGTTTTGTAATAATCATAGTATTAAAGGGAACAAGTTTTCAAATTTGATATCGGACATGTATAAATGACACAAAAGTTTTTATAGGTTATGTTTACATTCTTGCCCACATATTTTATATAATAACTACGCTAGCTAAATAACTAATGATGGTGGCTATAAGATTGGACATATAAATAAGAAAATAAGTGACAATTATTAATTCATCTTCTATGTATTAATCTATACATAAATTCTAACAAATGAATGTCATAAACATAGTTCATTTAATTATTTATTACATTATAAGAAAAGAAATAAATTTTTTCTAAAATTCTAAGGTCAAGATTATGTATTTTTTTGGTTGGTAACCACAATATTCTATCTATCACATCAGCTGCTATAAGTATGATCTAGGGAAAGGATCTAGGGGAAAGGACCCAGTACTTCAATATTCCAATGGCTGTGATAGCAATTGTTGATTTCATACCCACAATTATTGATTTAATACCCACACTTGTTGATTTAATACTCTATTTTTTTTGACAACACTGCACCAATAGTTGTGATTTTAAAGTTGTTGCTATGATGACTACTCATAATTGAATGAAATGTACTCTTAGTTGTGAAAAGCAACCAATCATGTGATGCCACATTAGTTGCAGAAGTATGGGTATCCCTTTTGCATGACTATTGGTCTCACATTTTTTTGGTCTGTTTTGGACACCTTGGCAAAAAGTATGCTAATGTGACATCACATTTGATGATGTGGCCCTGAAACCTTAGTTATAAGAAGAGGACTTGCGAAGTAAGCTGCTGTAAAAAATTGGGAGTGATTTGAAATTCCGACATAGGATTTTGAGAAGATCAAAATTATGGTTTTCAACATCTAGACCCTCTCCTCTATCTAACCATTTATCACGACGCTTGAGAAAGAAGAAAAAAATCCTAGAATTCTACGACTTCTATCCATCTTATTCCATCTGCTGAGTATGATAAATATAGTTTATCTAATCATTTGCTAACCACATAAGAAGGAAAAAAAAATGTTCTAGAAATTTGCCAATATGAATCAATTTTGTGACTCACCACAGCCTTGCTAAAGTTTGATCTGGATAAGTCACTGACGGAGATCTGAAAATAAATTGCTGTAAAAAATTGGGAGTGATTTGAAATTTTTGCATAGAATTTTGAGAAGCTCAAAACTATGGTGCTCAGCTACTAGATCTTCTCCCCTATCTAACCATTTATCACGACGCTTGAAAAGAAAAGAAAAGAAAAGAATCCTAATGGCTTCTATCCATCTATCCCATCTTCTGAGTGCCATAAATATAGTTTATCTAATAATTTGTTAACTACACAAAAGGGAAGGGAAAAAAAAAATGTTGTAGAAATTTGCCAATATGAATCGATTTTGTGACTCACCACAGCCTTGCTGAAGCTTGATCTGGACAATCCATTGACGGAGATCTGAAAATAAGATAGCCTTTTCAGCAGTTCCAGACCCTCAATGTTCCGCAACTTCCAACACCTATTACCTTTGATTACTTCTACTGAGCTGAGACCTTTCACGTTAAGTGTTTCTAGTTCATCACATCCACTAACATCAAGAACTTTAAGTCCTGCCAGGTTAGAGAGGCATGCCAGTGTTGTCAGCTTTGAACAGTTAGTCAGATTCAGAAGTGTCAAACTGCTTGGTAACCTTCCAATATCTGTCAAGAGACGATTGTTGGATAGATCAACAGTTTCAAGTTTGGGAAAAAGGCTTTCGGCCTGAGGAATGTCTATCTCAAAAATGTGGCTGTCTTTTATGATTAAATCTGTTAAACCTGAGCCATTTGGATGAGTGCTCTGACTAATACCTCCCTGCGACTGAGAACTATCCAGTTTCATATTTCCTGGATCTACTCCTGTCAGCAACTGCTCTAAATCAAGTGGACACTCTTGAACATCCAAAATTTTCATATTCATCCATCCAATTGTTTCCGGTAACGCTCTCATTCCACATTTATGTATTCTTAAACTTTCCAAATGCTCTAAATTCATAATAGAATTGTCAATAAAATCTAGCTTGGTGCATCCTAACAGAGTCAAGTCTGTTAATCTGTTCAAACCATATAGAGAGGATGGTATCTTTGTCAATTCTGAGCTCCCTATAAGTAGTTCTTCAAGATCTTCCAGCTGTTCGAGATGCTGAGGCAATTTCGTGAGTCCAGTGTGGAGCACATTTAAATGCCTTAAAGACTTTTGAACCTCAGTTCCCTTAGGCATTTCACCTAGCATAGAGCAACCCTGAAAGTCGAGGTACTCAAGCTTGGAAATGTTTCCCAAATCTCGGAGAACGAGCTTCCTGCAACCTCGCAATGCTAAAAACTCAAGTTCCAACAATTCTTCAGTAAAAGAATGTGGCAAAAGCTCCAAATCGCTACAGCCAGAAAGATCTACATGTCTCAGATTTCTCATTTCCTCAAACTTCATTGGGAGAGTTTTCAGACCTGGAATATTTTGCAAAACCATCTTACCCAAATTCTTGAAATTCAGCCTTCCTAACCACCCATGAAACCAATGCCCAATATTTATTCTAGCCTGCAATGAATCTGAAAGCTCTGAAGCTGAAACATGTTTTGTGGGTATGGCTGTGGAAGGACCAGCTGTGCTTACGCTTCCAAAATCATTTGTGCATGTGACTTCCAATGCACAGAGCTGCGAAGGAGGCTGCAATAATGATAGTGTTTTAATTGCTATGAATATCAACAATTGAGAGATGAAAAGTTAGTTGAGGAAGGATGTACAGACCTCATGATCATCAAACAAACTGCAGAAATCTTGAGGATTAACGCCATGAACTTCTAACACTCTTAAACTTCTCAGTAAGAGAGTAGAATGAATGAGATTGCTTAAACTTCGCTGTAAGAGAGCAGAAGCGATGAGATTTCTTAAACTTATTAAACTTCTCTGTAAGGGAGTCGAAGGAATGAGATTGCTTAAACTTCTCTGTGAGAGGGGAGGAGGGTTTAAAGAATCTCTGGACTGGCGCAAGCGAAACCATATCAAATCTCCGGACACACTATTGAATTGCTGCAGAAGATTGGAGTTTTGAACTGTCAGAAGTTTTAATCCACATATATCTTGATCTTGCAAAAATCCTGGCAACTGATGATCTTCGTCTTCTCGAATTCCTCGTACATCATACTTTTGCACGGAGCGATGCTGACCGAAATCCTTCAATATGGAAAAACACAATTTATTAACTTATGGAAGAAAATATTTTAAACATCATCATTTAAATGTATAGATAGTTTTAGCGAACGTTCCCATAGTCTATACAAGGCATTGCGGCTGAATAAGGCAGAGAGGAAAAAGATAAAACTGAGAGAAACCGATGCTTTATATATTAAAATTAAAACAATCTTATTACGGAGTTTCAGCTTTGTGCAGGCACTTCACAGAAATTGACTTCAAAAACATTTTGTTATCACTGAGGTTCGCATCTAGTTAAGTCTAGACTTATCCCAACCTGTGAAATATGGGATTATTTTTAGGTTGTGGGTATTCTATAATGAAAGCAGACCTCTAGATTAATGATTAGTTCTCTTTGATCAAATCCTAAACTAACTTTTTTTTGATAGGGAAAGAGAGAAGAGATGTGTAAATGCAAATCTATAACTAGCATGAGGTGATTCACCAATAATTATTTTGCAATTACAACTAATCCAAAAGAGAAAGTGGCATCATTCACAACTCGTTAACACCTAAGATCACCATAAACATTTCATATGAAGTTCTATCCCTTTAGTTTGCATGAAAGATGAACTGAACCATATAATAATACAAATTGAAATTAAGTTTTGACGCAACATATAACATAATCTACCTAATCTAATCAAAGAATTGCTTGCCAAAATATTGTGTAGATGTCTAAAAATCAAACGATTTGAAGTAAATCACAATGTATTTCAAAATGAACATACAAACACAACATAAGACAATGTAATGAGCAGGAACAACAAGATCGTTATTGATTTTCAGAAGAAAAACCTTTTACAAACTTGTTGCAGCTCTAATTTGCATACAAAAAAGGAGTTACAATGTGTAACTCTGTTGAACACATAAAAAAAAACTAGAGAAGAACCTAAATTAACTCCCTAATGCCGTGTCTATTTCTCCTTTTTAAAGAAAATCAGAATGAAAAGAGAAGATCGCTTGCTGTCCCTACTTGGCTAGCTAGAAACTCCATGAGTCCTATTGACAAAGTGCTCTTCATCCTCAAAATCAAGTACTTTGGGTGTTGAGTTGGCTGCCCCAACTATCTTCTAACTTCTACTTTGGCCCTCAAAAGATAGATCTTGTCCAAAGGGTCGAGAAAATTTAAAATTCCCCACAAAAAGGGGGTTGAAAGTGATGTGAACTGATTGATCATGGTCTTAGAACTGCCCTTGGTTGATGACCAACCCATTCGGGCCTTCAAATTAGGTGTAAGACTGCTTATTAAGCCTCAAAATCTTTCTCAATTTGTGAATTTATTCTTTGGTCGCCCCTTTTAAATTCAAAACTTTCCTTAATCTTTGCCCCTCCTCTCCAAAATTAGGGTCTTATTAATATGATGATATCTCAAAATTTAAATTTCAAAGTTTGAGATTGAGATGTTTTTTAAAATTTGCATTTAATGATCATGAATCCAATTCTCTCGACTCTCAATCAAATCTCCTAGATCTTATAAACAAGGGGCTAATTGAGCTTTGAACTACCCTACTATGAACTTTAGCTTGATATTTCTTCAACTTGTCCTCTACGATTGTTATTTGCATGCTTGGTTGCTCTTTTCCGTATGTTGTCCTTTGATTTCCTTTAGATTACTTTCATAATTTTTTTCATTTAGCTTTACATGTTCATGAACACAATTGTTTATGTCCTTCCCTTGTCACATCATTCCAATGTTTGTACTCATAAAGAGTTCATGTTATCATCCCTCCTTGTTGGGAGTTTTCCCCATCTCTATGACTATTCACCATAGAAGTGACCTTCAATTTTTATAGAACTTCCTTGGAACATGCATGATGATGCTTTTTTCTAGCTCCTTTTAACTATCTTTTCCATTCTCTCAACTTTGTTGAAGATGCCTTTATTTCAAATAGGTTTGGTCAATACATTATGAACTTATTATGTCATTGAGACTTCTTGCTTACTCACAACATCATCCTCAATATTATTGGAACTAATCCTTGTATCCTCTTATGACACTATATTTATATCAATGGTGTTTTTTCTATAGCCCACTTAATGAAATATATATAATCAATGAAAGGATCATGGTTAGAACAATTTCTTAGATCTTCTTTTGAAAACACTGGAGACATTATTCACATAAATTTGTAACAAAACTCCTCCTCTGATTCTCATAGGCTTCTACTACTCATTTATCAATTTATGATTGCATATTTTCCTCATTATTTTTTGCCTTTATCATTTGTATGCATTTTGTCACAAGAATGAATCTATGTTTCTCTTTTGCACACCAATGATCTCTACTATTAATAACTAGACATCTCTGTCATATTAGTCATAGTAAATTGAGAAAACACTAAGAGCACTGGTCATAGTACTCTTGTGCAAAAATCATTAGGTGTTAAGAAGAATAATTGTACCTTTTGTTTCTTAATAACTTCTAGTAGTTAATGGTGAACACACTTTTGTATGGCAGTGAAAAACTCTTTTGTAACGCAGGTTGGCCTAAGAACAAAGAACATTCCCCAAGAATAGGAAATGAGTTAAAGAAAATAGGGAAGGTCCTAAATCATAAGGAACCTAATCCATAAACTATGCAAGACCCAAAAAATTGAGATTTAGGTCCACACACGATCCAAGAACAAATATGTATGCACTATTGAGCTTTGTAAGCCACAGATTTCCATCACAAGATCACAATTCACCAATGGGTCACAAACAAGAAAGAACATGCCACCTGAGAGAGAACAATTCATAACTCAAGAAACAACGAACTAAATGAGTTACACACATAGGAACATGGTATAAGATAGGTCCTAGATACAATCCGATCATCACATAAGATAACTCAAACATACGATGAATCACCAACTTGATTTCTCAGACTGGAAAACATGAACAATACTGAACAAAAATATTTTTGGTTGATGCAAGATTGCTCTGAACCTAAGATGCTCCTGCATCAACATACATTGGATAATGGTATCAAGAACTTGAAAAAGGATGATGAACATCACATTAAGGCTCTAGAGGATGAATTGTATAAGGTCTATGAGATTTTGACTATGGTGGTTAATGTGAGTAAATTGGCTATGAACTATACTAGTGGTGGCCTCTACAGGCTTAATGAGTAGGCCAAAGTTCCTCATGCCATTTCCAAGGGCAATTATCCTATCAAAAGTGCTAAGGTGATTAATAAGGAAAAGACTTTAGATACTAGTTCTCCGAATTGATACATGACTCTTTCAAAGGACATAGATGCTGATTTGGATGCGACTGAGATATCCCTACCTGGTCTAGTGATGAGACTTCACAACAAGGATAAGGGTGTGACCCCTGTGGACAATATTATTAGGAAAGTTAAAAATATTAATGAAGATCTCATTTAGAAGAATGATAAATTGGCCAAGATGTTGTAGCTTTGTTGTTAGGAGTACTTTTTTGGTTTTGGTTGTTGTCTTGTAGGGTTATTTTTCCCTAGATGTTTGTGGGTTGTTTTGCATCTTCTTTTTCTGGGTCCCAAATGGTTTTTGTTTAAGACTGATTTTTCTTCTCTTTTGTTGACTTTGGGTTTCTGGTCCCTACACAACTAGTTTTCCCCTTTAACAAAAACCTTACCTTAAACAATATTCATCATGTCTTAATTTTTATTTATTTATTTATTTGTTCTCTATATCAACAATGCATGACCTTAATATAAGTTCAAATTTAAATAATACAAAGGATTATACACCCCCTTTTACAATTGGTTAGGAATCAAATTATGTTCATAATATAAATATGGACATATACATGCATTTATAAGGAATTATAATATACATATTTAATATATATTCATAAAGAATTACAGCGTGTTTTGGATTTTATTTAGAGATAGAAGGATTGTATGGAGATTGGATTCATAATAAATCCATGAAAGACAAAAAATCACAAAAGCATCAATATATATTTCAATTCAACTATTACTGTGTATACTTTTAACTATTGAATAATTGCTTCCTTTCGCTCACTACCTCCCTACTCTCTTAGCTCAAATTCTAAGCTCCAAGCCCCCTTATTATCCATGTTGGAGACTTCACCCTAGGACTTGTTGTGGAATCTCTTGCCTTATAGTTTTTACTTGTGGATCTTCTTTACCTAGAAACTTCTCATCTTCTCTAGATCCTCCCCCATTGGATCTGTTCATGGATCTTATTGTTGGAACAAACCAATATACTAAGAGGGGTGGTGAGTTAATGTAGAATTAAATCTCAACTTTAACTCCTTCAAATTCAATCATCACTTTAGTTGTTAGGAGCATTAGAATAATTATCAACAAGTGAAAATAATGAATGCAAAATGATAAAGAAAAAACACGTCATTTTACATAGAAACCTTAATAGAAGAAAACTAGAATGAACAAGTTGCTTGACTTTGTTGTCCAAATATAGATTACAAAAAAACATAAAAATTACAAATAGTTATTAAAGAACTAACTTTCAAGAAAATTCAATCCCCTCACCAAAATATGGGCACCAACCCAAAAAGAATACAATCCCCTTAATCAAATCAACTTAACATCCTCATATAGAAAAATAGATAACCTCACAACAAGATACACTTCATAATAGACAATACCACAATCTGAGATAAAATTATAAAGACATCAAAATAGATCTTTGTAATTCTACTTTGTCATTTACCCAACCTCTGGTCCACACACTATTATACACAACATGCTCTACATTGTCATTGAATATGATTGAATATGATCCTCACTACTTGAGCCATAGATAAATTTTCTATATAATTGGTAACCACAATTATACATACATTTTACACTTAACACTCTCTCACCAAAGGAATAATATCCTTCACATATATACATCAATACAATGTGATATCATTCATATCTCAGTTTGGATTCTCTTAAACCATCGCAACTCCTCTACTATGTCATCTTGTAACACATTTGATCCACTGCTTCGCAGTCGGCTCTAAAAAGTAAAATTCAAAACAAGAACTTAGCCATCAAATAAGTTTAAATATTGAACATTGATTTCTCCTTTTAATGATAGAATGAACGAACATGATTAAGGATTGAGTTATAAATAAGGAATCTTACACTAGATGACACTACGCTAAAATGCTATGCCAATGGCATTCAACTCAAACACTACTACTTAATTTTTGAATGATTTTGACTTGAGGAAAATTCAGAATTTATGACGCATGATGTTGATAGGAACAAGGCAGCCAAATAGACTTCCAGAAACCATGCCACATATTATTGCACTAAAGTTGCAGAACACAACATATAGACTAGGGGCAGTGTGTACGGTTGATGTTCTATATTGTAGCTATAAATATATATATTAAGATACATTCGCCAGTGGTAGAGAGACACGGTGAGATATATTGAAGGTATAAGGATAGATAGAATATATGAAGGGAAGGATATAATATGAATATATAAGGAGATAAAGGGTTTATATGATATATTATATATGAATGGAAATAATAAAATAAATTTTGCATCTTAATCTTATGTGTTCTATATTTTATATATATTCTGCTAGCTAAATAATCAATCATTTGAATCTGATTTCCTACCTTCCTTAATTGGATTGGGTTTTGGGGTATAAGACTACAACCATAGAAACTCATTAGAGTTCAAAACTTTGGTTTGTGTTCTCGGATTTCATGCTAATGAGGATCATTTTTACAGATATATTTGTAAATTTCTCTCTAGTTACGAATATTGTGCAAATATTAAATGATCCTTATAGTTACCTTCATGATTTTATTTTTCGTTATCTTCATTCCAAGTGACCTCTAGAAACGAAGCTAGTGAAAAATTCAATCTCAAATTCAACATAGTAGAAGCTACTCATATTATTATTTCCACCTATACCTTTCCCTTCTTATTGTTCCTTCTAACCAAATAAATTAAAATTAAAATCTAGATTAACATGCTTTGATATGAGAACCTTGATGGATACTTTGAATGAAAAACTAAAAGATTAATAGTTTCTTGGGTTGATTATTAGATCATGTTGTTTTATATTAGGCAATCTAAGTTTTGGAAACTAATTTCCAACTAATTATCTGGATCCCTATCACTAATGCAACCATTCAAGATTTGTGAATTCTACACATTAAAACTTTGTAGCATTAGTTATTAAGATATTTATTATTAATTAAATTCTTAAGTGTTTTTTTAAAAGAGAAATTTACAACATGCGCAAGTTTATTTTATGAAAATATAGCCATTTAGGTTCAAGAATGGAAGGGGATTTGTCAACAAGAGAGTGATAGTGACCATTTTGGGTAATTTATATGAATTGTGGGTCCTTGGAGGAAATAAAGACCTCCCTTCAACTCATGTATTATTTTCTAGCTACATAGACAATGATAAAATTTGACTCAAAATAGCTACGTTAATTATAAGCTAGGTAATATAGATAGTAGCAAACCATTACAATATGTTTAGTGAGTCGTTTATCTTACAAAAAATTATTAGGTATGCTTGGAATCTACTATTGGTTAAAACTTGATATATCATCTTGGGAATGTATAGATGATTGAATAATCTATATTGTAGCAACACTCAAATGGGTAGTTGAACCATAAAGAAGGCAAAGTTTTGAAATAGATTATACTTTTACTAGATATCTATTTACATATATAGTGTTAAGGTGGGAATTGATGGATTCAAGACCCTAAGAAGGAAAAAGTAAACATTATATATTCCTCTAATTTGTAGGCTAATCCACTCCAATTAATGTGATCACCTATACGATAAATCCTACAAGCTATTTGTAGATAGGTTTATCAATGCTCAAGATTGATAGTAGTCTTGAAAGGAGCATATTATGTCAACAAAATGATAGTCATACAACCTATATAAAAAATTGATATAATCAATATGGATAACAAAGGGAATAATATGGTGTTGGACCAACATGATGTAGGTGCAGAACCTATTTTTGGCATGTCAAATAGAACACACAACCATGATAAAGGTAAGATTGATCAAGCCCATATTTTCCATGACACTTTAAAGATTGAAATGAAAGAGTGATTTGAAAAAATGTACAAGAAACTTAAATGTTAAAAAATCTTCAATAGGCTTTTGGGTCTATTGACCCTTTTTGTTTCCTTTTGTTTTCTTGTTGGCCAACTATTCGTTTGCTTCTAGTTTTCATTTGGTGTCAGAAATTCTTTTTTGTAAAGGGTTTTGAGGTCCCTTCAAAACCTATTTTATTTTAATGCAAAAAATAAATAGATACAATCAATGGTATGTAAGTGTGTGATACCCATATTACTTTAGGGGACTAAATGAATTTTTCCAAGAGCATGTGGGCTTAAGTACCAATATTACATTGGGATTGGATATTCTTTTTGCTTAGTCATCAAATGGATTTCAAGGAAAGGAGAATTTGTAATGAAAAATAGGTAGATAAAAAACTAGACAAACGTCATGATATTATATGACATGGGAATTTATGTGTATGGGTATCATGGATTATTTGAATTAGATAACACCTTATATGAGTGAGGATTATAAATTTGACCATATGCATTATAGGCTAGTACGATTGTTGAGTCTCACCATGGGTCACATAGTCTATTTGAAGGTATGGATAGAGATTAAATCCACTAGGGTTGGGAACTTGGGATCACATTGTGTCCCAAGATGAACCATAATAATTTATAAACTCAAGGATACTTTTTGACCTTTAGAAAGTACTAAATTATGCTTCATGTATTAATAATTAATCCTTCATTAATTGTATGACATAATCTAATCTTATTATTGTGGATATCATAAAATATGCCTAAATTGTGAATATTTTACATTGCCAAAATTACTGGCATCACTACCTCTAGATATATGTTAAGTTAATTTTTATTAATCATGGAATAATATATTTTAAAAATTTAGGAATGCATCATTTCTTGTCTTGTTAGAAATTATCATTAAAAAATAACAACCAATCCTTACAAGAATAGGAAGAAAGATAAGAAGATAAAACACAATATAAAACCAACACACACCACATAGAACAAAAATAAAACATATGATAAAATGCCATAAACATATGATTTTATTTATTATTATATCGATAGGAACCTACAATTGGAGAATCTTATGTGTGTTAAGAAAAATGGCATAGATTTAATCTACATCTAAACTAACCTGCAATTGATGCTACAACTAACTTGTTGGTAGCATTACATAACTGATTAAATTGGAAGACTAGATGGTTGGAGTTGCATATTAATGTTTTGATTAAGCTCAATCGAGAAAGGGCCCAAACCCAACAAAAAAGTAACATCAAGCCAAAGGGTGGCAACTGGCAGAAAGGGATGAACTCACAAGAAATGAGACCATCAAGTGACAATAAAGAACAAGCCTCTACTAAAGAGAGATCTTTTTACTGGAGAAAAAAAACATGAAGATATAAGGTCTTGACCTTAGTAAAGAATACATGTGCAGAAAAAAGGGGTGTCACATAGAACCCCAAACTTTCAACCTATCAACAATCCCAACACTAGACACCAAACAACCTGAGAATCTAAAAATGAACAACGGGTCTTTTAATGCTTCCCACAACCTTCTACAAGTAGGAACCCCTTTAACTAAGATATTCTTAGTGAAGGAACGAGGACAAAACCTTGAAAGAAATACTAGGTTTTGAAAGGCACCATAGAACATTTTACAAAAGAAACCAATATGAACCAATGTGTACATATAAATGAAGAGGGGCATCAAAGAGACTTCAACATGATGGTAAGGAAAACCACCCAAAACCTGATATTTGGGTTTTGGATGGATCCTAAAAGTAGAGAAAATAAACTTTCCCAGAAAAAGAGACATAGGGTTTTGAAAGGATCCCCAAACCTTCAAGTTGGGTTTTGTAATGGCTCTCAAAACCACTCTACCATTTATAATGAATGAGATACCCACCAAAAAGGAAGCCAATGCTAAAACACCTAAGAGTAATGAACATACCCCCAAAATAGTGACTCATTTCATCCCTACAACCCTTCTCCACCACGATAGGAAAAATATTCATGCAAAAACAAACTTGACCTCCTGAGAAACCCCTCTTCCCCTTAGTGGAAGATGCCTTCACCTCAAAAGAACGTGCTAGAGAAGAAAAGGATTGAAGACACGATGAATCCACAATCTTCACCTCTATATAAGACTTGTAAAACTGCAAACAAGGAGAAATGAAGAACACCCATTTCTTATCAAAAGATAAAGATGTAGAGAAAACCAATAGGGAAGGCACCCTCGACACAAGGAAACCACTAGAAGTCCCAGAGAGAAGAGTCATTATGATCAAGGAAATAGAGAAGGCCAACATAGCTACAACCACAATAAGATTAGAAATAGAATTCCGTGACCCTCCAAGAAACCCCAAAAGTAACCAAACCCTAAAACATAATGGATGCTAGAGAAGTCAATAACAATTAAAAAACCCCAAATAGCTACTAACGAGAAACTTGACACCAAAAACCCTAGAATAAAATATCTGATCATAGATTTTTAAGAAAATGCCATGGGGAGCCCAAAGTCAAGAAGGAGAAATTCTAGAGGTCCCTACCACCAAAAAATAAACCAAGCTCCTCTAACCACTAGCACAAAAGAAGCCAAAAACTAGGAAACAACCTCCACAAAGCACACTTGAATAATATGCACACAAAAAGACACAAATAGGAGGCATACCAAATAGGGAGACCATATACCAAGATTGGAAACAAGAGAGTCCCAAAATAAGACAATAGGCACAAGCACAACAAGAAGGCACCACCACTCCACAACCACAATAAGAAATGGGTCAACGAACCCACAAGGGGAAGCCCACTTGAAGTGTCGATCCACATGAATCTTCCCTCAGTCGTAATAGCCCACACTAAAGACCTTGCAAAAATGAGGGAAATGATAGAGTATATCTGAGAAAGGGCCACAACAATAAAGCATAGCTCAAAAAGGACCAAGACCAAGGAAAAGGATTGGTCTACAACCCCTCATCCCCATCCATGCCCTCTTTATCTCTATCCATAGCCAAATTCTCTATAGTCAAAACCCTAGACCAACTACCTCTAGTCCCACTCCTCTCGATCCCAACTATTTTAACCTCTACAATCAAAACCCTAGTTATTCATTACTATTATAACTCACCTATTTTTCACTTATATCTTTAGCACCCTCAATTAGTATTTATTTTTCTTTTCACGATCAATATTTGTTCTATTTTTTCCAATTATCATTTATTGTTTTGTAGGTATTAGAAAGGAGAGAACATTAGGTGACCTCAAGGGAGAAAACAATAGGTAATTCATAGTGACCTTGAAACTATTACACTCTAAAAAATTTAGCCAAATTTTAATACACGTCGATAGTTTTCATTTTAATACTTTATGCTTTATGGATGTCCATCCCATGTTTGAAAATTCCTAACATGCAATAGCATGGATGTTGAGAAAGATTGTGGGATTTTAAATTTAGTTTTTATTGGCCATTACCATTTTCTTGAATGTTTCTAAAACCTTATGAATAAATATATTTTGTGTATATTATTCAATTATCATTGACCACTTTTCTTTGAGGTATTTTATAAAATAGTTTATGTGCCTCGTCTATGCCTTCACATCTTGGTCTTTATTGTACAAGAGCTAGTATAATGGTAAAAAACTATGAAGAAATATGATGCATAATGTATATATTTTGGATGAAGAAGAATGAAATAACTTTTACATATGAAGATGGTTTGACCTCTACTATTTAGTATATATGAAACTCTCTTTATGATTGAATTGTGAAGAATGAAAAATAATGCCTTCATATTGCACAACTATACTACATTTGATGGCTCAAATGGAAGATGTTCTTGTTATTAATTCTAGACAAACTATTCTCTCATCCCTTGGTATAAGGGACACCTGGAAGCTTTTTTTGTGGATAGATGGCTCATGATTTCATTTTATTTTGTATGTTACTAAATACAATTGTTTAAACCTTCCTTCTATCCTATTTCTTTTTTCCATATTTGTTTCAAATTAAATTATAGTTTTATTATATATTTTTTATTACATAATTTTTAATATTGTATTTTAATTTTATTGAAATAGTTTTTATTAGTTCTAATTGTATCAATTTTTAGTATTAACATTTTTTAGTACGAACTGTGATCCAAAACATTGATAGTAAAAAAATTGACACAATTAGAAACAACTTATAAATTATTACTATAAACTTATAAATTATTACTATAAACTGTAAAAATCTAATATCAATTATATTTTTTAAATGGATATTATATTTTAAATATATTTTAACATTCATTTCACAAATATATCTTAAATATCTCCATATTAATATCTCTCAACATTACTTACATAAATTTCCTAGATCTATAAACTTTATGAACACAATATAAGAGAGTGTTGAAAATTAAGAAATAAAATATACCCGTGTGACAATCATTCTATCGTTTGAGCAGCAAAGGCGGAGGGGCAACTCGTCTCTGCCGATCTGTCTTGCCATGTCCCTCACTAAATCATGCATTCTTATTTTGAAGCCCCCCTTTGCTCTTCTCCAATTCACGCTTTCACCCTAATGATAAATTCATTAGATGTTTTACGATACTAAACAGTTCAATTGATTATGCCAAACATGATAATGATCTACGCCTATTTAAGGGTTGCAGGTAATTCTTACTCGTATTGAACTTCGACGAGTTATATCTTCAGTTTCAAACTCCAGGAGGCATTTATGACGGAGCGTCTGGAGGCATTGAAAGCCGTTATCATTGAATAATCCATCCAAAACCCTCTCCACCAGATCCCTGTCTTCTCCCATTAAGCAATGGGCAATGTCTAAAAAGGCCTCTTTCTCTCTAACCTCAAGAGATTCATAGCTATCCATTACTATCTGCTTTACCACATCTTTCGGCAGTTGTTTACGGAGGCTTTCCAACTTCTGCTTCCACTTGCTTGGATCACTTTCATTCTGGAGCTGCCCCGCTAAAACTTTCAAAGCCAAAGGGAAACCCCCACACAATTTAACGAACTCTTCCACCATACTTTGCAAAACATGGAATGGTTTGCTGTGACGGAAAGCGTGACAACAGAATAGTTCATGGGCATCTTTTGCTTCCAGTGGTTTTACATTGTATATTTTTACTCCATGCCTCTCAAGCAAACTTCGGTCTCTTGATGTCACCAACACCAGACTGCCGTTTCCCAAAACATCCTTTACGAATAATAGATTGTCTATCTGTTCTGTGTTGTCTACATCATCGAGCACAATCAAAACACTTTTCAACCCTCGCAGGCGATCTCGAAGCAAGCTCCTACCTCTTCGCCTGTCCTCAATACACAGATTCTGATCCCGCAGCAGACTCCTAAGCAAAGTTTGCTGCAGAGAGGGTAAATGGGTTTTACTCACATCAGACAAGAAACAACATCTCTCGAATTGGAAACACTTCGAATTGTAGAGATGAGCAACCAGAGTTGATTTACCCGATCCACCAAGTCCCACAATCCCTACAGTATTGATACCCGTTAATTTAGATGGATTCAAAACCTCCTCTTCGAAACGATCTGCAGCTTGATAGAGTCCCACGGGGTAATCACACACATCCAGTCTTTCCTTCCTCGCTTCTTTTAATACAATCTCCACTATTTCTTCCAAACGCTCTCCGTGGTCACTGAAACAATTTTAGCGGTCATAAACCAGAAGATCGTGCAAATAACTCAACAACAATATATTTTCAGAAAAGTCCCAAATAAGAGTAGATTTTCACAATCTATAAGATATCTGTATGTTAATTCTAAATTTGGTTGCGTAAATTTTTTCATTAATGTTTTTTATCACACTCTTTGATCTATTATCAAATAATAGAAAACATAAGAAAAAAAATACTAATACTTTCTATCATCCTAATGATGAATCAGAAAATGATCTGAAACTTTAACACAAAATATTCACATAACCAAATCGAAAAACAACATAAAGATGCTACAAATACTTACTCTTCCTCTGTTCTGATCACCACACCTGAAATCTCAGAGACCTTGTTGAGAGCGGTTATCCATCTGTCCAGTTGTTTAATGGTAACCCTGCCATTGTTTCTATGATCCTCAAAAGCTCCTGCATATGCTCCCTTCTCAACATGGCGAAGATCTGAAGGCTGGATGTCATAGAAGATGGGGATAATCTTACTAGACTGACAATCAAACATCCATAACAACTCATTCAAACACCAGGAGGATTTTGCATATGTTTTGGAGAAAATGGCGACCTGAACGGAGGCATTACGAATGGCAGATTTTATTGCAGGAGTTAAGGAATCTCCCGCTTGCAATTCCTGCTTGTCGAAAAACACCCTCAATCCAGACCTACTGAGAGTATGATAGATAAGGCTTGCAAGAGTTTTCTTGACGTCAGGTCCTCTGTGATTAATAAAAACATCATAATGTGGAAACAGTTCTGCCATAAGGAGATCACACACATACATACAGTAATGCAAAATAGAAATAGAAGTATAAACATAAAAATAAAGAATATCGAGGACTTGCGTGCAGTGGAGGAGAACTATGAGAGACGCAACTGAGAAATTCGTGTGGCGGGTAAGCCACTCATCCGCTTTAGTTTTTGCCAAATACGAGGGAAACGCGTTACATGCGTATACACCACTTAATAAAAGATTTTTTTAATCTATTGTTTGGGTCAAATATATGAGCAGATTATACAATTTTTATTTCTCATTTAAAAGTAAACGTGCTTGGATAGGCATTACGTAGGGAAAGCAAATAACGTACTTGTGTTATTGTGATGTTTTGAAAATGAATAGGTGGGTATTGGATAAAGAAAGAATATAGTATACTTGCGGTATTGGAATGATTTAAACTTTTATTTAGAAATTTGTGTTGTTGAAGATAAAATCATATAAATCAGTTTAGTTGTGGAATAATTCATACTATGCAAACTAGTCTAGTTGGTGTGCCCTTGTTTAGGATTAATGTAGGCCCTCTATGGTATGCTTGCATCATCTATATATCTTTGTCAAACAAAGGTTAGCTTGAAAAGTATAATAAGACAAAAGTGTAGACTTTCTTGATAGTGATCAAATGCATTAGTTTGGTAAAAAGATAAAATAATATACCAAGTAAATATATGCATCTGTAGAATTCACCCCTTGGCTACTACAATTTTTTTTCCTTAACACCAATTATTTACTTAATCAACCAACCATCCACCACTTAATTTAGAAGTAGTAATTTTAAAACTTCTTCATTCACCATGGTGGCAACAACTCAATGTCCCAATATATGCTTACAATTTGATAGTGTCTAGTGTCCACAATAATAGTAATCTCTAGACCTAGACTTCGAGTGTTCAATTGTAATGACCTTTCCTATGTATTTTCTCACGGGAAATTATAGGTTTCATAATTTGTACTCAAAGGGAGTTCATTCTCTCCTCTTGATGAGATCTCCAATCTCTCTTTATATCCTAACTATGTCACGTCCCCTTTCTAATAATACAAATTACTATTTGTAGTAAATTTTGTCATCCAAAAATAGTAAATCAAAACCTACAAATAAACTAATAAATTTTTCTATTCAAGTCAAAATGGTAAAATCATATTTAATGATAAATATTAAATTTTGTCTAAAATTATATTCATGCCAAAATTTAATATGAGATTTGGTAGAAAGCATCTTTGACTTGTGAAAGGTAGTTGGTAGTAAAGTTGAAGTTGGACAAGTGGTAGTTTGAGAAAATAATTCTAGAAGGTGGTGGAAAAATGGAAAAAAAAGAGTTCCAAACTTGGCATGCAATCATATTTTATTCTAGGGTTTGAATATTTTTGTTAGTTCCTATTGATAGACAAAATAGTAATGCATTCACTAGATTCAAAAAATCAGCACTTATTGATCAATAGGAAACAAGAATTAAAATTTGATATCTTTTTGGACTAATGTATTTATTGTGTACTTTTTAAAAAATTGAATATATTATATTTATGTCAAATCTTATTGGTTCATGCAGGTGAACAGTCTTATTATGCTAATTTCATCTTTATATAGTTGGAGGATTTTTTTTCATTGTTGTTTCAAATATCCCATTCCAGCAAACAAACTAGTAAAAGCAAATTGCAGCAAAAAAACAACTATTTTTTGTCCTATTGTATGATGCAAAAGTGTTTCGGGAAGAAAATCTTATATTTAGACAAATTTATACACTTTTTGATAAAATTATTAAATTGAATTTATATATTCAAACAAATCTCTATACTTTTTCAAAAAAATTTGAATTCAAATTCATTTCTACATTAAAAATTATTCTCAATTTTTTTTACTGACGTGCAACATCTCTCCAAAATGCCTACAACTATAGTTGTTTGTCACTAATTACCCATTCTCCAAAATTTTATTTTAATCATTATTGCAAAAAAAATTCCATAAAAAGACAATTATATCAAAACAACAAATCAACACTATGTAATTGTGGATGAAAGATCAGAATGCATAAAAAATTGACAAGTAGATTTCCACAAAAAATGTGAGAGGACATAAAGTCTTGATTAGTCATAACGAGATTCTATGTGATTTGTTCTTTTTCACTATTTGTATAAACACAATTAATTGGTAAACATTGATCACATGATTTTTTGAGATTTGTAGCTTAGATGCTACTAAAAACTATAAATATGTTATACATGCATTTGTTGCTGTGAGAACTAGTTGCAAAAACCAAAGTATACGCCGTCAAAAGTGTATGTTGTAAGTTACCTAAGAGAGATATCTAAGAAAAGAAAGATACATACATTTTATTTTAAAATTTTAATGTATTCATATGGTGTTCAATCTTTTAAATTGTAGATTTTTATTGTTCTTGTGTCAGTCTGAATATTTTATTTCAACTTATTTGCATTTTTTGGCTATAAGAAAATATTTTTAAGTTATTAAATTGAGCTTCTATTAATTTTCTTGTTTGTGCGTTTTGTTTGTAATCATTTTCGAAGGACTTAATTTTTAAATTTAAATTAAAAAATAAATCACAAAATATATGATTCATAGTCTACGCTCATTTTGTTTGCTATACAATTTCATTATAAAAGTTACTCATATATGACAAAAAAAGAGAGATCAATTTTAAGCATGATTAGAAACCCTAAATCATGTGTCAGTGTTAGGTTTATATGCATGTGCTTGTATTAATGCCATTAGGTAAGATTATCAAATCTATTAGAGGCGATTGTTCAAATTTGTTGGAGAAGTTCACTGTAAGTTACACTCAAAACTTTGTGATTTGGGTTTTCATAGTTTCAATCTTTAGGTAGGGAATTAGATTCCACGTATGTTTAACGATTTGAAATTAGATTGGTGTAAAAAAAACTTCACTCATTTTGTAATGTTCTAGGTATTGGGGTTTTTCCAACAAGTCTACTTTTTAGAGTCTAAAGTAGCATCTTAGATGAGATGAATTTTATTTGGTGAAACCTAGTCTCCATATAACCCTATATTTCTATATTGGACCATAAAAAGATAAATTTTGACATTATGTCAATGATTTTGTCCATCAGATCTATGATAGAAAAAAAGAGCTTTGATGAAGAAATCCCAAGTTGGTAGTTGAAGATTGTTAAGGTTTAGAATCACTGTAAATGTAATAGCACTATCTTATTGTATGTGTTTTCCAAATGCAACAATCTCTTGCATTTATATTGAGAATGAGCCAAGAAGAGACATGTCCCTTTGAAGGGACATGTCTATTTATTATTATGTAATTAATATAATTATAATTATGACTATATATATATATATATATATATATATATATATATATATATATATATATATATATATATATATATATATAATATCTCTTGAGTATTATATTAATTTATCTAATATTACATAATAATAATAATATTTATTTTCTCAATTTAACTATTTAGTTATTATGAGAATAATTATAATCTAACTTTATATATACATATATATCAATGTATATAGTAATATCAATTATTGATATGTGTGTGTGTGTGTGTGTGTGTGTGTGTGTATGTGTATCATTTCTCATAATAATCATATTATCAATATTATTTATCTAACCGATGCTACAAACATCAACACTCCCTCTTAGCTAGGGAGGATAAATCAATCCAATGTTAACACTTATGATCCTCACCATAGCTACACAAAATTGTTACAATAACTAACACTCCCTCTTAACTAGATAGGATAGTCTATTTATCACAAGGTTATATATATATATATATATATATATATATATATATATATATATATATATATATATATATATATATATATATATGTATATGTATATGTATATGTATATATGTATATGTATATCTATATATATGTATATGTATATCTATATATATGTATATATATATCTATATATATATATATATATATATATATATATATACATATATATATATATATATATATATATATATATATATATATATATATCTATACATATACATATATATATATCTATACATATACATATATATATATCTATACATATACATATATATATATCTATACATATATATATATCTATACATATATATATATATATATACATATATATATATACATATACATATATATATATATATACATATACATATACATATACATATATACATATACATATACATATACATATATACATATATATATATATATATATATATATATATATATATATATATATATATATATATATATATATATATAGTGAGTACTTGGGGAATATCAAGGCCATGATATTCACCAAGTACTCAATGTGAGTATAATAATCACTTTACATTTCATATCATTTTACTGATATTAAGAGTAATGGTCCCTGAGTATCAAGTCCATGATACTCACCAATTACTCAAAGCAATGGCCCCAGAATATCCACTCACAAGATATTCACTAATTGCTCAAAGTGATTATCAAGAATATTGGCCTCCTAAATATCAAGTCCATGATATTCACCAAGTACTCAGTGTGAGTATAATAATCACTTTATATTTCATACCATTTTATTGGCATTAAGAGTAATGGTCCTCGAGTATCAAGTCCATGATACTCACCAATTACTCAGAGCAATGGCCCCAGAACATCAACTCACAAGATATTCACCAATTGCTCAAAGTGATTATCAAGAGTATTGGCCTCTTGAATATCAAGTCCATGATATTCACCAAGTACTCAGTGTGAGTATAATAATCACTTTATATTTCATACCATTTTACTGATATTAAGAGTAATGGTCCTCGAGTATCAAGTCCATGATACTCACCAATTACTCAGAGCAATGGCCCCAGAACATCAGCTCACAAGATATTCACCAATTGCTCAAAGTGATTATCATGAGTGATGTTGCAAAGTCATCACCTCACAACATCAATCAAATACAAGTGTTCATTGTTGAAAAGTCATCACCTTTCTACAATGTTCATAGGAGGGTCCATAAGTCAAGGAGTCACATAACATCCACCTTGACACATCTTAGAGGGTGGGTCCAACATGGTTCATCCAAGGGCTTTCACCTTAGACTTCTCTCTCAAAGAGAAGAATGCAATAATATACAAGATAGTAGATCACAGGTATTTGAACTCCTTTTTATCTATGGCTTCATTCTCCAACATATCATGTTTATCTCGAAGGTACACAACCTTCCCTTTAGGTGAGAATATCAGTCATATGTTCTGTAGTGATAATGTGCCTTGAATAGGATATTTATGCACTTATATCTCTTATATATTTTATCACTCTAGGTGAACCCCAAGTTACGTAGAAGCTAGCATAAAGACATTTTAGCCACTACACATAAGGCTCAATCTCATGGTCATAGTCTTCTGGATGCTTTCTTTAAGGTCTTATAACACTGTCTTTACCTCCTCGTCCAAGGTTGTTTTAGATGAACTATCATACTCCTCCTGAATCTAATATCAACCTTCTCGATATGGAACTATATCATTTGAATCACTAGGGAAACCATCTCGATATGGTTTACTCCCTTTGAATCAATATGACCAAGATCCTTGGAAATCAAATAAGGTAGATCCTCTAGATGTTGTACTGACTCCCTCTGAAGCTTTGAGTACTAATACCAATAATTTATCCTTCTCATCCAAGGCTTTCTTAGATGGTTCATTAGACTTCTTTTGAATGTGATATCAACCTTCTGACCTTCTCGTCCAAGATTTCCTCTGATGGATAAAGTGTCAGACTCCCTCTGAAGCTCAAGTTTGTCACAAGTTGACTGAATCATCTGCTCCCTTTGAAACTCATCAACTTCTTAGCCTCTCTGAAGATGTCAGACTCCTTCTGAATCTGATATCAATCTTCTTTTCCTGCAAGAACATCCTCAAAGAAGATCAAGGCAAATAGCTCTTATAGTACGTATAGAAATACAAATAAGAGAGTAGATAAATGTAATACTTAAGGATTAAAAAAAAATATTTATTTGCGCATTAACATCCTTGCTACAAATTGCTCTAATGAGGTCCATATGCAACAAATTATAAAACGTCTCCATGTAAGCATTTATTGGCAATATTATGATTCATTCCCTTTCTTGTCTCTTCCTCATGAAGAGTAACAAATATATTTTCTTATTCTTTTAGGCCTGATTGTTGACGTCTATCTCCATAGGTACCTTGCAACCCAAAGGATTGCATCCCTTAGTATATGATGAGACACCATCCTTAGCAATAAGCTTGTCTTTTCGTAACTCCAATCGGTTTGACTGTAATCGCCGGTATCATAACTTTATTAACATATACTAGCTCTGCTAATATATTTATCGTTATTCTCCCCATCTTAGAGGAATCGGCCATAATGCTTAGCGGTGTTTATTATAACAATATTTAGCGGTGTTTGGATCACGCTTTGTAGATCGTTGGCACCTGAATGAATAAGGACGGCTTGTTCTTATCGCTGGTTTGTTTTCAGTGTTTATAATTGGTTTTGAAGCTCCTTCACTGCAAGCATCTTGGAATACATTACAAAAGGTGATAGCATTTTGATACATATACATACAACTGTATTTTTCTTTAGAAAAAAATTATGTAATCACAGCATGCCATGGGACGCCAACTCTTTGAGTCATTCTATCAAATAATTCACGTGTTCAGTCCATGCTTCCACACTTTGCTGACATGTCTTCCAGAGCAGTCACAACTACAAAATTCTCTACATCTTGTATGACTTGATGGGCATCCATGCGCGGCTCCAAAACTCCAAGGGTGCAAGGAAGCTGGTGAAGGTTGTAGAAATGGTGGGCTTTACACTAGCCAAATGCATTTGCTTGAAAATTTCTGAAGCCATTTTAACAATACATTTTTGATCGGAGTTAGAGAGGGCATTACGAAAGGTTGTGAATTTGGATTGAATTCCGCCGTGCATGTTTGTTTGAAAGATCTGAAGCTTCTTTGACCAATTTTATATTGTTAACAAGCCGCATACCATTATCTCATTGACTGCATTCACTTGTGATTCTTCTTAAAAAATAAAAAAACAAAAAAAAACATCACAAATCCATTTCCTTCAAACCATGATTTGCGACTCCAATTTGGTGCATGCGTGTCGCAGAAGGTTTTAGATTTTGGCTCTTTGCTTGGAGACTGCACTTGTTTTGAAGTTTCAAAGCCTTGCCAACAAACCCATTAGGAAGTTGATGCAATTATTGTACTCTATGAGGTGACCTGCGATTAAGAGACTCCATCAAATGATTTGAGTTCTTTATCTATGATTCAACATTTTGCATTCGTAGTGATAAGAACTCCTTGACATTTTGTCAAACGATTCACGTTTAACCTCTGTGCTTCCATATTTCATGTGCATATTTAGCTGGACCCGTCTAGTCATGAGCCGTGGTCTTAGCTAAATACTATTGTTTTGAAAAAAATAAAAATTTACAGTCATTTGAACAGATGCATCCCTTCATATCCATCACGTTCCATAGGATGACCCCTTTCTTTCAAGGCATTTTGGTCATACAATGAGCTACCATGTCTGTACTCTCATAATCTGTATGCGTATTCATGGTGATATCTGCATTTCTTTACCATTTATTGTGCATTACAATTACCCAGAAATTGTGTTCACCCAACCATTATAGATTTAAATGATATTTTAACAACAATAATAATCTCCATGGCATCACATGAGACACCATAGAGTTGTCTTCTAAAGCGTATCTGTAGAGTGTGAATCCGACTTCTATCACATGACACCATTCTATTATTTAAAAATTTGAATCAATTATTTTCCCTTGAATTTAAGCCTGTATGAAAACTTCATCTTCATGCTTAGAAAATTATGTGCACTTCTACAGACATTTGCAGTCTGGCTCTGATATTTGAAAGACAATGATCTATATATGACAAAGAAATAAACAGAGAACCAGAGAAACATAACTGCTGTTATAGCAGATTGAAGAAAACAGAGATCTTATTCACATACTAAAACTAATTACATTGCCTCTATATATAGAAGGCTGTTTGTAACAGAACTGAAACACAATTATGTGACTGCATTCTATGTGGGCAGTGGGAAGAGTGAGTGGACGAATTCCACCATCTTATTAGGCAAACTAGATGAGGACTGTAATTAATGGTTTGGATAGTCAAAGCAAACTCTTAACAAATCTATAACTAATTGCAAACATGGTGAATGAGATAAGAGAAATCTAAGAAAATGTGGATAGCAACTCAAACTTTAAAATCCTATCTCTAGTTTTGGTATAATTGAATGTTTACGTGGAGTAGAAGGAATTATTATCTTCCATCATTCCTCCTTAATTTCTTCTACAAATGATTTAACATCAATCATTCCTAGATTTTCTCGTAGATATTCAAAATTTTCTTTTGGTAGCGCCTTTGTGAAAATGTCTGCTAACTGTTCTTCAGATTTACCAAATTCAAGATAGATTTCACCATTGTTAACCAACTCTCTGATGAAGTGGTATCTTGTATCAATGTGCTTGCTTCTTTGATGAAAGACATGGTTTTTTGATAAAGCAATTGCTGATTTATTATCAAAAAATATCAGTGTTGATTTTTCTTGTGCTTGCAGTAGATCCTTTAATATTCTTCTCAACCAGATTGCTTGGCATGCTGCTGATGTGGCTGCTACGTACTCTGCTTCAGCTGATGAAAGTGTCACAATAGCTTGCTTCCTTGATGCCCATGAGATTACACCTGTGCCACAATGAAAGGCATATCCAAAAGTACTCTTCCTATCATCAGAATTACCTGCAAAATCACTGTTAGTATAACCAATCAAATAAAATTTGTTAGCTTTGGAATATAGAATTCCATATCTACTTGTTCCTGCAATGTATTATAGTATCATTTTCCCAACTTGCCAATGAGACTCTTGTGAAGAATCCATAAACCTTGAAATCAAACTAACACTATACATGATATCTGGCCTTGTAGTTGTGAGATACAATAAACTTCCAACAAGTCTCTTAAACAAGGTTGGATTAGCATGTGACACCTTGTCCTCTTTGCTAAGCTTTGTTCCTATTGCAACTAGAGTTAATGCTGGTTTACAATTCAACATATTGAACTTTTTCAATACATCCTTGGCATACTTAGATTGACAAATAAAAATTCCTTTATCAGATTGAACAACTTCAATGCCTAAGAAGTATCTCATCATTCCCAAATCTGTCATCTCAAATTCTTTCATCATTGTTGTCTTAAACATGTCAACTGACAAATTCCCTGTGAAAATTAAGTCATCAACATACAAGCATACAATCAAAACATGATTTTGCTCATTAATTTTCATATATAATGTAGGCTCGCTGCTACTTTTATTGAACCCATCATTCAACAAAAAATAATCAATTCGACTGTACCATGCCCTAGGTGCCTGTTTCAAACCATATAAAGCCTTTTTTAATTTATACATTTTACTTTCATGACCACATATCTCATAACCTGGTGGTTGTTGAACATAGACTTCTTCCTCAAGAATACCATTCAAAAAAGCAGATTTTACATCCATTTGAAAAACTTTCCAACCATTTTGTGCAGCTATAGCTAAGACCATTCTAATTGTATCAAGTCTAGCAACTGGTGCAAATGTTTCATTATAGTCAATCCCATACTGTTGTGCAAATCCTTTTGCTAATAATCTAGTCTTATACTTATCAAGTTCACCTTCTGCATTAAATTTGGTTTTATAAACCCATTTAACACCAATATAATCCTTACCTTCAGGTAGAACAATTAACTCCCATGTTTGATTTCTTTCAATAGAATCAATTTCATCATTCATAGCTTTGACCCAATGTTCCTCCTTAACTGCTTCTTCAAAATACATAGGATCATGAGAGAATAAAGCAAAATTTGAGTACAAATCCAAACTTTCTTCACTTTGGTCATATATCTCTTTCAAGCTTTTCATTTTCTTACCTTTTGATGATGCAAGTGAAGGACTTGACTTGTTACTTAATGGAGTAGAATGACTTGATAGGTGACCTTGCACAATATTTCTTTGTGGAGAGTTTGGTCCTACTTGATTTGATTGATCATCTTGCTCTTCTTGCTCTTGTTCACTATTTGATAGTGGTGCTCCACCTGTGACTACACTTTCAACATTTCCATCCCATGCATCTTCCTCCTTAAATATGACATCCCTGCTAGTAATTATTTTCTTTGAAATGGGGTTAAATAATCTATAGGCTTTTGATTCCTCACTATAACCAAGGAAGATACACTTTTCACTCTTATCATCTAATTTTCTTCTTAATTCAGCTGGCACTAAAACATATGCAACACATCCAAATATTCTAAGATGAGAGACAGAATGTTTTTTACCATTCCATGCTTCTTGTGGAATTCTACCTTTCACACTTTTAGTAGGACTTCTATTTAGAATATATGCTGCACATGCTACTGCTTCAGCCCAAAATTCATTAGACAAGTTTTTAGCTTTGAGCATACTCCTTGCCATCTCCATTAGGGTTCTATTTTTCCTTTCTACTACACCATTATGTTGTGGTGTGTACCTTGCTGTCAATTGTTTCTTAATCCCATGATCTTTGCAAAAATCTATAAATTCATTAGAATTGTATTCACCACCCCTATCAAATCTAAGTACCTTAATGAATAGTCCACTTTGTTTCTCCACCATTGATTTAAACTCCTTAAATTTATTGAAGGTTTCAGACTTCTCTTTTAAAAAGTATATCCATGTTTTCCTGCTGAAATCATCAAGAAATGTTAGAAAATATATACTTCCTCCTAAAGATGAAGTTTGCATTGGACCACATATGTCAGTGTGAACTAGCTCCTAAGACACCCTTGCTCTATTTGAACTTCCTACTAGAAAACTCTCTCTATGTTGCTTTGCAATAATATAACTTTTACAAACATTTGTAGGCTCCTAAATAGGTGGCAATCCTTGTACCATATTCTTTGTTTGCAATAAACTTAATCCATCAAAATTAAGATGACCATACCTCAAATGCCAAACCCATGTTTGGTCTAAGTGAACTGCTTTGAAACTAACATCCCCTATTCCTTGAATTCCATGAATATGAAGTGGAAACATCCTATTCCTAGTCATCTCCACTTTTGCAATCAACCTATCACTAGGAATCTTATCCATGATTGTACAAACATCTTTGTTAAATAAAACTCTATATCCATTTTCAATTAATTGTCCAACAATCATTAGATTATGTTTTAATCCAGGCACAAAGTAAACATCTTGAATACATCACTTTTCTCCATTTTTTAATACATGTATAACACCTTTTCCCATCACAGAAACTACACTATCATTTCCCAATTTTACTTCAGATTTTACAGAGTCATCCAAACAAGCAAATAATTCTTTATTCCCTGTCATGTGGTTGCTACAACCACTATCTAAAAACCATATGTCTTTAGTGCTTTCTTGAGCAACATTACAAGTTATAAATAAATTTTTAGAATTATTATTAGATGCATCTAAATAATGTGCATTGTGTTTATCCATATCTTCCTGTTTCTTCTTACATTCATTTGCCAAATGACCATACTGTTTATAGTAATAACATTGAACATGACTTTTATCAAACCTTTGTGTTTGCTCTTGGAATAAATTTCTTTCTCTTCCTCTTCCTCTAAAACTTGATCTTCCTCTTCCTCTGTTAAAAGAAACCTGAGATCTAAAAGCATTCTCTAAAGTGGAATTGCTATTCCTGCTTATCCTAGATTCATGAGACAATAAAGATCCAAAAAGTTCATCTATAGATAACTGAGTTAAGTTCTTAGATACTTCAATGGCAACTACAATTATATCAAATTTACTAGGTAAACTTCTAAGAACTTTTTCAACTACTGCTTGATCAACCAAAGTTTCCCCGTATGATCTCATTTGATTAACAATATTCGTAACCTCAGTATAAAAATGATCTATAGAATCAGATCCACCCATATGAAGATTTTCAAAACTTCGTCTTAAAGTTTGTAACTTAGCTACCTTTACTTTGTTGGTACCTTGGTAAGCAGTTTCTAGTGCATCCCAAGCTTGCTTGGACCTTGTTGCTGCAGCAACTCTTGGAAATATAGAATCATCCATTGCTTGTTGAATGAAAAATAAAGCTTTAGCATCCTTCGTCTTGTTCTCCTTTAATTGATCTTTGTCTCTTTGAGATAAACCCTACAAAGCTGCCTGATCTTTTGGTTCTGCAAAACCATTTGCTACCAACTCCCAAATATCTTGTGAGCAAAATAAAGTCTTCATTTTAATAGACGAGAACTCATAATTCTTACCATTGAAAATAGGAATCTGAGGCTGAGAAATAGTGTTATTTTCTGCCATATCTGCAAATCAGACTTCTTAATCCTTCACCAAACTTGAAGACTACAATCTTCTACAATACTCAACACTTCTTCTTTCAGCTACAACTTGTTATACTTCTTCTTTCAGCTATAGCTTGATAACAACTCTAACTTGCCTGCAAATAAATCTTCACAACAGCATAATAAATCCAAAAATTTTAAGAGCCTAGCTCTGATACCAATTTGAAAGACAATGATCTATATATGACAAAGAAATAAACAGAGAACCAGAGAAACATAACTGTTGTTATAGCAGATTGAAGAAAACAGAGATCTTATTCACATACTAAAACTAATTACATTGCCTCTATATATAGAAGGCAATTTGTAACAGAACTGAAACACAATTATGTGACTGCATTCTACGTGGGCAGTGGGAAGAGTGAGTGGAAGAATTCCACCATCTTATTAGGCAAACTAGATGAGGACTGTAATTAATGGTTTGGATAGTCAAAGAAAACTCTTAACAAATCTATAACTAATTGCAAACGTGGTGAATGAGATAAGAGAAATCTAAGGAAATGTGGACAGCAACTCAAACTTAAAATCCTATCTCTAGTTCTAGTATAATAGAATGTTTACGTGGAGTAGAAGGAATTATTATCTTCCATCAATACCATGTTAAGGTTTAGAATCGCTGCAAATGTAATAGCACTATCTTATTGTATGTGTTTTCCAAATGCAACAATCTCTTGCATTTATATTGAGAATGAGCCAAGAAGAGACATGTCTATTTATTATTATGTAATTAATATAATTACAATGATGACTATATATATATATATATATATATATATATATATATATATATATATATATATATATATATCTTGAGTATTATATTAATTTATCTAATATTACATAATAATAATAATATTTATTTTCTCAATTTAACTATTTAGTTATTATGAGAATAATTATAATCTAACTTTATATATACATATATATCAATGTATATAGTAATATCAATTATATATATATATATATATATATATATATATATCATTTCTCATAATAATCATATAGTCAATATTATTTATTTGATCGATGCTACAAACATCAACAAAGATCAATTAGATTATTTATCCATTTTTGTTTCTTCCCTCTTTGTGAAATCCATGTTTCTTCCTTATCGATTTGGTAAATATGTTCTTTGACAACCAGTATAGCTCTCTCTTTGAAAGATATATGCTTCAAGACAACTTGTAATTAGATCTCTCATTGAAAGATATCCTAGATTTGCATGTTGGGTTGAATTGAATACACTATAGATGAATCATTTGACATGTTTTTCCCTTTATTAATTTGGGAAATTCAAGTATTGAGGTAACATTTTGATTTGTATTTTAAGATCTCCTTATAGTGCCCTTTCTTTCATGGACCTAAAAGGTAACGTAAACCTTGAAGACATATCTAGTTCAAATTGCACTTAGATCTTTGACATCTAGTCACATAGATTGTATCTAACCTTGAAGCTATCTAGTAAGTTGAATAGAATTTATTCAATATGGACAATCCCTCTCATTTGTGTCTAAACCCAGGAAGGTATCATTAAAAAAGTTACATTTGAAATATTCCATCTTGCTAAAACCGAGAACAAAACATTTTAGAAAACTTAGCCAATGCGGAAACACAAAATCCCTAATTCAACTAATATATCTTGATCTAGTAATTTGCAAAGCCCAAAAGTTGTTTGGGTTGAAAGCGCATTTTTTAAGTAGTGGCTCAATAGGAAATTCACACAAACTCTCGAGGGGCTAGATAATGCCTATTGGCTACTTAAAGTAGAAGTACTCATCCAAACCCATGAACAGGGAAATAAAACCTTTGTTTCACCTCTGCATACGACAATGGAGTCTTTGTCCCAATTAACTAGACATCAATTTCAAACAAAAATCTGGTTTAAAAAGCATGTTTCCATAACCTTAAAACCAAGAGCTTATTGCTGCAAAGAAGCTTATTTGCTTGAGAGCTCATAAAATCAAGCAATTTCAGACCCAAAAGTCGAAATTCGCATAGGCTCTATTTATTTAAATATTTTATTTCTCTGTTGAGATTTTGCAAAAATAAAATAATATAATATGATTTTTTATCAATAAAAAAAAAATGGGCTAAAAAGCACATGCACATGCAAACTCTGGCCAATTTGATGCAAAGCACATTGTTGTAAAATTTTAACCAACAAAAGAAAAGCATCCAAACCAAAAATGTAAATTAATTTGCTTTCCAAAAAATAAACATACCCGAGGTTTTACAACTTTGCAGTACGCTTGTACAGCTCTGCCACAGTTTATTCTTTCCTCTTCTTCCCCATGCTGATTAAAACTCCACCCTACCAAAAATTCTGCTAGAATAATTTATTCAATCTCAATCCCCCCAGAGGAAGAGAGCTTCCCATGTCTGCTAGAAGATAGAAGCATATGTCATTCCTCATTATCTCTGTCTATAAAAGTTTGCAACTCACAGTACAGGGAAAGCAAATGATATCAATCTAGCTTTGTATTTTTTTGAAAAGGAAAGAAAAATGCTCTGTTTTTTGCTATAGGTAGGTTAAATTATTTTCCTTTTATTGTACTACACACAAGAACATAGCAATCCCAACAATTGTAATGGGCATCATGACCCTTCCCAAGTAGTTTCTCAGAGCATCCAACCCACCAAACCTCCCATTGCAACGAAAACCCATCTCAGTATAAGGCCTAAAACACAATTAAAAAAAGTCCATCCTACTTCAAATCCAATCCCAAAACAAAAAACCAGTAACCCAAACTACGAAAGGGCCAATACCCACTTCACTACAGCACACAATCTACCCAGCCACTTCAAAACCCATATCAGAAAGCCCACATTTCACCACGCGAATTAGAAACAAAGCTTCCCAACAAGCATTGCAATGAATAAAAACAAGGCCTGCCGCCCAGTTGCAATGCAATCCAAAAACCAGCTACAAAAACTAAAGAAAATGCAGTAACAAACAGTTCTGATTACATTGTAGTAACAAACAATTCTAATAACTTACTAAAAGCATGATAAAATGTACGTCTATTTAAGGGTTGCAGGTAATGCTTACCCATATTGCCCTCCCACATTATTTATCCATTACTAATTCCATGTGGCACCGAAAGCTACTGTCATTCGATCCATCCAAAACCCTCTCCACCAGTTAGTCAGCTGTTGATTAAGGAAGACTTTCAAGTGTTGGTTCAACTTTATTGGATCGCCCTCGCTGTTGATCTGTCTCGCTAAAATCTCCAAATCTGAAGTAAGAGCACTCCACATTCTAACCAACTTCGCCACCACATCTTCCAAACCGTGTAGTGGTTTGGTTTGATCCAATGCACGTCAACAGGATAGGTTTTTGCCATGTTTTGCATCTTCTAATTCGACATTGAATGTTTCTATTTAAGAACTGACAAGCAAAGATTGGCCTCTAGATGTCACCAAAATCAGACTGTCATTTCCCACAATATCTTTGACAAATAACAGATTGTCTATCTGCTCTTGATTTTTTATACCATAAAAAACAATCAAAACACCTGACAAATCTTGCAGACGACGTTTGAGAGTAGTCCTACCTTTCAGGTTATCCTGAGTGCTCAAATTCTGATCAAGCAGCAGATCCTTAACCAAATTTTATTGCAGAGATAGTAATTCTTTTGGAGCCAGATAATTTGCAGCTTCTCTGTCTAAATGCTCAATCACACGCTTGTCAATACCCCCAAGCTTGTAGATAACGTGCCCAGTGTTGGTGGCAATGAATGGTCCAAAACTTTGAAAGAAAATTACGCTGTTAGGATAAGGTACTGTCTTCAATGTGTTCCCCTGCACAAACACAAAGTAACTACTCGTTTACTTTTGATTACTTATGCTTGTTTACATGTATTTTATCTTGAATAAAGACATTACATAAAATATTACTAAAGCAATGAAAACATCATAGATTAAAAGAACATTCCGTTTTTAATTATTTTGTAAGGCAACATTAGTCAAAATGATATTTGACGCTATTATTTCCAAAATATGTTTTGATATTGCAATTGGGTTTCCTTAGTTATCTAAAACCCTGTCTCCATTATTTTGTACTCAAGAAAATTCACATTGATCATGTTTAGGATGCAAACTACATGTAACAACAAACCTTTTGGTCTCATAAACTTTGCCACAAAATAGATAAAGTTAATTGCGCACAACTTTTGCTCTTTGTGTGCTCTTGTGTTTTGAATAGATTTTATTGCTAAAAATCTCAATAATTGAAAATGGCAGATAATTTCACAGTTAATAATTTTGTAGTAAGTGAAGTACTTTTAAAATGTGTGGTTGAATTGGTGACCTTTTGTAGCGAATGGTAGAGGGGGAGGGAGAGGGAGAGGATAAGAGAAAGAGAGAGAGAGAGAGAGAGAGAGAGAGAGAGAGAGAGAGAGAGAGAGAGATTGTAATAAGTGAAGTTGCAAATGGTTTGTATTACAAAACTGTAAGAGTTTGTTACACCCTTGATAATGATATTGTTGTGTCAAGTTAGGCTCAAATGCATTGCACAACCCTTACATAATTTGAAATCCTTGGGAATTCATAGAATATAGAAGATCAATATTTCCATCTAGTTCATGCCTAGTGCACCTAGTATTTCCTAATGGGTCATAGGTGGTCCTAGGACCCCTTAGGTCATATTACAACCCATTAGGACACATTGGGAACCAATAGGACACCTTAGGATCTATTACAACCCATTAGGACACCTTAGGACCAATTACGACCCCTTACCACATAGTAGTATATTGAATAGATGTAGTTGCAATCTCATGTTCATAAAGAATATACCTTGCACCATGGAGTAATATATTGAATGCAATTCTTTAATAGTTTCATTCTTAACATAATTCATAACTAGATTCTCCATAGCCAGTTTTCTTGTTGTTCATTCTAATACCTTCTCCTCAACTAAATATTTCTTAAGATCAACATGGGTTCTAATGTGTCTCAATGAGTCTTAATGCATCGTAAGGGTTCATAATGGGTCTTAAGAGGCCCTAGGATCACATACAAACCATTAAGACCTCTCGTGATACATTAGAACCACTTAGAGCCCATTGGTGTGTCCTACAATGGTTAATACGTTATAAGAGGTCTTAATGGGTGATAATATGTCTTACTGTGTCCTAACATGTCATAATGGGTCGTAGGTTGTCCTAGGATCCCTTAGGACCCATTACAACTCATTATGGCACTTTAAGACCCATTAGGACCCCTTATGACACATTAGTATATTGAATAGATGTAGCTGCAATTCCATGTCCATCAAGAATATTCCCTATGCACCATGGAGTAATGTAGATTATGCAATTTTGTAATGGGTCCTAAGGGGTTCTAGGACCACCTATGATGCATTATGACCCTTTGCGATATATTAGGACCAATTATAACCCATTAGTGTGTCCTATGACAATTAATGTGCTCTAATAATCCTAAAGGGTTGTAATGGGTTCTAAGGGATCCCAGGACAACTTAGGACTTGTTATGACCCCTTATGATACATTACAACCACTTAAAAACCATTAGTAACTCCTATGAAGGTTAATGTGTTCTAAGGGGTCCTAATGGGTCCTAATAAGTTATAATCTATTCTAATGGGTGGTAATGTTTCCTAAGGGGTCCTAATTGGTCCTAAGGGTTCCTAGGACCACTTAAAACCATTAGGACCCATTAGGATCCCTTAAAAAGTATTACGACACATTAGGAATGGTTAATGAGTTCAAAAGGGTCCCAATGGGTTTTAATTTTTCCTAATGGTCCCCAATGTGTCCTAAGGGGTCTTGATGGGTTCTAAGGGGTTGTAGGACAACTTAGGACCAATTACAACCCCTTAGGACACATTAGGAACCTATAGGACACATTAGAATCCTAAAGTGTATCTAATAATGATTAATGTGTTCTAAGGGGTCCTAATGGGCCCTAATTGGTCTTAATGGGTCCTAAGAGGTCATAATGGATCATAAGGGTTCCTAGGATCACTTAGGACCCATTAAAACCTATTAGGAAAAATTGGGACACATTAGGACATCCCATTAGGATATATTAGGACCCCTTAGGACACATTATAGTTTTTCGTACACCCCTTAAAGAGTTCTAAGGGGTATTAATGGGTTCTAATGTGTCCTAATGGGTCATACTGCATCCTAAAGGGTTGTAATGGGTCCTAAGGGGTCCTTAGACTACTTAGACTAATTATGATCCCTTATAAAACATTAGGACCCCTTAGGAAATATTAGTGCATCCTACGATGGTTAATGTGTTGTAAGGGGTATGAATGGAATCTAATGTTTCCTAATGTGTTATAATGTTTCTCGAGGGGTTGTAATGGGTTCTAAGGGGTAGTAGGGAAACTTAGGACCCCTTGTAAACCCTTAGGACCCATTTGGACATATTTGAACCCTAAAGTATGTCCTATGATGATTAATGTGTTCTAAGGGGGTCTTAATGAGTCCAAATGTGTCTTAATGGGTCTTAATTAGCCCTAAGGGGTTGTAATGGGTTGTAAGAGTTCCTAGAACCACTTAGGACCCATTACAACTCCTTAGGACACATTAGGACCCATTAGGGCATTTTTGAACTCATTCGTGTGCCCTACGCCCCTTAATGTGTTATAAGGGGTATTAATGCATTACAGTGTGTCCTAATTGGTGCTAATGCATCCTAAAGGGTTGTAATGGGTTCTAAGGGGTCCTAGAACCGCTTACAACTTGTTATGACACATTATGATACATTACAACTACTTAGAACCCATTAGTGTGTCCTACAATGGTTAATGTGTTCTAAGGGGTCCTAATGGGTGATAATGTATCCTGATGGGTCCTAATGTGTCAGAAGTGGTCATAATGGGTCATAGGGTTTCCTAGGACTCTATAGGACCCATTACAACCCATTATGACACCTTATGACCCCTTACAACACATTAGTATATTGAATATATGTAAACATAGTTGACTAATGGACATATATTCTCTCTCCCTCTATCTCTCCTCTCTCTATTCTCTCTATTCCCCCCCCCTCTCTGTCTCTCTGTCTCTCTCTCTATTTTTCACCCCCCTCTTCCTTTTTAATTTTTTTTTTAATAGCGTGCACGTGCTATAGAGCTATAGCATGTGCATGTTATTGAAAACATAAAAAAGCAATAAAAAAGCCAAGAAATTCAAAGGAAGAGGCCCACATTATTTGTTTAATATCTAATTTTTGTGTTCGACCTGACAAATATTTGCTTTTCATGGTGTTGAAGGTCACAAATAAGCATATTCTATTAATTTGCACCACTTTTTTGTTTAATAATCAATATTGAAGTGCGAAAGTCAATCATACTTCACCAAAATTGATCAATTGAGGTAAGTTTTATAATTTTTACATGTGAAATGTGAATAAAGAGTCTTTTTATTTATAATTGATATGATATGGACTTGGTGAAGGCATAATTAGACATATTATAATAGATTTATATTAAATTTGTCATATTCTAATACATTAACATTATAACTTAAGTAGATTCTAGTTTTTGGTAGATGCTCTGCAACTTCCCGCCCAATCTTCGATTTCAAACTACCAATTTCCATGCCCATCTCCCTAGGGGGGAATCTTCTCCCGTGTAGGTCCCCATACTAGACACCATGATGGTCCCAAGACTTCTACCTCTGGTATGGGACAGACCGTGAAAGAGTCAACGGAAGGATCCCAATGGGCATCCTCTTTTGCCGATTCCCCTTCATCCCCACCAAAGACTAGTTGGAAAGGCACTCTCCTTGGTGAGGTCTAGAATACTCTGGAATCACTCCTGGTGGATTTCATTCAGACTAAGGAAGGTGCTAAACTCTTGCTCACCGATTCTGTGGTGAATAGGACTATGGCTGATTTTTAGTTGGCACTGGTGGGTCGATTCTTCAACTTCTGACCTACCATTGAAATGGTCAGAAAATGGGTGGCTACCCAATGGAATATTAAGGGGTCTATCTTAGTCTCTGCTATGCTTGACGGGCTCTTCCTCTTCAATTTCAACACTCTAGAGGATCTGGCCTTTATTTTGTCAGGCTCATGGGTCTATGGTAAGCACTTCCTCACCCTGGTGAAATGGAAACTCGGGTTCAATCTGGTGATTGAACTGAGTAGGATGACACTAGTTTGGGTGCGCCTCCCTGGTCTTCCACTTGAATACTAGGATGAACAAGTGTTCAGGTGGATTGGTGACTCTTTTGGCACTTTTATTATGCTAGATCAGGTAACTACTCTAAGTCTAGGTTGGTGTTTGCAAGATTATGTGTTAATGTTACTCTAGATAAAACCTTCCCCAACTTTGTTATATTGAAATCTACGCTAGGTAGATGTACTCAAGCTCTGGTGTATGAGAATGCCACCATCTTCTGCTAGAAATGTGAATCTTGGGGCCACACCAGTGAAGCATGCAAATCCTCTCTGCATGGAGAAAAAAATAAAAATAAGGATAAGGGTACCTCCAAGGAACCACCCATGATAGTGAGTGAAGAGAGGGAGAAGACCAGCCCCCATAGTGGCTAAAGTGCTGGAAAACCCAGAGGTGGAAGAGGGTGAGATAGTCACCCCTCTAGAGAATGACGTGGTGCTCCCTGAACCTAAGGTTCCTAAATCCCCTCTGGTGGTGGTACCATTAGATCCTTTGAACCCCCCAATGACTACCCTAGAGACAAGTGTGGTCAGTCCTGCTATGTTGGAACAACCTGCCATTGTGGTCTCACTCGAACTAAAGTCCCCTAAGGCTGCTACAAAACTTCCTTTGCAGCCAGAGATAAAGAACTACCCTTCCTCACCCAATTCCCTAGGTGAAGATCACTATGGGGAGGATGATGGTGGTGAATGGAAAACACAAAAAAAGAAACCTAAGCCCAAAAAGGCTGATGTGGGGCTGTAAACAGCCAGAGGGAGGCCATCAGAACATGCCAGGAGGTCAAGAGAGACTACAAGGGATGTTGCAGTAGGTAGGAAACAAACCTTAGAAACATGTTTTTAAAATAAGAAATAATTTTGCTTTCTTGGAATGTTAGAGGTCTTAATAGCCCCCTCAAGCAAAGTGCTATTAAATAATACATTTTTTCTCATAAGTTGGATATTCTACTTATCCAAGAAGTTAAGTTGTCTTTCAATAATTTTGCCTCCCTAGTTAGTAGTCTCTGGTCGGGTGTTGATTTTTTCTACTCTGAAGCCTCAGGTGCTTCTGAGGGCATTGCCACTCTCTAGAACCCCAACACTATTGTTGGTGAACCGCTTGCCTTCTCCCTGAACTTCCTTGTTGTTACCTTCATGAAAAAACAACTAGTTTGGCACTTGATTAATATATATGCCCCTAATACCCAGACTGGTAGGTTGTCCCTTTGGAAAGATATTATCTGTTGTATTGATTAGGACACTTCTGCTAATTATATGGTGGTTGGCAACTTTAACACCCCTCTTTACCGCTCAAAAAAGCGTAGAGGCTTAATGGATTACTCTGATAGTATGGGGGACCTTGTAGAATTTATCTCCTGCTCTAGTCTCTTGGACATTGATCTGAAAGTAAATCCCTTCACTTGGTCCAATAATTAGAAGAGCTCCCATCTCATCCAAGTGTGGCTGGACCATGTCCTGGCCACCTCCTCTTGGACCTCCACTTTTTCCTCCAACCCCAAAACTACCTCTGATCATAACCCCCTCCTCCTTTGCTAGTTTGACTCCCCTAGGATTGGTCTAACCCCTTTCAGATTTGAGATTATGTGGTGCTCCCACCCCTCTTTTATGGACCAAGTGAAATCCTGGTGGGCCACTTCTATTAAAGGCACTGCCAAGTTTAGGATTTCCCAGAAATTGGAAATCATCACAAGAGAGGTTAAGGGTTGGAGTAAACATAATTTTGGTGACTTCTATAAGGAGAAGAAAGAGCTTACGGGGACCTTGGACTCCCTCCAAGCCCAGTTGGATACTAGGAATATCCACCCCTAGCCGCAAATGGAAGAAGAAAAGGCTAGACACAAGTGGCAAGAAGCTCTAAGAAGAGAAGAAATATACTAGAAGTAGCAATCCAGGATCCAGTGGCTTACCGAAGGAGATAGAAATACGACCTTCTTTCAAAGATCTGCTAGAAATCCCAAAAGAAGAAACACCATTAACGCAATTAGGGATGATAGAGGGAATGAAGTCACTAAGAAGGATGAAATTAACCAAGTTATGACCAACTACTTTAGGGGATTATACTCTAATGATGGACATATGTGCCCGATAAATGTGCAAAATCAGTTCCTCAAACATATCCAATGTGTTGTTACTCACAGTGATAATGATCATCTCACTAAATGTGTTTTTGATGAGGAAGTCAAAGAAGCTATCTTTTCTATGGGTGCCTATAAAGCTCTAGGACCTGATGGTTTCCCCCAGATTTTTTTCAATAATTGGAATATTGTTGGATTAGAAGTTTTCCGTGCTGCCAAAGACTTCTTTAGAATGGGGTGACTGCTAAAGCACCATAACAAGCCCTATAATGTGTTGATCCCTAAGAATGAAAAACCTACCTCTATGTGGGACTTCAGGCCTATCAATCTATGTAACATGTTTTATAAGATCCTCACTAAGATCTTGGTCAACATAATGAAGCCCCTCCTAGATAAATTGATCAGTCCTACTCAAAAAGGTTTTATTTTGGGAAGGCAGATCCTAGATGTGGCCATATCCACTCATGAAATTATCCACTCCATGGACATGAGAAAATCACTAGGTATGGCCTTTAAACTTGATATCTCTAAGGCTTATGATAAGGTTAATTGGTCCTTTCTCCAAAAAATCCTTAGTAGAATGGGCTTTAATAAGAAGGTTATCCACATTATTCAAGAATGTATGCAAGCTGTTAGCTTCTCTATAATGGTCAATGGCTCCCCGAGTGGCTTCTTTCAACCTGAAAAAGGTCTTCGGCAAGGTGACCCTCTCTCACCCTATTTATTTATTATGGTGGCTGAGTTCCTCAGCATGAATCTAACTATGCTCTCTTCTACGGGAAGAATAAAAGGAATCAAACTAGCTTCCACTCTATTGCAAGTTGTTCTGGAATAATTTGTGGATGATACTTTCCTCTTTGGGTACTCATTAGTGACTGAAGCTAGACAATGGAAGTACCTATTGGAGAATTATGCTTTGGCCTTAGGACAGTGCATCAACTATCATAAAAGAAATTTTTTTTTCTTCAACATCCCCATTGAGACCCAAACCAGAGTGCTTCAAATATTGGGCTTTCAGTCAGCTTCGCTTCCCTCTACCTACCTTGGCCTCCCTCTCACTATCAAAGAGGTCTCCCAAGAATTCTGGAATTCCATCCTAGAAAGAACCCCAAAAAAATTGTTGGATGGAAAGGGAAGATTCTGAGCAACGCTGGTAAACTTCAGCTAGTGGCTTCTACTCTCTAGGGGATTCCTATCTACTTTCTGTCCCTCTTCAAGATCAAAAGAAACATGGTGGATAGATTGGAAAAGATACAAAGAAATTTTATGTGGGCGGGCTCTAAAGAGAAAAAGAGGATGTCCCTAGTCAATTGGGAAATGGTTTGCCTTCCTAAATGGTTGGGCGGTCTAGGCATTAGGCAAATTGGCTTGCTGAAAAGGGCCCTTACCATGAAAGTGGCTTGGAAGCTTATTGAAAGGAAAGTAGATTGGTGCAAGATAATGGAAGCTAAGTACCTTCAAGGGCACCCTTATGGGATGATGTACCAGGATAATGACCTTCCCAATGTTCCAAACTCTAGGAAAACATCTGCAAATGCAAAACCATGCTATCTAAGGGTGTCTTTTGGCAACTCAGGGATGGGAGATCCATTCGATTATGGCATGAATCTTGGATCCAGAATCACACTACCCTAGGTGGAAGGTTTGGCCCCCTCATGAACTACCTCAGACCTACCCTTGGTAACAGAACCTTCAACTACTTGTATGAAGGGAGATGAAAAGATATAGCTCTTCTAGTCAGGGGTAGACCCGAATTAGAACACTTGGCTAATGAGCTTATGGAAATCTTGGGGAATGTTAGGATTCCTAGAATTTCTGGCCAAGACTCCATCATTTGGGCCCCCACCCAAGCGGGAACCTTCTCGATCAAGTCTTCTTACAACCTTCTTATGAACGAAGAGAATAATCTGGGAGATTGGAATAAGGTGTGGATCTCACACCTTACTCTGAAAATCAATTTATTCTGGTGGACGCTTATGCATGGTAAATTATTAACTCATGAAAACCTCATAAGAACAGGATTCTCCCTGACCAGTAGATGTGTCCTCTACAAAAAGGAGGAGAAAACTGTGAACCACCTATTCATACACTGTGAATACTCTGCTAGTATTTGGCAGGGAGTTACTGGAAAATTGGGGGTCCCCTGGGTCCTGGGAGATGATGTCCACTAGCTCACTAGTTGGTGATCCCCCTCCAATCACCCTCTCCTCTAGCTCCTATGGAGGCTTCTTCCCCTGCACATCTACTGGACTATCTGAAAAGAAAGAAACAACAGGATCTTCAGGGAGACGAATTCCCTGCCTGAGGCCTCTCTCTATTTGGGCACCAATCTCCTATGTGAGAATGATAGCTCGGCTAACTAGAAATTACCCTCGGCAACCTCCTTAGCCTAGGAAATCAAAATAGTTGATAATTAGAATTTGTTGACTGGCTTCACTAGGTTCAACAACTCTAGGTTGATGGATCGGAATGCTACTCAATGAGTTTCCCCACCCTTTGGCTAGACCAAATTAAACTTTGATGGGGTGGTGAATAACCTTACCCAGGGTGGGGGTGGAGTACTAAGAGACCACAATGGTGCTTGCCTTTTGGTGTATGCTAGGCCACTCAAAAATAGTACTGTCAATCAAGCTGAAGGCATGACTCTTCTATGAGGTATACAATTTTCCATATCCATGAATATCAGGTTGCTGATGATCGAGGGGATTCCAAAGTGATTGTGGAGGCTATCAAAGGAAGTTCAAATATGGGGTGGTGGATGACCACCGTAATAGTGGAAATTCAGGAGCTTCTCAACAACCTCCAGAACATGACTATTTCCCATACCTACAGGAAAGGTAACACGGTGGTGGATTCTATGGCTACCATTGGGGTTAAGCAAGCTAGGATGGTTAAATGGGAGGAGGTCAGTGAGCTACCAAAGGAGACCTAGTGGCTGATCAGGCAAGAAAAACATGACACCAACAATGTTTAATATGAGTCAAGTTGTCACCAATATTGCTGAGGGCCCCACCTTGATTACATATTGGATTAATTTGATGATTATAGTAGTTATGACTATGTATGCGTAAAACCTTATAAATGTTCATAATTTCCTTTTGCATGAGTACATGTAGAAGGATAGCTATCTACATCAACATGTAATTTCAATTACCAAGGACACTAATGGAAAATATAGCTTAATTTCTAATTATCATGCCTAGAGATCCATTGGATTTTTCCATACAGAGCTCGACTACCCAAAAACCACCCAGCCCCTACCTTTTATGAACAAATTTTTCATAAAATGGTTAACTCAAAAAGCCCTATTTTATGCCCTGGTTTGTGAAGCTTGGCTCTGTAATTTTTTAGAAGACTTCTACAGTGGATACTAGACTGGTCAATATGGGTGGCAAAAATTTACGCATTGAGCTAGATAAAATTGAAGAGGAATTCACCTCCAACCCCCTAGTGACTCACTACTACAAAGATAGTGGCATCTAGGGCTTCATGGAAAGAATGAAGGGAGGCCACAACAAGAAAATCTCCAAGCAATTCATGTCCTCCTAGAACAACAGGAAGGTGTCGGTTGGGGGCATACCCTTTCAAATAAATGAGGAGGTCATTGCTAAAGCGACAAGACTATCAACAGAGGGAAGGAAGTATAAGAAAATTAGATGGACATCAAACATTACCAGTCTGAACCAGTTCTTCAAGTCGGGTGAAAAGCATGTGAAAAAGTTTGGGGGATTCCATTGCGAGCTGCTCCCTAAGTTTTGGCCCAAGGTGTGTCACATTATTATGAAATACTTCACTCTCGAGGGTAAATTTACTATGTTTTATTATTATAATATGTCATTCCTCAACCACATCAGAAATAGGGACCTCATTTCCATCCCATTCTACCTCCTCCACTCATTGGAAAGCAACATCCTAGATATAAAGGAGAACGAGAATCCTAAGAAGCCAGTCCCCATCCTTCACTAGGGCCTCTTGCTCTATCTATACAAATTTCATAAAGCCATTTTACCTTCACCCCAACCCCCCCTTATTATTAAGGATGTCACTTAGGATGGTTCTCCTTTGGGATCCAATAACCCCTCTCAGTCCCCCTCCTAGTCTATCCAGGAGACTAACCTTGTCTTGCATGATGGTAAAGGCCACAAGAGATGTGTGAGGAACCCCTTTAAAAAGGTAGAGGAATTAGAGGAATCCCATGTCTCTGATTCCATGGAAGCTAAGGATAAGATGGTGGTTGATAGCACCGCTGAAACTGAGAGGAAGCTCAAAAAATGGAGGAATTCGGGAAGCTAGGTTGAGTTGGAAGTGGATTTGGGGGGTGCTATCCAGTGTTCTAACAGAATTGCCAAGGAGAAATGAAAAAGAAGACTCAAGGAAATGGCTTATAAGGACAAGTCCCGTTCGAAGGATATGGATACCTCTACCTCCTCTGGTTCGATTGAGGGCTCCTTGGCTGAACACTTGAGCTCGCCCAGGTCTAGCAATGTTCCCCCATCAAATCCCTCTCTAGTGATGGATAACATGCCTCGTAGCAATACCTTGCCCCACCCTCTCCCCACACCTAGTAGACCAAATCCCCTCGCACTGAGCACACTACTATGGTGATGGATGAGAATGATAGGTTTAAAGGCTCCCTCAAACAGAAGTTCAATGAGCTTGATAATGAGATCCTCAACCTCAAACATGACATGAGAGAAATCAAAGCCTGCATTTTTTATTCAAACAAATTTTCCCTCAAAGTCATGCATGTGTCAGTTGTGACCCTATGCAATGTGTAGGAGAAGATGGTTGGTGGTAAATTGGAAGTTGATGAGGATAACATAGAGCTCTTCCTATTTCTACAGGAAGAGTGGGCCACGACCCTGATGTCTAAACGTCTGGGTGGGAGATCCTAGCTGCTACTGGTGCCATGAGGTTTTTGTTCTAGTTCAGGCCTGTTGTCCTTAGGTCCCATATTTTGCTTTCCTATTTTATGGTTAAGTTTTAAAAAGACTTTGGATTAGCCCTGTATGGCAAGTTACTATTAATATGTTATTTACTTTTTGGTTAAGCTACTCTAGTTCATTATTTTTGAAAATGACCTTTAAGTTTATTTTTGATAGAGGCAGACTAGACACTTTTTTTCTACTGACTTTTTGCTGATTATTTGTTGTATGACTAGTGCTATTAATGTGTTGTTAATGTGCTTCTAGTCTTTTTGTACCATAGGCCAACACCCTCTTGCTGCTTTTTCTATAAAAAATATTATAACTTCATTTATTGTAATAGATTGAAATTGTAATTTGAAAATTAAAAATGAATTTATATGTAGAAATCATCATCATGACAAGGGGAAAATAAAAGACTCTAACATTAGAAGAGTATAAAATATATTTGCTGAAGAAAAGAGAAAGAATGAGACTATTTCGTGAACAAAAAAAATTGCATACCATAGAAGAAGATTTTGCCTTTGGATGAGGAACGTGAAACATCAATACAAAGATAGAGAGAATTAAAATTAGAAATAAAAAGGAACCAAATGAGAAACTTTCATTCAACAAGACAATTGAATTATTACGATTTCAACACATCATCTTGAAGTTCCCAAGTTGAAGAAATTGTTAGTTCTCAAAACTGCACTTCAGAAAAGGGCACAAATTTTAAACATTTATGTTAGAGTAATAAGTTGTCTTCTTATTAATTAAATCATATTGATTTAATTATTAAGTCATTTATTATCTTTTTCTACTTAAGCTAAACTTTAGGAATATATAATAATTAATTGTTTTATTAATTATTATCATGCAACCTAGGTTTGTTTACCCTTTTAGAGTTTTTGATCTTCTTTTATAAGGATTGATCTCTCTTATAATCTTATAATTGAGAACACATTCATTTTTATTTGATTGCAACTTTTATTTTTGCACATCAAGAATGTCTCCTCTTTCATGGATCCTTACGTTCAAGCCTCCATAACTTTTGCTTCTCTCTTTCTGTGACAGGTGTTTGCATGTAGGTGTTCTTGGGAGTTGTGGGTTGTTTTCTTATCAACTCCAACATGGTATCATAGCTTCAGATTTGTTTACCTTTGTCCACTTCTTGAGAGATTTGGCCATGTTCGTTAGATCCACATTTTCAAAGGGTTTTCTATTGGATATAGGAGTGACCTCTATTTCTAGTCATCTTGGCCTCAAATGGACCTCACAATTGTGTTCATAGTGCCCAAGAACCCCTATTTACATATAAAATTTGTCCAATTTGGACAAAGTTGGAATCTGTGGAAAATATTTTTTTGCAACCAGCCCAACACGGATCCCAAGGTGGTCACTATTTTTTAGAGTATTTTTGGCTCAAACATACCTCACTGTTGAGCTTGCATCATCTAGGAACCCCCATTTCTATTTAAGGCACATTCAATTTGGATGACATTGTAATCTAAGGAAAAAAAAAATTGCCTACTAGGGTCATACGACCTAGGCACACACCCTGAGGTGTTGATGCATGTGATAGTTTAAAAAAAAATTGGGGGGCGCTGCCACTGCTTCGCCTGCGAGACACCACCAACGCCCCCGCTTATGGCCGTAGTAGCATTACCACTGGTGTGACTGTCGAGGTGACTGCTTGTGGTTAACCGACGGTTAGCCCAGGACTTCAGTCCCAAATTCAGCTAGTCAGTTGCATGCAGAGCCCTCAACCACCCAGTTCAAGTCCCCAACAAGTATAGCCCCCTGGTCACTTGCATGACCAGGTGCCTAGATTTTTTGGCCCAAAGGGCTTATTGGTTTTTTGCAATGACAACCATTTGGCTGTCAAATTTAAGCTCCTAAAATACTAATGTCAACACATATTAGCACTTGCATACACCATTTTTTGGGCCCATCAACATGCATGTGGTTGTTTTCTCATAACTTGAGCACACAGTGTTGAAATTGGGCAAACAAGATATCGTCAGAAAGCTCTTTCTGAGCTCTATCCAAATTGGGAGGTTTGAATTTTTTATTTTGATTTTTTTATGGTTTTTTTTTACTATCAAAGCTAAATGTTCAATTTTGTACTCCTGGAGCTCTATCTTGTGCATCCAGACTCTGTTTTTGCAAAATGATATATCATTGGAAATCTTGTTCTGAGACCTTTCCATTATTGTGAGTCATTTTTCTAGATTTTGATCTAGGTATATTTTATTTAGTTTCTTGCATTTTTTCAATCTGGTGGATATCTCAAATGTTTCAGGTTCTAGGATCTCTTCCTTTTGTAGAATGTCTCTTCTTTGGCTGTTCTTTTATTTCAGCAGTCTTTTCTCTTCTTTGATCAGTGTATAATTCACTTTTGTAGAATTCTTTTATGCACATGCATTGAGATAAAGTGCCATTCTATTGCATTATATGATCTTACACATGTTTGTGCTATTTATACTCACACTCAATTATACAGTGTCATGGGGGGTTTGATGTTTGTCTTTGTTTTCCATCTACTTTTGTCACGTGAGAGTTCCTCCAATGACATTAGCCTCAAGTATCTCTATTTGTCTTTGTACTCTCTCTGCACCTTTGATGTTCCTTGTTCTTTTCATCATATAGTTCATATTAGATGTTCTTTTCAATGTACCTATCATTTCTCCCTTGTCAACATTATGGGGGGTTTCTATTGATCGTTCTTATACTTCCTTGGTTTGATAGTGTGAACTATGTATTCAATATTTTTTCCTATGTACTAGGCACATGTAGTGGCTGAGTACCTATGAATTCCAGTGAGATGGATCATTTACCATATGGACACTCTTTCTTTCTTATTTTTGGAGGCACTCTTCCATCTTTGATTGATCATCTCTTTAGACTTTGGTATTTTTATGCAATCTGTATCTTCAAGTTTAGGTGTTTTCCTTTATTTTCCTCTTGATTTGAGTAGTGTTATTTGAGGGCACTCATGCAGATTACATTATTCTATATCTTTGACTTCAGTTGTTTTCCTTTGTTTGCCTCCTTATTTGAGTAGTGTCATTTGAGGGCACTCATGTGGATTACAGTTTTCTCTACCTGATCATATTTCAGTGGAGTATCTTCAGATCAATAGTTACGGGTAGGTGCACAAAGATGGGGGACCAAAAAGGGGGTATAAGATGCCACTTTTTTTCTGAAATCAGCAAACTCTGAACTTCAACAAGAAATTGAAGATAGTTAGACTCAAAATTTTAAGATGCAACAATAACAAGAGTTGTAATACTCTAAATCTAGTTCCTAAACTACTAATTTATTTTGAAAATGGTGTAGATTAAGGCCCTCAAAAAGGGGGAGCACAAAAACTGGTCCTATTTTTTGGGAAAAAATATAACATAGCGTCTGGTGTGGTCCCCCTAATATGTTAACTTTTTTTTTGAATTTTTTTAATCCCTCTTGTGAGAAGTTAGCTAACGCCACGTAGTTTATCCTGGATTTTTTTGCTAATTTTTTTGATGAATGTGTAATTTTTGATGAATTTATGAAGTGCACACATCTTAAAAATGTGAAATTTCTATGTACTCCCCCTAGAAATCATTTAAAACTAATCAAAAATAAAATTTTCATTTTTTCAAAGTGTGTAGAATGGAATCTAGTTTCTAAAAATGTAAGTTTTTGCAAAATTCAATTAACAAGCCAAAATCTATGCCCAAAATACTACACATTGATTTTTTACAAAAACCAAACATACACACAAAAGAAATTAGAGATGAAATACTGAACATAATTAGAATTCAAAATAAACTATATGCTTAGATATCTAATAGAGAGATCTAAAATATCACGTTGTCTGATTTTTATGTTATTGAACCATGAGTAAACCTAATGAGGACCACAAAAAAAAAGATGTGATATTTTTTTATGTCTGCTGGAAAACACGTATCATGTGTATTTGAATCTGCCAAGCCTTTGGGTTGGATCTCCAAGTCAAATCCAAGCCTTAGGATTGGTAAATTTGAATGTCTTGCAATGTGTGTGTGCCATATAGGGCATGCACATTATTGAAATCTATGACTTCTATCAAGCGTGCACGCTATAGGGCGTGCACCCTATTGAAGTCATAGATTTGGCAACACATTCTCAGTCGACGTCAAAACTTGAAGTGTTCCTCAGTTTAAATAGACAACATTGCATATCTTTCAAACCGTCAATCGTAGCAGTCTATTCCAAAAGCTTCGAATGGCTGGGTAAATGCCAATGGCAACCTCGTTTGGCGTAGAGAGTCACTCGAACACTACCGATGATTCCAAGCTGACGTGTCCCTCAAGGTCCCTTCAACATGAAATTGACAATCTTTACGGGGTCATATCTCAAAGCTCATGCTGGGTGGCATCAAACTGTCAGGTGCTATGGGACCATGTGGCCTAGGCCTACAATAACCTATCTCGGTTCTTAGAGATTCAAGGTTGTTTATATTAGGAAGCATGTATTCTCATTCAATGTCAAAACTCAAAGTGTTCCTCAGTTGAAATGGACAACATTGCATATCTTTCAAACCATTGGTCATAGCATCAAACCATCTATTAATAGCTTTGAATGGCTGGGTAAACACTAGTGGCAACCTTGATTGGTACGGAGATTGGCTCGAATGCTGCCAACTACTCCAAGCTGAAATGTCCCTCAAGGTCCCTTCAGCATGAAATCGATGATCTTTACAAGGTTTTTGTTGGAAATTTGTCTATATTGAGGTATATGACTAGATATAGTGTTTTCATTATGGCAACAAAGTCATATAATAGTTTGGAGTCAACACACCTGATATGAAGATTATAAATCAGCTGTGTTGAAGACTGGACAGTGTACAGAGTTCCTACAGCTCAGAGCATCAGCGCACATGTGTACGGATGAATTATGGTATGTGCCCTAGAAGTTAAGTTTGTTAGAATATACTTATGCTTAGTCTATGAGTGCATAAGTAGATGTGCAAAGATGAGAAAGTTACAGTCAGTTGAAGTTACACAACCAGTGTGTGCCAGCAGAGAATAGAGCATGGAGCCAACAGTCAGTATTTTGGTTTGTGATGATAATGTAATGTTGTTAAGGCTATGTGCCCATTGTATTTAGGTTTTTGACATGTTTATATGTATAATTGTAGGCATGCTTAAGCCAATTCATTTGGAAGCATTGTTTGTAATTAGTTATAGGGCCAACCTAATTGTTTATTTTGTATGAGCGTATAAATATAAGATGCACCCATTGTATTCGGTATGAAGTTAGAATAGAATTGCGAGAAGCAAAGTAGAGGTATGAAAAGATAGCATAAGATGTATTAGAGCTTTTCTAGAGGTCAAAGCATCAACGCACCAAAGGAACTAATCAGACAAGCAGTGTCACAGTGACAGTTCACCTACAGATATAGTGGGTATTTGAAATCAAAAGGTTGTAGCATTCACCATTTGAGCAGTGAGCTGTAGGACAGTGAATGCACTCCCCTAATAGGATCATTGTAAAAGACTCCTAATAGGGTCTGACCCTTAACAAGGTCTACTATACTTAAAGCATTGTAAAGCTACTCCTAACAGGGTAAAGGGTCTTCTAACAAGGATCACAAAACACTAGTGTAGAATATCAGTGGGTATCAAGTTCCACCAGGGTTTTTACCTATTTGGGTTTCCCCGTAACCATATTGGTGTCATGTGTTGATTTCATGTTTCCTTTTTATGTGAATGTTTAATTCAGTACTTAAGCATTTAAGTTCATCATAAAGATTAAAGTAAAAAGTTAAATTGTACTGAACACTCATTAGTACAAAAGCAACAATATATGACCAAATAAACTACCAAAAATTGTAGATAAATGACCAAATTTGGTCACGTGACCAATGGTAGTTTATTGCCGGTCATTTATCTCATGACCAAATTTATGACTAAACTATTTTAGTCATTTATTTGGTTATTGATTTGGTCATATATTTAGTCATTTATTTGGTCATTTGGTAGTTTATTTGGTCATTTGGTAGTTTATTTAGTCATTTATTTGGTCATTTATTTGGTTGTTTATTTAGTCATTTATTTGGTCATTTATTTGGTTGTTTATTTGGTCATTTATTTGGTCATATATTTAGTCATTAATTTAGTCATATATTTAGTCATTAATTTAGTCATATATTTAGTCATATTAAGGCACGATCGAATCGAACCATCATCCTCCTACTTGTAAAGTAGGTTCTCTTCCATTGAGCTAGTACCCTTTAAAGAATAATCATACCATGTATACTAGTACTTTCCACTAAACATGATTTCAAGTTTTTTCATCTATAGTTCAAGGGTTATGATAGTAAATGGTTATGAGAATCATTGAAAACAAAGTATGTCAAAGACTGTTATGAGGCAAAGTTTGTGATTGCCATGTAAAGAGGAAGAATCACAGGTTCCATCATAGTGATAAGCACATTCTATATATGAAAGAAAATGTAAATTTCTTGATCTAAGGGGCAACAACATGGCAAAAAAATAGAGTAGCAACCTCCATGCAATTTCATGAATAAAGGAGAAAAATTCAGAGATTAAAACTCTTCCTAATGACTATAACTGGACTAAGTACCATAGAAATCTTCCTAATGATTGTAACTGGACTAAGTACCCAACTTTAGACTAATCCAATCCTTAATCCAAAAATTCACTTTCTAGACCATTGTCATGCACCTAGAGCCTCCAACTTGTCCAATCTTCAAGCAAAGATTCCACCCTTGTTCTAGCACCTTAGAACATCATAACATGGACAATGTATCATGTTCCACCAGCCTTCCAAGTCTGGTTGAGAGATTTGCAATGCAACTCACTCCAAGAGCATAATCTCCTTAGAGCCCTGTCCAGTCAGTAATCTGCCTTTAACTCACAAACTTTCCAAACAACTAGGGAAAAAATTGATAGTTCTATACACCCTTTACAATGCTACTAAATATATCCCAAACCTAGGGTATGTTAATTTGGACCAACTACTAGATCCACTACCTTTGCAGCAACCAAATAGGCCTAATTTGCACCCATTTAAAAAGCAACCTATACAAGGACTTTCTCCCTTGACTCCTAACCTTGAAATAGTCTTAGTAAATGGAAAAAAACTAAGGATTATAAATTTTTTAAGGCGCCATCACTAACCTATTCTTCTAGGCATCAAACCCTCCCTTCTAGGGTCCCTAGGCTAGGGATTGTTCACAAGGACACTTGCAAATCTCTCTAGATCCCCCCAATGGATCTAACACATCCCTATGGACCTTGAAACACAAGATCCATCACAAAAAATACCCATCCTTAAGAGTATTTTTTCACATTAATGACTAGTGTCAAACTGGGTACCCTTCAATCAACAACCTACCACCATTATGTGGTTTTCCCAAACTCATTTCACCTATCCCTGCATTAAAACCATTATGTACAAGGATATAATACACCATTATACCTCTCCCACCAATCACAATAGCCATAGGGGTGGGAGAGTGACTTCATTGTGAAGGTTTCAACTCCTAAATGTTGACTATAACTCCACATCAAGAACAGTCAAGGACACCAATTAATTCTCTGGTCTTATTAGTGGTCAAAACATTGAAATAAATGCATGGAAAGGTAAAAATTCACCCAAGATAATGATCTTACATTATCATCTAAACAAAATCATGTTTTATCCAAGCATATGAATTCCCTGTTATGAGGACTGTACCCATGAGACAAAGATTCACAGTGTGCAGAGAAAATATTGTTTATTGATTGGAATCATTACATTGTTGATTCATTACACATCCAACTCCACATCAAATGTAGACTTCTAAGTCCCCAAAAAATTGACTGTAACCCACTAACTATCTAAAAACTGATTGTAACAGTCTTAAAACTGACTGTCATAGAACACATCAGAACCAAATCGTATATGTGAGAGGTGCAGAGCGAATTGTTGACAATGGCTCTCCAGGAATGCTTGGATATATCTGAGCTACAATCCGAAGTGTGGAAAAAGAAGGACAATGTAGGTGTTGATCTAACATTTGTGTATGGATACCAATTTTATCCCATCTTCTATGGATTTCTAGAATCAAAGAAAATAATGCCTTATCATCTGGTATATTATCTACAAATTGTATGCCACTATGTAACATCTCATAGAAAGATATTCGACATCTATCCTCATCCACCAAAGCCCACAAAACACTCAAGGAACTATGCAGCCAGTTACAAGAGGATCTCTCAAATTTTCAAATATTCATATTATCATGTTCATCACTCATATTTTGTTGTCTTGGATTCTAGTTAAGTAGCAAAATGAGCATGTGTCAAAATATATGAGAATGAGTAATTGGTTTTAGGTTGTGTTCAAGCCCAGCTAGGATAATCTTACAAACAATTTGCCGAAGAGAACTCATTACTGAACTAGATGCAGAAAATGCCAACTCTCATGGAATTGAACTTCAAACTAATTTGCATAAACTTGAGTTTGATCTTAGGAGAGAAATTATGAAATTGCAAGATAATTTACATGAATCAAAAAGTAAGTTGTCTCAGTCCTTATAAGACACAAAATCTCATAAGCGAGAACACCAAAAAACTCAGTCTAAACTTGATGCAGTGATGAAAGAATATGCTGAATTAAAATCAATTCAAGAACAAGAAAACCTGGACTTGTCTGCTTCTTGTGCTAATAGAGAGGAGCAGTTGGATAAATTGAGAGGGTAGTTTTCATTTTCTATTCAACAAGTGAAGTCTTTAGACTCATTTGTAGCCAATAGTTTGGATGATCTCACAAAAGAATAAACTCAAAAGAAAGAAGCCATGTTTCTCTTGCAAGGATCTATGAGATTTTGGTCATCGATGCCTTGGAAAAGGCCAAGTCCATTATATTGAATCAATATTTGATGATGATTTAGATTATGAAGGACCTTAGCTACAAGAAGTCACAAAAGATTAGACCATCAAGCATGAACTAGAGAGGTTGGATGTTTGTGGATGCAACCATTGGTACACTTCTATCCCTTTTGAGGGTACCTTAACTAACCACCCATTTAGAGTTCTTTGAGTTCTATCCAGACAATGGATCATAGTGCTTATTGGTAGCGGGGCCATAAAAAATTTAACTGCTCAATTTTAAATAGAATATGCTCCATTTCTACAAAACAATAGATCAATCTTTACTACAGCATAGAAAATAGAATTATATAGAAACTTGGAAACCTTCTGAAAAAAAAAACTATTTTAAAGAGTTGTAGAACAAAGATTCCAAAGGAAGAGACTAATTGTTAGATAGTAATTGTTGGAAGAAACTACTCCAAAGAGATAATTTCAAATGATAGAATAGTAAATCAACCTTATTTTTCAAAGGAAATCCTTTGCTCAACTCTAGAAATGATTGTCTGAGTCTTGATAACAATTAGTATCATCCAATCAAGAACGTAAATTTGAAAAACAATATAGAACATGAGGACCTAATCAACATCAAGGAGAATATAGTTGTGAGTAAGTTGAACACAAACCCCAAACAAACAAGAATTCAAAGAAGACCATAAAGAAGAACCTGAGAATCACAAAAAACAATCTCAAGAAAAACAATGAAAATGAATCTTAAAAACAAAATGTAAACAGGATATGGAGATGATTCTACACATATGATACATACCAAGCATATCCAACCAGGTTGCAATGATTCCTATTTCAAATTCTAGCCAGATTCCTAAACATTCTAATCAAAATGCTCTTATGTATCAATAAGATTTAATAAAAGACAATAATAAGAACATTAACTAATCTAATTTGTAACATATAATAAAATGAATGTGCTCCTACAATCAAATCATGATCGTCCAAGCTTCACCAGCTAAGGGTCCCTCAAGATTAGAATATAGATAGGCATAAACTTTAAATATGAAGGAGAAGATCATAAATCATATAACAGAGAAGGAAGACTTTAAAAACATGAAAAACAAGATCATAAATCATATAACTTCCAAGGTAAGTTAGGAACTCAAAAAAACATACAGTTTCAAATACCCTTTTCAAAGACTCAAAACATATCCAAATAGATCAAACAACTCTTTTGGAACACTTTGTTCAAATATGGACGGTTATGGGGCAGCCTAGGCCTAATTAGACCTCATTTGCAAAGTGATCACCATGATCTTGGACTAAAAATAACCAAACAACCTACTAAGGGATAGGAAATATCTAAAATGAAATGAATCAAGAAACCCCATGACTTGGAAGGGCCATTTGTATCACAATTTTCACAAACCCTCATCTTTGCAAAGTAAAAATGGATTAAAGCATACAATATTCTTGCATAGGGCATCACCATATCACTCAAAAACATTGTTATTTCTATCTAAAACCCACAAAATCTAAATCTACACTCTCTAAACTACCAATCCACCAATTTAAATAGAGTTTTAATGGTGAAAAATGGAGAAACCGTCAATCTTTTTTACAAACCCACATACCCACAGGTTTCAGACCCGTCCTCACAAAAATTACAAAAGATTTAGTTCTACTCCATAAAAATCCCCAAACCAATTTTAGAAGAAAAAAAACTCAAATACCTTTCATATGCATGTGGTTTTATATCATTATCAGGTCGTACATGGTTGTAACAAGCTAAATAACAACAAAACATTTTTGGGAACAGTCATCAAAGAAAGTTTGACATCTCTCTTATTCCTCCATGAAAATCGATGAGATCAGTTGCAAATGAGATATGACTCAATAATATAGTTTCTACTAATGAGTGTAGGACAAAATAAGATCAAACAAATTCACACAATTTGCTGCAACAACAAAAGGATAGGAAATTTCTAAAAAATAGTCTATATTTCATTCATTTGTCTTTTTTACAATGTTCTCCCCACATCAACAACCGTCCATTCAACCTTTCAAGGTCTTTTTACATCCTTTTACCTTAGTTACAACCATTATTTTTGAACCATATGACCAATTATCTTTCTAATTATGCAAAATTGTCTTATGACAACTTTTCTTATTTTGTGACAGTGTCTTTATAGAAAACAACCTCATGACAGTTGTATAGTGTTGATATTGGTCACTAGCAACCAATAACTCATTCCTAGCAACAAAAAGGAACATGCTAGTTAAGAATGATAAGATTATTAATTTCATTCCCCATTATTACCCTAGCTATGTCTTATATGGTGGCCTCAAACTTTTGATAGGATTGAGAATGAGACTACCATTGTTCATTAGTTTTGTTTAGGCAAAAAGTGGCATGACTTCTGGGCATAGTTTGATACTGGTTCTACTGGTGCTGAGAAGGAACTCTTAGAATTTGGATTCTAGTAAAATTTTGAATGATCTTTGAAATTAAACAAGTCTCAAATTAATTGGAAGTGTATTTGGGGAGAAATGCTAAGCCCTAGTGTGACTGTGTTGACTTTTCCTTATGACTGTAACAACAAATATCATTATTTTGATAATGTTTGTCTCATTTAAGAGTTTCTAAAGGCTAAATATGAAAGGAGGAGATATTAAAGGACCAAAATATTCTTCCAAGTACTTTGAATTGAGATTTCTCATAGGTCTTTAATGACTTATTGTATGATCACAGTCATGATTGTCTAACCATTGTAATAGTGACAAACATCATTAGCCTTCATTTCATTATTTGTATGGATTGAAAAAACATGGTTAAGATTTCTTAGATGTGTTAGGACCATTCTTATGGTCACAAGTACATAAGGTGATGCAGGAGAATTAAATTTGGCTTCATTTAACAATCACTGTTCTAATATAGTAGAATATGACAGCCAGATTGGGTTGTCATTGTCATTAGGAATTTGTTCTCTGTTTAGACAATCAATTGTAGTTCAAGATGAATCTTATTTGAAATTTCCTTTCCCCATTAGTCAAGGGTTCCATGTTGTATGTTTTTATATTGGCCCTCAAAGCATTGGCTTACTGTTATAACAGAGAAAGTTGCAATTTTGTGTATTGATTGAAGGTTTTTAAAGGGACACTCCCAAAGGTTTTACACTATAGTTATATATGGTATTCTTTCCATAAGGTGTATGAAGAGGAGATTGAAAATCTTTGAAGGCTTGTTTCCCCAATATATTGAAAGTCTGATTTCTTTTAAACAATGATGTTCTTTAGGTTGAGGTTCCACATGTCAAGGGTGGTAATGCTATGAGGATACAAGGTGGTTCTTTTCACATTGAGTTTGGTGTCAAGTCTATGATTAAATAAGGTGTGTCCATTTTATACAATGATCAGACAGTCAAGGGGAAGTCTATTTCTTAGGTTGGTAATGAGTTATATATGTCTACAATGGTTGAGTTTGAAGAGGAGAGTCGAAATACACAGTTTGGAGACAATAAGAAATTGAGTTTTTATAGTAATTTCATCTTGATCAATAATACATGTCTAGTTTCTAATGCTTTCTAATGGTTTATGTGACATATTCTTGAAATTTTATTTATTGTAGATATGGAGCATTAAATCCTTGTTGTTTTGGTCTTTGAATCATTTAATTCCATTTGGTATCGACAAAGATATAAGTGTTTCTTTGTTGACTGAAAAACCCTCATCTAGGGTAGATAACAACTTAATGAAATGTAGTTTTGCAAAATTTTGCATGCAATAAAGCCCCAAAATTTGTGGTATGATGTGGGGAAGTATGTATTATAATCCACCAAATTTTTAGAGATCCATTTTGTAGGTGGCATGAATTTTTGAATGGGAAGGGTGGCAATTTGTTGTCTCAAAAATGTATGACTATCCCAGAAATACAGTCTTGGTGCGGGGGCAATATCTTGAAAGTTAACCATTGGATTTCACTACAATTTTTATATATTTTTGGTAACCAAATTTAAAAGGATCTCACCAGAGAGATTGGAAACATATTTCTAGGTTCAAAAGTTATTGATCTCTGAGTACAGGTCTATCTATCAAAGAAGCCAGTAAGTTCTTGTTTACCAGTAAGAGTTTGAGTATTGTTCTTGGTTGGAAGTATTAAGGTTGATAGGGTGTTAGGTGATGAGATAGATATGGGAAAGAGTCATAGGGAGAAGGTTGGAATCTCTAAGGTGATATTTGGATCAAAGGACAAGTGAGGGTGTGAAGTCTAAAGGAGTAGGACATTGGGTTTTAAAATGAAGTGTTTAGTGAGTACTAAGTGTTTGGTGGGATAAATAGGATGTGAGAGTTCTAGATCAAGTTGAAGAATGAGTTTTATGTCATAGGGAAGAGTAGTGAATTAGTCAAGGAATAATTGAAGTGTGAAGTCTTAAGAGTTATGGAAACCAGTCAGTGAAGTTCATGTGATCAAAATTTGGTGAGTGGATGTGTGAACAAGTTTGGGATGAGTTTGAACTAAGATACCTAGAGAACATAGGTTAGAACTTGAGGGGTTATTTAGTGAGTCACCAAAAAGAAGGAGAGTTGTTGAACATATTTCAAATGGTGTGTCAAGGAATTTGGCATGAGGTAGTAAGTTGTATCTCACTAACAGTTTGAGGAATTTGTCCTAAATGATTAGGAACTCTGATTGGGTCCACTATTCCTTTGCATCACTCTCTCAAATCTGGGCATTTTGACTTCATCTCTATCCAAACATCTCTATTTCTAGATACAAGTGAGACACCTTAGGGACATTTCAATCAAATATAAAATCAGTAATTCATTTATGGAGAGCATCCTTAAGGGACTCCTTGGAATTGTATCTTCCATATGTTTTCATCATTACCATCCACTTTCATGCTCCAATAATTCTACATTAGTTATTTATTTTGTAAGCACTCCTCCATGTTAGAATAGGGATTGGAGGATTTCCACTTGAACATAGTTCCTAGAATATTTGTCAAATTAGAAACTCCAATGTAGATAATTATTATGATAACACCAATACCATAGTTCTATAAACCAAGTGCTTTGAGCCTTTCACAAAAATCACATTGGTACTCTTTGCATCAACATCATGGAACTTAACAATGGGAAAAAAATGTTGCAGTGGTAGCCCTTCCTATGTTGGCTTCTATGAAAAAAACACAATTTTGAAATAAACATTACAAATAAAGTTTAAATGGAAATAGTTAGAACATTTATCATTTTAGAGTAATTAAATGATATCGTATATTTATGGATACCTTAGTCTTTGGCACAAGACTTTCCATTAGTGTTGTTGCTACATTACCAGAATTTCACTGATCTTATGATTGTCATATGCTTTGATAATAAGGTTATTTGGATTTGATTTACCTATTGTCCTTTCACTTCATCCAATAACCTTTCATTGTTTCTTGCACTTGAATAATATTTTGCACTTGAACAATATTTGACATTCTCATGATCTGTACTATTGCTTGGGAGGGCAGATCTGCCCTAACTATTGTTATTTTTATTAGTTTCCAGACCATATTTGGTTGTGCCAACATTGGAGGAGTTTACAACAACATAATTGAATGTTCCCAACTACCATGTGACGATCCTAAATCATTCACCTTCACATTGTTTCTACAACACTACTTCTACTGTCAAATACAACCGAAGCAAATCTTTGCTTGAGTTTTTCCTCACATTGCCTTCCTCATGGAAGATTTCACCAAATCTTTTTATTTTTGTCATTCTGATTTACTACTCTCATGCCATATTCTTGCAAGTTTTAACAACTACACACAATTAAGACTAAAAGAAAATGCAGCATTCAAATTCAAGAGACCGAATAACAAGGAAACAAGGCACATGAATAATAAAAAATACAAAGCTAATTCCAGAGAAATAGCACAGAAAGATAAGCCAAAAGCATTAAATGTTCATTAGGATGCATCCTATTAAATAACTTGTCTTAATACCAATAAACTTTTCATCATAGCATGCAAAAATGCAGTTGTTTTGAAAGTTAAAAAAGTAGGAGTGCAACTAAAAAATATAATAAGGCAACTTATAAAGTCAATGGGATCAAGGAAGAATATAAAAAATTTAAATGTTGTATATTTTAAATTGAGAAAAATAAACTTTTAAGGAAAGAGCATACCAAACAACAATGGAATTCTTGATCATTTGGATCCACCCTAAGCTATCACTTAACAACCTACCACAAATGTGAACATAATTAAAAAGTAAAAATAAAAGTTCAATGTCAACTTTTTATAGCCCATAGAACATACCAATAGAAAATGATAAAATAAATCAAGCACAAAACCATAGCATTTAGTTACAACCATGTGACTGAGTTTGTTAAATTTTTTATTCCCTAAGGCTATTTTTATTTTGAGTTTCTGTGATTGTCAATAAAGATAGGAGAACATAGGGAAACCCTCATTCACTTCACCACGGGGTCTCCTATTTTTACTTGAAAAAATTTCATCAAAAATACTAACGCCCCATGCTTCTCCTTTTTTTAATTTTAAAAATCTCAAAAATCATAAAAGATCGCAACATGATTGGTAATTTCTATGAACTTGGGCCATGGAGGGTTTCCTTAGACCAAATACTACACAAAAATCAATCACCATGGAACCAAAATTTTGATGTTTTGTTCATTGATAGTCTAGTAGGTACAAGCTATAGTATAGCTGAGAAGTATGACAACATTCATGTTCATCATAACTAGGTAGCAGATCATCTTTTTATACCTAAGATGGAGTTTTAAAGCAATAATAGGGATTTAAAAAATAGGGTCTTGTTTGTAACAGGTGTGTGTGTCCTTTTCTTTAAGAAGTTTGAATGTGAAGATGTAAATGTTCAATATTCTTTTTACTAATGTATTTGTGGGTTCAATTTTTCTTGTAGAAGCTTCTTCCATGTTCCAATTGGATTGTATAAAAGAAATCTTTCAAGAAGAAATTTCCATGTACTCGTGCATTTGTTGGTGTGCAAAGATTGTCAAGTGGAAAGACAACGACATCTAGAGCATTATCATTTTTAGTTGCAGCATGTGAATAGAGTTGATCTGCCATGTGTATAAAAAATTTGTTCCATACTTCATAGGAGAAAAAATGCAAGTTTTTCTATGAAAATGCAGTTCAAAATAGAGTACAGATTGTTTAAGGCTATGCATTTTTAATAGTCTCTATTTTTGGTTTTGTTTCAAAGTCAAATCCCAGTAGGAGGAGTTGGGATGGGGCATCTAATAATTACTTCTAGTAGCACCACAATCTTTCTGAATGATCATATTTCTAAGAAGACATCCATATTTGGACTGAGATTGTGGGTTTTGATTGAGATTGGTGTTGGAGCATTCATAGTTCTGATTTTCTTTTTTCTATCCTTGTGGCTGACATCAAGGAAGAAATCATCCAAGAGGGTACCAAAAAATATTCCATCTACATTGATCCACGTGATTTCTTAATAGATATAGGAGGTGAGGATTGACCCTTTGGGTACTAGAGGAGGGGGAGACATTGCTGCCTCTTGTGGGAAGAATGATTCAAGTGACATAGACATGGAGAAGGATGTTCTCATTGGCTATGGACACCATTTTAATCCTTCTCTCACAACTTTAAGACTGAGTTGAGGGATAATGATGGACAATCAAAAATCCATTGAGAAATAGTCCCTGTTAGATGAGATAAATTTTAATAGGCCATAGGCTATAGAGGGCAGTTGAAGGAGCAATGCATGAAATATGGCTTGCTAGGGAGAGGGACCAAGAACATCACTATAATCATATTGAGGCTACACCATTTAGAGGTATGCATGGTGAAGGATATAGACATAGGTTGATGTTATCTGATAAGGGTTCTAATGCTGATGGGGAGGCTTCTAGATCAACTGAATCACCTGCTACTTCTATTTTTGTGCCTGAATTGTCACATCTTGGCTGGGATCATTGGAACAACCTCAAAGACTTGGAGATTGCCACAAACCTTTTTCCAGATGTGAATGTTATTGGGGAAGGAGGTTATGGGATTGTATATAAAGTAGTGTTCCATAACTTAGGGCAAGTCATGCGAGTTTAGGCAAGTCACGGGCCATGCATTCATTGGCGGGTTTTCATGACTTGTCACCATGACTCAATGGGTCATGGGCCATGATCCGCATGACTCGATTGATTCGAGTCATGTGGATCATGCCATGACTTGTTGGGTTTGACGGTCATGATCTGGGCATATTGCAGAAAGAGGTTTATTTATCTTAAAGCTACAATAATTTATAGTATTATACTTATTTTGATATGCCAGAGGAAGAAGTTGCAATGCTTTTTTGTTAGCGCCCCTTTGCATTACAGTGATAGTAGAAAGTGAGAAGGAAGGGCCTAACCTTATTGCACAGTATCTTGTGTGGGCCTGATAATGGAAATTATATGATGTGAATATTTTTTATAACCCATGTGTGATTGATATATGATGTAAACCTATTTATGTGCATATTCACTCTAGAACCCTCATTTGAGGTATATTCATTGTGTATTGCTCATTCTCCATCCAAAAAATCAAAGGCAAGAAAAAGCTCCTGCTTTGAAGTCTAATAGATTTAAAATAACATCAAATCAAGAGAAAAAAAAACTATAAACAATTAAACCCACTGAAGGCATTGATAAATCAAAGTGACAGCCAAATTTTCCTGCAGTACCTTCCTTAGATTCACCGATCTCCTACCCATTTTATCTAAGCGAGCCCTTTTTTTGTGAGAATGTTCTTACCTAAAAAAACTGGTAGATACTTTATGAACCAAGACTTTCACTTTAAGGGCAGCCTTCGTCTACAGTGATTTCGATCCTTGCGTAGATATGAATCATTCATTCTCTTTTCAACCAAATTGCTTTGACTATTTCCTATTCTTTTCCAATCATTTTGATCTTTCCCAATATTATGTATCAAGGATTGGGTGATAAAATGGTTATATTAGCTCTAGATAATGAGAATTATAAACCAAACAAAGAAGGCACGACTCCACCTTGGACTGCAATGTTGAAATTCTTAACACTAAAATTGAAGCTCCCTCTTACCCTGCACTTAAACACTATCAAAACCATTAAAAAAAAAGTATTGAGCAATCAAAGAGACTGTATTTAAATCAAATAACCATATTTTTCTGCATTATCTCATAAAACCCCTAAATAAAAAACCCAAAATTATTTCATTGCTGAAGAAGACACACCCTCAAGCTATTCTCTCAACTAAAGAGAAGAGTTTTCTATAAATCCTTTCACATCTTTGTCATGGATAGGAGAGAATGAGGATGAAAATTTTGGCTTGACCTATTAATCCAAAAACATGCCAAAATTTACTTCCCCGCCATTCCTCTTCCCTTCCCGCTTGTCACATGGTGAAAATGCATGCAATTCTTTTTTTTGTTTTTGAAAATGCATATTTTATTTTGTCTTAATTTTAAATTTAAGACAATTAATAATTAAAATAATATTTTATATTTTTAAGACAAAATATTAATTTTGTCTTTAATAAATGTCTTAAAACACCTTCTTATGTAGTAGTGAGGGCATCTAGAATTAAGTTGTTTGTTAATGATAGAAAAAGAGCATATTTTAATTAGTAATGTATTCAATATTAAAAAATACATAACACTCAATATATTTAATATTTAAAAAATTGATAATTATAATCTATATTTTCTATTGATTTATTTTTTTAATTTGTTTTCAAATGCTATTTTATTGGATAATGTCCTTTAGTAAAGCAACTTGGTCTTTCTCAACGAGCAAAGTCTGAGTCAAATTGTGATATTAATACTATAGGATTCAACTTGTAGTTTTTCAATAAAACTCATTGACCTTGTTTCATACCATTGACTTCATAACAAGGTTTTTATCAAAAAGACTAGAGCACACATAGAATAGTAAGATCCTAGTTGATGTCTTTTGACACTACCCCTTTCAAACACAAGTTCTAAGTATACAGGTGAATAGATTCTATGATTCAAAATCAATAAAGATAATTTCATGTTCAAGGTTTAGCAAAGATCTTAGCTGATGGATTTTGACACTACCCCTTTCAAACACAAGTTCCAAGATCATGTCAAATCTACTAGTGGGAGATCCAGTAGCAAAGCTAGCAACAGAGCAAGCACCAGTATCAAAAGACTCTGTTAATTTTTCCAAGCATTGGATCCCACCCAAATTCCTTCAATTTATCTTATTGGTGAATAAGCATTACTGTTGAAATGCAACTTCTAAGAATACAAATCTATGATATTACTGAATGTTAGTATAAAGGAGTAATAATAATTCATTTAGTCATTTTTTAGGGGTGACTAATTATTTAGTTATTTATTTGGTCATTTATTAAGTCATTTATTTGGTCATTTATTTAGTCATTTATTTGGTCATTTATATTTTCCTGACCTTGTGATATAACTTGATGACCAAATTAGTCATTTATTTGGTCATTTATACTTGTGAATTGCAAAAAATTAGTAGAATATGATCAGTTTTAGTCACGTGACTAAAATTTTTAGTCATGTGACTAAAAGTTTTAGTCATGTAGTCATTTATTTGTTAAATTCTACTAGTGACTGATTCACCCCCCTCTCAGTGTTCCTATTCCTAACAATTGGTATCAGAGCTCTGGTCCTCAACAGATAAGTTTAACCACTCGAGGAGATCATGAAGACGGTAGAAATGAAACATCTGAAGAAAAATCTTGAAGCCACTCTTGAAGACTTGGAAAAATTTGAAAGAGAAATTGAAGAACTAAAAGAGAAAGTCAATGATGCTCAATTAGTTATCAAAAAGCTAAGAAGGGATCTGAAAGAATGCTCTAACAATGATCTAGGAGCAAAGGTTAAGAAACTGAATGAAGATAATGCATCTATGAAAGAACTACTTGAAGAGTTTGATGATAAGCTATTGAATAATCATGAAGTCTATAATGAACAGGTCAAGGAGAACCTTCAACTCAATGAGGAATTAAGGGAAGCCAATTTGGAAATCTTGGATCTAAGAAATTACAAAGAAATATTGGAGTCTGAATTGAAAGAAGCAAAGAATCACATTGAAAAATTGCACACCAGTTCTAATTTGATAGAATCTTAGTTGTATGCAAGAAGAGTCAAAGGAGACACTAGCTGTATTGGATACAATGAAGCACAAAATCAAATTGATAATATGCGAGCAAGAAAGGAGACACAAAAAGAATCTACTAATACTGAAAAGACTGAAGATCAAACCAAAGACAATGGTGGACCTCCTAAAAATGAGCACAAGCCTATAGAACACACTTGTTTTGCATGTAACAAGCATAGACACATTGCAAGGAATTGTAAAGAGGTAAGACCTTTTAATGGCTACTGTTATTCATGCAATAAATTGGTCATAGAGCTATGAATTGCAAGACTAGTAAGAAGAATAGGATTCAAAATGATCAGAGAAATCAGAATCGGACAAATGTAAGAAGTTCTCAAAATGTTACATGTCAGATAGGTAACTATAATGGTCATATAGTGAGACAATGTAAAATGGTGACTCATGTCAATGCATCGAGGAATATTAGACCTCCAGTCATTTTTCACTCTTGTAACAAGACTGGACATATCTCAGGATACTATAGATCAAGGATGCAAGGTCAGGAAAGCCCTAAAAAGGCTAAAGAACTAGTTTTGAATCTTGAAGGAGAAGTCAAGTTTGTGAAAGCCTTAGAAGATGCGAGCTTGATTTGGACATAAGGAAAGAAGGAAAAAGCTGATGAGAATGTATTGGATGCATCTGCAGTGGATGCACCCTCTACATATACATGAATGGCCCTTTGGGTCATAGGGGGAGCTAATTTAGTTCTAGACCCCTGTGTGGCTAGTATACTCATCCTCAGAGTATGTGCCTTTGGACTTAAACTTTTAGAGTGTATAGAAACCTTTGTGCAAGAGTGCACATGCTAAATGTTAGTAGAACTCAAGTTGGAAATTTTGAAGTGATAGCCTAGTTTACACGACTTACATTAATGGTAGAATTCTCACTTTAAGTACACAAAAAGTTGTTTGTTCAATCATTGCATTCAAATTCAGAGTGATTGGAGAGTAGATTGAGCCTTGGAAGTTGTTGTGAATATTGAACTATCAATGTTTGTAGTGCATTTGGTCAATTGCAGAGACCCTAGCTCATTGCATCGATTCAGAAGCTGTCAAATTTTCTTGGAGTTCAGTTGGAAAGTGATTAACAAGAAAGTCATAGCCACTCCCATTGTTTATGATGCCACTGAGGAGAAAATATATTAGAAGATAGTCTACCAGTATGTTCTAATGAAGAAAAGGCACTGATATTAAATCTAGTGAAACCACACTTAAGGACAAAGATGAGGACTCTACACATTATGAACATAGACTATGAGCTGATAAAAAAGGAAACATAGAAGGCCTTTGAGAAAGTGTTCTTAGAAAAACACATGAAACTTCCTTCTATGCCCATCACACATGCACCTAGTGAGCAAGTCAAAGCAGCAGAGACCTCCAATATGCTAGTGAAAGGTTCACAGGACTTAGCACCCATAGATGGTACTCAATTAGAGGTAGATAAGTCTGCACCCATGCTAGAATCACTCAAGGACAACACCATTTTCATTGACAATGTAGAGATAGCCATGGTGAGCACTGACATAGAATTGGACAAGTTTGAGGAAGCTTTTGTGAGCACACAAGAAGTTGAAATCTTATGCAGCAGTTCACCTCCCACTCAGCAAGAAGTACTCATAGAAGATGTACCTGATAAGAAATTTGAAGAAGAGGTAGAAAAGAAAGAAGAAGATACTTCTATAAAATAAGAAGTGATGGATAGCACTCCTATCACTCCCTCCTCAGCATTGTTGTCAAGTTTGACACCTGACACAAGTAGTTTAGACTCCTGGAAAGAAGAAGACTTGATTAAGTTCAGTGTCCTAGCTATGAAGAACGCAAAGGAGAAGCAAGTAATGAGAAATCCTCTCCTTATGAAATCTATGAACATTCTGAATAGTTTGTTACCAGCAGATAAGAAAGTGCTAAAAGTACACTCGGTTGATGATGTGAGTACAATCATCTCACAGTTCAAAATCAACTTTTCAAGCCTCGAAGAATCTGCATCCCAGGTTGTAGAAGAGAAGTATAAGGAGAGGAGACTAAATGAGTTAATGAGAAATTTTGCACTAGATCTAAACTCACTCAAGATAGGACAAGCATCTTTAAAATAATTTTCTAACAGGGAAGAAAATTCATTGCAGACTGCATGGATCAAGATAAGCTTACTGATGCCCATTTCAAGAAAATAAAAGAAGTAGAAGCTATGATTGACCAGGTGAAGATTTTAGTGATAGAAACATCCAATGATGTAAAAACATGCAACAATATCTACCAAGGTTAGATGGACAAGATTGAAAAGGTAGAAAAATAGCTGGAAAAGATAAGGTCTAGACAAACTCAGTTGAGGAATGCTCTTGCACCCTCACTAGACATTCTCAATCAAAACATAAAGGAGATTGATGCCACCATGATAACCTATGATCAAGGTTTGAGCACAGATTGGAAGAAGATGGAGAAACTCCAGTATGCTTTGTGCACCCATCTCTAGATAGTTAACTCTTTGATCACCTTTTGGAAGAAGGAGATCTAGAACCTCATGTACATATATATATATATATATATATATATATATATATATATGGAGATATAAGATTATGTATAAAGAATGTATAGAAGACAAAAGTTTTTGTTAAGGGACAATTAGCAACTTGGTCATATTCTTTTGTTGCCATCAATGAAAAAAGGGGAGATTGTTGGCAGGTTGTCTATACTAAGGTATATGACTAGATATAGTGTTTTCATTATGGAAACAAAGTCATATAGCAGTTTGGAGTCAGCGCACCTGATATGAAGATCAGAAATCAGCTAAGTGTTGAAGACTAGACAGTATACAGAGTTCCTGTAGCTCAGAGCATCAACGCACTTGTGTATGGATGAATTATGGTATGCGCCTTGGAAGTTAAGTTTTTTAGACTATACTTATGCTTAGTCTATGAGCACATAAGTAGATGTGAAAAGATGAGAAATTTACAGTCAGTTGAAGTTACATAGCCAATGTGTACCAACAGATAACAAAGCATGGAGCCGACAGTTAGTATTTTGGTTTGTGATGATAATGTAATGTTGTTAAGGTTATACACCCATTGTATTTAGGTTTCCGACATGTTTATATGTATAATTTTAAGCATGCTTAAGCCAATTCATTTGGAAACATTGTTTGTAATTAGTTATAGGGTTGACCTAATTGTTTATTTTGTATGAGCGTATAAATATAAGATGCACCCATTATATTCAATATGGAAGTTGGAATAGAGTTGTGAGAATTAGATTAGAGGTATGAAAAGACATCATAAGATGTATTAGAGATTTTCTAGAGGTCAAAGCATCAACGTACCAAAGGAATTGATCAGACAAGCAATGTCACAGTGATAGTTCACCTGCATATATAGTGTGTATCTAAAATCAGATGGTTGTAGCCTTCACCATTTGAGCAGTGAGCTCTAGGATAGTGAGTCCACTCCCCTAACAAGGATCAATGTAAAAGACACCTAACAAGGTCTGACCCTTAACAATTTCTACTGTACTTAAAGGATTGTAAAGATACTCCTAACAGGGTAAAGGATCTTCTGACAAGGATCACAAAATACTAGTGTAGAATATTAGTGGGTATCAAGTCCCACCGAGGTTTTTACCTATTTGGGTTTCCCCATAACCATATTGGTGTCATGTGTTGATTTCATGTTTCATGTCTATGTGAATGTTTAATTTAGTACTTAATCATTTAAGTTCAACATAAAGATTAAAGTAAAAAGTTAAATTACAGTGAACACTGATTCACCCCCCCTCTCAGTGTTCCCATTCCTAATAGTTGTTTCTCAAAGCTTGTGTGGGGTGGCATCAAACCATTAGGTGCTACAAGATCGTGTGACCTAGGCCTATAATAACATGTGTCAGGTTTTAGAGATTCAAGGTCATTTATATTTGGTAACACATTCTTGGTCGATGTCAAAACTTGAAGTGTTCCTTAGTTGAAATGGACAACATTGCGTATCTTTCAAACCATCGGTTGTAGCATCAAACCGTATGTTCCAATATCTCTGAATGGTTGAGTAAATTCTAGTGGAAACCTCATTTGGCATAGAGATTCACTCAAATGTTGCCAACCACTCTAGGCCAATGTGTCCCTCAAGGTCCCTTCAACATGAAATTGATGATCTTTATGGGGTCGTGTCTTAGAGATTGTGCAGGGTGACATCAATCCATTAGGTGCTACAAGACCATGTTGCCTAGGCCTACAATAACCTATCTCAGTTTTCAGAGATTCGAGGTCATTTATATTTGGCAACACATTCTCAGTCAATGTCAAAACTCAGTGTTCCTCAATTGAAATGAGCAACATTGTGTATCTTTCAAACCGTCAGTCGTAGTATCGAACCACCTATTCCAACAACTTTGAATAGCTGGGTAAACACTACAGAAAATCTCGTTTGGCACACAGAGTCACTCAAACACTACTGACCACTGTGGGCTGAAGTGTCCCTCAAGGTGTGAGCAGGAGGATGAGTGCAAAAATGTATTATATCCTTATTTTGTAGTTTGTTCATGGAGGGATGTAAGTTGATGTTGTTTGAAGATCACTGAATGAAGAAGGGCTACTGGACCATGTGGTTTGTTCGGAAAACTAGTGTAGGGAACCCTAATGAAGGCATGAGGGTCACTTGGGTGATTAATTAGTTTGAAGAAGATACAAGCCCTATAAGGAGTTCCAACTAATTTGGATTAGTTGAGGATGTTAATATGACTTTATTTAAGTGCTTGGAGATCTGCTATTTCAAATGGTACAGACTAGAGGCAAGAGTTGTATAGACTGTGTCTTAGTTGAGCAATAAATTTCATATTTCTTGTAATTTCTCATATTTTTTGGATGTATCATTGAAATCCATACTTGTGCATGGTTGAGATACATTGTAAACACCTATTTTGAATCTATTTTATAGTCATTTCATTGATTTGGCTCATTTCCTTTTGATTGGTCTAAAATAGTGTTGGAAATTATCTTATTTTAAGATGTAAATGGAATGATCCATCCCCTTTTTTTAATTAATTTCACTTGGGGATGGATCTAATCATTTCATTATAGCATTATAACAATTTGACTGTAGGAATGAGAAGGAGTTTGTAGGTGGGCATTGATTGGAGGAGTTGTTGGGGTTGAGGAGTGACCAAGGGTCATTGAAATGAAGCCATAGGTATAGCAGTTGAGAATCAAGCCCTTGGAGGTGGTCATTTTATGATTGAATCCATTTGAGGATGGCATAATAATGGTGGAACAAATTTCATTTGGTTGGTATGGTGTTCAGAGGTCATACATTGAGAGAGCCCTAGTTTATAGGGGTTTTTAAGACCAATTTGGGGCTTTCATATCCATAAGTGTCATAGAGTTGAATTGATGGAGTATTCTTCTCATTAGATCCATTTCATAGGAAATTTACAAAGAATAAGAAATCCACATAAACATAAATTAGTATACATCAATACACCAAACACATGAATTGCATACCTAAAACATAATATATATATATACATATATATATATATATATATATATATATATATATATATATATATATATATATATATATATATATACATATATATATATATATATATATATATATATATATATATTCGTAGGGCATGAAGCCAAATATATATGTCCAATAATGTCATACATCAAATATATGTTGGACTACAACTAATTTAGATGGAGAGATTGTTGGAATCTGTGATTAAGGATCACTGAGAAGTTTTTGATTAGATATGCAATATGATTAAATCAGTATTATATTGTCATTGATGTCAACTAGCTTGACAGTACTTATCTTGGAAGTTACTATACCGACACATTTGAAGAAAGGTGAAAGAGATGAAGAATAGACAAATCTACATGAGGAAGATGTACATGATAGATGAGGATAAGGAATTCATTGAGTAATTTTTTGATGAGTCTATGACTTGTTGATATTGACTTTATTATGTTGTATTCATCTGTGATGAAGAATTGAGTTGTAAGACACAAAGCAGTGTTGTTAGTAAATGAAGCATTTCTAGTATACACCGACGGAGTGTAGTGTATACCGATCATAGTATTAATCAAGTAGTGTTCATCGACACATTTATTTGTTAATCGAGTGGAACAAAATACATTAAATGAGTAGTTTAGCCGATAAGATTGATGAGTTGGAAAGTGTATGACATCAAGGTAACAGATAAAGTTTTTTATGAAGATCAACAACTAACATAATTAAAGGAATATCTAATGGAGAAGATTGAAATGTGTTACTAACACATTAGCCAAGGAAGTGTAAAGTGAAAAAATCTATGAATGTGGTTAAGTGGCAAAATCTGATGGTGGAGAAGAAAATGATTTACTCATCTATATAAGAGACTAGGGTTTCATTATGAAAAGATGTTGGAAGAAGAAGATACTATAGAATTATCATGTGAAGAAGTTTTTCATGCATTCTGATCATATTGGTTAGTAAGAACCTAGTTGTAGAATAGTTGCCAAGCTACAGTGAGTAATTACCGATGGACAGTAAGTTGATATAGTATTGAATCTAAAGTGAAATATTGATCAGAAGGATTTGTATGGACTGAATATTGATCTATAATCTACAATTGAAGTTGTGCTAAGGTAGATCATTTACTGTTACATATTTAACCATTGTATATAGTCAAAATCTCTTAACAAAGTGGACTCTGAAAGTCTTATGATGTATCATTCATAGAATGAACATTGTTATCCTATCCACCCCATAGTGAATGTTGGTTGGATGATAACTTCTTGTCTAAAATCCTCTAACAAGGTCACACCTAGTAGTGTGTTTGTAACCTTTAACAGGGTTGTGTCTTAACCGACCTCACTTCAGAAGAGTGAATAATTTTTGGGTTGCCGGTCCTAGGTGGTTTTTCCCTTTACAGGGTTTCCATGTTAAATCTATTGTGTTATGTGTTGATTGTGATATTGATTTGTTATCATACTTTGCATATTATATGTTAGATTTGATCGGTAACAGTTATAAGTATTAAGACTGATAATTAGTAAAAGCATAGATAGTGAATGTATTTTTGCTTATTGAGGAGCAGAAGTTGAAGATTTTGATTTGAATTATACATTTTGTTTTGGGACACCGGATAAATGATTCATGCCCCTCTCAGTTATTCTAACAATTGGTATCAGAGCACTGGTTTCTTGGAATAGAGTTTTAAGGACTTAAGCATAAAGGTCTCAAGATGTATAAGAGGGAAGTACTGATACAAAACAAAGAGAACTTCGCAGTATGGTAGAGCTGAATGAAGCTGCATGTATCTAGAATTGGAAATTCAACACTAGATTTGATGATGAATTGCTACATACAACTGCCATCTGGTCCTCTAACACTTGATCAACTAAGAGACAGGCATGAACACAATATCACTATGATGGAACTTGTTGCTGCTTGTACCGATACTGAATTTGAAGACATTAAAGAATGCACTATTGCCAAAGAGATGTGGGACAAGTTAAATCTAATTTATAGTGGAGATCTGAATGTCAAAAGAATCCAAGCTGAAAGTCTTAGGGGCAGATTTGATGATATGAGCATGAAAGAAGGTGAGAACATTGTGCAATACAAAAAAAATTTAAAAGAGGTGGTACATTTTATTAGAGTATCTGATGGAGTCATTGATGATGAAACAATGATAAGCAAGATACTCAGAACATTGCTACTGGTTTATGCAATCAGGATCTCTTCAATTCATGAAACAAGAGCTGTATCTAATCTTACTCTTGATACTTTGATTGGTAAACTCACAACTTTTGAATTGAATAATTTTAATAATAATGTAGTTCCTCCTGTTGAATTAGCTTTCATGTCTTCTCTAAAGATTGGTAAATCTAGTAGGAATAATAAGAATGATGACAGTGATGATAACACCGATGATGAACTTGATGAGCTTGAAGCTCTTATGGCCAGAAGATTTCCCAAAGGAAAAGGAAGATATAGAGGTAAGTTACCTTTGGCATGTTTCAATTGTAAAGAAGTTGGTCACATTGCTGCTAGATGCCCATAGAAGAAAGATGATGATAGATCCAAAGACCAATCTAAAGGAAGCTATGGGAGAAGAGTCAATAGAGGCTACCAACACAAGAATAGAGACAATCAAGATGATAAAGGAAAAAAGCTATGCTACATAGCTGAAGATATTGAAACTAAATTTGATTCTAATGATGACATAGAAGTTGTATTTGTTGCTATGAAAGATGACTCAGAGGAATAAGAGAAACATGAATAGAAAACACTGATCTCTAAAGTAAGTAGAAATGATACATCGATCATAGACAGTGGTTGTACACATCATATGACCAGTGATGAAGAAAAGTTTGATCAGCTTGTAGAATATAATGGAGGATCTATGAGAATGGGAAATGATGCACCTTGTATGGTAAGAGGTAAAGATTCATTGATAATCAATGACAAAATACAATGTGAAAATGCATACTAGGTAGATGGATTGAACTATAATTTTTTAAGTGTGGCTTAATTGAACAATTCTGGCCACCAAATAGCTTTTGAGAGAAAAAAGGTGAAGATATATAATGATGAAGGAAGACTTGTCAGAACTGGTACACAATCCAGAGGTAATCTATTCTATCTTGATATGGATCTATCTTTTTGTTTGTTAATAAAGGATGAAGATGCTTGGTTGTGGCACAAAAGGTTATGCCATGTGAACTTTGACAACATGATCAAGATTAGTAAAAAGAAAAGAGTTAGAGGATTGCCTAACTTGACAAAACCTAATCATGCCATGTGCCATGAATGTCAGAAAGGTAAGATGACTAATTCTAGTTTCAAAAGAAAAGACTACTCAACAAAGAAGATACTTGAGTTGGTTCATACCGATCTATGTGGTCCTATGAGAACTTAGAGTTATTATGGTGATAGATACTTTATTCTTTTTGTTGATGATTATACTAGACTGGTGACTGTTATTTTCTTAAAAGAGAAATCTGAAGCTTTTAAAATGTTTAAGTGGTATAAAGCTAAGGTAGAGAAAGAGACTGAAAAAGAAATAAAATGTTTAAGATCTAATAGAGGAGGTGAATTTATCTCTAATGAATTTACTAATTTCTATAATGAGCATGGAATTAAAAGACAGGTTTCTACACTGAGAACACCTCAACAAAATGGCATTGCTAAAAGAAGGAATAGGTCAATAATTGACTATGCAAGAACATTGATGATATATAAGAATGTTGCTCAGACATATTGGAGGGAAGCTGTCAGTTAACTGTGTATGTTCTTAACCAAGTACAACTGAAGAAGGACACCAACCAAACACCTTATGAGCTACGGTTTGGACACAAACCTACTATAAGTTATTTCAAAGTTTTTGGAAGTAAATGCTTTATCTTGAAAGATGAAAGAAATGGATAATTTGATTCTAAAAAAGATGAAGGGATATTTCTTGGATATTCCACTATGCATATAAATGTTTGAATAAGGTTACAAATAAGATATTTGAAAGTACTAATGTTTGTGTTGATGAGTTTGATGAAAAAGACACAGAGGAAAGTGCAAAGGAATTAGAAGACTATGATAGATTCACTTACATTGAACACCCAGAGTATCTACTGACACCGTAGGATGTGTCAACTAGTCAGTAGGGAAACAATGCAGGACAATAGGAAATACAAACTGATGAACAAGATGAAGCTACCGAGAAAGGAAATGACCTTGAACAAGATGAGCAAGAAAGAAGAAACTGAGTTCTAGCTAGTTTTGTTAGGATACATCATCCTATGACATAAATCATTGGAGACTGACATGATGGAATGCAGACTAGAAGCAAAATAAGGCAAGGTACATGTCTAGTTTGTGAATTTGAACCTAAAACCATGAAAGTTGCATTAGAGAATGAAGAATGGATGAATGCAATGAAAGAGGAAATATAGAAAATAGAAAGGAACAAAACCTGGTCCTTAGTACCCCGACCAAAAGATAAGAATGTTATCAGTACTAAGTTGATATTCAAGAATAAATTGAATGAAGATGGTGAAGTCACAAGAAATAAAGCAAGATTAGTTTGCAAGGGATATGCATAGGAAGAAGGTATTGACTATGGAAAAACATTTGTACCTATTGCTAGATTGGAAGGAGTTAGAATGCTACTTGCATATGCTGCACACAAGAAATTCAAAGTCTATCAAATGGATGTGAAATTAGCATTTTTGAATGGTATACTTGCAGAAGAAGTCTACATAGAACAACCCGAAGGATTTGTTGATCCTGACAATAGAGACATGGTATGTAGATTACATAAAGCTTTATATGGTTTGAAGCAAGCACTAAGAGCATGGTATGAAAGACTGCATACTTACTTGTTAAGTATTGGATTTATTAGAACAAGTGAAAGCAACAATCTATATATGAAAGGTGATACTGATGACACTATTATCATTGCTGAAATATTTGTTGATGATACTATTTTTGGAGGCTCAAATATTGTATGAAAGGCATTTTTTGATGAAATGCAAAAGGAATTTGAAATGTCTATGTTCAGAGAGATTAAGTTCTTTCTTGGACTACAAGTGATTCAGCAAAGTGATGGGATATTCATCACACAATCTAAATACATAAAGGAAGTCTTGAAGACTTTTTGCATGGAAGATGCTAAACCTATGGGTACACCGATGGCTACTAGATAAAAATTGACAAAGGAGGATGAAAATACAGAGGTAAATTAGACACTTTACTGATCCATGATTGGTAAGTTAATGTACGTAGTTCACAGTAGACCATATATAGCACATGCTGTAGGAATTGTTGCTAGATTTTCTACTAATCCTAGAGAATATCATATGAGTGCTACAAAAAGAATCATAAGATACCTGAATAAAATAGAGAATTATGGATTATGGTATCCTAAGGAAGGGAATTTTAAACTGAAAGTTTACATCGATGCTGATTGGGCTGGAAATGTGGATGATAGAAAAAGCACCACCAAAGGAGCATTTTTCTTTGGTGAAAGACTTGTAACCTGGACAAGTAAAAAGAAGGCTTATATTTCTCACTCTATAGCTGAAGTAGAATATGTTTCTACTACTACTAATTGTTCAAACATTGCATATATCAAGAAAGTGTTGGAAGGGATGAATGAGGTAATCACTGATCCAGTGATTATATATTGTGGCAACACAAGTGCCATTAATATCTTAAAGAATCCTATGATGCACTCTAAGACAAAGCATATATCTATTAAGTATCATTACTTAAGAGAAAAAGTGCAAGAAAAGAAAGTGAAGTTAGAATTTGTCACATCTAAAGAATAACTTGCAGATATTTTTACAAAGCCTCTACCGAAGGACACATTTGAATACTTGAGGACTAGACTTGGGGACCGTCCCCTATCTATCGATCACTATGGTGATCTAGATGTTGCATCAACCTACTTTTATCAGAAGATCACTCATGTTGATGCAGCATAGTTCACACTTTGAATCATGTTCAAGGTTGTGATTAAAGTTTGAAATACTTGAACCGATTGGGATATCAGTATACAAAGATATAGAGGTTGATAGAACTGTTTGTTTATTTGTTTTCTTTGGAATTGCTATCAAAGGGAGATATAAACAATATGAAAAGGAGAGTCACCAATGGAGAACTATCTAAGGGAGAGATAATCTGAATGAGATAGAGTATTGGAGATTAGTTACAAAGAACAGAACAGAAGTAGGAATAGAGAATTGAAAAGATCACAACTATAGAATGGTAAAGTTGTATTGTCTAATGTTGTTTAGTAATGTAGTGATTAAACATATTAAGTCTATTTTAAACATATTAAGTCTATTTAAACTTACAACATTTGGTTCACAAGTTGTAGAATATATGTTTGGTATGTGTATGGTACATTTTATATTACTTGAGTTGTCATCAATGCCAAAGGGAGAGATTGTTGGACTACAATTGATTTAGATGGAGAGATTGTTGGAATCTATGATTAAGGATCACAAAGAAGTTTTTGATTAGATATGCAATATGATTAAATCAGTATTATATTGTCATTGATGTCAACTAGCTTGATAGTGCTTATCTTGGAAGTTACTATACCGATACATCTGAAGAAAGTTGAAAGAGATGGAGAACAAAGAAATCTACATGCGGAAGATGTACATGACAGATGAGGATAAGGAATTCATTGATTAATTTTTTATGAGTCTATGACTTTTTGATATTGACTTTATTATGTTGTATTCATCTAAGATGAAGAATTGAGTTGTAAGAGAAAAAGAAGTGTTGTTGGTAAATGAAGCATTTCTACTATACACCAATGGAGTGTAGTGTATACCAATCATAGTATTAACCAAGCAGTGTTCACCGATGCATTACTTTGTTAACCGAGCAGAATATAATAAATTAAATGAGTAGTTTAGCTGATAAGATTGATGAGCTACAAAGTGTATGACATCGAGGTAACGGATAAAGTTTGTTATGAAGATCGATGACTAACATAATTAAAGGAAGATCTAATGGAGTAGATTGAAACCTGTTACTGACATGTCAGACAAGGAAGTGTAAAGCGGAAAATCTATGAATGTGGTTAAGTGGAAAAATATGATGGTGGAGATATATAAGAGACTAGGGTTTCATTATGAAAAGATGTCAGAAGAAGAAGATACTGCACAATTATCATGTGAAGAAGTTTTTCATGCATTCTGATCATACTGGTTAGTAAGAATGGAGCTACAGAACAGTTATCAAGCTATAATGAGTAATTACCGACAGATAGTAAGTTGATATAGTATTGAATTTGAAGTGAAATATTGATCAAAAGGATTTGTATGGACTGAATATTGATCTGTAATCTACAATTGAAGTTGTACTAAGGTAGATCATTTACTGTTACATATTTAACCATTGTATACCGTCAAAATCTCTTAACAGAGTGGACTCTAAAAGTCTTATGATGTATCATTCATAGAATGAACATTGTTATCCTGTCAACCCCATAGTGATTTCTTGTTGGATAATAAATTCTTGTCTAAAATCCTCTAACAAGGTCACACCTGAGAGTGTGTTTGTAACCTTTAACAGGGTTGGGTCTTAACCGACCTCACTTCAAAAGAGTGAACAATTTTTGGGTTGCCGGTCCTAGGTGGTTTTTCCCTTTACAAGGTTTCCACGTTAAATCTCTTATGTTATGTGTTGATTTTAATATTTGTTTGTTATCATACTTTTCATATTACATGTTAGATTTGATCGGTAACAGTTATAAGTATTAAGACTGATAATCGGTAAAAGCATAGATAGTGAATGTATTTTTGCTTGCCAAGGAGTAGAAGTTGAAGATTTCGATTTGAATTATACATTTTGTTTTGGGACACTGGATAACTGATTCACCCCCCTCTTAGTTGTTCAAAAAATATATTCAATACATTTAAACATGCTTCCTCAAAGCCAAATTGATGTACAATGTATCACTTATACACTATAGAAAAAATATGTCCATGAATGCCATATAGGCATACAATCTATATCCCTAATCTAGTCCTTTCCTACCAGGGGAAGAAAAAATATCCTTAGCTGTCTTTGATCATTGCTTCAATGGAGATGCAGTGGATGTTGTAGTCTTTTGAGTTTGCTCACTAGTCCTCTTGTCTAGATTCTTCTGCAACTCAAGATGATAAAAAAAAATTTAAGCATCAATAACTAAAATACATCAAAATTGAATTATACAATGACATAAAATAGAATATTCGCTTACCACTAGAAAATAGTCACGATGTTCATCCATTAAAGGTGCATGCTAATGATTTGGAGTAATAAGTCCCTACAACAATGATCAAAATAATAATTAAAATACATACATGGATATCATTATAAAATTAAATAATAATTATTAAAATAATAATTAAAATTAAGTGATCTCTTTCATACCTCAGCTAGTGCTTCAGAACTAGCTACTATTACAACTACTCCACAATCTAAAGTATCATGAACAGAAGGAGGAGTCTCTAATGTCAATAACTGAAAAATGAAACAACAAAAGTATTATGTAGATATCAAGATTAAATATATTTTTTACAACCCTACTAATGAATAAATGATACCTCCATGAAGGTTCCACCATGTCCTTCAGTGTGTGGTGTTGATGTTGAAGTTCCAACATTCAACTTGTTAGCACCTACAAAAAGTTTTATGACTGTATCAATTTTTCTCTAGTTTCTGCAAGTGTTTTCCCTTTGTCTCTGGCTAGGTTTAAATTCATATTTATAGCTAATACAAGGAAAAACCCTAGTTTTTCTTGGCTTGGTTCTAATTCATCATTACCTTTTTCAGGCCACTTAAGTTCCCCTTTGTGCACGTGACTTTATCCCTCTTAATGTTCACTGAATCGCTTAACGATGGTTTCATTTCCCTTTATTATTTAGCAAACCGGTGATTACATGTTTGTCACTAGTTCTCCAGGTCTGCCTATAGTTATCTTTTCATTCAATGATTCAGTGAATGCTTTTGGTCACACATTCTCTAAATGTAGCTCAGGGTTATGACATGTTCTGGCGATTTGGCGAATACCATTGTTTGTGTATTCTCTGAGTTAGACCCTGGTCAAGAAAAGTATTTCATGACTCAGCGAAGTCCTTTAGTCACGCATTTGTTGAATGCTCAAGGGTTAAGACTTGCATCAAGTCAAATAAGAAATATTATAGGTGGATATACTATCAGAGAGGATGCTGAGGTGTCAGATGGCTATTGGTCAAGGGAAGTAACTTGTAACACATCAGGCAGGCCCAGCTTTCAGTTCCCTTTTAATCTTATGGCTGGTGCATGATCTCATAGAATATTCTTTCCCCATGAGATCATGCGATGACTATTGATTCTTCCAAGCTATAGTGTTTCAAACGGGGTGGGTCCACTACTAGGTGAGCACAGATGGAAGGTTTTCATTAGTCGAGAATAGTGAGTTGGACATTCTGTCAGCGGGGCCCAATTTTCTCAAATTCAAGATCTATGGTAGGTGCATGATCTCAAGGAATCTTTTGAGCCCTTAAGATCTTACGCCGACCATCTGATCCTCCAACATGTTTGACTATGCGGTGGGTCCTTAAAACTGCTAGGTCACACTGACGTGTTTGTTTTTAATTGGTTGAGCTAAATTATGATGTGGAATTTGTTAGTGGGGCCTATGGTCTAAGATTTTTGATCAACGAATGTCTTATAAGCACAAGGAATATTCTTCTTCTATCAAATCATGTGAAAGCTATTGATTCAGTATCAGACTATTAGAGATGTCAGTGGGACCTCCCTGCCAGTGGGCACTGACTTTCTCATTTCTCATTGGTCGAGTTGGAGTATGAGGTGCAGCTTTTCAATAGGGCCTAAGGTCAGAGACTTAAGATCAATGATTGGCATATGTTTTCAAGGAATATTATTTCCCCTTGCGATCATGCGCCCACCGTCTAATTAGATTCAGATGGTTAGTGGGTCCTCCAATGCTTGGTCATTCTGATATGCATGTTTGTGATTGGTTCCTGGATAGTGACTTGGCAGTTGTTAGTGGGGTCAAATTTTTCAAAGGGTTAAACAACAAGTTGATCCTATGGTTTTCATTGTACCGTTAATGAAATTTGATGCTTTTTTAAGTGTAGTGGTGTAGCGACCACTGTCTGATCTTCCACAAAGTAGCAGCATTTCTCAGTGGGTTTGATGTGCTACATGTTGCCGACGTGCATGATTTTTATTGGCTATGGACTGCTAACATGGTCATAGACTTTTCAAAGGGTTTTTTAACTATTGTGAGAGTTAATGTGAGCCACCCAATCTTCTAGGAAGTAAATGGATCGATGATTGTGTTTTAAACTTGATCCTATAGCTGTTTTCTTTCAAATTTAAATATTTCTACATGGTTTTTGCCAGGGTTTGAAACAGTAAGCCATGTATGACAAAGCGGTGGTTCATAATTAATTTTTCTAGGACATTTGTAGTTGGAATATGATGTAGAGGATCATGAATGGATTCTGTGACCTGATTTTTCTTGCCTGGGGTGCCATGCTGAGTAAATACAAAGCACTATTATTAGATATAGGTGGCTAGGGTTTTGATGTTTATCAGAGATTTCTAGGACCTATACACGCAAGATCTTCTATAGTTGGCTTTGGAATTTAATTTTTTTTCCTACAACAAGAAATCAATTAAATTTGTATATGTTGTATACCTTGAATATGAAACCAATGCATTTGTACATCAGATTTGATCTAATTTTCTAGGGTTTCAAGGTCTATCTACATTCTTTATTTCTTGTTGTACTAGTTGTTGTAGACCTAATTTTTCCCTAAATGATTCATAGCTTGTTGCAATCCTTGTTCCTATAAAAGGATTTTCAAGATCATTTAGTGGGGCTAGATGGTTAAGTATTTGGCCTTGTAAATATTTTCCTTTTTCTCTGCATATAGGGTTCCCTCTTTCCTTTCTAGTTTTGGAGAATATAATACAAATTGTAACAAATGTCTTATGTATGATATTTGAATATATTTAAGCTATTATCATATTGTCTCCATTTAAGTTTTAGACTTATTGATTATAACATCAAGGGTGTTGTAGTTTTTCTACTTGCATTTCCAGTGAGTGTCTATAGTAGAGTTGTTTTTGCATAAGCAACTAGGTCTAGGACTAGTTTTCAGGTGTGTATGAGATGGGGTATCAAAGATATCTCATGCTTGTCTTCCAATGGATGCTGGTTAATGTATTTCTTGTTCCTAGGTCTTCCTCTGAGTAAGTGATAGCATATCTGGGTACACAGGTGGTTTGGTAATGTATGATCTGATTTGGGGTAGATATATTGTCTTCTTGTTTCATAGCTTTGTTGCAATGAGGTATTTGACTTTGCTTCCCATTGGATAAGGCACTGGTCTATGAGAGATTTAGGGTGTTTCAAGGGTCCATTCACCCAATTCAAAACTAAAAATCATTTACATAGAGAAACACCTTTCCCGTTCATGTTGTTAGGTCCTTTCTAGTCTTCAGACTCATTCTATGCAAGTGGGCTATTACATAAGGTCATAGTTTCAATGAGGTACATGATACCTAAAAGAGTCTAAAAGCTATTCCACATTAATCCATTTGCAGGTCTTTTTTTTATCAAGAAGATTCATGAGTGTGCAGATGAGGTACACCCGCCTAAGTGATGTGGAGCTCAAAGTGTAGAAAGCCCTAGTGCTTTGTTCATTGGCCCTTTTTCTTGTCAGATTTGGAGTGATTAGTGAATGTGACACTAGCCCTATCAATCATATTGTAAATCTGACAGTGTACAAGAATGAACACCAACACAACTAGTGCACATGTAGATGGAAATTTATAAGACAACCATTCATATAATAACGTACTACTAACATGTTAATTATAATGAATTATTACATATATATACCTATGGACTCAATGATGATGTCACAAAGCTAGCTGAAAGAATGTGATCATTGCAACGACCACTTTGCCTTTGGATTTTGATCATATTTTATCTATTAATTTAGTTATTCATTCATTTATTAATTAAATATAATCAAGTAAATCAAATTAACATGCAAATAAAGATACCTCAAGGAAAGTGGCATGATGCCCTTCACTGTCTATTGTGAATGCCGATGGTCCACCAGTGAACTAATGCACATGCATAATGAGTTATGATACAATCATTCATATAATTAAATAATAATCAAATATATTAATTAAAATGTTTTATTTGATACATACTTGTGGACTTGATGACAATGTGTAGAAGGGGGAAGGAGGATCATTGCCACTACCACCACCATTGACACTCTTGCTCTGAATTCTAATCATAATCAATAGATACTAAATTAATTAGTTATTCTTTTATAAATGAAATATGATCAAAGAAATTTAATAAAATTAGAAATATTACTTGTGTCAATGCCAAATGTCATATTTAGAAAATCATCAGTCATCATTCCATGATCCTCTTCCTCTCTCTTGGTAGTACCAAATGTGCACAAAGATCCACATGATTGATAAATATGCCCCCTCAAAGATTGACCATGGTCACCCTCAACTAAAAGAGTGGCACACTGAATGAGAGTCTTTGTTAGAGCACTAATCATTCCTAGTGTGTCCACCTCTACATGTTCACAACGAAAGGAATACTAACATGGTCCACCTGTGGCTTGCCAATAGGAACCCTAGGTGCATTAGGGTTATGAAGTTACTCACTCTATCAAATGATGACCCCCCTCCTCTACCTTGAGAATCTAAAAAGTCAAAATAATTTGACACCTCCTTGAGTACAAACTCACAAATAGAGTTTCCTCAAGAAATATATAGGAACCTCATGATTGTTATAGGGAGGGGAATCAAAGACCATCCACCATCTCTCCCAAAAGTTATTTTTAATATCTTCATTCAAGAACTAGTGAATTGGGAACCTCCTTGTTGTAGTTCTAAGAGTATTAGTGTCCCCTGGTTTTTTAAAGAATTTGCAAATGTCATCCTTTGTGATTTTTTTCTTTTTTATGTCCTCGTATGATAATTTATTTGCATAATATTGTTTTTGTTCTTCTCTTTTATCATGCCATAAATTAAGTTGTCCACTAACTGAGCCTACATGGGTCAAGATTGATTCCAATGATTTTGCAAGTCTTTCCCTTCTAGGATTTGTAGCAATAAAATCTTTTAACCTCCTAATTAAAGATTCTAATTCTTTTTTTCCTCTTTCAATTTGGTTGATCAAATTTTCTTGTGTACCAAGAGGAGGCTTCTCAATTGGTGGAGGTGGTTGAGGTTTATTTTCTTGGTTATTTTCTTCATTCATTTCTTCATGAGGAGATGCGGGGTTTGGTTGAGGGTTTTTTTTCAGGGAGATTATTTCTTCCTGACAATTAAAAAAACTAGATTTTAATATCTTAATTACACATAAAATCTAAGAAAATAAATTTTAACAAAACAAATTGCTTCAAAACTAAAATTTCAATACAAATAAGAGGCATGGGTTGTAAAAACACTTACCTCTTCTTATGGATTGATCTTGATGACATCGTGGATCCATTATTTATGCAAATTTATGGATGAATGAAATGGAATGGATTGAACAAGGAAAAGGATTTTGCGTACACGCTTGGGAAGCCCTCTTTCGCTGCAAAAATTTGTTTGTGGAAAGAAAAATGGACTTTCTCAAATGCAACAAACACTTTATGGTGTTTTGCAAAGCGTGCATGTCCTATAGGGTGCACGCGCTATGCTTTACAAAGCATCTGTACCCTATAGGGCACACACGCTTTAGTGCATATGCACTATGGTCGATGGTGGACCAAAAAGAAAAGTGACACCTTTTTGGTCCCCCATATTTATACATATATCCTTACTTCTTGATAGAGTTTGCAACTTCTTGCTTCAGTGATATTCTACATGTTCATCCTTGTAACTATTTTATGGAATATTCCCTAGTTTTGGAGGCTTCTTTAGTCCTTCAAACTAGTCTTTGTCTCTTTTTTGAGTAGAGCTTTTGCCATGTGGTTTTCTCTATTTCTCCACTTTATAGAGACTCTCTTTTGTACTTGGGTACCTGATCAGGCCTTTTGTTGTCAGGACCCATTTGCTATTATTTTATTTTTTCTAGGTTTTTAACTTCTCCCAAAGTTTATATTAAGGGGGGTTGTTGGAGTAATAATTTGTTTTTTTATTAATTAAATTATATTGATTTAATTATTAATTCACTTATTATCTCTTTCTACTTAAGCTAAAGTTTAGGCATATAATAATTAATTGTTTTATTAATTATTATCATGCAACCTAGGTTTGTTCACCCTTTTAGGGTTTTTGATCTCCTTTTATAAGGATTGATCTCTCTTGTACTCTTATTGAGAACATATTTCATTTTTTATTTGATTGCAACTTTTGTTTTTGCACATCAAGAATGTCTGAGCCTCTTTCATGGATCCTTGCATTTAGGCCTCCATAGCTTTTGCTTCTCTCTTTCTATGATAAGTGTTTTCAAGAAGGTGTTCTTGGGAGTTGTGAGTTGTTTTCTCATCAACTCCAACAATATATAATCCTAAACATACAATTATGGCCAATGAACAAAAATCACCCATGAATAAATAATTCTTCTACTCTTTTGGCTCTACCAAACCATGGGAGGTGCACCTAATGATCATCTCGACATAATTCTTTAAAAAAATCCCTTAAAAGTATTCTTGGTAGATTTAATTAACTTTCTTGATTGGTTATTCCAACCTGGCATGAGAATTGAAAATAATGTGTGCTTCTTCTGCTCTACTTCTTATTTCTAACTTCTATATTCTTATATCTCCTAATTTGGATTATCTCATACTTCTTTACTTTAATTAATGTTCTACTTGCTTGACAATAAAATGAATCACTTCTTATCAAACCTTGATGTACAACTCTATAAGACACTTTTGTATTCTATAGATATACCATCAACCACCCAATCCTATTAATGTAGAATAATTAATTACACAACACATTAACTAGTCCAATTGATTTTAATTTCTCTTTCAGAAAGACAATTAGACAAAAATGGAAAGGACAACAACTTCACAAATGCCTTTTGATGATAAAATTAACCTGAAGGAGAAATAACCTTTCGACACAAGTTTTAAAGATGGCAACTGATTTTAAAATCAATAATTATAGAGGACTGATCTGATAAGAAAATAACTTTCATACCATAATTTTAGACAGAAAAGATGGATCTGATGTCTTATTCTATTCTATGATTTCCCCCCCTTCAAACAGTCTTGGTATCCCTTCTTATACAAAACATAAGGATGTAAACAAGCTTCCATTTCAAAACATCCCTTGAAGGTGAAAAGAAATCCCTCTTTTAAATACAAAATAATTCCAAATCCTGATTTGCCTTAGTTTATATAATTAATCACTTTTTTACAATTTTTTTAGGCCTTTTAGAGGTATTTTAAGGATATTCTAGGGGTATATAATGGATACATGATTTATAAATGATGTAAATACCCCTTCTAGTGTTTCATAGTTCATTTTCTATGCCCATAATTATATTTATATTCTGCAATCTTTATCAGAATTCTCGCTATTTCACAAACCTCTTCTTCTAGTCTCAAAAAAATTGTGATATCGCTATTTCATGATGTCTTCCTTTTGATGTATGCAAAATTGTGAAGCTTTTCTATATTATGACCTCTTTTTGGTGCCTCATATGAAATAGAGAAACATGATAAGGGTACATTTTAAAGTTCTATTGTGATCAATAAAATATATTAGATATTCAGAGGGGTATTCAAGGCTTAATATGTAGTGGAAACTTTGGTAATTCTTATCATCGTGGGATTTTATTATGGGCTTAACTGATGACTCATTTGGAGATTATGTGGAGGTATTTTATATCATGGGAGGGGCAATAAATTATTAAATTTATAGTACAAACAATGGCTCTATCTAGTGGATACACACCCCCTGCAGGTATAGAAAGAATCTAGCTGTCTTTAGAGGAGCAGGCCACGATGCCTTCTTCAACATACTTTATTTTAGAAAAAAAAAAGTATTCCTTATTTGGTAGCCTGGGGGCATCCAAAATTAGAACCAATACTTGCCTCAATCAAAAATCTTAATTTCATCACATTCTAATGGCACCAATTTGAAGATAATACTAAGATCTTCTTGATAAAATATGTTTACACCTTCCCTCACCTAACCACACTTATTATAATCACAATCTTCAATGATTTTTCTCTCAAGATAGACATGTCATACCCATACTCCTTGTAGCATCCTATGAGTGTTTGAAGGCCAATGAATTCATTATTATCACTGCTACTCTGATCACCACTTTCCTACAAAAGAAAATCCCTTCCCATGGGATTTAATTAATCCCTATGATCACCATCCTCTTTATTGAAGTTTGAAAACTTCACCTCATAAAATTTTATTTCTAAAGATTCTATGTTGTCAAGATCCAAAACCTCATTTATTTCTTTGACATCCTCTTCTAATGATGATATCACACTCTAAGGACAACATTGTTCATTCTTCAAATTAGGTACACTACCTATACCATCTAAAACTACTTCTCCCTCTTCATATAATGGATTCAAGTACATAGAGATAGTACTTTTAAAAATAGCATCATGATAATTCATATGATCACCTTCTAGGGACTCATCATATATTGGATTTGGAAAAAATTGAAGTTACTTTCAAATGTTCTTTCCTCTATATGTCGATCATAATATTTGCATTCAGTATATTCAAATGCAACCTCCAATTATGACATATCATTAGTAGAATTATAATCTATATAATCATCTTCATATGTTAAAAAAGACTCAACCATTTCTTTGTTCTAATAAAATATGATACCCTTATAAATCAAGCCTCCATCATCTTCCAAATCAAGTTTCTCCTAGATTCATGTGAGTACATTAAAATTGTAATTTGAAAATATTTTTGTTTTTTCATCATCCATTTCTAGAGAATTCATAATGAAATAAACCATGTCTACATTTTTTTGATAGTAAATTTGGGGCTCAAAGTGCTCTGCATTGACAAATGACCTTTGGTTGGAAACAATAGGCTCATATTCATATGTATTACAACTCTCAGACATTTATGCATTGAATTTTTTTATCATATCTATAATCTTGATCATTTGTATGAGACACCTCTATTGTTCTAGGTAGGTACACCTCATTTAGATACATGGCATTATGTTCTTGTTCAAATCTCATTCCAAGAGAAGCACATTCCCTATCATACTTAAAAAATGGGACAGTGAACTAATAGTTATTTGATTTACTATTATTGATTTGTGGGTTGTGTTTTTTTTTTCATAAGAGGTTTTATTTTTTGGTTTTAACCTTCTACACCTTCCATATTTTGATATCTTCTCAATATTCATAGAAATTTCAAATTCCTCATACAAACTTTTAGGCTCTTTGACCCTTAATCTGTAACTCATCTCTTCGTCAAAAGATACCAAATAAATGAACAAAGCCCATGCATCATTAAGATTCATGATTTCGGGTGTTCTCATTGCTTTGAAAAATTTGAGATTAAAAACTTATATTGATTCACCCCCTATAATGTGAATATTTACAAGCTCCTCTGAGTAATACCAATTCACTAACCCTTTCACCAAATTGATCAATGAAAGATGATTTTAGTTCCTCCCAAGAATTAATAGATCATATTTATAGGTTTGAAAACCATTCCCTTCCATCATCCTTAAAGGATTAGACAAAAAGTTTCATGACTACATCTTCATGATCAACTTCACAGTCTTGCATTAAGTACTCAAAATTTTGCAAGTGTTTCTCTCTTGTTTCTTCGTTTGCACCACTAAATTTTGGAAGCCTATTTTTGATGTCATGTGGAATATCATTTGGATAAACAACTATGCCCCAAAAATCTAGTGCCTTATATCTCTCAATTCTTAAATTCCTCTTATCATGCAGCCTATATTGATCACACATCATGGTTTCTCTCTCATATAGATGCATATATGTATACATTTTATTACTTTAATCAAAGAATTTGTAGCTACATACAATTTTTAATTTTAAGAGAAATTTTAATTTATTATCTAGGTCCTTCACTCTAGGAAAGCCACATTTGATACTAGTTGCACAATTCTTGACTCTTCCCAATGCTGATCTTCTATGTTCTCCACAACAGAGTTGCCAATATGTTTGTTTTCAAAATTGCAATTCAAAAAATGGTACAAATTTTTAAGATTTATACTAAACATATAATTATGGCCAATGAAAAAGAATCACCCAAGAAGGGCTAGTTCTTCTACTCCTTTGGCTCTACCAAAACATGGTGGTCACACCTACTAATCATCTTGACTTACTTGTTTAAAACAATCACTTCAATGTATTCTTGGTAGATTTAATTAAATTTCTTTATTCATTATTCCAACCTGGCATGAGAGTTGAAAATAATGTGTGCTTCTCCTTCTTTCCTTCTTACTTATAACTTCTAACTTCTTATATCTCCTAATTCTAATGACCTCCTACTACTTTACTTTAATTAATCTTCTACTTGCTTGACAATAAAATGAATTTGATAATGAAATAAAAACCCTTGTTCTCTAAAATAATAAAAGACTAGTCCCTTATCCAAATTGGGAAATAAAGTCACTTCTTAAAAATATCTTCATGTACAAGTCTATAAGACAATTTTGTATCCTATAGATATATCATCAACCACCCAATCCTATCAATGTATAATAATTAAGTATACAACACATTAATCAGTCCAATTGATTTTAATTTCTCTTTCAGAAAGCCAATTTGACAAAAAGAAAAAGGACAACAACTTCGCAAATGCCTTTTGATGATCAAATTAATATGAATGACAAATAAAATTTCTACACAAGTTTTAAAGATGGCAATTGATTTTCAAATAAATAATTATAGAGGAATGATCTAATAAGAAAATAACTCTCATACCATAATTTCAGACAAAAGAGTTGGATCTGATGTCTTAATATATTCTATGATTCCCCCCCTTTAAAGGTCTTGGTATCCCTTATACAAAATGAAAGGATGTAAACAAGCTTCAGACTGTTTCAAAACATCCCTTGAAGGTGAAAAGACATCCCTCTTTTAAATAAAAAATAATTCCAAATCCTGAAATTACCTTAGTTAATGTAAATAATCACCATTTTACATTTTGTTTAGGCCTTTTAGAGGTATTTTAAGGTTATCTAGGGGTATATAATGGATAAATGGTCTATAAATGATGTAAATACCCCTTCTGGTATTTCACAGTTTATTTTCTATGCCCATAATTATATTTATATTCTGTAATCTTTAATAGAAGTCTCATTATTTCACAAACCTCTTCTTCTACTCTCAGCAAAATCGTGACATTGCTATTTCACAATATCTTCCTTTTGATGTCTGTGAAATAGAGAATCTTTTCTATATCATGACCTCCTTTTGGTGTCCCCTACAAAATAGTTAAGTACATTTTAAATTTCTTTTTGTGATCAATAAAATATATTGGATATTCAGAGGGGTATTCAAGGCTTAATATGTAGTGGAAACTTTGGTAATTCTTATCATTGTGGGATTTTATTCTTGGCTTGACTGATGAATCATTTGGGGATTATGTGGAAGGATTTTATATCATGGGAGGGGCATTAAATTATCAAATTTATAGTCCCAATAGTGGCTCTGTCTGGTGGATGCATACCCCCTATTGGTATGGCAAGAATCTAGCTATCTATGGAGGAGTAGACCACGGTGACTTCTTCAACATACTTTATTTTAGAAAAAAAAATCATGTCTTATCTAGTAGCCCAGGGCCACCCAAAATGAGAACCAATACTTGCCTCTATCCAAAATCTTATTTTCATCACATTATAGTGGTAGAAATCTAAAGAAAATATTGAGATCTTCTTGATAAAATATGTCTACACCTTCCCTCATCGAGCCACACTTATTATAATCACAATCTTCAATGATATTCACTCTCAAGATAGAGAGGTCATACCCATATTCCTTGTAGCATCCTATGAGTATCTGAAGCCCAATGAAATCATTATTATCACTGCTACTCTATCACCACTTTCCTACAAAGGTACATCCCTTCCCATGAGATTATGTTCATCCCTGAGATCACCATCATCTTTATGCATATTTGAAATCTCCACCTCAACAATTTTTCTTTCTAAAGATTCTATGATGTCAAGATCCAAGACATTATTTATGTCTTTAAAATCCTCTTTTGATGATGATATCACACTCTTATGACTACATTGTTCATTCTTGAAATTAGGTACATTACGTATACCATCTGAAAGTACTTCTCCCTCCTCATATAATAGATTCATGTACATAGAGATACTATGGTTAAAATCACCATCATAATAATTCATATGATCACCTTCTATGGTCTCATCATATATTGGATTTGAAAACAAATTGAAGTTACTTTCAAATGTTCTTTCCTTTGTATGTTGATCATAATGTTTGCATTCACTATATTTAGATGCAACCTCTAATTGTGACATATCATTAGTAAAATTATAATCATAATCAAGTCATATTTTGAAAAAAAAATCAACCATATCTTTGTTCTAATCAAATATGCTACCCTTATAACTTAGGCCTCCATCATCTTCCAAATCAAGTTTCTCTTGGATTCGTGTGAGTGCATTAAAATTATAATTTTAAAATATTCTTGTCTTGTCATCATCCATTGCTTGAGAATGCATAATGGAATAATCCATGTTTTCATTTTTCTGACATGAAATCTGGGGCTCAAACTGCTTTGCATTGACAAATGATAGTTGATTGGAAACAATATAGGGTCATATTCATATGTATTACAACTCTCAAACCTATATGCATTGAATTGTTGATCATATCTATAATCTTGATAATTTATATGAGACACCTATGTTGTTCTAGGTAGGTACACCTCATTAATATACATGGCATTATGTTCTGGTTCAAATATCATTCCAAGAGAAGCACATTCCCTATCATAAGTAAACAATGGGGTAGTGAACTAATAGTTATTCAATTTACTATTATTGATTTGCGGGCTGCACTATTTTTTTGCATAAGAGGTTTTCTTTTCTATTTTCAACCTTCTATACATTCTATATTTGGATACGATCTCAATATTTATAGCAATTTCAAATGCCTCATACAAAATTTCAGGCTCTTTTCTCCTTAATATGTAACTCATCTCTTCATCAAAATATCCCAAATAAATGCACAAATCCCATGCATCATTAGGCTTCATGTTTTCAGGAGTTCTTCTCATTGCTTTCAAAAATATGAGATTAAAAACTTATATTGATTCATCCTCTATAATATTAATATTTACAATCTCTCTAAGTAATACTGATTCACTGACCTTTTCACCGAATTGATCAATGAAAGCTGATTTGAGTTCATCCCAAGAAATAATGGAGCGTGTTTTTAGTTCTAAAAACCATTCCCTTGGTTCATCCTTCAAGGATTGGATAAAAATTTTCATTACTACATCTTCATGATCAACTTCATAGTCTTTTATTAAATACTTGAAATTTCGTAAGTGTTTCTCTGTCAATTCTTCTTTTGCACCACTAAATTTTGGAAGCTTATTTCTGATGTCATTTGCAATATCTTTTGGATAACCAACTATGCCTCATAAATATAGCACCTTACATCTCTCAATTATAAAATTCCTCTTATCATGCAACCTAGATTGATCGCACAACATGGTTTCTCTCTCATATGGATGTGTATATGAATACATTTTATGACTTTAATCAAAGAATTTGCAGCTACATACAATTTTAAATTTTTTGAGAATGTTTAATTTATTCTCTAAGTTCTTCAATCCAAAAAAACCACCTTAGAAACTAGTTGCACAATTCTTGATTCTTCTGAATGGTGATCTTATATGTTCTATCTAGCAGAGTCACCAATCTGTTGGTTCTCAAAACTACTGTTCAAAAAAGGGCACAAATTTTCAATATTTGTAATCTGGAACATACAATTATGGCCAATGAATAGGAATAACCCAAGAAGGAATAATTATTCTACTCTTATGGCTCTGCCAAGCCATGGTGGGTGTGTTGGTGTTTCAAAATGGCTTATGCTCTTAGGCTGCCAATATACCATCAGACAAATTTTTAGAGTGGTTAGTTCCAAAATGTATAAGGGGCTTAAGGTAATTGGACCAACTATAGGGACAAGAATTCCCTCTGCACTTTTGGTTCTACAAAACCAAGGTGGGTATAACTAATCTAGTGAAAACAAAACTTTTATAACACCAAGACTAGATTTGAACGATAGATGATAGCAAGAAAGTACTAAATGTCAACCAAACATTCATTGACTCTCCATTCCTATGGGCAAGCTAACAACTCCTCAACCAAAGTTTAAAAGCTTAAAGTTGGTTCTTGATTTAATTTGGTGATTGTAACAACCCTGATCAATGTGTGTTAATAGGAGATCTACTCATTTAGACCAGTGCCTTATCCATTGGGAAAGAACTACAAGATACATAAGATGCAAAGACTATAAAATATCCAAGATTCATAACCATAAATACATCTACCACACTCCTTACTACTTACAGAGAATCCTTTTTCAAATTAGGATGAATTCATATCCCACCCAGAGCAATATTTAATCCAATCCTAGACCAGAACTCAGGAATGAAGATACACACATAACAGTTATGTAATGAACTAGAAAGTTCAAAATTCATAAAACTTGACACATAGGAGAGAAAAGAACCATATATTTGTATTAAGTATGATGAATCATTCCTGTGCATATAGTTAATCTCAAAATACAAGCTTGCAAATAATAGCTTAGACCTACAACTTTCTATCTTCCATTAACAAGCACTGAAACAAAAATTCTTATAATCCTGACTAAGACTAGGGCTCCCAAAGTATGATTTTCAAATACCTAACTCCCAATACCTTTGAATGATCATGAAAAATCCTTTTATCACAAGGATTAAAACCAACATTTGATCATTTAGGACAAAATTAAAACCACCCAACTACCTTCAATCAACTGAATTACTGCAGACAAGACATGCCACCTAGCACAAGGCATCGAGATCAAACTAATCATCAACCTGATTAACATTCTAGCTAGGTACCTCACAAGGACAAATAAATTATCATTAAAACCCCCTTTGATTTAGGATACATAAGAGGCAACGTGACTTTCATATCAATTTCTCCTCAGCATAAGCACCTTAGGACACAAAATTAGCACAAGATGACGACCATGATCCTACTCATAAATTTTCACTTGCAACCAAGCTGAAACACAACCAAATCTGATATGGATTTATGGAATTTTGGCTCGCTATTTCAAACCATATAGATAACCCTAAATAGAATTTTAAATTTTGAAAAACAACGGCTACCACCAGGTTTAAAAAATGATCATCTATCAAATCTCTTCCTGTCACATCGAACAACTCATGTGATTTGGCAATAGTCAAATAAGCCTTTTAAAATACTTGTCCACATCATCATTCTTGATAACCAATCAAAAATAGGCACATGGGATCCACTTTCTTATTAGTCTTTCTATCGGATGGCTGGCGCAAACTTACGATCACTATCTATCTTGCATCTTTCTTTAGCAGCATCACGACCACCGTAGATCTTCGTTGGACCTACAATATCTTTAACTTAACCTCGGAAAGCTTCCCTTAACCCTTAGTCATCTAGTGAACATGTGAATGAAAGCTACCTCCTGATCTCAGAATAGAAACCTTAACCCTAGTCCGATCAGGAGATCACATGAATGAAGCATTCACGTGATTGTTGAGTTTTTCTTAAACTATGGGTTATATCAAGTGAACACATGCCAAACATTGATCTTGTCTTCATCTTGTAGTTATCATTAATTTTCCTAAAGCTTGGTCTTAACCCATCTTGGATCTAGATATCACATGACTGAAGTAATCTCCTAGTCGCTAGATATATTCTTTACCTTAGGTTAAATCTGGAGAACATGTGAATGTCATCCGATTAAAACTATATCAATGGCCCAGATTGAAACTCTAAGCCTTCAAACCCTAACTCATCCTATCCAAAGAACACACAACTAAAGACTTCACTTGATCACTGAACCTTTTTCTAAACCTTGGTCTGGAGAATGGGCGATAAAGGCATTCGCATGATCTAATAATATTTTCTTGACCCCTGGTTAAATATCATGATTAAATGCTATTTTTGATTTGATCATCTATCCATAGTCCTCACTAAATCTCAGAATGTTTCATGACTTAGCTACTTTATCAAAAGATTCAGTGGTTGAAGGGAAAAAGACCACCTGCTAGATCACTGAATGTTTAGCACCTAATCGCCAAGACTTGGAGAATACACAAACACTCAGTCACGTAATTGTAGAATAAAAGACTTAACTACTCAGGAAAGAAAATAAAACATGTGTAGAAAAAAAGGATTTAAGTGACCAGGAAAAGGAAAAGGAGAAATAGAAATGGCTAGGGTTTTTGTATTTAAACAAATTTTATGAAACCTTAGGACATGTAAAAGATCTATATTCTCAGATCCTAAAAATACAATATCTTTCTGGTTTTTGCATTTGAACACATGTGCTCTTAACTGGAGCTTTCATAGACCTTGAACTATCCTAGGCTAAGGGCGCAAGCTATGAAACTTAATAGATTTTCTTCAATAATAAAAACAAGTTGCAACTAGGGCAAGACAATATCTAGGGTATGGACATGAATAGACCATTTTCTTTGGATTTTTGGAAATGATGGGAAAATGGGCTAACAATGGCTCTATCTAAGGATGTATGTCTCTTGCAGGTGTGACAAGGATTCATAAACTCTGAGGGAAGTAGGCCACCCACAAAAAAATAGACTGAAAACAAACACACTATACACAAAATGTACAAGTGAACCCTAAACTACTATTCATGGAAAAGATACTTCAAGAGAAGTAAAACTCTAGGAATTTTCCATAAATAGGCAATTCCAAAGTACATCTAGTGAAATCCTTCAAGATATAAGAATATGTTCCCCATTTGCTTTCAATAAGATAAGGGCCCAACCAGATTGGGTCAAATTTTCCATGCTTACCTTTATCTTCCAAACTGACATTCCACATCAGAACAAGATCACCACTCTCAAAACTTCTATGAGTAGCTCTCCTATTATACAAAACCTTACATTATGCTTGAACCTTCACATTTCTATCATGTGCTTCACTTCTTTCCTCACTCAACTGTATTAGGTCATTCAACCTTATTCTCATTTCATCCTCTAATTCATCATCATATGTCTGAATGAATTGGTACATCTATAGTAAGTTATTTTGGGGCAATCTAGCATTTATCCCATATACTAAATTGAATGAGGGACATCCGATTGCCTTTTTCACAATCACCCTATCAGCCCACAATGCCAATTGTATCTTTGAATCCCAAGCCCTCTTATTTTTATCTAGTACCCTCTTAAGAATTTTAATCAAAATTTAATTACTAGATTCAGCCTAATCATTTCCCTGTGGATGATAAGGGGAAGAAAATGAAATGTGTATCCCATACTATTGACATAAGTCATTAAATTCCTATGATCTAAAACACATTACATTATCAACCACCAAAGTTTATGGACAACCAGATATGGTTAGAGTATTTTTCATTACAAAATCCATTACAACTTTACTAGTAGCTCTTCTAGTGGGGATGGCTTCAACCCACTTAGTAAAGTAGTATGTTGCTACCAATATCCAAGAATGTCCACCACTAAATCTTTTTGGAATCTCTCTAATAAAATCTATACCCCATTTCTGAAAGGGGGGCTGAACTGCAACATGTTTGAGTGGTAGATTCCCATTAAACTTCAATTTACCAAAAAATATTTGACATGCATCACATGTTCTTACAAACTGATGAGCATCCTTAAAAATTGTAGGACACCAGAATCTAGACCTGAGAATCTTATGGGCTGTATTTTTTTCCATGTAATGACCCTGACAAACACCATGGTGAATTTCTTCTAACAAGGTCCTAAACCTATCCTGGTCTAAGCTTTTGAGCAACACTCCTTCATTGCTCCTCCACCATAACTTACCACCTACAATAGCATATCTAGCATCTTGTAACTTGATAGTCCTCCTTTTATTTTCATCCATATCAGGGGGAAGGTTCAACTTCTGCAAGCAACCAATAACATCCTTGTACCAATCACAACAATCCATATCGCAAACATATTGCCTTTGTGTTAGGAATAGTCCCAAGAGATAACTGAGAGGGGGGGGGGGGGTTAATCAGTTATCTACAAGTTTCAATTCTTTATCCAATTAAGTATAGTTAAACATAAAGCATAAACACAATGAAAGAACACATGAACATAACACCAATATTTTGGTTACAGGGAAACCCAAATAGGTAAAAACCCCAGTGGGACTTGATACCCACTAATATTCTATGCTAGTGTATAATGATACTTGTTAGAAGATCATTTACCTTGTTAAGAGTAGCTTTACAATATATGAAGTAGAGTAGACTTGGTTAAGGGTTAGACCCTATTAGGATTCTTTTACAATTGTCCCTATTAGGGGAGAGGACGCACTATCTGAGAGCTCATTGCTCAAAGGGGCGAAGGCTAAAACCTTTTGAATAAAAAATACACACCATATCTAGGTCTTGGTGAGCTGCATTTTGACCTACTATCTAGATCAGTTCCAATGAATAGCACATATACTCTACTTGGTCACATAGACCTTCTTCTGATGGGTCAACACTTCGCACAATCTGCTCTGCTCTGCTTAATCAACCATGAACCACACTCTAGCAATCACAAATGACTGCTTATAAATATCTTTCCTCTAAATGATATAATCAAGTTGACCTATTAGAACCACCTTGAAATCATAATAGAGAAACCATAATAAACTCCAAAAAACATTCATCGACTCTATTATGCATGTAACATATTCTAGGACCTATCTAAATAAGATAATTGTAGATGCACGCTACACACTGTCAGCTCTACTAAAACAACTAGAACTTTCTCTACAAGATGAATTAAATCATGTGCTCTTAATAAAACATCACCAACTCATCTCTAAGCTTAACTCCAAGGGTGCATACCATAAATATAGGTACAACTCAAGAATCAAGAAAATCTCTATTGGCTTTGCTAGACAAACACATGAAACTAGTACTGGTGAATAGAGATTGCATAAATTCAATTGCATTCATCATCAGATCATATGTCCATGAACTTAACATCACTAAAATGTTTGTAACATATATCCTAGGGTGCATGCCCATAAGAGAATTGTGCAGAAAACCATACACAGAATACTGCCTGTAACTCTATCAGGAACACTACTGACACAAGCTACTATATAACTATCTGTACTCACATTCAATCTCTGTGCCCATGATATCATGCTGATATCATGTCCATAAAACATATATAGAAAGCTTACTTTATAGGGCTTCAATGCATGCTACTTTCCATATGTTGTCATCAATGACAAACATACAATCAATACTGGCCTGCTGGCAAATCTCCAACAATCTCCCCCTTTGGCATTGATGGCAACATGTGGAATGAAAAACCACCATCAATCCAAATGAACAATTATTTTATAAAATTATCCATTTCCTCTTCAAAACTCCCCCAAAGATGAATCCTCCATCTGCTACAATATATCCCAACATTCTTCATTTCCTCAACTGAACTGCTATCACAACTGAATACTGCTCCCCCTAAGTATATTACTCCTATTTTTCATGACTCTGTATACTAATCCCCCTTTGACATCAATGGCAAAGGGTGCCATTCATTTTAAGCACCAGTACTACTCCAGAAGTAGAGTAGTCAACCTTCCATCAGTCCTAGAGGACTGATGCCATTCTTGCTTCCATCTAAGCAGAATCAGGGAAGAGAATTACTCCCAACTTCCCCCTGAGATACTCAAAAGTATCCTTAGGAAAGGGCTTTTTGAATATGTCTACCAAATGTTCCTTAGTATTCACATAGTCCAACTTAACTTCTTTCTCTGCCACTTTCTCTCTTAGGAAGTAATACTTGATCTCAATTTTGCTTTATCTTTGCATGCATCACAGGGTTCTTCAACATATTGATAGTGCTAGTGTTATCACAGTGAATAAAAATAGGATAATCAATCTGAATTCCAAAATATTTTATCATTTTCTTGATCCAAACAATTGTAGAACAATTCAGGGTTGCTGCAACATACTCTACTTCTATTTTTGACTGAGAAATACAATTTTGTTTCTTTCTTGTCCAAGTGACAAGTCTATCACTAAGAAACACTACTCCTCTTGATGTACTCTTTTTGTCATCAACACATCCTGCCCCATCTACATTAGTGTATACTTGAAGCTCAACATTTTGTGAATTGGGATACCATAAACCATAGTCTATAGTGCCTTATAAGTATCTAAATATCCTTTTCACTACCATGAGGTGACTTTGTTTAGGATCTGCTGCAAATCTTCCAACTATGCCAACTGTATTTGAAATATCAGGTCTAGTCTAAGTAAGATAAATAAGTTTGCCAATCATTGACTTGTACAATGTTATATCAACTATTGCTGAGTCATCTTCCTTTGTAAGTGTTATACAATAAGTTTGCACCTCTGTCTCAAGTTCTCTTGGTCTTGATAACCTAGTATAATGTTGGATTCATCCCCAGGTGTGGGACCTATGCTAACTCAGATGAAACCTCTAGGTTCTAGGCTAGTTCCTCTTGGATAATCACCTTAATCTGATTCTTGCTATAAAATGAAATAACTTTTGAGGGAAAGGGTTAGAAGGGATGCTTGGAAAGGGAAATAACATGAAAGAAAACTACCTACTAGGTGATACACCGAAATTAGGGTTTGGATCTTAGTATAGAGGAATGAGACCAATGGAGGAATTAGGTCTAATAAGTCACAACTCACTAGATAGGCTTGCATAAATATTTCATAGGACGGTCTTAACAAAAGACTCAACCTATGACCTACAAACAAACATCCTTTTCTACAACTAGGTGTAGGAATGAGACAAGACTGCTAGGGGTTGTAGTATACCCACAAAACATCTCAATCAGATCAGACACAGTAACACACAAAATCACAGAAAGTGAGAGGGACAAGGAACCCCAATTTCCATTAACAACATTCATAGACTTCAATCCAATAAGAGATGATAAAAATAGTAAGGACAGGGATAGAACAAATATCTCAAGTACCTAAAGGTTGCTTTGATCATCAATGGGAGATTATAGAATGTGGGAAACCAGAGGGCAGAAAGAAATTCCATAGATAGCTTTTCAAGAAAGAGACTTTCTTCTTTACAAAATGTGAACTCTAAGCACTAAGGCTCCAAAAAAGAACTATATACCACTCAACTGCACACAGGAAAGAGTCAAAAAATAACCCAACTAGGGCTACAGGTCAAACAATAATATCCAACCCTAAGTACATTGAGAACTGATCAAGCCAGATCATTAAACGCAACTCTGTAAAACATGGCCGATCAGATGTTTGTATGAGTGCCCATCCCTGTACTACAAACATTCCACAAGCAAGCAACCTAGAACTACCAACCCACCAGCAACTCCATTAAGCCATGAAGGCTCACCAACTGATCATATCTTGCTGGGATGGTACTATGAAAATATTGGTGCCAAACCTTCTGTCATCATCCTTCAGCATGGAAACATGGTAAAGGACTCTACAAATGCCAGCCAACAATCACCTCCATCCTCCTCCCAACCATAATTGTCCTGAGGATTTAATTCCTGAGCTAACCAACATCGTGCATGGTTGAAAAGAGCAAGAACCCTGGAAAAAACTCATGCAAAAAATTTGAATTTAAATGATAACGGTTAGCTGAGCCTCAAATTAAAATGCAACCATCGATGAGAGCCCTTCCCAAAATATGAACGCCTGCAATGCATCCTGGACCAACCTCGAGCCCTTCCTCCTTAAGTCATTCATTGAATGCACGACTGAAGATTTCCTTTGATTCATGAAATCCTTTAGCAAACTCTAGTCTGGTTAAGCGATTCAGCGAACAAGGCCTTTCGCTGAATCGTGGGTCTTCTGGCTAACCCTGGTTACATCCCACAAACATGGGAAACCTTTATTTGTTGAGTATCTGAATAACCTTTTAACCACTCATTTAAATTTTGGCTTATATTTGGAAAACTGGCAACTGAAGACAATCGCCAGGTCACTGATAATTTTAGAGCCCTGCTAACTTATCTCCTAATTCAGTGAGCACACAGATTTGCACATTTGCCAGATCCTTTGGAACACTGCTATCTTATCACATGAATGAGTGACTAAAGAGACATTATCAGGGCCACCAAATACTTGTCAAACCTTGGGCCCATCTCCACATGTCAATCCTTTATTCATTTTGTCTTCCTTCTCATCTCTAACAATTGCCAACTATCCTAACATCGGACCCTCTGCATTGAAGCCTCTAACTCTAGAAGGATTTTGCAAACACGTGACTGAGCATTCTCTGAGTCCCTAAAAGGTTAGCCTAACCCTGATTACATCTGGAGAACATGAGAACAAGGGCCTTTCTCCAATTCATGAAATACTCCATTAACCATAGGTTACATTATGAGAACAAGCGAACACAACATCTTCGCTGAGTCACTAAAAATTTTAGAGCTTCACTATTTTATTTTGAGATCTTGTGAATACATTGTTCACTCAATCGCTAAAAGATTTGGGACATCACCAGTTTATTCTGAGAATACGTGAGCAAAGGAAAACTTGTCAGAACTGCCAAATATTTAGAGGCACTAATATCCCTTGGTTACCAGATCACTAGAAGACATTTAACCCTTGGCTATCATTTGGAGAATACACGACTGAAGACAATTTGCAGAGTCACTGGATGTTTTAGGGCACTGCCATTTTATTTTGTGACTAAGAGAATAAAGGGTTCACCAGTTTTCCAAAAGAATAGATGACTGCCAGAAAGAATAAGAGAACTGGTGATCGATGGGAAAAATATTATGCACATGGGAATTGTTGTTGATAAAGTAATGAAGAATTATAATAGGGGCTAGGGTTTGTAGGGTTTTTAAACACCAACGGCTAGATTTTTTTGAATCTTTTGACTTGCAGACCAGGAACTAGAACAAATTGTAGAGATTGGGAGACAAGATATAACTTCATGAAACTTTCAGGGAAGCTTGACAAGGATAAAATAGAGACCGTGGGATGGACGCTAGCCAAATTTTCATGAAGGAAATTTAGGGCAACATTTTGGTGATTTCTGCTCGATGTTACCCTGCTAGACATGGAAAACCAGTGGCCTTTATAATCCATTGGGCATGGGGGCATCTCAGAGACACAAAACTTTGACAAGGAGACAAACCGGAACCAGAAGGACAACTGTGCATGAGCACTTTTGGAAAGTAGGAAACTAAACTAGAAAATTGGGAAAAGGAAGCAAAAACACATATTTGCAAGAATTTACAAGAAAATTTACAGAGAGGGATTAAACTCAAAGAAAGGCTTGAGATGGAAACCATTTACTTATATTGGTAGGGGATCACCTTCAAGAGTTGATAGCTAAAAAGCATTGGATCCCTTGCACTCTATAATAACAAATGGCCCACCCCAAAAGGAGTCAAACTTTGTATGTCTACCAGGTTTTGACTTGAACTCATCCCATTTAAGGAATATGCCACCCACTTTGAAATTCTTGATCCTAGCTCTCTTGTCAAAGCTTTTCTTTGTTTGACTCTGATGAAACTCCATATCTTGCATTGATTTGTTTCTGATCTCCTCTAGCTCCATCAATTGAGCATACCTGATTCACAGGGGATCACTTTCTTCGAACATGGCATACTGAGTGGTTAAGTCCAAGGCTGGTAACTCAGTTGAAATAGATAACTTAACCTCCTTGCCATACACCAACATGTATGGGGAATTACCAATGATTTTCTTTGGGGTAATTCTATCTAACCACAAGGCAGACCTTACTTTAGTATGCCAATCCCTTTGATTATCTTGCAAAGTCTTCTTGATTATCCCGATCAGGTTCTTATTTGTCAATTTTGCCAAGCCATTGCCTTGGGGGTAATAGTTGGAACTTGTATTCAGATAGATGCCATTCTTGACTACCCACTCTGAGACTTTGAGGCCTGTAAATGCCAATGCATTATCTAAAATGATGGAATCAGGAGTGCCAAATCTATGAACTATATCATCATAAAAACTTAACACAACACTCTCGTTAGCCTCTTTTAATGCAAGTGCCTCTGTCCACCTAGTGAAATAATTAGTTGCAGTGATTATCCATTTGTGGCCTACACTAGATGGAGGATTGATCATACCAATGAAATCTATACCCCACTTCATGAAAGGCTATTCCATTCTGACTGGCTATAAGGGCAAGGATGCAAGCCTTTCTTTTCTTGCAAACATAGCACATTTGATGCATTTTCTGACATAATCATGACTATCCTTAAAGATAGATGGCCAATAGTACCCAGCCCTCATGATCTTAAAAGTAGAAGTCCTATGAGAGAAATGACCACGAGAAGGTCTATTATGAAACTCAAATAGGACATCACTTTTCTTCTCTAAATCTATGCATCTTAGGAGGACACCATTGTGATCCTTTCTGAAAAGAACATTATCTATCAGCATAAAAGGAATAGATTGCAATCTATAATACCTTCTTTTTGCTAAATCCAAACCTATAGGACATTGTCCTGTATTCAAGTAATGAACCATACTAGGCAACCAGCTTGTTGCTTCAACATGTTCTTCTATAGAGTGCACCACCAAGGATGCATCCATGTGTTCCAATTTCTTTGAACTTTCATCCTCTGCCAGATGCTCACAAAGACCTCTTCCTCTAACCAGCTTGGTAGTTTGAATATCTATGTCATACTCCATCACCTTGGTGATCCAACCAGCTCTTTTTTCATTCAGGTCCTTGGAGAGCAAAAATTCCTTGACACTTGGATGGGTAACCATCAAATGTACCTTGCTATGGGTCAACAAATATCTAAATTTTTTGAGGCTCTTTATCACAGCAAGTACATGTTTTTCTACAAAAGAGTATCTCTATTCATATTCTTCTAAACCTTTGCTAAAGAAAGCAATAGGTTTCTCCAATCCTTCTGAATTTTCTTGAGTCAACATTGTAGAAATGGCATCTTAACCTCCATATGTATAAAGGATAAAATCCTTATTGAAATTTGGGTTTAACAGGGAAGGAGCTTCTATTAAGGCCTCTTTGATAGCCTAGAAATTGACTTTTCCTTCTTTAGTTTAACTAAAAGTTGAACTCTTCTTCAACATGGTTGTCAAAGGCTTGAGTAACTCTGCAATGTTAGGCAAGAATCTCCTAACAAAATTTATCTTTCCTATGAAAGATTGAAGAATTCTCTTGTGATGGGATAGGGGTAGCTCTAGAATGGCTATAATTCTTTCAGGATCCATAGTGATTCCTTTCTTGGATACTATATATCCTAACAATTTTCCTTCATGAACTGCAAACACACATTTCTTAGGATTAAGAGAAATCCAAAATTCTCTACACCTTTCAAAAATCTTCCTCAAATGTTTGATGTGGTCTACTACATGCTTTTAATAGATAGTTATGTCATCTAAGTAGACCAAAACAAACTTGTACATGAGGTTTTCAAAGGCTATATCCATTTCCTTTTGAAATGTAGCACCTGCATTTGACAAACCAAAGGGCATCTTTTGATAGGCCATGGTTCCCCACTTGGTTGTAAATGCAGTCTTGTATTGGTCCTCTTCATTAACTAGGATTTGATTGTATCCTGAATAGCCATCCAATAATGAAAATCTCTTAGACTCCAAGACACATTGTAGGATTTGTTCCATGGAGGGTAAAGGATGGTGGTCTTTTAGAGAGGCCCTGTTAAGATCCCTGAAGTCAACACATAACCTCAGCTTCCCATTCTTCTTCCTGACTAGAACAATGTTGGAAACCCAACTAGTATGCTTGATATGGTAGATGATACCACTCTCTATTAATTTGAGCACTTCCTTATGCATGAGTGGCTCAATCTTAGGATTAACAGGCCTTTTTTTCTATCTTACTGGTGTACACACTAAAATGGTGCACTTCTATGGATCATTACATGCAAGGAAACTCAAGAATGAGCCCTCACAAATCGATCCATAGCTCCCTAGGCATGGAGTACAAGGGTTTTAAGAATGCTCTCAGCTAGAGCTATTTAGCCTATAACCTTGCTAGTAAACCATGCAATGAGAGATTCAATGAAGACAAGGGCAAGAATGCCAATATCCTCAAGAATCAAGAATGAAAATGCAATGCAATGCTATGCTAGAAATGGAAATGCAAGCTAAGCTATGAAAATGAAAGACGCAAGTATTACAAAGCCTCCTAGTTAAACTAGATGAATTAATCTAAAGCATAAATGAAAATAAGCTAAGAATGAAACTATGAATGCCATGATAATGAAACTACTATGCAAGAATGAAAGCTAAACTATGAAGCAAGAAAGTCATGATGATGCAAGAATGAAGACAAGAAGATAGAATGTTGATGAAGATCCAAGATGAATGCCAACAATGCTCCAAATCTTCAAACCCTAGATGCAAGAATATCTTCAAAAGCTCCAAGATGACCTAGAAAACCTGCAGCATAACATTAGCATAAAAAGTTGGGGATCTAGAATGAAGAAGAGAGCTCTTCTTTTATAGGAAATGAGAAGGAATGGACCATGGAGATTAAGAGGCAAAAGATTTAATCAACGGTGGAGCTTGAAAGAGGAGCAATCCATGTGCACAAGTATCCTCCAATGGAAAAATAAGAGTTGACTTTTGTGTCCATATGAGACAAAAAGTGCTTTTCTCCTTTTATAAAATAAGAATAATACTTTATTTGTGCAACTTAGGATAAGAGGAAAAGTGGGGGCTTTTTATTTATTAAAAGGGGAGAAAATATTTCTTTTAATAAATAAAGACTTAGGATAAGATGGTTAGCCCATAGAAAAATAATCGAATAAATGATAGAGCTAGGATTTGATCAAGAACAAGCAATTTATGATTTAGCAAAAGGGGCTAATAGTCTAGGTGACCATTTTTAGGTGTATACATTTGCCCCTCTTTGACTAATGTGTGATCGATCTAGGAACACATGCAGTCAAAGAATGAAGTTGAAATGTGAGATTGATTTGGGATCACAAAGAAACTCAGATCAACCAAGAAGGCAAGCAGATAGCGATCTGACTCCAAAGAATGAAGTGCAGAGAGATAGCAAATCCTGCATGATCAGCCTGGTAGCGATAGTACTGAACACTTAGGAAAGAGATAGCCAATAAGATATGATGTGTCTGCCCCCTTGGGATCGAAAGAGAAATCCAGGTAGAGGGAATGCAGAAGCAAGAGCAACATGATCAAATCACTAGAAATCATAATCGAAGAAAGAGAACATAAATAACCATCAAGCAGTGAAGATATGCCCCACACATGGGACACGGGGCACAAACCTATTGGTCCCTCAACCCGTAAACACCACGGAGGGGGGGAAGTTGAACTTGGGATTTGAAAGTGAATGAAAGACTGGAAGTTGGAAAGAGATGGGGATGAAGAGGTGAAGAATGCCCCAGCGAAGATCGAAGGATCATGCCTCAAAAGGTTAGCCAACTGCGCGGAAGAAGGAGAAAGGCATTTTGGGTGATCAAGGTGAACTCGGATTTCGGTTTTGATCCCAAAATGAAAGGAAAATGATGTGAGAGGAAAGACAAGAAGTGAAGACATGATCGAGAAGAAGTGAAAGATGAGCGCAGTTTGATTAACAAGTCCATGTAAGATGAAAAGGAGAGCTCTCTCCATATGCAAGATGCAAAACTAACTAACATGAACTTAAGAATGCAAGCTACATGAAAAGTGGTTTACTTGCAAGGTCACAATGCTAATAGACATCTAATTATCATCATCGAGCATTAGGTAGTGCCGTAAGATCATACAATGCACACTAGCATAACTATGTGAATTTGAATATGATCTTTATCAGATAGAAATGTGGAATTCCCACCTAGGCATCAAAGACATGTAGGTCAAGATGACTAGCGCAGTGAGATTACCTAAGTTTGATATAGCAAGATTATGCTCGCATCGAGACACAAGAAAGTTAGGATGGCTATAAACATGCACTCGCGAAACAGTCAAGGATAATACCTTGTAGATCCCAATGTCAAGTGGAACAAGCATAAATGCTTAATGACAATTAGGATCAACAAAATATACCCACAAGCAGATAAAGAAATAAAACATGTTCTCATTCCCTCAGTCTTCTAGCTATGCATCATCGAAAACTTCTCAGGGAGAAAACACTCATCAAAGAAATCATCATAGATAGCACACAAAGAAATAAAGTCAAACAAATCTCAGCAAGTCAAGTGCGTGTGTGTAGGTCATAGAGTCAAACTTTGAGTATCGCATCTACCAGTGAGAAATATTGCATCATCTAGACTGTGGGTAGGACATCTGATAAGTGTTAAGAAACACTCGACGCTAGGGTAGTGTTGAAAAACACAATTGGGGTGGTGTTGAAAAACACCATTTGCGAGGTGCCTAAGAAACCCAGACGCACAAAGAGACCCAAGATAAGCTTAAACAATGTATGCCCCCTAGACTAGGCTAGGAGAGACAAAGCGAAAAGTGGAGCGAAGGAGCGCCACGCAAGAATGATAGACATAGGTGCAGAGGGTCTCAAGCAGCACCTGTTTCCAAGTTTTCACCACTTGATAGATTTATTACAATTTTTTCAGGACTTTTTATAATTTTTTTGTATTTTTGCTACCAAGGCGCCTGTTTCCAAATTTTCACCAAGGCACTTTTTAAAATTTTTTTTTTTGATTTTTTGAATTTGTTTGATTTTTTTGGTGAGACATCAAAGCGCCTATGGATAGGTTTTCACTAGGATGCTCATTTTTTCAAGACATTTTATGCTTTTTAGGATTTTTTCAGCATCATATATGAATTTTTTTTTGGTATTTTTTCAGGATGAATAAAGTATGTACAAAGAATGCCCCAGACAGAAACGGGCATCAAGAATTTGCTTCCTCTGATGTAGAGAACTGATAGGCCCAAGGCCCAAATGCTGTAGCTATGATGATAGGAGGTCTCAACCAGTTTGACCAATAATAACCAGCCCTAAGCAATGTCTGAGCTAGTGGAGGATCGTTAGAATGTGATCCACATATGCCATCGTGGATTTCAGCTAGCACTTTTTCTGACTCCTCTATTTCTAGACACTTAAGGAGAGTTCCATCTAGACCCTTCCTATACAAGTCACCAGAGACAAAGGCCAAGTGTAAGGGATGGTGAAAAGAATGGCGTGGTGGATTTTCAGGAGGAATATGAGATGGAAGATATGAAAAGATGGTAGGATTGTAAGATTTGTGAGCAGGATAGCGTAATTCATCCACCAGGAACTTGAAGTGAGATTTATGCTTTTTCATTTGTAAGATGGATGTTGAAGTAACCAAGGCATTAGCAACTTTGTTCTCAGCTTTAGGAATAGGCTGAAGTATACCAGCTATGAGATCATGCTTAAAGTAGTGCACCATTTTTTGGTAGAGAATCAACTTGTCATCTTTTATTTGAGAATCATTATTTTTGAGCAAATTTTTATTTTTACTTTTCTTAGGTGTGGATACCGCCACAATGTGGTTTTCTCCATCGGACCATTTCTCTTTTCTTTTGACTTGATGACCGTGATATTTGATTATTGATTCAAGCTTTTTTGTTGCTAGTTCGCTGGTGGAAGAAGTAACAGGTGTTAATGCGAGATGAAATGAAGTGACTGGTTCAATAGCATTTATGTGAGGGATGTCATCTCTGGTGACAAGAGAATTTGAGCCTATAGGGTAAGCTCCAAAAGTAGCTAGATCTAAATTTGTCATAGAAGGACCAACATAGCCAACTAAGGCAATATGGGGAAAAAACTCATCAGACCCTGCACAAGACTCATCAACTACGTCTGGTGGGTTACAAGAGGTATGAACTACATCAACATCCATATCTATCATGGAAGAATCTTTTGGAAGAGGCTTAAGATGCCGAGAAGTAGAGATACTCATGTCATTATGTGATAGATCACCTCTTTGTAGCAGTCGTGCAATGTTGCAACATTGTCTATCATAGTGCAATGATTCTTTAGGCACATAGGTTCTAGACATAGAGGCCTCAGCCATATCATCAATAGATATACATTCTTCTCCCCAAAGAAATGAAGTAGAAGGAAGATCATCTCCCATTTGAGCCATAGTGTGTAGTGGTGACTCATCTGTATCTGTGTCTGAATTACTGAGCATGGGAGTATTGCTAGAATCATCTTTATAGATCCACTCTTGGACAGCTTGTTCTTCTTGTTCTACCTCTAAAGGAATGGATGGAGGAACAAAAGTATGAAAGATCATCATAGCAGAAGTGGAAGGCTTCATCTGATCAGAAGGTTTCCCATATGACCTAGGAGAAACAGGTATAGAAGCAAAGGAACCCAGCGTATATTCACCCATACCAAGGCTCATCATCTTAAGTGATTTCTCAGCAGCAACTAGAGACGTACTAGGATCAACAGAAGGTTCATTGTGAGGAACAAATTTTTCAGCAGCAGCAAGAGCATTAATAGCAATAGTATGGTCTCCAGGAATCACAACTTTAGTGCCATTGTATGGAAATTTGACGCATTGATGATAAGTGGAAGGAACAACTTGCATGTCATGGATCCAAGGATGACCCAAAAGAATGTTATATGCAAGTGGGATGTCCAATACTTGGAAGCTAATATCTTTTGTGATAGGACCCACTCGAATAGGCAGTGTGACAAGACCTTTGGAAGATCTTTCCACTTCATCATAAGCCTTTATAGTAATCTTCTTCTTAGAATCCACAGCAAATTCTGATAAACCCAACTGTTGTATGACATTGAAAGAAACAATATTTAACCCTGCACCATTGTCTATCAGGACTCGGCGAACTCGGGTGTTGTAGACAAGAACTTCAATGTGTAAAGCTAGATTATGAGGGTGAGCAATAGATATGTCATCTTCTGCAGAAAAGGAGAGAGATAGCGGAGATGAAATGTGGTTGACCATAGCCTAAAATTGATCTGGATCAATGTCATTGGGAACACATGTTGTACGTAAAGCCTCATCAAGAATCTCTCTATGCGAAGGGGATAACCGAAGCAACTCAAGAATAGATATCTGAGCTGGTGTCTTTTGCAAATGTTGGACAAGATCATAGCTAGGGGTGGCTGAAGGAGCCGCAAGTTTGGAAGGCAAAGCTTTCTTGGGATCTTGCGCAGTTTTAAGGACAATCTTGGCTTGCCCCCTAGTAACAACATTCAGTGTCTCACTTCGGGAAGATGAACTACCACGTGTTTGCAAGACCAACTTTGGCTTACCATAATTGACTTTATTATCCTCTTGAGACCTCATCATTAAAACACTCTCAACGGGCTCTACCATGTTGATCACAGGCGTATCAGAAGTATATGTATAGTTGATCTTAGCATCATGATTCTTTTTATGTGTTTGAGAGGTTTCCCCCTTGTCATGCTTAGGTAGAGGATCCTTGAAAGCTGTGTGATCAGAATTTTTAGTTAAGCCATCAGTGGAGATTGTGCCATTCTCAATAAGATCCTGAATATCATCCTTAAGCCTAAAACAATTATCTGTTGGATGTCCCTTGTTTCTGTGATAATGACAGTAATGATCCTCTCTCCACCAATCAGGCTTATTTGGTGGATCCCAGTTACCAGGTTTATCAGGAAGTGTAAGATATCCATTGTCAACCAAAGTCTTAAGGATCACATCGTAAGGTTCTGCCAACTTGGTATAGACTCGCTTTCGAAATGACTTCTTAGGCTTATCTGCATATTGAGGTTTAGGAGCATTGTGAGCGTTGCCAGCTTCTTGTTGTTTTTCTGCATAGATAGCATTGGAGAGATTGAAAGCAGGCTCTTTAACTTTAGGAGCATCAACAACCCCATCATTAACAACATACTTGTTCTTATTCCAAGGTTTGTTCTTGTCTTTGCCATTGCCTTTAGCATCTTTATTAATAACAATATCCCCTTTTCTTATAGCTACATCCTCAATTCGATATGCACTTTCAACCATGTCATTGAAAGAGGAGAACAGTTGCTTCCTTAGATCATAAAATAGCTCAGGCACAAGTGTGTTAACGAAAATGTCAATCTTTTCTCTTTCAGGTAGCTGACGAGGATATCGAGAATACAATGACCTCCAACATTGTAAGTAAGTTGCAAATGGCTCACCTTGATGTTGTCTTAGATTACCGAGATCTATCATGGTGATAGGTTGTTGGATGTTGTAAGAATAATGATGGGTAAATCGTTGAGCCAACTCATCAAAAGTCTTAAGAGGTGGTGTCAATTTCGCAAACCATTCTAAAGCTTGGCCTCTTAAGCTTTGAGGGAATAAGCGTAGAAGATATGTGTCTTCATGAAGGAAGTCCATGCTAAGAGCATAAAAGTGACGTACATGGTCATGAGGATCACCATTTCCATCATACTTGTCATATTTGGGAACCTCAATATCCCTAGGAAATAGGACCAGGTATAGACTTTTATCAAAAGGAAGAGCACAAATTGATTCTACAAAAGAGACCTTTGGAGGCTCTCTTTCTAATGCCATTTGGGTAAGGTGTTGATTTGTCCGATGCAATTCTTCTTGAAGGACTTCCAATTTAGTTGGTACTCTTTGTTGGACAATTTGTCTGACATCATAGCCGGGAGGAAGCTTGTATCCTCTAGAAGTCATATATTGAAAATATTGATCGCCATTATGCTCTAAAAGCTTATGCATCATTTGTTGGAAATCCACATCTTGTTCACATCTCATAAGATCCTCACTAGAAATCTCATCATTAGCCTCAGCCTCATGTTGAGAGGGAGGAGGTCTAGGAGGTGAAGGAGGCATAGCAAAAGTTGGCCTTGGAGGAGATCTTGGTGGCGTGTTGTTGCCATTGTTGCCATTGTTAAAAAGAGGTCTATGCTCATGATTACTAGTCTCAGGTTGCTCATGAAATGTCCCTCTATAAGCCATGCACCTAGCAGCATCCATCCTTTGTTGATTGTGTTCTTTTTCTAAGCGCGCTTGGTTATCCTTATGCTCGAAGTGTTCTTGCAAGAGTTGAAATTTTTCTTGTTCAGTCAAAGTGAGTGAGACACTGTCTGTGTTTTTGGGAGTCTTGAATGCAGAAAAGAGGAAACCTCCTTTGTACCACAGTGTAGCCTTAGATTTCTCAGATTGGTCAGAACTAGAACTGTCATTGCTAATGGGTGCTTTGGAACATCTAGTTGGAGAAGGTAACTGTGTATAATTGAACGGAGGGTGATTCTCCTGCTCAAATTTAGACCGAGTTGTAACCGGCATGAAAAGAGATGTTGGTTGACTAATAGTATGAGACAAAGTTTCTCAGATATTGAGATAAGAAAAGCTAATAAAGATCACTTGTCAAAGTAGAACAATAGAGAGATGGCTCATCAAAAGTGCTCAAGCACTTACAGCAATCAATTGACTAAAGCCGAGCAGCGAGCAAGAAGCTCAATAAGCAAGTAGCTAGAGAGGTAATCGTGATGCGACAAGTGATCAAGAGTAGCATTTGTTAAGCTCAAATCCAATAGTTTTAGCTCATTTGTTTTAGTCTAGAACAAATCTAAGCATGCAAATAACATACCAGCTTCAGGTAAGAACAGAAAAAGACACTCTACGATAGGTTAAAGTGCAAGTTTAGCAACTCTGAATTGCAGCAATGACAGGACAGCAAAAAGGTTCTGGGCGATACTTTCCAGGCAGACAGAGTGATACTTCTCAGTTCGGGTGATACTTCTCCTTAAGCCAGGCGATAAACTACAGTATGGCTGGGCGATAGACTCCAGGCTAGTGGGGCGATAGTCCAGCAGGAGCGAACTATCGCGCGATATATCTCAGCAAAGCGTGTGATAAAATAGCAGGGCGCGGAGTATCGCGCGATATTTCGTAGTAAGGTGTGCGATACTGTTGCAGAATTGGGTGATTCTTTGACCAGTGAACATGAAAATCTTAGTTTTAAAGTGTTTTGATCAATTTCAAAGATTGGATAGTGCAATTTCTCAGTTTGACGGACAGTAACAGCAAGTAAAAGACAAGTTTGCAAACAGTATAGGATCAAACATGTCATAGAACACTTGAAATAAGGGCAAAAGCAACCTTGCCAAGACAAGCACTTGTGATATCAAAATAGAAAACCTTATGGATGCTATCATTTGTTTAAATGTTGAGAACGTTTACACGGGCATAGCACAATCGAAGACAATTCAAGCAATTACTACCTAGAAGGACAAGGCTCATTACTTAGCAACGTGGCCCACAACTTGATGCTCCCTTGCCTCACACCAAGTGGTTGCCCACAAGAGATATTGGCGTTGTCATGGAAGTGTCAAAAACACAACCAAAGGAACACATATGGTGAGTATCTTGGGGTGATCCGGGTTATTCCACTTGGATCAATCCTTGCACCAAGAAGCTAAGTGGCTAAAATAAGGTGGCCTCTAACCAATGGTTCATAGTAAGGATTTTTGTTCATAACACCCCTCTTGCTCCTCATAAAGGACTAGGACCTCGTGGCCTCAAGAGTACCTTAAGCATTCTTGCTCAATGCTTTCCCCATGGTCGCAATCCCATGAGCTACTCACATCAAGCGAAGACAAGTGTTATGTCTACCAAGGTTTTGTGTCCTCGATAGCCTTGAGATTATAGTGAGTTGGAATCACTTGCCACCAAGGAAAATGATGACAAGGTTGTCCCCACTTGGGTCGTTCCTCTTGATTGCTCAAGAGCAGGGCCGCTAAAGGATTCTGAATCTAAACAAAGAATGGATGATTTTTAAGGTTCAAGGTTTTTGATTCACCACAAGGGTGAAGAGCATACTCCCCTATCTCAAAAACTTCTCCCAAACACACCAAGAAAGATCCAATTACCCCTTTGCTTCCAAAATCTCAAGATGGGTCAAGATTTTTTGATTCACCTAAAGGCGAAGAGCATACTTCTCCTACCACCCCAAGATTCCTTTCACAAAGTATTAAGTGCCTATGAAATGAAACAACTAGTATATGCCACACTTAATAAAGAAAGCAATTAAACAAGCACTTGATTTGGTTTTTATGCTTAGGGCAGCCCTACAAAAACATTAGTAGCCCTCTTTGACATGCGTTCTTTTGGTAAATTTCAAGCAATGAAAGCACCTACAAGCACAACTTGTTAGCTCCACAATGGTTAGCACATCAAAAATCAGATAATCTGCATTTAAAATAGCTAATCAAATGGCAAAATCTGAAAATGAAACCATCATGGTTGGATTAGGCTCGGAAAGACCTTTCCAATGATATATCACACTTAAACTTTTGATACCATTTGCAAAATTTCAAAAAAAAATGGGCACCCGTTTTCCTAACAAAATTTATCTTTCCTATGAAAGATTGAAGAATTCTCTTGTGATGGGGTAGGGGTAGCTCTAGAATGGCTATAATTCTTTCAGGATCCATAGTGATTCCTTTCTTGGATACTATATATCCTAACAATTTTCCTTCATGAACTGCAAACACACATTTCTTAGGATTAAGAGAAATCCAAAATTCTCTACACCTTTCAAAAATCTTCCTCAAATGTTTGATGTGGTCTACTACATGCTTTGAATAGATAGTTATGTCATCTAGGTAGACCAAAACAAACTTGTACATGAGGTTTTCAAAGGCTATATCCATTTCCTTTTGAAATGTAGCACCTGCATTTGACAAACCAAAGGGCATCTTTTGATAGGCCATGGTTCCCCACTTGGTTGTAAATGCAGTCTTGTATTGGTCCTCTTCATTAACTAGGATTTGATTGTATCCTGAATAGCCATCGAATAATGAAAATCTTTTAGACTCTGAGACACATTGTAGGATTTGTTCCATGGAGGGTAAAGGATGGTGGTCTTTTAGAGAGGCCCTGTTAAGATCCCTGAAGTCAACACATAACCTCAGCTTCCCATTCTTCTTCCTGACTAGAACAATGTTGGAAACCCAACTAGTATGCTTGATATGGTAGATGATTCCACTCTCTATTAATTTGAGCACTTCCTTATGCATGAGTGGCTCAATCTTAGGATTAACAGGCCTTTTTTTCTATCTTACTGGTGTACACACTAAAATGGTACACTTCTATGGATCATTACATGCAAGGAAACTCAAGAATGAGCCCTCACAAATCGATCCATAGCTCCCTAGGCATGGAGTGCAAGGGTTTTAAGAATGCTCTCAGCTAGAGCTGTTTAGCCTATAACCTTGCTAGTAAACCATGCAATGGGAGATTCAATGAAGACAAGGGCAAGAATGCCAATATCCTCAAGAATCAAGAATGAAAATGCAATGCAATGCTATGCTAGAAATGGAAATGCAAGCTAAGCTATGAAAATGAAAGACGCAAGTATTACAAAGCCTCCTAGTTAAACTAGATGAATTAATCTAAAGCATAAATGAAACTAAGCTAAGAATGAAACTATGAATGCCATGATAATGAAACTACTATGCAAGAATGAAAGCTAAACTATGAAGCAAGAAAGTCATGATGATGCAAGAATGAAGACAAGAAGATAGAATGTTGATGAAGATCCAAGATGAATGCCAACAATGCTCCAAATCTTCAAACCCTAGATGCAAGAATATCTTCAAAAGCTCCAAGATGACCTAGAAAACCTGCAGCATAACATTAGCATAAAAAGTTGGGGATCTAGAATGAAGAAGAGAGCTCTTCTTTTATAGGAAATGAGAAGGAATGGACCATGGAGATTAAGAGGCAAAAGATTTAATCAATGGTGGAGCTTGAAAGAGGAGCAATCCATGTGCACAAGTATCCTCCAATGGAAAAATAAGAGTTGACTTTTGTGTCCATATGAGACAAAAAGTGCTTTTCTCCTTTTATAAAATAAGAATAATGCTTTATTTGTGCAACTTAGGATAAGAGGAAAAGTGGGGGCTTTTTATTTATTAAAAGGGGAGGAAATATTTCTTTTAATAAATAAAGACTTAGGATAAGATGGTTAGCCCATAGAAAAATAATCGAATAAATGATAGAGCTAGGATTTGATCAAGAACAAGCAATTTATGATTTAGCAAAAGGGGCTAATAGTCTAGGTGACCATTTTTAGGTGTATACAACTGGTTTGACATTAGGTTCCAATTCAATACTGTGCTGAGCAAGGGTAGGATCAAAACCGTTGAGGTCTTCATATTTCCATGCAAAGACATCACTAAATTCTCTGAAAAGTTGAGTATAAGACTACTCTTCTGAATCAGTGTTAACTCTTCCAAATTGTAAGTTCTTACCTGGTTCCAACTCTAATTCAACACAATGTTCTTGTTGGATTACCAGGCCAGCTTGTTTTTCTTGACTTCATCATCCTTGTTGAAGATAGCTTCTAAGGTGACAAGACCTCTAGAAATCTTGTTGGACTTGAGTTGTATCACTTGATCGCCATAGCTTTGAGATATCCTTCCTTGATTATGCTCTAAAAAAACATCTTCTTCAAACAAGAATTGCAGAATTTGTTCATCACTATTGAACACCTGCCAATTAACATCATTATCAGGAATAGATGGTCTGAAAATCACTTTGATATGATACTAATCTACCTCTTTTGAAATACTATTTGGAATTTCATACTGAGATCCAACAACAACTAATCTATCTGCATCTTGGTTTAATTTTCTAGGGATAGCAACAATGTTGAAAGCATAAAAGTCTTCAATTACATCCCAAACTCTATGTTTGTATGCTTTCATGGTATCATTTTTGGTTGCACTTATCCCTCTCACTTGGCTAACAACAAGCTCACTGTCACCATAAAATTTTAAGGCCTTAAGCCCTCTTTTTCTAGCTCATTCTAGACCATTGACTAGACTTTCATATTCTACAGTATTACTAGTGCAGGAGAAATTGAACCTAAAGGTAGCATAGTACCTTTCTCCTTTTGGGGACACTAGCATAGCACCTCCACTAGAACCATGTCTACTTCTATCCCATCAAAGTATAGTTCCCAAACCTAACTATTTTGATCTTCTGAATCATTACTCCCTTTGATAAGGCTCAGTTCCTGGACATCATCTTCTTGTATCAAATAAATTCCCAAACCAAAATCCCAAATAATATTTTCCTGGACCTCTGAAGCTCTTTCATCTAGGAAAATATTAGGGATATCTCCTATCTTAGTACTTGTTTCACTAATGGTTTGGAAATCACTGCTATCAAATATAGGGAAATTCACATTGATTGCATTGGACACATAAGGTTCTATATGGTGTGCTTCCAATTTATCTAATTTAATGGTAACCTTGGTACCATATCTTGTATGAAATAGCATGTGTGATCAATCAAAAGATAGATAGCCTCCTATCTTAGTTGTAAACTCCCTTGAAAAACATATAGAAAATAATGTAGGGAGATCTATGATATATATATCAAGGAGGATGGAAAAATTAGGACTAGCATGAAGGATTAGACTGGTATCCATGGCCACACCTATAGTATTAACTAAGGATCCATCAAGTTGTGTAACCTTCTTTTGAAAGGGTTCATATTTTAGTCCTAGTTGGTTTGCCACTTTCTTGGGCATTAAAGTACTAGTAGCTCCACTGTCTACCATACAATTATGTACTAGAGAATCTCCAATAATAAAAGATACATAAAAGGGAGAAGGCTTTGAATTCCTACCTTGCATGGCATTGGCTTTGAAGTTGCTACCTGGAGTCTCCTTGTCTTGATCAATGTTAACCAACACTGGCCTTACGGCTTCTTTTGTAGTTTGGGGAGTTGATACCTCTATCATATCCTTCTTTAAAATCTCAAACTATCTTGGAATAGCCAAAGAGTCCCACATAGACATGGTGACATTCACCTTCTTCATGTTGTCTACAATATTATAGGGTGTCATAGTGTGTATCTTTTGTTGTCTCTTTACTATGATGGGCTCTGCTTCTTTGGGAGTTTGATCTTCTTTACTTGTAATGGCAGGAGCTTTCTTGGGTATGGTAGGAGAAACTTGCTGCACTAGCTCTGTAGATGTAGTAGTTTGGGTACCAGAGTCATCTTTCTCCATGTATTGAGTTCTTCTCTTTGCTCTTGTATAGGCAAAAAAAGTATCTTCATCATTGATTCCATTGAAGTCTGGTTGCTCCCAATTGAAAAGAGTAGTCTCATTTTCTTGTGGTTCTTGCTGAGGAACTGATCCACTGGATGAAGCCTCTGATTGAGCTTATGAGGCATTTTGAACCATTAGAACTTGGTTCATCCACCCGTTTGAACATGTAGCCTGATTATGAGGCTGATTACAAGGGAAGCACCACTTATTATCCATAGCCATATTATTTTGACCAGGCACCATATCCCTCACCGGATTTTCAAAATTTAGAGGTGCAGGGTTGTATGGTTGGAATGCTCTCTGACTAAAACTTTGTCTTTGTCCTTGATAGCCTCCTTGGTATGGTGGCCTATTTTGTTGATAAGGCTATCCTTGATTTTGATATTGTTGGCTAGGACCTTGGCCTTGTTGCTAAAATGGTGGTCTAATAACTTGACCTTGTTTCTTAAAATTTGTGACCTCCTTAGTCAAGGTTAGCAGCAAGTTTTTCATTTCTTGCATACTAGTCTGCTGACTATTCTTTATTTCTTGCAACCCTTGAGAGAAACTTTCCCTAGCATGCTCTTGACCACTAGTACTAGCCCAAGGTGCTGCTATTGTGGGAATAGGGTTAAATGGGGTTACTTGTGCAGGTGCAATGGGCTGAAGGCTAGGAAAAATGGGCATTGGTGGTCTTCTAGCTATCATGCCTGCTTGTATTAAACAATTTTCAGCCCTGACGACAATGTCAAAGGCCTAGGGTAAGGAAGTACTGCCCATAGACTAGATCATGATAGATATTTGACCATTCAGACTTTGTAAATAATACAAAAAGGCATGGTTAGTTAATGGTCTCACTAAGACTTGGATTCTATTCCATGTTTTAAGGAATCAACTATAGTAATCTATCATTTGTTCTTGAGGGTCTCTCTTAATAGTTGTTAACTGTTCAACTAGAGACAAATTATCTGATTTATCCTCAAAATACTTACTTAATGCATCCCCTAATTCATCCCATGAAGTAATAGAACCAACAGTTAGAGTTCTAAACCATTCAAGAGCCTTACCTTTTAGAGAGGCTACCAATAACTTTATGGCCACATCTTCTTGAGTTATGTTGTGTATGCTACAGATGGTGGTCGCATCTCTTATGTGCTCAAAAGCTATTGTCTACCCTTCACCTATGAAATTAGGTAAACTCTTCAATGCCACCAAGGGCACATCATGATGCACTACAAAATTTAATGGGCTACCCTAATTGAAAGGTGCAAAGGAAAAATTTCTAGCCATTGCAGGAGCTGTAACCTAAAGGTTAAAAATAATATGAGCTATATTTGCTAGATTTGGATATTGTTCTTCTTCTAGATCTCTGGTTAGAGATCTTCCTCTTCTTCTGGAATGAAAGGGAAAAGGTCTCCTTTCTAATGTATCAGGAGGTTTTGATTGAACTCTCCTTGCAGGGGATGTTCTTGGAATTGACCTACCTTTGTGACTTCTTCTTGAGGGCAACTCTAAAAATTTAGTGGGCTTTGAGCTTCTAGTCTCAATCTTTCTCATAAACCTTAAACAAGGTTGGCTTGAATCTTTGAAACTAGTGGAGTCACCAGATATACTTGATAGAATAACCTCTAAAGGTTTATATTATGCAATCTAAATATCAGAGATGACATAACCTTCAACAATGAACTTCCTTTACTATCCCACTAGGCGTGCCAAAATTGCTATACACTAAGTTTACACCTTTGTCTCAAGCTCTCTTGGTCTTGATAACCTAGTATAACATTGGATTCATCACCAGGTGTGGGACCTATGCTAACTGTGATGAAACCTCTAGGTTCTAGGCTGGTCCCTCTTGGATAATCACCTTAATCTACTTCTTGCTATAAAATGAAATAACTTTTGAGGGAAAGGGTTAGGAGGGATGCTTGGAAAGGGAAATAACATGAAAGCAAACTACCTACTAGGTGATACACCGAAATTAGGGTTTGGATTTTAGTATAGAGGAATGAGACCGATGGAGGAATTAGGTCTAATAAGTCACAACTCATTAGATAGGCTTGCATAAGTATTTCATAGAAGGGTCTGAACAAAAGACTCAACCTATGACCTAAAAAAAAACATCATTTTCTACAAACAAACATCATTTTCTGTAACTAGGTGTAGGAATGAGACAAGACTGCTAGGGGTTGTAGTATACCCACAAAACATCTCAATCAGATCAGACATAGTAACACACAAAATCATAGAAAGTGAGAGGGACAAGGAACCCCAATTTCCATTAACAACATTCATAGAATTCAATCCAATAAGAGATGATGAAAATAGTAAGGACAGGGATAGAACAAATATCTCAAGTACCTCAAGCTTTCTTTGATCATCAGTGGGAGATTACAGAATGTGGGAAACCAGAAGGCAGAAAGAAATGCCACAGATAGATTTCCAAGAAAGAGACTTTCTTCTTTACAAAATGCAAACTCTAAGCACTAAGGCTTGAAAAAAGAACTATATACCACTCAACTGCATGCCAGAAGGAGTGAAAAACTAACCTAACTAGGGCTATAGGTCAAACAATAATATCCAACCCTAAGTACACTAAGAACTGATCAAGCTAGATCATTAAATGCAACTCTACAAAACATGGCCGATCAGATGTGTTTATGAGTGCACATCCTTGTACCACAAACATTCTACAAGAAAGCAACCTGGAACTACCAACCCACCTACAAATCCATTAAGCCATGAAGCCTCACCAACAAATCATATCTTCCCGGGATGGTATTGTGAAAATACTGGTGCCAAACCTTCTGTCATCATCCTTCAGCATGGAAACACGGTAAAGGACTCTGCAAACGTCGGCCAACAATCACGTCCATCCTCCTCCCAACCATAATTGTCTTGAGGATTTAATTCCTGAGCTAACCAAAATTGTGCATGGTTGAAAAGAGCAAGAAAGCTAGCAAAACCTCATGCAGAAAATTTGAATTTAAATGATAATGGTTAGCCAAGCCTCAAATTAAAACACAACCATTGATGAGAACCCTTCCCGAAAGATGAACGGCAGTGATGCATCCTGGACCCACCTCAAGCCCTTCCTCCTTAAGTCATTCATTGACTGTGTGACTGAAGACTTCCTCTTATTTGCAAAATCCTTTAGCAAACTCTAGTCTGGTTAAGTGATTCAACAAACAAGGCCTTTCGCTGAATCACTGCGTCTTCTGGCTAACCCTGGTTACATCCCGTGAACATGAGAAACCTTTATTCACTTAGTCATTGAATAACCTTTTAACCACTCATGATAATTTTGGATTATATTTGGTGAACTGGCGACTGAAGAAAATCGCTAGGTCACTGATAATTTTAGAGCCCTGCTAACTTATCTCCCGATTCAGCGAACACACACATTCACACATTCGCCAGATCCTTTGGAACACTACTATCTTATCATGTGAATGAGTGACTAAAGAGACATTATCAGGGCCTCCAAATACTTTTTAAACCTTGGGCCCATCTCCATGTGTCAATCCTTTATTTGTTCTAACTTCCTTCTCAGCTCTGACAACTGCCAACTGTCCTGACATCGGACCCTCTTGATTGAAGCCTCTAACTCTAGAAGGATTTAGAAAACATGTGATTGAGTATTCTCTAAGTCATTGAAAGGTTAGCCTAACCCTAATTACATTTGGCAAACATGAGAACAAGGGCCTTTCTCCAATTTGTGAAATATTCCATTAACCACGGGTTACATTATGAGAACAAGTGAACACAACATCTTTGCTGAGTCGCTGAAAATTTGAGAGCTTGACTATTTTATTTCAAGATCCTGCGAATACATTGTTCACTCAATCACTAAAAGATTTGGGACATCACTAGTTTATTCCAAGAATACACGAGCAAAGGAAAACTTGTTGGAACCGCTAAATCTTTAGAGGCATTGACATCCCTTGGTCGTCAAATTGCTAGAAGGCATTTAACCCTTGGCCATCATTTGGAGAATACGCGACTGAAGACAATTCACAGAGTTACTGGATGTTTTAGGGCACCTCCATTTTATTTCATGACTAAGAGAATAAAGGTTTCACCAATTTGCCAAAAGAATAGATGACCACCAGAAGGAATAAGAGAACTGGTGACCGATGGGAAAAATATTATGCACATGGGAATTGGAAGACCTTAAGTTGTTGATAAAGTAATGAAGAATTATAATAGGGGCTAGGGTTTGCAGGGTTTTTAAACACCAACGGCTAGATTTTTTTGAATCTTTTGACTTGCAGACTAGGAACTAGAACAAATTGCAGAGACTAGGAGACAAGATATAACTTCATGAAACTTTCAGGGAAGCTTGACAAGGATAAAATAGAGATTGTGGGATGGATGCTAGCCAAATTTGCATGCAGGAAATTTAGGGAAACAATAAGCTTTCATCTAGTAATCATAGGGGTCCCTACTAGCTTGTAATCATCCATCTTGAATTTCTTCAATATTTCTTTCACATACTTAGACTGATTAATGAATATACCTTTCTCTATCTGCTGCACATTCAATCCTAAAAAGTATTTGATAGGACCAATCATAATCATTTCAAATTCATTCTACATCTCCTTAGAAAATTTAGCACTAAGTTTGTCATTACCTCCAAAGATAATGTCATAAAAAAATATAGCTACAAGTAACAAACCTTCAGATGTCTCTCTAATGAATAGATTACAATCTGCTACTCCTTTCTTGAATCCAATCTTTGTTAAGTATCCATCTAGTCTCTCATACCATGCTCTAGGGGCTTTCTTAAGTCCATAGAGGGCCTTCTTCAATCTACATACCATATCAGGTCTTTCTGATAAGGTGAATCCTTCAGGCTACTCAATGTATACTTCTTTCAGATCTCCATTCAAGAATGCTGACTTGACATCCATCTGATAAACTTTGAAATTTTTGATTGTAGCATAAGATAAAAACAACTTAATAGCTTCTAATCTACTCACAAGTGCAAGTGTGTCTTAATAATCAATGTCTTCTCTTTGCACATATCCTTTACATACTAATCTTGCTTTGTTTCTTACTACTGTACCATCCTCATTCATCTTATTTTTGAATATCCATTTTGTACCAATCACATTCCTATCACTAGGTCTTGGAACCAGTTCCCAAGTATCATTCTTAATAATCTGATCAAGTTCTTCTTTCATAGCATCATGCCAATCTAAATCTTTACATGCATCTTCAACACTGAAGGGTTCAATCTCAGATAGTAAACATACCACATCATTGCTAGCTAAGTTCTTTGCTTGTGATATTGTCAAGACTTTTCTGCTCTGATCTCCAATGATGTCCTTCCTAAAATGATTTCTAGATGTAAACTTTGGAACCTTAGTTGTTGCTAACTCATCATCCTTAGGAGTCTCTTCCTCACTTGTCTTAGGGTCATTGAACAACACATCAATGATGTCAAACATTTCTTCAATAACTATCTCACTAGAAGAGGGTCTGAGTTCTTCAATCATAAGTGAGTTATCATGATATCTTTCTTGAACCATAAACTTTTCATCAATCTTAACATGAGCACTTTCAATTATCTTTTTCAATCTTAAATTGAAACATCTATAAGCTATAATTTTAGTAGAGTAACCAAGGAAAATACCTTCATCACTCTTGCATCAAACTTGCCTATTGCTTCATCCCTCTTGATGTAGCACTTGCTTCCAAATATTTTGAAGTATTTTACTATGGGACCATTACCAAACCATAGCTCATAAGGTGTTTTTTTAGCACTTGGCCTTAGTTGAATTCTATTGATTGTGTAGACTATTGTATTAACCTCATCTCTCTAATAGGTGTGGGAAACCTTTCCTTCGATCATAATGGTATGCATTGTATCAAGAATGATCCTATTCCTCCTCTCTACAATTCCATTTTGTTGAGGTGTTCTAGGTGCACTTAGCTATCTCTTTATGCCATGTTCTTTGCAGTACTCATAAAATCTGTCAGAGGTGAATTCTCCTCCTCTATCTGATCTCAAACATTTTATCTTTGATCCAGATTCATTCTCAACCTTAGCTTTGAATATTTTTAATTTATCAAATGCTTTTGACTTATCTTTCAAGAATGCAATCCACATCATCCTAGTATAATCATCAAAAAATAAAATGAAATACCTTTCACCATAGTATGATCTCGTTTGAGTTGGTCCACATAGGTCTATATGAGTCAAATCCAACTTACTCTCTATTGAATTGTGCTTGCTCCTGAATGAATTCCTCACATGATTCCCCATTATATATTCCCTGCATATAGTATCAACTGGCTTTACTATGCTAGGTAGATCTCTTACTGCCTTAACATTGCTTATCTTCACCATGTTATCAAAATTGATATGACATAGTCTTTTATGCCACAACCAACTGTCATCAACTTTAGAAACAAAACAACTTGCTTCTGAATTGAGTTGAAAAGAATTACCTCTTATCTTTGAGCCTGATGCAATCATAACATCATCCTTGTTGTTAATGATGGATTTTTCATCTTTGAACTCCAACTGATATCCTTTTCCAAGTAACTGTTCAACACTGAGAAGGTTATGTTTCAAACCATCAACATAGAGAACATCATCAGTATTGTTCTTTCCATCCAAAGTGATGGCTCCTCTACCAACTATTAGTTTAGGAGTGTTGTCTCTAAATATAACCATACCACCATTATATTTGTCCAGATGAATAAATCTGTCATTATCACCTATCATGTGATGTGAACAACCACTGTCTATAAGACAGTCTATCCTTATGTCTGCTTGGGAAATGAATGCTAGCTCTTGATTTACTTTCTCATCTTTAGGAACTAACTGACTATTCATTTTGTCTATAATAGAAATGAATCCAATTTCTTCTTCACTTGATTCATCATCTAAAACTCCATTTCCAGAAAAGTAACATTCCTTAGAGTACTTAGGTTTGTAATCCTTCTTGAACTTTCTAGCTCTAGTAGGACACTTAGGTGCAAAGTGACCTATCTTATTACATGAAAAGAACTTAAAAGGAAATTGACCTTCATATTTTCCTTTTCCTTTCTTTTCTCTTTTAGAAATCATAGAAATAAAGTCATCTAAAGTTTTCTCTTCATCATCATCATCAAAATTACTAGAAGTGTTTGCAGATTTCTTACCATGAACTATTGCTTTGAAGGCTGTCTCACTTTTAGGTTCTATCTTCAATCTTGAAATGTCAAAAGCTGAGATTTTGCTGATCAAGGTCTCTGTCTTGAAATTAGATGTAAGCTCCATGGTCTCATCAAGGATATTGATCTTTCTTTCATATTCTGGAGTGAGAGTATTCATCAACTTGTCCATAATATCTTCTTCTGAGATCTCTCCACCATTGTTCCTGATTCCAACAACTACTTCATTGATCCTTTGATTATAAGATCTAATGTTTTCTTTTGGCAGCATCTCTAATGCATTGAATCTTTTCTTCCATGTCTTTCTACACGCATCCTTTTCTTTCTTGTCTCCTTCAAATATGTCTGTAAGGTACTTCCATATCTTTTGGGTAGTGTCTACCTTCTTTATCTCTAAAAACTCACTGTCAGATAGTGCACTGATAAGGGCTTCTTTAGCAATAGCATTCTGATGAAACAAATCCTTTTGTGTTTTAGTGGCATCATCCTTTTCAAGGTCTTCTAGATTAGGAATCTTGGCTACTTTGATAGTTAAATTAAAAACTTCATAACCAATGCACTGAAGATGAGTCACCATCATGTTCTTCAAATCAAGATAATTCTCTCCATCAAACTTAGGACTCTCTTTCTTGAAGTATGCCATCTGATCAACCTCAACCCATTAAAATTCTCTCGGAGGAACTTGCCTCTGATACCGATTGTTAGGAATAGTCCCAAGAGATAACTGAGAGGGGTGGGGGGGTGAATTAGTTATCTATAAGTTTCAATTATTTATCCAATTAAGTATACCTAAACATAAAGCATAAAAAAAATGAAATAACACATGAACATAACACCAATATTTTGGCTATGGGGAAACCCAAATAGGTTAAAACCCCAGTGGGACTTGATACCCACTAATATTCTATACTAGTGTATAATGATCCTTGTTAGAAGATCCTTTAACCTATTAGGAGTAGCTTTACAATATATGAAGTATAGTAGACCTAGTTAAGGGTCAGACCCTATTAGGAGTCTTTTACAATTGTCCCTATTAGGGGAGAGGACACACTATTTGAGAGCTCACTGCTCAAAGGCTACAACCTTCTAAATAACAGATACATAATATATCTGGATCTTGGTGAACTATGCTTTGATCTGCTATCTGGAGTAGTTCTAATGAATAGCACATATACTCTACTTGGTCACATAGACCTTCTTCTGATGGCTCAACACTTTGCACACTCTGCTCTGCTCTGCTTAATCAACCATGAACCACACTCTAATAATCACAAATGACTGCCTATAAATATATTTCATCTAAATGATATAGTCAATTTGGCCTATTAGAACCACCTTGAAATCATAATAGAGAAACCATAATAAACTCCAACAAACATTCGTTAGCTCTATTATGCACACAACATATTCTGGGACCTGTCTAAATAAGATAATTGTAGATGCACGCTACACACTATCAGCTCTACCAAAACAACTAAAACTTTCTCTACAAGATGAATTAACTCTTGCGCTCTTAACCAAACATCAAAAAATCATCTTTAATCTTAACTCCAAGGGTGCATACCTTAAAGATAGGTGCAACTCAAGAACCAATAAAATCTCTGTCGGCTCTGCTGAACAAACATAGGAAACTACTACTGGCGAATAGAGACTACATAAATTAATTTGCGTTCATCATCAAACCATGCATCCATGAACTTAACATCAATAACATGTCTTCAACATATATCCTAGGGCACATGCCCATAAGACAACTGTACAGACAACCATACATAGAACACTACCTGTAACTCTATCAGGAACACTGCTGACACAAGCTGTTGTATAATTGTCTATACTCACATTCAACCTCTACACCCATGATATCATGCTGATATCATGTCCCTACAACATATATAGAAATATTACTATATAAGACTTCCATGCATGCTACTTTCCATTTGTTTTCATCAATGACAAACATATAGTCAGTATTGGTTTGCTGGCAAATCTCCAACACTTTATTCTTCCTCTAACATGTCTATATGATTGGAAACTAAGTTACTTTGGGCCATTAGTTTTGTAAGACCTAGGACTCTTACCAATTTGTTATCTTGGATATTAATGTTGAATTCTTGAATCCTATTGATCCATCTACATCTCCTCCCTGAAGCTTCTTTTTGCACTAGTATATCCTTAACTGTAGCACTAGGTACATATACAACCACTGTAGCTCCCACAAGATAAAATCTGAAGGCCTTGACAACCTTGACCAAGGCATATGCTTGTTTCTCAGTAATATCATATTTCAATTCAGCTGCTTGTAAGGATTTTTTGAAAAATGATATGGGTTGCTCATATCCATCTGCATTCTTTTGCAACAATATTGCTACAATAGTATGACTAGAGGCAAAAGAAAATATTTGCATGGGATTATAATAGTTAGGTGTCCTTAAAATAGGGGTATCTTTGATGGCCTTTTTAGTAATTTTGAAAGACTCATTTGCCTCTTCATTCCACTCAACCTTTTCTCCTTTCTTTGGCATTTTGGAGATGGGGATACTGATTTCTGCAAAATTTGTAACAAATCTCCTTAAAAATTTCACCTGTCCAAAAAAAAATTGAATACCTTCAACATTGCTAGGTGGGGAAAGCTTATCTATAGCCATAACCCACTTAGGTTCAATTATCAATCCATCTTTAGACACAATATGTCCTAAGAGATTACCTTCCACAATACCAAAAGCACACTTTTTTGGATTCAAAGAAACCCATAATCCAAAGCTCTGATAAAATTTTTCTCAAGATGCTCACAATGCTGACTTTCCTTAGCTGAATATGCTATGAGATCATCTTGATACACAACCAAAAAATTATTTATAAAGTCTACAAAGGCCACATCCATGGCTCTCTAGAAAGTAGTACCAGCATTTGTTAGACCAAAAGGCATCCTAACATATACATATATTCCCCATTGGGTAGTGAATGCAATTTTAAATTGCTCTGACTCGTTGACCATAACTTGATTATATCCAAAGAAACCATCCATCATGGACATCAAATCTGATCTAGTGACCTTTTGCAGCATGTTATCCATATTGGGAAAACCATAATTATCCTTTCAGGAATTTATATTTAACTTCCTAAAGTCAACACAAAGCCTAATGTCACCATTCTTGTTTCTTACATGAACTAAATTTGACACCCAAGTAGAATGTCTGATAGGTTTGATGATCTCAACATCTATCATCCTTTTGAGTTCATCTTGCATTTTTTGTGCTAGGGTGGGATTCACATGCCTTAATTTCTATCTAAATCATTTGGTTCCTTCCTTCAATGGGATCTCATGTTGGAACAAATCTTCTCTATAGGCTTTCAAATCATCATAAGACCATGCAAAAACATTTCTGAATTTTTTGAGAAGATCAATTAAAGTCTTTCTGACCTTTGGAGACAATATCCTACCAATAGAAACATTTTTTGGTACCAAACTTGTTCCTAAATTGATTTCCTCCAAATCATTTAGCTTGGCAGTGATTCTAGTAGAAAAAACCTTGTCTTTATTATCAAATGCCCTCTCAAGAGAAACCAGTCCCCTAGGAACCCTATTAGACTTTAACTGAAAGACCTTCCTTCCAAAGAAAATCTCTTTTCCATTATTGGTGTCAACATAAGTACTAAAATTCATTTCCTTATCACCAAAATGGGACTCACATTGCAAGAATTTTAGTTTGTCCTAGTTATCAAAAAACACCTGCCAATTTTCAACATTGTCTAGGATAGAAGGCCTAGACTGAACTTCAATTTTGGATATCCCAACAAAAGTGACATCCTCTAGCCTTAAGGCTATATTTTGTAATAAATCAACCATTCTTTTTTGACTCCTATCCATCCAATCAATACCAAATGCATTAAAATTTTCAATCTCATCCCAAACAACATTTTAGTGTTGTTTTAGCCTTTGATTCTTTGGTGTATATCTTGATCTAATCTAAGAAATTATTAAATCAGAATCACCAATCACCCTAAGATACTTTATCCCATGTCTTGATGCTAATCTTAAACCAATTAACAAGGCTTCATACTTTACAACATTGTTTGTGCAAGAAAACATGAGAGTAAAAGAAAACTTAAAAGTTTTACCACTTGGAGATATTAACTACACTCCTACTCTAGCACCTTCTTTTGAACTTTCTCCATAAAAATATAAAGTCCAGAGATCATCATATTCTACCATGCTAGTTTCATCTTTAGTCAAAAGGATTGACTTGAACTTTCCTTGCATTTCTTTCTCCTAAACTTGGAAAGAACCAATATCAATGTCCACAAAATAGTTCATACTATCCTCCTCATTTTCCTCAATCATATAAGGGGTTCTAGTTTCCCTTGACACCTTCACACTCTCTCCTTCAATGTAAAAAGTAGCAAAAGATAGGTCACACTAGATACTTCCTCCCATAGAAGCACTCCATCTTCTAGACAAAAACATCCCATATTGAGGAGGGATATCAACCACTAGAACACTCATAGTTAACTATTTATTTGGATATACTGCTAACCTATAAGATAAATCCTTAATGGTACCAATAACTAGCACTTCTCTTGAGTCCATAGCTTGATAACTTTCATGAGGTGTATCAACCTTTAGTCCCATTGACTTCATAATCTCTATAGGCATGAAAGTATTTGATGCCCCAGGATCAATCATGCAATTCTTCAACAACTTGCCATTTACCAGAGAAAAAAAGAAAGGATCAATTGTTCCTGATGCAGTATCAACAAAATTTGCATCCAAATTGATTTGTGGAATCTTAGAAATAATTTCTTCACCTTTACTATGAAGTGTGTCATCCAAGGAAGCTACATGTTTATCACTTTTATCCATCCCCTATACATTCATGGGAGTGACACCATTTACCCAATTCAAGGCTTTAATCTTATGTTATTCTATTCTCATCATTTCCAAAAGTGGAACCTTGATAGTGATCTATGAAAGCAACTTGCTCATATCAATAGGAACATATTTTTGATCATCCATGTCCTTCTTTATAGCAGAGGCATCTCCACTCTCCACTTGGATTGTCAAGTTAGGTTCATCTTTGTGTTGAGACTCACTTCCCTTTTGGGATGGGGGAACAACTACCTATGATGTTTTTGCCTTTCCTTTATGCATCATAGTAGGCCCAACTAGTCCAACATTCTTATTTATTTTAACTTTGCTGACAACATCAACAATCTTTTCCTTTTCCTGAGATTGTTGTGTGCCCTTTTCTGATTTTTTGATAAACATGCTACCTAGTTTACCATTTGCATTTCCAATTGTCCTACTTCTCAAGTTATAATTTCTCCTGGCTTGAGTAACCATGTCTATAGTAATTTGAGCAATTTCTTCATCTGAAGGTCACCTTAGAAAGATTGGCTCCTCACACTTCACTGCACTACACCTAACATCATCAAATTCTTCATCCTCTTCATTAGAAACAACCTGTTGATGATACACCTCATTTCTATCTTGTGAGCCAATAACATCCTAATTTTCTATTTCATTAGCAAATTCAATCTCATCCCAAGAGTGTGAAGAATTCATTGCACAACCTTTTTCATCATATTGTTCATTTTGTTCTTTGTTTTCAGACATGTTTAGGGAAATAAAATAGTACTCAGGACTATGTGGAGATTGACAATAAGTACACCATGGGATATCATCACTCATATTGACTAAACTCCTTTGTAAAGGATTTGGGGTCCTTTCATTAGGTTTATCCCTTTTAGCTAGAACAATGGACTTTCCATCCTTCCACTGAGTATTATAAGGGTAATTTTGCATTCTTGGCTACTTGCTGAAGTTGCTAAAAGTTGGCTTGTCATTAACTACAACCCTATTATTTATTTTCTCACTAGGCTTTAAATCTTCCAAATAATTTAGAGTCTACTTTAGACTATCATCCTCCTTAGGCTTTAAGTTTGCAGATCTTCCTGGCTCCCTCTTGTTTGACATCTGAGGCTTCCAATCCTCTCTTCTCCCCAACTTACTAGATATTCTTCTATTACTTTCTATGTTAATAGCCAACTTGTAAGCCTCCCCAAGAATCCTAGGGTTCTTATCCCTCAAGAGGTATCCTATTTTAGCATAAAAGGCATTCAAATATGTCACAAGACATATCCTATCATCCAATCTGATAACCTACAAGAGCTTGTGCATAGCTTTTTGGAATCTTATATTGAATTCAAGAACATCCTCATTTTGATTTTTCTTTATATTATTGAATTCATTCAACATGAACCCCTCATTTGTTTTATCACCATATTATTCCTTAAAACAATTTCTAAATTCATTCCAAGACCCTATACTAGCATGTGGTAGACCTCTAAACCAATCCCTAGCAACCTCAGTTAGAGATTGTATAAATAATTTTATTATCACATCATCAGGCTCAATATTATAATTATCTATTACATCAATAAATTTCTTTAGATGTTCCTCACATGTGATGACATTATTTCTAGTAAATTTAGGGATCTTTTCTCTAATTTCATCAGGAACTACATTAGGATAACTAGGAATATCATAGAAGGTAAGTTGTTTTTACCTTTCATGAACAGGTCCTCCTTGAGGCGGGCCAACACCTTGAGATGTAGATGCCTTTGTGTTTGATGTAGTAGAAACTTTAGCAACACCTAGTGGTGGGATATTTTTTTCTTGTGTTGCAATGTTTCCATGATTCCCACCTTGTCCCAAAGAAGAAGTAGCTACATTTGGAGGTCCTGAAGATTGTCTAAGAAACTCAATCTTATTTTTCATTTCTGCAGCAGTAGTTTCCAATTCTACTTTCTCAAGCTCTTTGGCCCATATTTATTTCTCTCTTCTGGCCTTCTCAAGATTAGCATCTAACCTCAACTCCTAATCTAAGGGATCCTTATCATTAACATGTTTATTAATTATAACTCCAACAACTCTTTGTTTACCCTTATCCCTAGGTTTCCTTATTTCACATACCTCCCAGATAACTATTTGATCCTTTATTCTTTTAGGCTCTGGAATATAATTTATTGCTTCCAAATTGAGTAACCACCTCTTTAACTACTCAGCTCTTATCATAGCATGTCTTACTTTATCTTCCTTTTCTTTTTCTCTTTGTTATCTAATAGCAATTTTTTCTTGGATTTTTCTCTCCAACTCATTGACTTCTTCAAACATTTCTTTAGATTCTGGGAGAGTTGTCTTAGATTTAGCATCCTCCATATGAAGCTCATCCTCATACTGGTTTAACCCCAAATCAATAGCCTTTTCATATTCTGATGCATTTCCTTCTTGACTAGGCTGGATTGGATTCTCTTGTCTTGTATCTTATTTCTATCTCCATATATGAGACATATCCTTATTTTTCCTTCCCCTCCTTGTTTGACTAGGCCTAGAAGTAGTTGGAAGCCTTTCTTGCAATCTATCTTCCAGATGTTCTTTCCTCCAGGACCTAGTACCTCTAAAAATCATCTTAAAAATGATTTTCTAACCAGCACTACTGCAGAGATCCCTTGAGTCATGACCTAACTATGTTGCGAATCTTAGAACACTATTTCCTAAATAGTAAGTACCACAATGAGTTCTACAAGACAAAGGATAAGTGAAAGGGAAAGAATAACCCTATGTTACCAATGGTGACCTACTAGTTATTATAGATTCATTCAACATCTCCCTAGTAGAGTTGCCATCTTGTTGGTGTTTCAAAATGACTTATGCTCTTAGGTTGCCAATATACCTTTAGACAAATTTTAGGAGTGGTTAGTTCTAAAATGTATAAGGGCCTTAAGGTAATTGGACCAACTATAGGGATAAGACTTCCATATGCACTTTTGGCTCTGCAAAACCAAGGTAGGTATACCTAATCCAGTGAAAACAATACTCTTATAACACCAAGACTGGATTTAAACAATAGATGATAGCAAGAATGTGCTAAATGTCAACCAAACATTCATTGACTCTCCATTTCTATGGACAAGCTAAAAACTCCTCAACCAAAGTTTAAAAGCTTAAAGTTGGTTCTTGATTCAATTTGGTGATTGTAACAACCCTGATCAGTGTGTGTTAATAGGAGATCTACTCATTTAGACTAGTGCCTTATCCATTGGGAAAGAACTCCAAGATACATAAGATTCAAAGACTAGAAAATATCAAAGATTCATAACAATAAATACATCTACTACAATCCTTACTACTTACAGAGAATCCTTTTTCAAATTAGGATTAATTCATCTCCCACCTAGAGAAATATTTAATGTAATCCTAGATCATAACTCAGGAATGAAGATACACACATAACAGTTATGTAATGAACTAGAAAGTTCAAAATTCATAAAACTTGACACTGAGGAGAGAAAAGAACTAGATATTTGTATTACTTATGATGAATACTTCTTGTGCATATAGTTAATCTCAAAATACAAGCTTGCAAATAATAGCTTAGACCTACAACTTTCTATCTTCCATTAACAAGCACTGAAATGAAAATTCTTACAATCTTGACTAAGACTAGGGTTCACAAAGTATGATTTTCAAACACCTAACTCCCAATACCTTTGAATGATCATGAAAAATCCTTTTATCACAAGGATTGCAACCAACATCTGATCATTTGAGAGAAAATTAAAACCACCCAACTATCTTCAATCAATTGAATTACTATAGATAAGACATGCCACCTAGCACAAGGCCACCGAGATCAAACTAATCATCAAGCTAAGAAACATTCTAGCCAGGTACCTCACAAGGATAGAGAAATTATCATTAAAACCCCCATTGATTTAGGCTACATTAGAGGTGACGTGACTTTCATATCAATTTCTCCTCGGCACAAGCACCTTAGGACACAAAATTAGCATGAGAAGACCACCATGATCTTACTCATAAAATTTCACCTACAACTGAGCTAAAACACAACCAAATATGATTTGAGTTTATGTTTTTCGGCTTCCTATTTAAAACCCTATAGAAAACTCTAAATAGAATTTTAAATTTTGAAAAACAAAAACTACCACTAGGTTTAAAACATGATCATCTATCAAATCTCTTCTTGGCACATCAAATGGCTCACATGATTTGGAAATAGTCAACTAAGCCTTTTATAATTCCTGACCACATCATCATTCTCGGCAACCAATCAGAAATAGGCACATCAGATCCACTTTCTTATTAGTCTTTCCATCAGATGGTTGGTGCAAACCCATGATCACTATCTATCCTATGTCTTTCTTTAGCGACATCACAACAACCGCAGATCTTCTCTAGACTTGGAATCTCTTTACCTTAACGTCAACAAGATTCCCTTAACCCTTAGTCATCCAGGGAACATGTCTATCTCCTGATCTCAGAATAAAAACCTTAACCCTGGTCCAATTAGGAGATCATGTGAATGAAGCATTCGCATGATCGCTGAGTCTTTCTTTAACTTTGGGTTATATCAAGAGAACACACGCAATACGTTGATCTTTTCTTCATCTTGTGGTTATCATTAATTTTGCTAAAGCTTGATCTTAAACCACCTTGGATATGGAGATCACGTGACTGAAGCTATCTCCTAGTCGTTAGATACATTCATTAGCTTAGGTTAAATTTGGAGATATTGCGAATGTCATCTGATCAAAACTATATCAACAACCTAGATTGAAACTCCAAGCCTTCAAACCATAAGTCATCCTATCTAGAGAACACATGACTGAAGACTTTGCTTGATCGCTGAACCTTTTTCTTAACCCTAGTCTAGAGATTAGGTGACAAAGGCATTTACGTGATCTCATATCTTTTCTTGACCCCTGTTTAAATCTTGTGATTAAATGATGGCCATTGATCTGATCATCCATCCATGGTCCTTGCTGAATCTCAGAATGTTTCATGACTTAGCTACTTTATCAGGAGATTCAGCGACTAAAGGGAAAAAGACCACCCACTAGATCATTGAAAGTTTAGTGCCTAACTGCCAAGACTTGGAGAATATGTGAATACTCAGTTGCGTAATTGTTGAATAAAAGACTTAACTACCCGGGCAAGAAAATAAAACATGTGCAGAAAAAAGGATTTAGGTGACCAAGAAAAGGTAACAGAGAAATAGAAATGGCTAAGGTTTTTGGATTTAGACAAATTTTATGAAACCTTAGGACATGGAAAAGACCTATATTCTCAGATCCTAAAAATGCAATATCTTTCTAGTTTTTTTATTTCAACACATGCGCTCTTAACTAGAGCTTGCATAGACCTTGAACTATCCTAGGCTAAGGGTGCTAGCTATGAAACTTAATAGATTTTCTTCAATGATAAAAATAAGTTGCAGCCAAGGTAAGACAATATCTAGGTTTTTCATAGGAATAGACCATTTTATTTGGATTTTGGACAATGATAGGAAAATAAGCTAACAGGGTGCACCTAATGATCATCTTAACTTCTTTAAAACAATCACTTCAATTTGTTCCTGGAAAATTTAATTAAATTTCTTTATTGGTTATTCCAACTTGGGATGAGAGTTTAAAATAATGTGTGCTTCTCCTTCTTTTATTCTTACTTCTAACTTCTATCTTCTTATATATTGTAATTCTGATTATCTCCTACTACTTTACTTTAATTAATCTTCTACTTTCTTGACAATAAAATAAATTTGATAGTGGAATAAAACCCCTTATTTTTTGAAATAATAAAAGACCAGTCCCTTATCCAAATTGGGCAATAGAGTCACTTCTTATCAAACCTTCATGTAAAACTTTGTAAGACAGTTTTGTATCCTATAGATATACCATCAACTACCCAATCCTATCAATGAAGAATATTATTTAAGTACACACCACATTAACTAGTCCAATTGATTTTAATTTCTGTTTCAAGAAGCCAATTAGACAAAAAGATAAAGGATAACTTTGCAAATACCTTATATGATCAAATTAACATGAAGGACAAATAACCTTTCTACACAAGTTTTAAAGATGACAATTGATTTTCAAATCAATAATTATAGAGGACTGATCTGATAAGAAAACAACTTTCATACCATAATTTTGGATAGAAAAGTTGGATTTGATGTTTTATTCTATTCTATTATTTTCCCACTATTCAAACGGTCTTGGCATCCCTTCTTATACAAAAAGGAAGGATGAAAAAAAGCTTCATACCATTTCAAAACACCCCTTGAAGGTGAAAAGATATCCCTCTTTTAAAAAAATAAAAATTCCAAATCCCGAAATTGCCTTAGTGTATGTAATTAATCACCATTTTACAATTTGTTTAAGCCTTTTAGAGGTATTTTAAGGCTATTCTAGGGGTATATAATGGAAAAATGGTCTATAAATGATGTAAATACCCTTTCTGGTATTTTACAATTCATTTTCCATGCCCATAATTATATTTATATTCTGCAATCTTTATCAAAAGTCTCATTATTTCACAAACCTCTTCTTCTAGTCTCAACGAAATCATGACATCTCTATTTTGTGATGTAATCCCTTTGATGTTTGGGAAACAGTGAAGCTTCGCTATATCGTGACCTCCTTTTGGTTCCCTCTTTGAAATATTGAAACATGATAAGGGTACACTTTAACATTCTTTTGTAATCAATGAAATATATTGGATATTCAGAGGGGTATTCAAGTCTTAATATGTAGTGGAAACTTTTAATTGGTAATTCTTATCATCATTGGATTTTATTCTGGGCTTGACTATAGAATCATTTGGGGATTATGTGGAGGTATTTTATATCATGGGAGGGGCAATAAATTGTCAAATTTATAGTCCCAACAATGGCTCTATCTGTTGGATGCATACCCCTGTAGGTATGGCAAGAATCTAGCTATCTTTGGAGGAGTAGACCACAGTGCTTTCTTCAACATACTTTATTTAAGAAAAACAAATCATGCCTTATCTAGTATCATGGGGACACCCAAAAAAAGAACCAATACTTTCATTTATCAAAAAAATTATTTTCATCAGATTCTAGTGGCGCCAATCTAAAGATAATACCGAGATCTTCTTTAAAAAAGATGTTTACACCTTTGCTAACCCAACCACACTCATTATAATCACAATCTTCAATGATCTTTTCTCTTAAGATAGACAGGTCATACCCATATTCTCTATAGCATCCTATGAGTGTTTGAAGCCCAATGAATTCATTATTATCACTGCTACTCTAATCACCACTTTCCTGCAAAAGAACATCCCTTCCCATGAGATTATGTTCATCCCTAAGATTACCATCCTCTTTATGCATGTTTGAAATATTCAACTCATCAATTTTTCTTTCTAAAGATTCTATGATGTCAAGATCCAAAACATCATTTATTTCTTTGAAATCCTCTTATGATGATGATATCATACTCTCAAGAATCTATTGTTCATTCTTCAAAGTAGGCACACTACCTATACCATCTAAAATTGCTTCTCCCTCCTCATATAATGGATTCAAGTACATAGAGATACTACCTTTAAAATTACTATCACAATAATTCATATGATTACCTTCTATGGTCTCATCATATATTGGATTTGAAAAAAAATTGAAGTTACTTTCAAATGTGCTTTCCTCTGTATGTTGATCATAATATTTTATTTCACTATATTTAGATGCAACCTCAAATTGTGACATATCATTAGTAGATTTATAATCTATTTAATCATCTTCATATATTGAAAAGGACTCAACCATATCTTTGTTCTAATCAAATATGCTACCCTTATAACTCAGGCCTCCTTCATCTTCCAAATCATGTTTCTCCTGGATTCCTATGAGTGCATTAAAATTATAATTTGAAAATATTATTGTTTTTTCATCATCCATTTCTTGAGAATGCATAATGGAATAATCCATCTCTGCATTTTTTTGATAGTAAATCTGGGGCTTAAACTTCTCTACATTGACAAATGACATTTCATTGGAAACAATAGGCTCATATTCATATGTATTACAACTCCCAAACCTTTATGCATTGAATTGTTGATCAATATATAATCTTGATCATTTGTATGAGACATCTCTAATGTTCTAGGTAAGAAAACCTCATTCATATACATGACATTTTTTTCTGATTCAAATATTGTTCCAAGAGAAGCACATTCCCTATCATAATGAAAAAGTGGGGTAGTGAAATGATAGTTATTTGATTTACTATTATTGATAGCAATTTGAAATTCCTCATACAAACTTTCAGGGTCTTCGATCCTTAATATGTAACTCATCTCTTTGTCAAAAGATCTCAAATAAATGCACAAAGCCCATGCATCATTAGGATTCATTCTTTTAGGAGTTCTCCTCATTGTTTTCAAAAATATGAGATTAAAAATTGATATTGATTCATCTTGTATAATTTGAATATTTACAATCTCTTTGAGTAATACGAATTCACTGACCCTTTCACCAAATTGATCAGTGAAAGTTGATTTGAGTTCCTCCCAATAACTAATGGAGCATGTTTATAGTTCTGAAAAACCATTCCCTTACATCATCCTTCAAGGAATGGAAAAAAAGTTTCATGACTACATATTCACGATCAATTTCATAGTGTTCCATTAAGAACTCAAAATTCTTTAAGTTTTTCTCTACCGAGTCTTCCTTTGCACCACTAAATTTTGGAAACCTTTTCTAATGTCATGTGGAATTTCATTTGGATAACCAACTATGCCCCAGAAATCTAGTATCTTATATCTCTCAATTCTGAAATTCCTCTTATCATGCAACCTAGATTGATCACAAAAAATGGTTTCTCTCTCATATGGATACATATATGGATATATTTTATGACTTTAATCAATGAATTTTTAACTACATACAATTTTTTAATTTTCAGAGAAAGTTTAATTTATTCTCTAGGTTCTTCACTCCAGCAAATCCATCTTTGAAACTAGCTGCATAATTATTGAATCTTCCCAATGGTGTTCTTCTATGTTCTCCCTAGAAGAGTTTCCAATCTTTTGGTTCTCAAAACTACAGTTTAGAAAAGGCCACAAAGTTTCAACATTTATAATCCCAAACATACAATTATGGTGAACGAACATGAATCACCCAAGAAGGTATAATTATTCTATTTTTCTAGCTCTGGAAAACCATGGTGGGTGCACCTAATGATCATCTTGAATTCTTTAAATAAATCACTTCAATATATTCCTGGTAGATTTAATTAGCTTTATTTATTGATTATTCCAACTTGGCATGAGAATTGAAAATAATGTGTGCTTCTCCTGCTTTGTTTCTTACTTCTAAATTCTATCTTCTTATATCTCCTAATTCTGATGAGCTCTTGTTGCTTTACTTTAATTAATCTTCTACTTGGTTGACAATAAAATGAAATTGATAATGAAATAAAAACCCTTGTTCTATGAAATAATAAAAGACCACTCCCTTATCCAAATTGGGCAATAGAGTCACTTCTTGTCAAACCTTCACATACAACTATTTAAGGCATTTTTGTATCATATAGATATACCATCAACCACCCAATTCTATCAATGTAGAATAATTAAGTAGACAACACATTAACCAGTCCAATTGATTTTAATTTCTCTTTCAAAAGGCCAATTAGAAAAAAAGAAAAAGGAAAACAACTTCACAAAGTCCTTTTGATGATCAAATTAACATGAAGGAAAAATAACCTTTCTACACAAGTTTTAAAGATGGCAATTGATTTTCAAATCAATAATTATAGAGGACTGATCTAATAAGAAAAAAACTTCCATACCATAATTTCAGATAGAAAAGATGGATCGGATGTCATATTCTATTATATGATTTCCCCCCACTTCAATTGGTCTTGGTATCCCTTATAAAAAATAAAAGGATGAAAACAAGATTCAAAATGTTTCAAAAAATTCCTTGCAGGTGAAAAGACATCCCTCTTTTATATAAAAAATAATTCCAAAACCCAAAATTGCCTAAGTTATGTACAATTAATCTCCATTTTATAATTTTCTTAGGCATTTTAGAGGTATTTTAAGGCTATTCTAGGGGTATATAATGGATAAATGGTCTATAAATGATGTAAATACCCCTTCTGGTGTTTCATAGTTCATTTTCCATGCCCATAATTATATTTATATTCCGCAATATTTATCACAAGTCTCGTTATTTCAGAAACCTCTTCTTCTAGTCTTGGAAAAATCGTGACATCGCTATTTCAGGATGTATTCCTTCTGATGTCTGCAAAACAGTGAAGCTTCGCTATATCACAACATCCTTTTGGTGTGCCCTATGAAATATAGAAACATGATAAGGGAACATTTTTGAGTTTTATTTGTGATCAATGAAATATATTGGATATTAAAAGGGGTATTAAAAGCTTAATATGCAATTGAAACTTTGGTAATTCTTATCATCATGGGTTTTTATTCTGGGCTTGATTGATGAATCATTTGGGGATTATGTTGAGGTATTTTCTATCATGGGAGGGGCAAAAAATTATTAAATTTATAGTCTCAATAGAGACACCATCATCCAATGTTGGAGGCACACCATCATATCATGTTGAAGGCCCATCATTTTCTACAACCCAAGGTGTAGGCACACCATTGTATTATGTTTAAGGCACACCACTCTCTACATTTGAAGGTGTAGGAACTCCATTATGTCATGTTTGAGGCACACCATTAACATCTCAAGTTTGTGAGGATCTATCTTTCACATCTCAAAGTCAAGGCACATCATCTTTGGTTGAAGGTACACAATTCACACTTAATATTGTTCATGTTCCTAATATTGAACCCACTCAATAGTTTAAAACACCTCCTATAATTCAGTATAGAAAGCCAAAATATCTAATTGATATTGATACTAATATTTTGGAACTAATGCCTGACAAGATTCCCAAACATACTTATCAAAGAAATGTTAACTGCATATGGACTAGATTATTTTCTAAAGAATTCAATGTGCTAGGAAGTTGTCAACTATTTGTTGAAATGTTGAGAAATCTAAAATTTAGGCCCAAATGAAGATTCTTGGGCTAAGAATGATGGATGAGTCAAGTGAAAAAATATTGTAAAGAGTCTAATAAGTGCATATGAGAATGTGGGTTCTATATCACACACGAAAGATAGTAATGTCACAAGACATGTACTTACATCAACAATAGTAAGCACTCAAATGAAGAAATCTGAACTCATTAGAAAGAGAAGAAAAACATTAAAAATAAGTAGAAAGTCTCTAATGAGAGTTGTGGGAAGGCATCAAAGAGTGGAAGATTCAAATAGCAATGAGTTATGGGCATTTTCTGGCAGACTACCATGAAAGGATAAAGCAATTGTTGAATCTTTGATATCCTTGATTGAATATTTTTGGAAGAATAGCACATGAGTTTATCCTAATCAAGGATATGTTGTAAGAAGGAGGATTGGTAGTCAAAACTAAGATCCGCATCCAAAACATTTGTTGGATTCAACTCAGACACAATTCTTTGCAAAATTTATAGTTATGTATCCTCAAATTAAAATTAGTCAAAGATATTTTAAAATGGACAAAAAAAATTTATGTGAAGATAAATCACACACAAACAACTTGTTTTCATAGGGTACATATTGAATTTTCTAACCATTATGATTTTTGTAGACATATGTGTGTAGATTTGCATTCTAACAATGTTTTGCAGGATTGTAACATAAACGAGCCACCTAGATCTTCAAGGGAATTAATATCTACCATTTTATGTGAAAGAGTGGATGGTCAACAATTTTACAAGCTCTCATGCTTGAATGGTACATGCATAATTTATGGTGGTGTTGGTTCCTAGATAGGATTTTACAATCCATGAGATACCAATATACCTATGATTGATATTAAGGAGGGGTTAGTTCCAAATGTGAGAAATCTATAGGTAACTGGACCAACTATAGGGACAAGACTGCCCTCTTCACTTCTAACTCTGCAAAACCAAGGTAGGTACAACTCATCCAATAGATTCAACTCTATTCTGTACTCAATACTAGATCTTACAACATATAACAGTGAAAAAGTACTAAATAAAAATCTATTATTCATTGACTCTCCATCACTAGGCAGGACTACTACATATATAAATAAAAGTAAAATGACTGGTAATGATTTATGACTTCTTACATAATATAAACAACCATGCAATGCACGTAACAGTATAAGGGATACTAGCTTATGGTCAGTGCCTTATCCATTGGGCATCACACCTAAAGAAAACATGGAATACAAAGACAACTACTAGATTCATCCGAGAATCCAAACCATAAGCATAGTTAAACATTTCTTACACTACTTACAAATATCCTTCCTGATTGAACCAAATGAATCTATGCTTCACTCAGAGACTTTTAACCTGATCCTAGATCAAGGCTGAGAGATAAAACATATACACCAGTAACCTAATGCAATGAGTTGGAAAACTCAGAATTCATCAATAACAACTAAATGAGAGATCCAAAAATGAGAAACTATATTAAGTATGTGGACTCAAATCCTTGTATTTCAAACTAATTCAGTAATGCCATAGACAATATGCAAAAGATATAGAAGGTTTATCCCTAGTATTGATACAAATAGCAAGAAATGTTACAATCTAGACTGAGGATACACACTTAGCTTTTCAGCTTCCTGTGTCAAGAATTTTCCAGCCAACCCTTTCTAATTGATCACAAAAATCCTCTTATAGGAACAAGGATGCAACAAGAAAATATCATTTAGGGAATTTTTAGGGAAACACAGTCAACCCTAAGACTTATCCAAAATATCTTAAACAAATCTGATATCAATTTCATTCCAGAACAATTTTACATCCTTACCCAAATTTGACATCGGATTACATAGTCCATTACTGCTCTTACCAACTTTGTCGAATCTGATCTTTGCATCGCCATTGGATTCCTGATCTTCTAATGTTTTTGAAAACATATAATACTTGTATATTTGGATAAAAATAAGACCCAGACATCATTTTTCCATGAGCAGCCTGCATTTTTTTAATTTTTGAATTGTCTGAATAGTCCCAACTTTACAATTTTGAAATTAATCTTTATGTAGACCTTTGAAACTTGAGGTGGGCCCATGTGCCACATGTCACAACCTTACTGGTTTGTCATGAACTAGGTGTTGATGTCATCGGATGACAGGTGTTGGCACATTGCTAAAGCGCCAAGTTAACCAGCGAGCACTTTCATCTCTCTAGAATAGCAACTACCACCAGATCAGCACACATCTCAAGGTAGCTGACCAACTGTTCAAGTTTTTCTTCATCACCGCCCTCTGCTAAGTGTCACATTGTCGCTAATCCGCTATGATATCTTTCTTGCATCTTCATTGCTGTGCCATAACAACCACCATTAGATGCTGGACACAAATCTTGATGCATCTGACATGCTCTTGTACACTATACCAAAATTCTCTTACCTGCTATGCAGGGCCCACTTGCCATATCACCATCCACTTGTCGCCAACCACTTGTCTCAATTCATGTGCTCACGTGAGACCAACCTTTATACATGCATCCACACTTAGACAACTTACAATTGTGTATACTTCCTTTTAAATAACTTGTCTTCTCCCCACACAGGCAATGTGGGACAAATCATTTCACTTTACAATAATACTTTATTCAAAATAATGTCTTGGAGTGCACCCAACTGGGCCCATCGAATCTGAGTGACTCCCTTCACAAAGCCTCTCTTTCCTTCTCACATTACCATGTATCCGAGCCTTCTTGTTTTAAAATACCACTCAATATCCTAACATAATAAATGCGTGATAAAGGCTTTTATATACATAGGCCTATTCCAGCCGCTACTCATGCAATTCTCCACTCAAAACAATAAGCCAGACATACTTGATGGTGCTGTGTCTTCAAAGTCGGTGTGTATAGCAAGGATTTGAATGGTACGTACTCCATTGATGCCCATAATCATAACATTTGGTGTGCAATACCTGTGAACACCAAGCTGCTTAGTATACAACATCCTTGGAAAGCCTACATAGGTCAAAAAGAACCCATGCACAACACCCTTCATATAAAGTAATAAGGGGAGGGAAAAACATGTTGATAATCCCACAGAGACTATGCAAACCACCAGGAAGCTCATGCAAGCCTCCAAAACACTGGCAAGCCTCCTCTCTTTCCTCACTGGTGCATACATAACACAAAGATAACAAGTGCACCGACTCTGGATGCATCCATGATTCGGGGTACAGAGATTTATTGCCTAGCTCATGTGTCAAAAATAATGCACACATCACACATTTGGTGGGTCCAACACTTCAAAGAGGTGTAGCATGCTTTGATGCATGTAGATCTCTTACTTATGCACCCAACCTTTGATTACACACCTTAGACTAAGCAGTGCATAATAAAACTTGGTATGTGGGTGAACCATACCTTTCCAATGGATATTCATGGTTCCATCTCTATCTTAAGCGACGCCCATTCTTTTATGAGGGACTTGAAACATCAAAAACTTTCCATTCTAGTGGATACTTCTGCAGTCATAGTGCTACATCTCCCCTCTAGCTCCTATATGCAGCATCAAGGAAGCACATAACCATTCTTCGTTCTGCAAGCTACATACCAGAAAGAAAAAAGACATAGCCCCCCCTCATGTTGGATGAATGAATGTTGCACCCAAGAGGGACACACATTCCCCCAGATGATACTCAAGGGCCTTGTCTAGAAACGCATTAGCATGGTGTATGTAAACATAGTTTTGGAGGAGCATTCATACTTTTACAAATGACTGGTGCATATATTTCAACTAGTTGCTCCTTTTCTTATTTGTTTTCCCTTTGCTTGGGCCTACGAATGCATAATATGGAGCATATACAGACCTCAAAGATTCATGCACCATTACTTACGGGGCATCCAACACATATAAAACATATGCAACTGTCATTTCTTTCCATGTTCTACCTCCATTCTACCGGCGACTTCCTCCAATGTCTTCAATCTCTTCATTATCAAACAGTGAGTCCAGTCTGCCCCCAAATTTTAAAACATGTATGCAACATTTGTCTAGTGTGTAAGCTTCTTCAAACATGAGTGTAACCCTCCAATGGTGCACTCATCCATGGTGTCTATGAATCCACAACTCTGTATGCACATTATTTTTATTTTTCTCAAATCTTTCACACCATCACTGACTGTCTTCAAAATAATGAGGCAGGTAGGGCCCCAAGTGGGTTCGGCCTAAAATTTTTTTGAACTCAAACAACTGGCCTCAAAAACATTCAAAACAATTGGCGTCTACAACCGGATCCAATCTGAACAACCAGAAAACTTTAAAAGCTTCAAAATTTAAAACTTCACTAGTTGCCAAATCTTAATAAAACACCTCTAGTCACGCCATTAAAATGCCAATCAAAACATATCATTGGAAGCTGAAAGTTGGCAAGTGTGAACTTTGTACTATAGATAACAACCTTATCAGACGGCTTCACCTAGAAATGAATGAGGCGGGGGATTTTAAAACTTGAAAATGCCCGTTTAGAATTGTCGACAGAACGCAAACTGAAAACACTGCCGACTACCCCGGAAAGAGATGAATTAAAAATATGAAACGATGAGCTGAGGGCACACCACTAAATTTGGAAGAAATTTCATATGCAAGGATCGAAACCAAACAACCCTCAACTGGAGACGAGCATCTGGAAAAAAGCTACCAATTTTTGAAAATGACTACTTTGTAGAGTTTTCCCATCCGCACTTTTTGTCATCATTTGAACACCTCTTGTGTGATCCTGCAATCTGATCAAATGGAAACCTCACGGTTTGAAACTCTGGAAGAAGACTCTCTCTCACATATAGAAAACAAGTCTATGATCAGACTCTTTGAGTAATCAACCGATTATCAATACTTAATCCTCAAAGTTGACTACTTAAAACATCCTAAACTGAAAACCATGAAATGTAGAAATTACATTTGGAATTGATTAAGCAAAATGATCAAACAGATTCGTCAAAATCTAAAACTTATCATGGAGAATCACTTTCATGTCTACATTATGGATCAACCTTCAATTATGCTTGACCTCAATCCAGGTGCAAATGGCAAGATCTCAAAGTGAGCCACTCACAAAACTGAACTGTGCATTGCTGAAGAAACTCAGTAATTTGCAAACTGAATGGCCCTGGCAAACATGTCAAACAGGCACATGGGGGGCTACAAATTGGCAAGATGACTCATTCCCATGCCTACAACATGATGCAATAACCAGCATATCTTTATCAATCATAGGGAGCTTAATGCACTCATCCGAACAGGGCCTCCAACTAAACTGTGCAACTGATCCTCATTAAAATGTTAGAAACTACAAACGGAATTAGATTAGCAAACTGGGAAAATAGATTCATCATGGCCTAAAAATTGTAATGGGAGGATTATATGACCATTGGAAAATAGTACAAGAGGAATTTTGTCAATTGGGTCACAGGGTCAAAAGTTATAACTAGTCAAACAAGGCCACTCAGAAAATCGGGTAGATTAGAGAAATAGGACAAATCTGGAAAGACAACTTTGGGGGATCCAAAAACTTATCAAATGAATTGACGTGGCTTGAGCTTTGAAACATAAGCTCTTTGATATACATTATAAACATCCCCAAAGTGGCAGGCCATGAAACTCAACAGGACACAAGATATTCAAATGCAAATAGGGCCTGCTACAATCATTTGACACTTAGACAAATCCATTTTGAGGTGAACACCTCAAAATGGCGACTCCGTAAACACTTTAGATTCTTCATTTAGGAGCTGGAACCCACTGCATATGTCAAACAAAAGGTTTTGAACCCGTTCCCCAAGCTCTATCACATGAAATTCATCAGGCCCATTTCTATATGCTCTTGAACTCAACTCTTTTAAACTATTCCTTGAAGGGCACAAACTTTGGCATAAGAAAATTCTCTAATTATGGACTCAAAATTATGTGGATTTTTCATAGTACCTGTAGACACCTAAAAATCTTTAGAAAATAAAGTATTTTTTATTTTTTGAAAAACCCCTGATGACATCATCATTTATTAATTAATTATTTATTAAATTAATTTATTTATTTTTATGTCATTAAATCCCTTTATCTTAATTAAAAATATTTAATTAAGAAATCCCTCCCAAAAATGTTTAAATCTTATTTAAACATTATTCCCCTATTTATTAATTATTTAATTAATAAATCGACCAAAAATCCTAAAATAAATTATTTATTTATTTTTTGCCCAAAACTTGGCCAATTTCCTTAAGACCACTAACCTCTTCCAGAATCTTCTAATCCTTCTTTAATTTCCTTCTTTAATTTCGATTAAAGACTAATCCCATCATTCCTTAACCCTAATCCCAACTCAAAATATTTAATCCTCATATTTATTAAATTCATTTTTAATAAATATTCTCAAACTAAACCATGGAAATAAATAAATCTTTATCTATTTCCTAATCCTAATCCTAATCTCCCCCCCTAACCTTGTCACATTCCCTAACCAAGGTTAGCCAACTCCTAAGCTTAACCCAAAGTCAACAACCTTCTAGAAACTTCTCTTACATGCATTAAATGCATTTAAAGCCTCCTTATCCCTCTTACATGCATTTATGATGCATTTAAGAAGCCCCTCACCCCTTTCTTACACCCTTTGACCTCAGGCACATTTCCCAAATTGTGCACATCCCTCCCATCTTTCAACCCACTACCCTTGTGACACTTGTCACAAGGAGGTGGCCCTAAACTAGCATAATCCATGTGCTCCCCTTTGAATGAATCTTGGCCTCTCTTAAGGGTTTTAATCCTGGCCACTCATTCCTCCTCAAATCCTATAAATGCTCCTCATTTCTAAGAGCAAACAATCCATTCACCTTTCATTTCAAGCATTGTTATCATGCTCATTTAGCTCTAGACTTAGCATAATCATCCTAATTTAGCTTACTTTCAAGCATTTTAGCTCATCCTAATATAGAATTAATGGATTAACCTAGTTTCTTCCATTATTTTTCATAGCATATAGCATCATATCACATCTTTATTTGGTCTAAAATCAATCTTAGCATAAACATCATATAGCTTAATCTTCATTTCAACATCATTTGGATCCTTGAGGCGTTAGGGGAAAATCAGGTGTTCTATACCTATTTTGTGCCATTTTTAAGGTTTTCATGGATCTCAATCCATCCTAAAATTCATAAGGAACATGCTCCAAGTGCTTAGAGAGCACACCCACATCCCTTTAAGCAAGAGCAAATCAAACAGTGCTTGGGTGCACCTGTTTTAGCTCAATCTGAGGTGGCTTAGCTTAGAGTTTCCTTATTTTGGATTGATTTTATGTTAGATTAAAAATCTTAACGTTTGATTGATTTGAGCCTTTCAAAATAGATACAGGTATCCTCAAAAGCCTAGTCTACATTCTAGCATGCCCGGTGGGACCCTGTCCTGATTGTCTACATGAAAATCAACATTTCATGGCCGTCTTTCTCCTCTATTTCTAAAAATTCTGGGTCTTAACATTTTGTTTTGGGTTAAGTTGCGCATACATCCTAAAAAACTATGCATTTATATAAAATTTGGAAAAGCTGTGCATACATCATTAAAAATTGCGCATTTGTCAATATAATTGCGCATCTGTAACACTTACTGCGCATTCATCAAAATTTGTGGCACGTTTATCTCAATTAGTTGCGCATACGTCAAAAAGAGTTGCGCATGTACACTTTGTCAAAATGACAATTTTATAAAATCACATTCGGACAGAATCATTTGTAATTGCGCATACATGCCATATTGTTACGCATTTGTGCAAAATCTATTTTTATGTTACTGCGCATCTGTCACGTTTTCCTACGCATTCATGCTCTATCTCTGCGCATTCATTCTAGAGAGCGGTAAACTAATGCTTTTAAGTTTTTTTAATTTTGATTTTTCCTTGTAGATTCTAACTATTGTCTTTTTTTTTGTAGGTACAAAAAAATCAATCAAAAGAAAGGGTAAAAAAAAAACCAATCTTGAATGAAATTAAACAAAAATTAACTTAGGTCCTAAAGTGTCATTGTCCATTTGAAAATCAAACCAAATCTTGAGTACATTAAAAGAACAAACATCTCTTTTCCCTCATTTTTAATTCAAGTAAAGCGCAAATTCAATCTTGAGTGCCTTAAAGACAAAATAAAGCGCTTCAAAGTTCTAAATCAACACGAAAATTCAATCTTGAATGCCCAAGTCAAAGCAACTGCAAATGCTCGAAAGTCTTTTGGAAAAAGAAAAAATCAAAGCCTAAACACTTGTGTCTTCAAATTCAAAGTTCAAATCACACTTAATGACTTTGGGAAAAGGAACAAACCTGCTTGATGTGCATTTAGGAGTTTTTCAATTCTTGCAAAATCCTTGTTAAAGTAAGCAATGTAGAACATTTGAACTTGGACAAGTTCACTTGTTTTGCTTTTAGTGAGGCCTGTCCAGGGAGAAGCGCTTCCTCCTCGGAGAATGACCTCAAACTGGTATCCCCCCTGGCCGGTATATAAATAAAGTGAAGGCAAAAAGTACTCACTTATATCTCCTAATCGTTGGGCGTTTGTGCCAAACATAGTGACTGGGGATGGTAAATATTCCTCTCCCCTAGCATTATTGGCTAGGCTCTTAAGTGAGTCACGGGCGGTTAGCATAACTGGGTATGGAGACTCAACAGAACTATTAGAAACTTGATAAAATAGAGGCTACCCTATCTACATCTGAAAGTATCAAAATCCTTGTGCAAGGACCGATTCCAAGGGGTTTACTGGGTCGCCTCAAGATTACTCACCATTTGTATTCCCTTCTAGGGGATACCAAGTTGTGGGAAAGCGATTTTGATACTCACCTTCCTTAGGTAGATCTGCTTGAAGTGCTTGACAGTCAAAATACTTCGTGAAAACATTGTTGGAACATACACTTTCAAAGCTTTATCAGAGTCAGTCATCCTGCTTGTATCCCGCAAGGTTGCTTTGTCCCTTGCGGAGATTGCTTTTCCAAAAGTCTTGTTTATCTATCCTTTGCCATTGGAAAAAATTGAATCAACCTACAAACTTGATACTCATAAAGTCTTGCAGAAATTAGATATCCAAAAAGTCTTTTGTCTCAAACCAAACTTATCAGAATTTTCCCAAAGATATGCCCAATTTGATCAAACATCCAAAAGCCAGGTTGCCCAAATCCAAAGATTATCAAGAGAAGAAAGTTGCATAAAGAAACCTCAAGAGCCATCAATCCTCTATCCAAGCAACCCAAGTAGAAGAAAAATATCAAGAAAAGCTTGATAATATTGGCTATAATGCAAAAGTCAGATAGTTTTCCTACTGATTCCGAGTAAACCATCGCTACATCAACCTTGAAAGAGAAGATTAGTTGGATCCATCACATGCCCTATTCTACCTTTAGATCTCACAATCTTATCTTGGCAGTCCTTCATCCTAGTCTCATCCTAGTTTCATCCCTACACCATCATTCTCCTAGCAGCATCATAGATCATCCATCCCAGTCGCATCTGCATCATCCTTTTAGAAAGAACATTGTTCCATCATCCTTCACCATCTTTCCATAAACAATCCACCATCAGAATCCCATATCCTTCATCCAAATCCAGCATCCATCATCCAAATCAGAACCCACCATCTTTTGCACCAAATCCAGAGATCCAAATCCACAAGCACTTAGTGTTCAGAACCTTTGAGTTGTTTCCATCCCTTATCCTAAATCAGAAATCATCCCCTTTTTTATAGAGCATTGTCTAAAGGAAATCCAACTTGTCCTTGCACAACCTCATCATCTCGAGCAAGAGATTAGCTTGTATTGATAAGAATCCATTTGACCAAAGATCATTAGTCTATCCTAGGTTGGCCAAATCCTATCATTGATCCTCCATCGGGAAAAATAGCAGCTCATTGTTGACACTTAGTAATCTTCCACCAGCATCCCACCAATCCTCCATCCAATCTTGACCCAAATCAGAGCATCCCATCAATCCTCCATCATCATCAAGCATTTCACCAATCTACCACCATCTTCCATCAAAATCCAAGCATCCCACCAAATCCTTTCATTTTCATTTTAGAAGTTTCATCATCCTTAGAAGTTCCTTAAGCTTGCATCCATCATCCTTTAGAGTCTTTTAGGGAACATCTTGCATCCATCTAGCATCTGCATCTCCATGCCTATCAAGACAAGATCTGGATCTAGGAAGCAAAGGCACATGAATCCTTATCCAATCACCAGCTCATCTAATCCCAACATTTTTACCAGCGCAATGGTAGCCTATGATCCTGAAATACAAACTGGAAATACATTGGATAATCCCAATATCCCCTTAGCTCCTCTGGCAATAGAAACATTTGTGAATCACCCAGAGAATCCACCAGCAGTCAATACACTCATAGCCCAAAAGCAGCAGAGCATGTTCACTAACTTTGCACAAAGGCATACTCCCATTCTGCCATATCTCCATCCTCGTATTCCCATAAGCACTATCCAAATCCCAGCACAAGTATACTCTCCATTCATCCAACCATTCCCTGATCCAACCTTGCAAATATCGCAAGAAACCTTCGCCATTCCCCTTCTTTTACAAGGAAGCTTCACCAATCCTGTAACATAAGTTGTAACACCATCTGCTCCATTCCCTATCATAGGTACTTCATCATCCACCATGGCTGCCCAGGCTCTCACTCAAATCCAATGCTTGTCACAAGAACAACTCCCACCTCTTACACAAATCTTTACACAAGTAGTTCCACCACCTTACATAAACCAAGCAACACCATTCTTTTCGGGAGGGATGCAATCATCCTTCCCCCTCTCTTCACAAGTTCCCACATCCACACCTTTCATGCCAGGAGGGATGCAAATGCCCTTTCCTTTCACTCCACAAGCCTCAGCATCCATACCATCTTTTCCAAGGTCAATGCAATCATTTCCCTCCTTCACCCTGCAAACATCAACGTCATCTATTCCAGGGGAAATGCAATCACTCCCCTTTCCTACTTAGTAAGCTTCCACGTCAACATCACCCTTTTCATGGGGAGTGCAAATGTTCCCTTCCTTTCCCCCCTAGCAAGCATCTACCCAGGCACAAACCCAGCAAACTGCCTTCACCATAGGAATGCCTTCCATGGATTTTTCTAATCCACCATTCACGTCCCAAACTCCCATCACATCTACCTTCTCGGCATCCACTACAACACAATTCCCACCACACACTGGCTCTCATTGGGGCCTCACTCAAGAAGAAATGAAAGCTTGGGGCATACCAACCCATTCTCCTACATCCATGTTTGGAAACCAACAAGCCACCTTCTCACAAGCAGCACAACAACAACCATCATAGCCTCTGCCAGTTTCATCCTTCACAAGCTATCCATTCACAACACCTAGTGCTTTTCAGCAAGTTCCTCCACCTCAGCAGCAAATTTCATCCCATTTCACAAGTTATCTTGCCCAGCCACCCTTTGCTTCAAGCTTCCCTACATCAGTTCCACCCTTAAGCAATGCGGGAATGTGCCTGACCTATATTGGTCAACCACAGAGCCAAGTTTAGCAAGGACCATCTTACCAGCAAGCGGTGTCATTCCACCAACCTCCCCCACAACAACCCCACTTCCAGTCACAACAAAAAACTCCCATCATTCCCCAATAGCAACAAGCTTCCTCCTACCAGTCGCAACAAAAAATTCCTGTCATTCCACAACACCAGCAAGCAGTCCCATATCCACCACCACAATATCCCCCTATGCCACATCAACAATATCCTCCCCAACAAACATCACTCCAAAATCCACTCCAATCTGCCTATCCCGCTAGGCCATCTCCATATCCCACTCTGCACTACCCACCTCAAATAGGAGCACCCGCTCAAACACCAATCAATGCTGAGTGGGAAGCCATGAAGAATGCTCTTAAAGAGCTTCAAACCGGTACCGAGAACAAAACCTACAAGTTTGAAGAGGTGTGTCCTTATCCATTTGACTGATCCATTGCCGCTATTCCTTTCCCCAAGCACTTTGAGATGCCTAAATTTGATAAATATCAGGGGAAAGGAGATCCAGTCAATCATATCAAAGAATTCTATATGGCATGCCAAGAAGTGGCTTACAGTGATAACTATCTCTTACACCTATTCCCCAAAAGCTTGGGAGGAACTGCTGTTGAGTGGTTCTATAAAATACCATGTGGGACCATCACAACCTTTGCTGAACTTTCTGAGAAGTTCATTGCCCATTATGCCCACAATGTTGAGAATGAGTTGACCTTATTAGATCTCTGCAACTCAAAACAAAAAGAAGGAGAAAGCCTAGCAGAATACTTGCAATGATGGTAGAACCTTACCACCAGGTTATCCTACCAGCCACCTGAAAAACATTTGACCAAAATCTTTATCGATAATCTGCATCCTAAGCTATCTCACTTCATGAGGATGAATTTTTTCCAAACCTATCAAGATATCAAGAGAAAGGGGATAGGCATTGAAAAGGCCCTCCTAGATGAAGGCACAATCCGACACTTCAAAAATGATTCTCAGAATAAACCCAGCAATGATAAATCCTGATACTGGAATCATAACAAAAACATTGTTACTGATGGAGCCACCGATACCAAGCATGTTCAATTTTTCATGGCTAGTCCTACATCAACTCCTGCATACCAACAACAAGCACCCATCTATCAGCAACCTCCTCAAGCCCCTCAACAACCCATGCAACAATATCATCCTCAAAATAACCAACAAAATTATCAGCAACAAGCCCATCAAGCATATCAAGGAAATCCGAATGATCAAGTCAATACTGTTAATGTTGCTCCCAAACAAAACAAGCCCAGAACTCAAAACAACTCAAGGAAGAACTTCACACCACTGGGTGAGCCCCTAGATGTTATCTTCCACCGAATGGCCAAGGCCAACTTGATCACATTTCCACCAATCTAGCCAGTTGATGATACTACCACCAGGCCTAATTGTTACAAAGATCATGAGTACTGTGATTATCATCATGTCAAAGGACACACTACCCTAAAGTGTATGAGGCTCAAAAACTATATCCAAGATCTCATCGACCAAAAGGAGATCCAAGTCAATACACCTTCTCAAGCCTCACCAAATGCCAACCTACAAATCTATCAGAATGTGTTCCCACAACACACTGCTGGGAAGAACCAAGCTAATGCTAATCATCCCTAGAATCACGGCAAAGGAAAACAAGAAGATAAAACCAGTCACCAAGACTATACTACTGCCTACATCAACTATGATAAATTTGTTGGATGTATAACCCAAGTTGAGCCCACAGTCAATGTCATCCATGTCAGAGGAGGAGATAGTCAATGTGCTATTACCAACTATAGAGGCAAGATAACTGTCATTGGTACTCATCCAAGGCTAGCACATAATGCACACAATGCATAGTACAACCTCATAGAACATCTTGGGAACACACCTACCCAAATATCCATCTTGGACCTTCTCCGCACTTCACCCCTCCATCAAGAGATCCTTGACTGAGCTCTTAAAGAAGGACATGTCCCCACTGACATTAACACCACCCAGTTTGAGACCCTTGTGGGACATCTATCTAGAGCTTGTGCTTTTTCCTTCAAACCATTTGACATACCAGATGTTGCACCTGACCACACTCTCTCCCTCTGCATCGCTCTCATGATCAGAGACTTTGCCATCAAATGGGTCTTAATAGATAATGGCTTAGCCCTAAACTTGTGTACTTTGAAATTCATTTAGCAAATTTGGTTCACACAGGCTGATATATCACATGAAGTAATCACCATCAAAGCCCATGACAACTTGGAGCGTACCTCTAAAGGTACTATTACTTTGCCTATTCAGCTAGGCCCAGCAACACAAGATACAATTTTACATGTTGTTGATCTTGACCTACCATTCAATATCCTCCTAGGTTGACCATGGATTCATTCCATCAAGGCTGTACCATCCACTTACCATCAGTGCATCAAATTTCTACATCAAGGCACTGAGGTTACCATTCATGCTGATCCCCAACCCTTCGCATACTACCATGTGATGGAAGCATCATTCCCCCATTCCACTCATTGTCCTGGAACTGACATTAGCACTTCTATTGCTAGCTCATCCCGATCCCATTGTGATCTAGAGACCATCCTCACCTCCACCCTCTCTACCATCAAGATCAATAACCAGGGCTATGGTGAATATAGCCTACATGATGCATTTTCCGTAGGGGCCCTCCCACTTGATCCACATACTCACGGGCGCCTGAGTCACCAAAGCAAGCCTGTAGAAGATATCCATGCAATCAAGAGAATGGGACCTATGACTTTTGAATCCCATGGTAACATCAATAGTCAAGAGATGGATCCTGACATCAATATGTGGTTGTAAAAAGATCCCCCACCACCTAACACTCAACTCCTTGGCTACTTCAAAGATAAATATCCACAATCGCACAAGTACACTACTAAGAAATGGAACTACCAAGGAGGTGGTCTAGGACCACAAGAAAGTGGAAGCAAAGACCCAATCACAGCATCCAAAAACCCACAACATCAAGGTCTTGGCTTTAATACCCCTTGCCTGCATATACAAGGGCCCAATACTACAACTGGGGGCACTAACATGACTAGCGTACCCTTTTTGAATAGCCAGGATGACCTCATAGAAATTGAAGACATCTCTAAAGAGAAAGAAATCAGATCCTATAATGACATCTTCAATGATGATACCCTCCTAGGGACTTCTATCCTTTGGCAACTCACCATCAATCTCATAGAACTTCCCCTCATCCACTCTCAACTCATAGATTGGGACCAACCAAGCATTGCACACATCGATGAGTTCCAAAGCACAGAAGCACTCCTAGCATTCATGGGGGCATTAGGCCCATGATCAATTCAAGATTTAGAGTCAACTCACATCTATAAGCTCGAACCAGAAGGATACTTTGGGGAGGAGGCAAGCTTTAGCTGCAAAAGAGAAATAGAAAAGGTAAAACATGAGTCCTTATGTGAAAACCTTTCTAGGGCGCATTCTGATTCCAAAATATTAAAAATAAAGAGCATATCCTCTAGTGAAAACTTGGCAATTCAAGAACTAGAAGATGAAGACTTGCCTCTTCCTCCTATGCGAGATCACAGACTAGAGTAGTCACCTATCATCATAGAAGAAACTGAGCCAGTCAACTTGGGTACAGAGGAATGTCCGAGAATCACCTACATTGTGGCCAATCTGACAGAGGGTGAAGAACTGGCTTTGATTGCACTCCTTAGAGAATCAATCATAAATTTTGCATGGTCATACACACACATGCCTAGGCTTGATCCGAATCTTGTAGTCCATCATCTAGTAGTGGATCCTAATGTCAAGCCAATAAAGCAGAAGCTAGGAAAAATGCATCCAAAAGTTGCCTTATTAGTCAAAGCAGAGCTTGCAAAACTCCTCCAAGCCAAGATTATCAGAGCTATAGATTACTTAGAATGGATCTCTAACATGGTGCCTATCACAAAGCCTCCAGGTGACATCAGAATATGCACATATTTTAGGGACTTGAACAAGGCATGTCCTAAAGATGATTTCCCGCTACCAAATATAGACATGATTGTAGATCTTATAGCGGGTCATGAAATGTTGTCACTAATGGATGGCTTTTTAGGCTACAATCAGATTCGTATAGCAGAAGCAGATCAACATAAAACAACATTCACCACTCCATGGGGTACCTTCTACTACAACATGATGCCATTCGGGCTAAAGAATGTAGGAGCCACATATTAGAGGGTGATGACAACAATATTCCATGACATGATCCACAAGATCCTAGAAGACTATGTGGATGACATTCTTGCAAAATCTAAAACATGAGATGAACACCTAAGCATTCTTGAGAGTGTGTTCTATTGCTTACATCATTATGGCTTGAAAATCAATCCAAAGAAATGTGTCTTTGGTGTTACATCTAGAAAGCTCCTAGGTTTCATAATATCACGATGAGGCATAGAGATCGACCCCAAGAAAGTCAAAGCAATAACAGAAATGCCTCCACCAAGAACACTCAAACATCTCAGAAGCCTACAAGGAAAGCTTCAATCAGTGTGTCAGTTCATTTCTCAGTTAGCAAACAAGTGCCAACCTTTCACACATCTTTTATGCAAAGACACAAGCTTCAAATGGGATCCCATATGTCAGAGAAGCTTTGATAAGCTCAAGGAGTATCTATCCAATTCTCCAATTCTAGTACCACCAGTTATAGGATGGCCTCTCATACTCTACATCTCGGCAACCACTACAGCACTGGGGGCACTTCTAGCTCAGCATGATGATGAAAACAAAGAAAGAGCCATCTACTACATTAGTCAAACTCTTGTCAGTTATGAGCTTAATTATTCACCCATGGAAAAAGCATGCCTTGCAGTGGTCTTTGCCACTCAAAATCTTAGACACTACATGCTCAGCCACACAATCAGGCTCATTTCAAAAGTGGATCCCCTCAAGTACCTATTATCAAGGACAACTCTCACAGGACATATGGCAAAATGGGTCATGTTACTTAGTGAGTTTGACATCCAGTATGTTGATCAAAAAGAAATCAAAGGGCAAGTCATTGCCGACCAGCTAGCAGAGGCACCACTGGTGGATGCTTATCCACTAATCATGGAATTCCCTGATGAACACTTATGTATGATCAAAGAACAGCCCATGTGGAAATTATACTTTGATGGATCCTACACATCACATGGATCAGGGGTAGGAATCCTATTCGTCACACCTCAAGGTGACTACATCCCAAAATCATTCAAGTTGGGATTCCCATGTACCAAAAACATTGTAGAATATGAGGCACTCATCTCAGGTCTCAAAATAGCCATTTAGTGGAATATCACAGAACTGCAAGTGTTTGGAGATTCACAGCTGATTATCAAACAAGTCCTAGATGAATATCAGACAAAGGATCACAAGTTGATACCCTACAAAGAGCTAGTAGACAAACTAAAAGAGCATTTCCTAAATCTACAATTCACACAGATACCGAGACTGTAGAACAAAGTGGCTGATGCAATGGAAACTATTGGGTCCTTGCTAGAAATCCCACATAATGCATCATAGTATGAATTCCTAGTCGAGCAGCTACATACACCAGCTTATGAGAATGCCAATGCAGAAATGGTGTGTGTCTTGGTTGGTCCTCAGTCCCCATGGTACCATGACATCCATGCATATCTAAAGAATGGTATCATATCTCCCCATCTCACTAATAACCAATGCCAAAACCTTATTCACAGAGCTTCCTACTACACTCTTGTAGCCAACACCCTTTATCATCGAGGGTATCACAATATCCTCTCTAGGTGTCTAGATTCAAATGAGGCCGTCCTGGCTTTACAAGAGGTTCACATTGGAATTTGTGGTGCCCACACAAGTGGCATGGTTCTAGCTAAGCAGTTGCTTTGAGTTGGGTATTATTGGCCAACCATGGAACATGATGCTTGTGAATTTGTCAGAAAATGTTTACCATGTCAGTAGCATGCAAATTTGATTCATGCACCAGCAAAAGACCTGTAGCCCATTGCGCCACCTTGGCCATTCTCATGTTGGAGCTTTGACCTTGTCGGCTTAATCACTCCCCTCTCCTTGGATGGACACAAGTACATAATAACTGCCACAGAATACTTCACCAAATGGGTTGAAGCGATTCCTCTTACCCTAACTATTGGCATCCAAATATCCAAGTTCATCCTTTACCACATCATTTTCCACTTTGGCATACCATCTACCATCTTCACAGACCATGGAACACCTTTTGAAAACTAGCATGTGGATGATCTGTGTGCTAGACTCCACATCCATCACCATTTCTCTAGTCCATATTTCCCCAAAGGAAATGGCCAAGCTGAGGCAACCAACAAAACTATCTTGAAAATCCTCAAGAAGGTTGTCAATGATTCTAATCGTGACTGGCACCTCCAAATCAATCCTGCCTTCTGGGCCTACCGCACTTCTTATCGCACTCCCACATGCACCACCCCATATTCCCTTGTATATGGTACCAAAGCCATTCTACCGATCGAGGTCGAGCTCCCATCATTGCGAGTCTCCATGAAGAACTACACCACTAATGAAGACTATCGTGTAGCCCATCTCACACAGCTAGACCTGTTAGATGAAAAGAGATAGCAAGCATATGATCACCTGGTTGCATACCAGAATCGACTCAAAAGGAATTACAACAAGAAGGTCCATCCTAGATAGTTCCAGGTCAGTGACATGGTTCTCAAAGAAAATTAGAAGGTCCAAGAAAATTGAGAAAAGAAAGGCAAGTTTGAGCCTACTTGGCTAGGCCCCTATGTTGTCACAACATGTTTTAGCTCCGGAGCTTATCAGTTATCTACACTAGAAGGTGAGCCTTTGCATGATCCAATCAACATCATACATTTGAAGAGGTTCTATGCCTAAACCAGATCCTACATATTCAGAAAATCCATAAAAATTGGAAAAAGCAGAAAAATCTAGAAAAATACAAAAAAATTTAAAAAAAAGCAAAAAAAGAAAAGAAAATAATCGTCCAATGGTGAAAACTTGGCAATTCAGGTGCCTTGGACAAGTATGTTGGTGAAAACCTGGCAAACAAGTGCCATACATAGTGGACCGAGTTATTATCTATCAAACTCCCATCCCCCCATCTCATCATCTCAGTCATTTTTCTACCATCCCCATCCCCATCCACCCTCCCCTAGCATTCCTCTTTTTCATAATCCTCCAGCAAATTCACAATCCCACCTGCACATATCTTGTACTATATCTTGTACTATACCTTGTACCATATCTTGTGTCATATCTTGTATATCCTGTACTATCCTATATAGCACAATCCTTCATGTATATCCTGTATAGCAAGATCTTCCTATCCCAAATCCTGAGTTTTTGTACATATTCATTGTATATCATTCCTCGTTCGTTGTACATATCGTCCCCTTTTTATTGTACATAAGCCCTTGTCAATACTGCAGTAGCATTTGATCAGAACTCATTGTCCTACCCAGCCTTGTACCTCAGCAACATCAATTTTCAACTATCCTTGATCACAGTGATTATTCTTTGACTTCATCATTTGCCAGCGAACAACAACACTCATTCTCTCATCAATCAATGGGTCCTTGAGGATGTATCCTTCCTCCTGTCAGACCTAATCTTCCACCAATCACACCAGGTCTGTGTTGATGCATCCTTCCACACATTTAGACCAATCTTCCCACCATCACTCAATCAATCCCATCACATCTCTCTCCTTGGCAAAGGATGTCTTTTTGAAGTTCTCATTTCGGTCTTGGATTTTGTCCTTTGGATCTTGTTAATCTTTTACGGTTTCTCATTTTTCTCTACCCAAAGTCACCACGATCCTTTATATCATGGTGTGCTGTGAATGAGGACAATCTGGGGCAAGGTCTTTTGATCTTTTTCTTTTGCTTGTGAGTTAGTCGTGTGTTTGTGGTTTCTTCAGCATCGTTTCCACCATGCCTCCTTCGGGTTTCATGTGTGATGCTAGGGAAACCCTGCATGTCTTTTTAGCGTCAGTCCTATGCAACGTTGGTGACAAGGCCTTGTGATCCCAGTATCCTTGGTAGGTCTCTAGCATTTCTATATTAAACTAGGTTGTGCTCTCCACATTTGCACTTGGAGCTTCCCCCAATCCCCTACATTTTGCATCATATAGATTAATCTTGCATCTTGCATCCTCATGTAGCAGCATCCTACATTTTGCATTCCATCTCGTCTTGCATTCACCCATCTTTGCTCTTGGAAGCTTGGTTATTTATCTTCCCTTCTTCCTAGGTCCTTCCTTCTCTGTTTCCTTTTGAGAAAATTCCACAACGTTTACTCCTTGCATTATTTTCTCGAGGGGGCACAACCCCTTATTCCTCTAAATTCTAGCCTTGGGCATCTTATTTTCTTGTCTTTGACACCATGCCACTTGTGGCATCGCATCAAAGAGGGGCAAAATGTAGACACCTAAAAATCCTTTAGAAAATAAAGTATTTTTTATTTTTTGAAAAACCCCTAATGACATCATCATTTATTAATTATTTATTTATTTAACTAATTTATTTATTTTTATGTCATTAAATCCCTTTATCTTAATTAAAAATATTTAATTAAGAAATCCCTCCCAAAAATGTTTAAATCTTATTTAAACATTATTCCCCTATTTATTAATTATTTAATTAATAAATTGACCAAAAATCCCAAAATAAATAATTTATTTATTTTTTGCCCAAAACTTGACCAATTTCCTTAAGACCACTAACTTCTTCCAGAATCTTCTAATCCTTCTTTAATTTTGATTAAAGACTAATCCCATCATTCCTTAACCCTAATCCCAACTCAAAATATTTAATCCTCATATTTATTAAATTCATTTTCAATAAATATTCTCAAACTAAACAATGAAAATAAATAAATCTTTATCTATTTCCTAATCCTAATCCTAATCCCCCCCCTAACCTTGTCACATTCCCTAACCAAGGTTAGCCAACTCCTAAGCTTAACCCAAAGTCAACAAACTTCTAGAAACTTCTCTTACATGCATTAAATGCATTTAAAGCCTCCTTATCCCTCTTACATGCATTTATGATGCATTTAAGAAGCCCCTCACCCCTTTCTTACACCCTTTGACCTTAGGCACATTTCCAAAATTGTGCACATCCCTCCCATCTTTCAACCCAATGCCCTTGTGACACTTGTCACAAGGAGGTGGCCTTGAACTAGCACAATCCATGTGCTCCCCTTTGAATGAATCTTGGCCTCTCTTAAGGGTTTTAATCCTGGCCACTCATTCCTCCTTACCAAATCCTATAAATGCTCCTCATTTCCAAGAGCAAACAATCCATTCACCTTTCATTTCAAGAGTTGTTATCATGCTCATTTAGCTCTAGACTTGGCATAATCATCCTAATTTAGCTTACTTTCAAGTATTTTAGCTCATCCTAATATAGAGTTAATGGATTAACCTAGTTTCTTCCATTGTTTTGCATAGCATATAGCATCATATCACATCTCTATTTGGTTTAAAATCAATCTTAGCATAAACATCATATAGCTTAATCTTCATTTCCGCATCATTTGGATCCTTGAGGCCTTAGGGGCAAATCAGGTGTTCTATACCTATTTGGTGCCATTTTTAAGGTTTTCATGGATCTCAATCCATCCTAAAATGCATAAGGAACATGCTCCAAGTGATTAGAGAGCACACCCACATCCCCTTAAGCAAGAGAAAATCAAACAGTGCTTGGGTGCACCTGTTTTAGCTCAATCTGAGGTGGCTTAGCTTAGAGTTTCCTTATTTTGGATTGATTTTATGTTAGATTAAAAATCTTAACGTTTGATTGATTTGAGCCTTTCAAAATAGATACAGGTATCCTCAAAAGCCTAGTCTACAGTACCAATAGTGGATCTAGTTGGGGATGTGTCCCCCTTGTGGGCATGCAGAGAGTTCATGAATCTTTGGTAAAGTAGACCACTCAAAAATGAAAACCGACCACTTTCTCTTTCTCAAAAACCGGGAACCTTGCTGAAAGAAACACACCACACAAGTAAAAGAAAGGAATTATACAATACGTACAATATTTACAAATGGGTAACAACCATCAAACTAAAATCACTAGTTTCCCATATTAAAAAATTGATTCTCATTTCCATGGGTTAGAGGTAAGTGATAGTTATTATTTCTTGCAATTTGATCCAACATGTTGACCAATATTTTTAGCATATCAAATAAAAAATACTTAGCATCCTCCAAGTCACTAGGTGATTGGAAGTCACCCCAATACTGAGAATACTAACCATTATGTAACACAAAACTATCACACTCTTTATCACCGCTGACAAGCTGAAAAGAAAAATATTGTAGATCTCTATAATTTTGTTGACTATTATTGTCTTATACTTAGTCATATATCTAGGCAAGGATGGTCGGTCATCATGATGACCGAGTCATTTCGTAAAGGCTGAGTTTTGTATTGTACACTTACCGAGCAGTAGTACTGCCAAGTAAAGTCCGGTCACATATGTTTGTAATATGCTGAGTATAGTTATTGCCGAGTTACATATATCAATGATTACCAATTGATAGAGAAGTTCAATAGATGTTGAGTACAAAGGATGCCAAGGACAGTTGATGCTGAGTGCCAGGGATAACTTTTGCCGAGTTAGCCAGAATTGACATACAAGTCTAGAATGGCACAATAATTGAGGTAAACCATTTTTGGAGATAATTATGTTTTGTATGTTGTCTATTGAGGAAATCATGGAGATGATTTCGCATCCATTATTTGTATCATTGATCCCTATGTATTAACTTAGTCAATCAGAAAATTGTATAGTATAAGCGGCAATAGGAATATATCTAGACCACAGATCTTGTAACTATAAAACATTTTTGTTACTATATAAGGGAAGATCTAGTAAAAAGATATGTGTGTGAATCAGAGAGAACAAGAGACATTGACATCAGATGAATACTGTGATTATGTGAGTATGAGGAAATGATAAGGAGAAGTATTTAGACCAAGTTCATTGACCGAGCAGAGTAAAGAAAGGATAGGATCAAGAAAGATCAGATAGAAGAGATCACAGTCATACAGTAAAGAGAAGATCTGTAATCAGCATATTATTGCAAACCGAAGGATCATATACTAAGACATTTTAACCAGTGTATTAGGGTAAATCTCTTAACGGAGTAGTCCTAATAGACTTTTTTATAAATCTCTTTACTGAGTGCTTACTTTATTGTAAGTTTGTAAATCCTTTAACAGGGTAGACTGAATAAGTCTTTTAGGTTTTAACAAAGAAAACCTTTCACAAGGTAGATCATGATATGATCATATTTTGTAAGCCCTAATAGGAAAACTTTATTATCTATAGTAATGAAGATTTGTGGGTGTCATCCCCAGCCCAGTTTTACCTTTCAAGGGTTTTTGGGTTACCAAAATCTATTGTGTTATGTGTGATTTCATGATGCTTCTTGACATGATATGTTGCTTAGATTAATCAAGTTTTGTTTCAAATGATTTATAAATTTCTAATAGTATGAAAGGATAGAAGTTAGTAAATTATGATTCACCCCCCCTCTCAGTATTACTTTCCCATTTATATTTCCAACAATTGGTATCAGAGCATCAAGGTTTCTCATAAGGAAGTCTAACCACTTGAGGAAAAGATCTTAAGATGGAAGCTTACAAATTGGGAAAAGTTATAGATAGTCAAAAGATTGAAGTACAACTAGCACTACAATAGCTGGAAGCAGCTAGAGGGGAACTAAAGAAATCCTTGAGCAAAAGAAGAGAAATTGCAATTCAACATAGTGAGCCACTGTAAAAGGAAGAAGAAAACACTGGACTATTTGATACTAGTAATTCTACAAACAATGAAAAAGCCATGAAAGAACTGCTAGAGAAAAATACCATATTGAATGATGAAATCAGGACTCTAAAAATAGAACTCGAAATTCAGTCGGTCAGACTCTGTGAAGTAGTGGAGCAGAAAAAGAAAGTTGAAGATGATAAAGCAATGGCTGAAGAAGATAAAAGACAAATTGCAATAAGGCTAGATGAAAGAACAAGTGACCAACAAAGGTTGACTAATAATCAACTAGATATGGTAAATCAACTACTATTGGCCAACCAAGAATTGGGTAGGAAAGATTTGGAGAACAATCAACTAAAATATGAAAATGATCAACTGAAACATGAGTTGAGAACTAAAAAAGAAATAAATGAAAGGATGAATAAACCTAATGAAGATGGAAAGTATTTTGAAGAACTATTGAGATTACCTAGGAGATCTAGTGATAGAGCTAGACTTGGACCAAATGAGCATTCATCTACTGAAGAAGGAGAATCATCAAAGAGAGGAGAACAAAAGATTGACAAACCAAAGAACAAGAAGCCCACATGTCATCACTGTGGGAAGCTAGGACATACAGCCAACATATGTAGAAGAAAACATGGTAATACTGACTCTAAACCTAAATTTAATGGACATTGTTTTAACTGCAAGAAGAATGGACATCAAACACATGAATGTAGATCTAGAGCTAACAATCCATCCACCTCACCCAAGTTCCAAGGAAATTGTTTTAATTGTCAGAAATATGGGCACAAAGCATTTGAATGTAGATCTATACCAAGGTGGTCATCTAATGAGAAAACAAAGCCAATGAAAAGTTATTTGAATGGTCAGAACGCAAATTTGAGACCAAAATACTGGATAAAATATCTGTCGAGATAGCAGTAAAACAAGTTGAGTTTTCCACTTTGGTAACAGAAACTGAGCGATTAGTTGTGGATGGACAGTCTCTACTGGCCAAGTTATGCAATGTTGAATTATTCATAGATGATAATCAACACTTGCTTGATACTCTTAAGCAAGAAATTAAAGGTACAAGTCAGTCCCTGACTTTGGATGCTAGTACCAGTGCTGGACATTATGTTAAAGTAATGCAGACCCAGGGTAAGTTAGCCGAGTTGATGGGAAATGATGGAAAGATTCATTCTCGCCTACTATACATTCAAACAATTCTGACACCACATCTAGAGGTGATATAGAGAAAATCAGCTAAGGCTAAAACATTAATCCAGAGTGATTCACATTTGTCTACAGCTGAAGGTCTTATTAGTCTAGCTGCTGACTTAGAAGTACAAACTGAAGTGTTAAATTGGGCTTCAACTACATGGATAGATGCATTATATATGATCACAGTACTTCACAGACCTTTTTTGGAGAAGATTTGCAACTTAATGACTAATGAAGAAATTGGTCATGTCAAAAACAAGGGGAAAACATCATGACATGAGTGTGATTAGGGACAGGTAACCCAATTTTGATATGTATATATATCTCAGGGGGAGTAGTAGGATACTACAAACATATTTTTGTAAATGACATGACAAAGTGTTTTTGCCACTAATGTCAAAGGGGGAGATTGTAGATCTCTATAATTTTATTAACTATTAGTGTCTTATACTTAGTCATATATCTAGGCAAGGATGGTTAGTCATCACTGCGACCAAGTCATTTTGTAAAGGCTGAGTTTTTTATTGTACACTTACCAAGTAGTAGTATTGCCAAGTAAAGTCCGGTCACATATGTTTGTAATATGCCAAGTATAGTTATTGCCAAGTTACATATATCAATGATTACCAAGTGACAGAGAAGTTCAATAGATGCTGAGTATAGAGGATGCTGAGGATAGTTGATGCCAAGTGCTAGGGATAACTTTTTTCGAGTTAGCCAGAATTGACATACAAGTCTAGAATGGCACAATGATTGAGGTAAACCATTTTTGGAGATAATTATGTTTTGTATGTTGTCTATTGAGGAAATCACAGAGATGATTTCACATCCATTATTTGTATCATTGATCCCTATGTATTACCTTAGCCAACCAGAAAATTGTATAGTATAAGCGGCAATAGGAATATATCTCGACCGTAGATCTTGTAACTGTAAAATGTTTTTGTTACTATATAAGGGAACATCTAGTACAAAGATATGTGTGTGAATTAGAGAGAACAAGATACATTGAGATCAAATGAATACTATGAGTATGTGAGTATGAGGAAGTGATAAGGAGAAGTATTCAGACCAAGTTCATTGACCGAGCAGAGTAGTGAAAGGATAGAATCAAGAAAGATTAGATAGAAGAGATCACAATCATATAGTTTAGAGAAGATCTATAATCATCATATTAGTGAAAACTGAAGGATCATCTACTAAGACATTTTAACCAGTGTATTAGGGTAAATCTCTTAACTGAGTAGTCCTAACAAACTTTTTTATAAATCTCTTTACCGAGTGCTTACTTTATTGTAAGTTTGTAAATCCTTTAACAGGGTAGACTGAATAAGTCTTTTAGCTTTTAACAGAGCATACCTTTCATAGGGTAGATCATGATATGATCAAATTTTGTAAGCCCTAATAGGAAAACTTTATTATCTACAGTAATGTAGATTTGTGGGTGTCATCCCCACCCTAGTTTTACCTTTCAAGGGTTTATGGGTTACCAAAATCTATTGTGTTATGTGTGATTTCATGATGCTGCTTGACATGATATGTTGCTTAGATTAATCAAGTTTTGTTTCAAATGATGTATAAATTTCTAATAGTATGAAAGGATAGAAGTTATTAAATTCTGATTCACCCCCCCCCCCCCCCTCTCAGTATTACTTTCCCATTTATATTTCCAACAAATATTCCATCCCCTTTACATGGCTGAAAACAAACCTAACTTGGATATTAGTTTGTAGAAAGGACTCAATCTCAGTCATATCAGAAACTTTCAAACCATCCAAGTCAAAACATGATTTCACAACATTTGAGACTTCTTTCTAATCAAAATTTATACCAACACTCTCTAAATCTGAAAATGGATCATTAACTGACAATTTGTGTAACATTTGTAAGTCTGAGAATACACATGTAGATTTGTTACTTTCTTTAGTATCCTGATCAAAACAAGAACCACTCAAAATAAAATCATCCAAATCTGAATCCATAGCAGCATATGAGTCATCATACTTATCATATATGACACTCTTATATTCCTTGCACTCATATGCATTATAATCTTGTAAAATGCTCAACCTATGAAAATCAGCTTCTAAGAGGTCTGAGATTTTTTCACTATTCAGTGTGCACTGGATTTCATTTTCATTCTCCTTGGTTCCTTGTTTAATGTTGCAAATTTCTTCCTTGTTTGGGATAGGGGCAAAAAACTCTTGGATCAAATCATCATTGCAACAACTTTCATTTGCATCATATCTATCCCTTTGTTGTTTGCACAAATCCCTCTTATACTGGGATAATGAAAGTATTCTCTTATGTTGATAAAAGGAGAGGTCTACAAACTTAATAGAAATATCATTGATGGTAGGCTCTTCTTCATCATCTTCATAACCACTGAACTCACTATCAGCATCATAATCTTTATTTGCACAAGGTTTCTCACAAGGAGACCCTACTATTATATCTTCATAATCTGATTTTTGATCACTTGAAGAACATTCTTCTCTATCCAGCAAAACACTACAACCAATGTAAAATTCGGAAAAACTATACATGTTGTCCTGACTTTTCAGGTTTGTATATGGAAAGCAATTAGCACCTTCAATACATGTTTGAATATTAAAAGAAAAACCCTGAACCTCAATCATGTGCATGTCACACATGTGCTCAAAAAGATCATTTTGAAGTGCAACTGGTGGCTCTAAATTAAAATCATTCTAGGATACATCATCATGCTGAAAAGGAAAAATAAAGGATTTATTTTCTGATTGGTAACTTATATGACTTTGTTGTCTTGTTTCAACATTCTCTAAGAATAGGACATTAACACTCCTCACATCAAAATCCTGGAGGAAAGAACACACCTCTAACTGAGTCAAACAATCTGATATGGAATTTGAAATATCATTCAACTTTTCATTGAATGTCTCAAATTGTGACTTAAACAAATCAGAAGGCAGCACCTTGCACATGTCCTCCCTTTGGCATATGTCTCCTAGACATAGTTCACTGTTGTAGGGTAGATTTTTAGCATTGTTAACTTCTTCTTGATAAGATACTGGTTCCATATTATTAACAATATCAAACTCCTCATTACCTTCATCAAACTAGTTGACTTCCATTTATGGTTCAAAGACAAATTGAGCTACCATGGTTTCATATTCAGGTTCATAGAAGCCTTCATTTATCTTTGCATTAACAACTTCACATAGTAAATCAATAGCCAAAAACATACAAACTGAATAATCAGTTTCATCATCACTATTATCTGAAACAAAAGAATTCATTAGTGCTCCATTCATATCAATCCTTTTACAATCATTTCCAGCACATGGCAACTGGTTCATCTTCTTTACAAGGCTATCCATAAACTATCTCCTTGTCTTCAGGAAGGTCAGAATCACTTTGACTCCTTGAATTCTCTTCACTTTCAGCACCATTGAAATCTGACATAACTTCATCACTTGGGGCTTTATCATCACCTGATGAAAGATTTTCCCCCTCTTCATTTTCATTTCTTGATTGAAAACAATAGGTCTTTGCAACCTCATAACTAGAAGAACTAGTTTCAAATCTACTTGGTGTATAATCTTTGTACATATCTATCTCTGCATCAAGAAAATATTGTGATTCTTCACCAACCATGTTAACTTCTACATCAAGGACATTCGTTGTTTGCTGTGAATTCTCTTCATTCACATTCTATTCAGAAGCATAACTTGGAACATGATTAGTAGGATAGGCAGAGATGGAGACACTTTGACATTGAATTTCATTTTCTGATTTACATCCATCTTCTTCGATTGGAGCATTATGAAAACAGACTCTAGTAGATAAAAATCCTTTGGAAATTTTATATCTCAAGTTATTTTCAATGTCCATCGCTGTCATAAAAGCCTGATGCAAATTATTTGGCTCTTTATTCCTTAATAGGAAGATCATCTTTTTACCAAATGCACCCAAATAAATTACTAAACAAAAATGGTCATTGGGTCTATAGTCTTTCGGGATATCATACAATATCTTAACAAATTGGAGGTTGAAAAATGGAACCAACTCATTTTCTTGTATTTGAATCTCCATCAAATTGTTTAGCAGGATACTTCCATCTACTCTTTCAACAAACTATTCCATGAAAGCTGAATTAAAGTCCTCCCACAAAGAAATGGAATTTGCTCGCAAGGAATAAAACCAAACCCTGGCATCATCTTTCAAAGTCTGAACCAACAACTTCATGATGACATATTCATGCAAAATTTCAAAGTCTCCCATCAGATCAAAAAACTCTTGCAAATGGTCACATGCTAAATCTGATCATTTCCCCTTAAAATCTCACAAATGTTTCCTAATCTTGGTAGGAATCTCATTCAAGAAACCATGTATGCCATCAAAACACAATGGTGCATACCTCTGTACAAAAAGACCTCTACTTGAATCCATTACGGACTGCACCTTCGCTTGATGGGATTTTCAAATTTTTATTACAAATAACTTATGCAACCATAAAACTTCTTACACATACATATTTCTTCAACAATACAACCTAGATTTTTAACAAGTCCAGAGAAATATATGCAGACCCACAATTCTAAAATCCCTTTTATGTGGTGACTTTTTTCACCCAATAGGATTATACAAATATAAAACTTTCAATGAGAAATACATGGTAAGCCTTTTGATGCTGCAAATTTTTTCTTTGGCTGGAAAGAATGGCAAATTATAAGAGCTCACTTCATAGTTCCATTGGGTTCTTTTCTTGTAGAGCTACCACCTTCTTGAAGAGGAAAAATACTTTATCTCAATTTATGTATATTCTTTTTCAGTCAACACAAAACGTCACTAGAATTTCAAATACTATTTATCAAAGCGGAATACATCATATCTTTATCCTAAACTTTGCACTGATCAAACATAGGATCTCAGAGTCACCACTCACAACTTGGTGAGATGATTTTAAAAACTTTTCAAACTGACTCTTTGCACTTCAATGGAAACCACTGGATAACAAACAAGCCAGCCAGGAGTCTAGCTCTACTCATACCCATGTTATTTATAATTGATTTATAACCCTAGAGATATCAACTGATTGAAATAGGCAAGCCAGGAGTCCAGCTCAACTTGGAACCTACATATTTGCTGATGATTATAATCTTTATTCCCCAGTAGAGTCACCATCATGTTGGTGACTTAGATGGGCCAAATCAATCTGGGTAATAAGATATTGAAAATTTGTAATATAACCAGATATTCTCAACAAATTTATTTCTTTGTTATCTGGTCCCCGATAGAGTTTCCATCTTGTTGGTTTCTACATAGAATTTTACACTCCATGAGATACCAATATAACTATGACTAATATTAAGGAGGGGTTAGTTCCAAATGTGAGAAATCTATAGGTAACTGGACCAACTATAGGGACAAGACTGCCCTCTTCACTTCTAGCTTTGCAAAACTAAGGTGGTTACACCTGATCCAATAGATTCAAATCTATTCTTTACTCAATACTGGATCTTACAATAGATAATAGTGAGAAAGTACTAAATAAAAATCTATTATTCATTGACTCTCTATCATTGGGTAGGACTACTACATATATAAATAAAAGTAAAATGACTGGTAATGATTTATGATTTCTTGCAGAATGTAAACAACCATGCAACACATGTAACAGTACAGGGGATACTAGCTTATGATTAGTGCCTTATCCATTGGGCATCACACCTAAAGCAAACATGGAATACAAGAACAACTACTAGATTCATTTGAGAATCCAAACCATAAGCATAGTTAAACATTTCTTACACTACTTACAAATATCCTTCCTGATTGAACCAAATGAATCTATGCTTCACTTAGAGACTTTTAACCTGATCCTAGATCAAGGCTGAGAGATAAAACATATACACCAGTAACCTAATGCAATGAGTTGGAAAACTCAGAATTCATCAAGAACAACTAAAGGAGAGATCCAAAAATGAGAAACTATATTAAGTATGTGGACTCAAATTCTTGTATTTCAAACTGATTCAGTAATACCATAGACAATATGCAAAAGATACAGAAGGTTTCTCCCTAGTATTGATACAAATAGCAAGAAATGTTACAATCTAGACTGGGGATACACACTTAGCTTTTTAGCTTCTTATGTCAAGAATTTTCCAGCTAGCCCTTTCTAATTTATCACAAAAGTCCTCTTATAGGAACAAGGATGCAACAAGAAAATATCATTTAGGGAATTTTTAGGGCAACACAGTCAACCCTAAGACTTATTCAAAATATCTTAAACAAATCTGATATATATTTCATTCTAGAACAATTTTACATCCTTACCCAAATTTGACCTCGAATTACATAGTCCATTACTGCTCTTACCAACTTTGTCGAATCTAATTTTATCCTCACCATTGGATTCCTGGTCTTCTGGCATTTTTGAAAACATGTAATACTTGTATATTTTGATAAAAATAAGACCCAGACATCATTTTTCTGTGAGCAGCCTGCATTTTTAAAATTTTTGAATTGTCTAAATAGTCCCAACTTTACAATTTCAAAATTAATCTTTATGTAGACCTCTGAAACTTGAGGTGGGCCCATGTGCCACATGTCACAACCTTACTAGTTTGTCATCAATCAGGCGCTGATGTCATCAGATGATAGGTGTCGGCACGTCGCTAAAGTGCCAAGTTAACTAGCGAGCACCTTCATCTCTCTGGAATAGCAACTACCACTAGATCGGCATGCATCTCGAGGAAACCAATCAACTGTTCAAGTTCTACTTTGTCACTACCCTCCGCTAGATGTCACATTGTCGCTAATCTGCTATGATATCTTCCTTGCATCTTCATTGCTATGCCATAACGACTGGTATTAGATGCCAGACATGCATCTTGATGCATCTGACATGCTCTTGTACACTATAGAAAAATTCTCTTACCTTCTATGTGGGGCCCACTTGCCACATCACTGTCCACTTATGGCCAACCACTTGTCTCAGTTCATGTGCTCACGTGAGACCAGCCTTTATACATGCATCCACACTTAGACAACTTACAATTGTGTATACTTCATTTTAAATAACTTGTCTTCTCCCCACACAGGCAATGAGGGACAAATCATTTCACTTTACAATAATACTTTATTCAAAATAATGTCTTGGAGTGCGCCCAGCTGGGCCCACTGATTCTAAGGGACTCCGTTCACAAAGGCTCTCTTTCCTTCTCATGTTACCACGTATCTGATCCTTCTTGTTTTAAAACACCACTCAATATCCTAACATAATAAATGTGGGATAAAGGCTTTTATATACACTAGCCTATTGCAGCCACTCCTCATGTGATTCTCCGCTCCAAACAATAAGCCAGACATACTTGATGGTGCTGTGTCTACAAAGGCGGTGTGTATAGCAAGGATTTGAATGGTATGGACTCCACTAATGCCCACAACCATAACATTTGGTGTGCAATACCTGTGAACACCAAGCTTCTTAGTATACAGTAGCCTTGGAAAGCCTACGTAGGTCAAAAAGAACTCACGTACAACACCTTGCACATAAAGTATTAAGAGGAGGGAAGAACATGTTGAGAATCCCATAGAGACTCTACACAAACCACCAGGAGCCTCACGTAAGCCTCCAAAACACTGGCTGGAAAGCCTCCTCTCTTTCCTCATTGGTGAGAATAGAACACAAAGATAACAAGTGCACTAACCCTAGATGCATCCATGATTCATGTCATAGAGATTTCTTGGCTAGCTCACACTTCAAAAAGAATGCACACAACACACATTTGGTGCATCCAACACTTCAAAGAGGCATAGCATGCTTTGATACATGTAGATCTCTTACTTATGCACCCAACCTTTGATTACACACCTTAGACTAAGCAGTGCACAATAAAACTTGGTATGTGGGTGAACTATACCTTTCCAATGGATATTCACCCTTCCATTTCTATCTTAAGCGACACCCATTCTTTTACAAGGGACTTGAAACATCAAAAACCTACCATTCTAGTGGATACTTCTGCAGTCATAGAGCTACATTTCCCCTCTGGCTCCTATATGGAGCATCAAGGAAGCACATAACCATTCTTTGTTCTACAAGCTACATACCAGAAAGAAAAAAGACACAACCCCCCCTCATGTTGGATGAATGATTGCTGCACCCAGGAGGGACACACATTCCCCCAGATGATACGCAAGGGTCTTGTTTGCAAACACATCAACATGGTGTATGTAAACATAGTTTTGGAGGATAATTCATAATTTTACAAATGACTGGTGCATATATTTCAACTGGCTACTCCTTTTCTTATTTTTTTTCCCTTTTCTTGGGCTTGCGAATGCATACAATGGAGCATATATAGCCCTCAAAGATTCACGCACCATTACTTACGGGGCACCCAACACATATAAAACATATGCAACAATCATTTCTTCCATGTGCTGCCTCCATTATTTCGACAACTTCCTCCAATGTCTTTAATTTCTTCATTATCAAATGGTGCATCCAGCCTGCCCCCAAATTTTAAAACATGTATGCAACATTTTTTTGGTGTGTAAGCTTCTTCAAACATGAGTGCAACCCTCCAGTGGTGCACTCATCCATGGTGTATGCACCACCTTGAATGCATAGCATGCTGTGAAGAACATAGACAATACAAAATCCTTAAGATAAAATGCAGCACCCTTGCAAATAACAAACTCATGCATTCCATTCATTATGTGTTAAAAATCTTTGCACTCTTTTGGGAAAATAAACACTCTATTTGTTTTTTTCTTTTTGGGCCTGTGAACATGCTCAACAATCCACCTTTTGATGCTTATGAACATCACTTCAATAATAATTAAAAATTTCCTATCTATGAATCCACAACTTTGTACACACATTATTTGTATTTTGCTAAAATCTTTCACACCATCACTGGCTGTCTCCAAAATAATGAGGCAGGTCGGGCCCCAAGCAGGTCTGGCCTAAAAAAATTTTGAACTCAAACAACCAGCCTCAAAAAAATTCCGAATGATTGGCGTCTGCAACTGGATCCAATCCGAACAATCCGAAAACTTTAAAAGCTTTAAAATTTAAAACTTCACTAGTCGCCAAATCTTAATAAAACATCTCCAATCGCGCCATTAAAATGCCAATCAAAACATATCACTGGAAGCTGAAAGTTGGTGAGTGTGAATTTTGTACTACAAATAACAACCTTGTGAGATGGATTTGCCTAGAAATGAATGAGGCAGAAGATTTTAAAACTTGAAAATTCCCATTTAGAATTGTCAGCAGAATGCAAACTGAAAACACTGCCGACTATCCCAGAAAGAGATGAATTAAAAATATGAAACGATGAGCTGAGGGCACACCATTGAATTTGGAAGAAATCTCATATGCAAGGATCAAAACTAAACAATGCTCAACTAGAGATGAGTATCTAGAAAAAAGCTACAAATTTCTAAAAATGACTACTTTGTAGAGTTTTCCTATCCGCACTTTTCGTCATCTTTTGAACACCTCTTGTCTGATCCTGCAATTTGATCAAATGGAAACCTCACGGTCTGAAACTTTGGAAGAAGACTCTCTCTCACATATAGAAAAAAATTCTATGATCAGACTCTTTGAGTAATCAACTGATTATCAATACTTAATCCTCAAAGTTGACTACTTTAAACATCCTGAACTAAAAACAATGAAACCGTAGAAATTGCATTTGGAATTGATCGAGCAAAGTGATCAAACGGATTCATCAAAATCTGAAAATTATCATGGAGAATCACTTTCACATCTACATTATGGATCAACCTTCAATTATGCTTGACCTCAATCTGGAAGCAAATGGCAAGATTTCAAAGTGAGCCACTCACAAAACTGAAGTGTGCATTGCTGAAGAAACTCAGTAATCTGCAAACTGAATGGCCTTGACAAACACGTGAAACGGGCACATGGGGGGCTGAAAATCGGCAAGATGACTCATTCCCATGCCTAAAACATAATGCAACAACTATAATGTCTTGATCAATCATAGGACACTTAATGCACTCATTTGAACAGGGCCTCTAACTAAACTGTGCAACTGATCCTCATTAAAATGTTAGAAACTACAAATGTAATCTGATTAGCAAATTGGGCAAACGGATTCATCATGGCCTAAAAATTGTAACACAAGGACTATATGACCATTGAAAAATAGTACAAGAGGAATTTTTTCAATTGGGTCATAGGGTGAAAAGTTATAACTAGTCAAACAAGGCCACTCAAAAAACTGGGCAGATTAGAGAAATATGACAAATCTGGAAAGCCAACTTTGCGGGATCCAAAAAATTATCAAATGAACTCAAAATGGTTTGAGCTTTGAAACATAAGCTCTCTGATATACATTATAAACATCCGCAAAGTGGTAGACCATGAAACTCAACAGGACACAAGATATTCAGATGCAAATAGGGCCTCCTACAATGATTTGACACTTAGACAAAAATCCATTTTGAGGTGAACACCTCAAAATGGCTACTCCCTAAACACTTCAGATTCTTCACTTAAGAGCTGGAACCCACTAAATGTGTCAAACAAAAGGTTTTGAACCCGTTCCCCAAGTTGTATCACATGAAATTCATCAGGCCCATTTCTATATGCTCTTGAACTCAAGTCTTTTAAATTGTTCCTTGAAGGGCACAAACTTTGGCATAAGAAAATTCTCTAATTATAGACTCAAAATTATATGGATTTTTTATAGTACCAATAGGTGGTTTGAATTATTTACCAATTTTTCAACATATGGATAGTACACATGCATTTAGGAATGAAATAGTATAGTTTGTAAAATAAAAGACTGGGGCATATGCTCTAAAATGTGGAAAAGAGGCTAAAATGTGATTTAGTAATTTAAAATATTATAGTGTATTAGTTCATAAACATTTTTCATGAATTTTTTTTTTATGAGTATGCAAGGCATACACATAGAGCTCGAAGGTTGGATTTTCAATTCAAGTTGTGTAAGGACACATTTCTAATGGATACCATTGTTTTAGTTGTGGACTTCACAGATAACTACACACTACGACCACAAAATGAGGTGCAAGAAAAGTATTATAGTTCTCAATAGGTTGTTATATTTTTTCATATAAAATTCATGCATTCACCTATCAGTAGAGAGGAGCATAGGAAGATATTGAGGGAGATTCATTTTTACATTAGCAATGATCACTCGTATTCTATAGAGTTTGTACATGGTTACTTTAAACTATTTTATGGTGAGTTGGATAACATGGGAATATAATATTGTCGACACATCATAATGTCGGACAATTGTACATTGAAATTAAATAATCATCAGATGTCACCGATCAACTATATTCAATATATGTCTAATTTCATAGAGGCCATTCATGGAAAGGGAGAGCACGATGGTGTACATGCATGTATCGAAAGAGACTTAGCTCATAAATAATTAAAGTACAAAGAGGGAGAAAAATTGTTAGATGTGAGATGTATTTTCCAGTGGTGTAAAGACACAATGGTTTTAGGTAATGAAGGTGAGTCTACATTTCATAATTTTGTTTGGTTGATAGATCAAACTAACATTGAGCCATATGAGGATTGTTGTATACTGATAGGATCGAGTGAGATACACTCTTTTAGAAGCTCTAATGTAGGTTCACGGAGTATCCACACATGACATATGACATGATTTTTTTCATCACATATAGATGAAGATTGGGATAGGTGTGAGTCGAATGAATGGATCGATGAATGACATACAAGAGTTTTGAGCCCACTTGACACCTATCGGCCCCCAAAAACACTTCAACTGACAGAAATGGAATCATCTATAGACTTTGACCACTTGTCTAATCTAGCATCACTAGATAAAATGGCCATGTACAATTAATATATAATTTAGTACTTTATCCTAACTATTCGGTAAATTCATGGGAACATTATGTTTCTCTCATTACAAGCCATGTTTTTGATGTTATTGCACCTGAAGAAAATGAAGAAGGGAAAAATTATTATTTGTGTCATTGTGTCAAGGCTAAAATGGAATTGGATCACTTGGTTATAGATGGTGAAGGTTTAGAATACCCTATAGGAGAAGCAGTTATAACTAGTACAAGTCTTAGACGGTATGGTATGAATAACCCTAGGTTGTGGTTGTTCAAGGATTGGGAGACATACATGAAGATTCTCCATTATTCCAACCTTGTCATTGTATCGAATGTCCATTTGATCAAATATGGAGGAAAACCACACAATAAGACTCTTTAGAAGGTTCATGAGTCAGACCACGAGGAAAAAATTGAGACAATAATGAGTAGAGAAGATCCAACTGGTTCATTTTACCAAATGTCAATACAAAAAGTTGTAATGTCAAATTTATTTGAATACATGTACATATATTTTTTTGGGAAGATCAGAGGTTTCCTCTTCTTAGCTCTTTCCTACCAATACCCTTCAAAGATGAGTTTTAAATAGACATTAATATATTTCAAACTATTTGTCATGGCTCCAAACCTTCTATGCCATTTGGTTGGGTAAACCTCAGAATCAATCTCATTTTTCACAAGGATTTTCTCAAACACCCGCCACCATGCTAGACCAAAGTGTTCCCAAGGTGAACTAAGAAACACAAGGAAATAATATTTCAAGGTCCATATCTTGGAGCTTGTGTGAGGTATCAATGCATATTTGGGTGCTATAGGACCATTCTATAGACGCCTACATCCATCTATCATAGTTTTGGAATATTCCACTTCATTTTAATTATGTAACCCAATGTTGGTTTATGTTAAAACTTGAAATGTTTCTTAGTTGAAAGGAGAAACATTACATATCTTTAAAACTATTCATTTTGGATTTGAACTATCTATGCCATTAGCTCTATTTAGTCAGGTAAACCCTAGAAACAATCTCATTTCACCCATGGATTCTCTTGAATGCTCACCGTCATGCCAGACCAAAGTGTTCCCAAGGTGCACTATGCAACATGGGGCATCGATCTTTTGAGGCCCATATCTTAGAGAGCATGTGAGGTATCAAAAAACCATTAGGTGCTATAGGACCATTCTATGGAGGCCTACATTCATATATCACAATTTTGGGAGATTCTACTTCATTCTTTGGCAACCTAATGTTAGTTTATGTCAAAACTTGCAATGTTTCTTAGTTGAAGGAGAAACATTGTGTATCTTTCCACCCATTTTTTGTGGCCCAAAAATGTCTACACCATTATCTCTAGTTGGATGGGTAAACCCCACAAGAAACCTTGTTTCACCCATGAAGTTGCTCGAACACTCGCCACCATGTCGAACTCAAGTGTTCCCAAGGTGTACTAAGAAACATGGGGTTGTGATCTTTTGAGGCCCATATCTCAGAGCTCATGTGAGGTATCGATGAAATGTTAGTTGCTATAGGACTATGATACAAAGGCCTAAATCCATCTATCACATTTTTGGGAGATTCTGCTTTATTTTAATTTGGTAACCCAATCTCAGTTTATGTCAAAACTTGCAATTTTTCTTAGTTGAAAGGATTAATATTACATATCTTTCAAACCATTCATCATGGCCCCAAACCATCTATAACATTATCTTTGGTTGGATGGGTAAACCCCAGGATCAACCTCATTTTTCCCAAGGAGTCGCTTGAACACCTGCCACCATGCTATATGGAAGTGTTCCCAAGGTGCACTAACCAACATGAGGAAAAAATATTTAGAGGTCCATATATTGGAACCTATGTGAGGTATTGATGAATCATTAGGTGCTATAAGACCATTATATAGAGGCCTACATACATCTATCACAGTTTTGGAATATTCCACTTCATTTTAATTTTGTAACCCAATGTTGGTTTATGTCAAAACTTGCAATGTTGCTTAGTTGAAATGAAACACATTGCATATCTTTCAAACTGTTCATTGTGGCCTTGAAAAATCTATGCCATTAGCTCCAGTTGTTTAGGTAAACCCTAGAAGAAATCTCATTTCGCCCATAGATTTGCTTGAACACTTTCCACCATGCCAAACTGAAGTATTCCCAAGGTGCACTAAGCAACATGGGACATCAATATTTTTAGGCCCATATCTCAGATCTTGTTTGAGGTATCATAAAACTATTAAGTTTTATAGGACCATGCTATGGGGGCCTACATCCATCTATCATGGTTTTGCAAGATTCCACTTTATTTTAATTTGGCAACCTAATGTCAGTTTATGTCAAAACTTGCAATGTTTCTTAGTTGAAAGGAGAAACATTGTATATCTTTCAAACCATTCATCATGTCCCTAAACCGTCTATACCATATTAGCTCTAATTGGTTGGGTAAACCCCACAAGAAACCTTGTTTCACCCACGGAGTCTCTTGAACACTCACCACCATGCCGAACTGAAGTGTTCCCAAGGTGCACTAAGAAACATGAGGTGGTGATCTTTCAAGGGCCATATCTCAGAGCTCGTGTGAGGTATTGGTGAGCCATCAGGTGCTATAGGATTATTATATAAAACCTTACATCCATATATCATAGTTTTTGGAGATTCCAGTTCATTTTAATTTGGTAACTCATCTATATTTATTGTAAAAATTGTAACGTTACTTAGTTGAAAGGAGCAATATTATGTATCTTTCAAACCATTCATCATGGCCCCAAATCATCTATGCCATTAGCTTTGATTGGATAGGTAAACCCTAGAAACAACCTCATTTTGGCCATGGATTTTCTCGAACACTCACAACCATGCTAGATTCATGTGTTCCCAATGTGCACTAAGAAACATAGGGAAGTGATCTTTGGAGGCCCATATCTTGGAGCTCGTGAGGGGTATTACCAAACCGTCAGGTTCTATAGGACTATGATATGGATGCATGCATCTATCTATCTCATTTTTGTGATATTCCAATTCATTTTAATTTGGCAACCCAATCTCAGTTTATCTCAAAACTTGCAATGTTTCTCAGTTGAAAGGAGCAATATTGTGTATCTTTCAAACCATTTGTTGTGGCCCTAAACCATTTGTGCTAGCACATCCAATTGGGTGATTAAATTCTAAGAATGACCTTGTTATGCTTCACAACACACTCAAACATTCTGGACCAAACCATACTGGTGCATCCCTTAAGGTGCTTGTAAGGTCCTAAATGGGTCATGTTGTTCAAAATGCTCCAATAGGACTAAAATTGGGTAGGATTGATGTTTTATTTTATATATGATATATTTAAACTATTTTGAGTTTTTGAAATGAAAATTACGAAATTACGAGTCTATGTAAGTAATTAAGAAAAATTTGTCAAAGTTGCTATGACAAGTTTGCAACTTTTATGTGAAACATGTAATGCTTGGATCCTAATGCCCAAAAATTGGTTAAAGATTTATGAAATGAAACTTCCATATTCTCATAAAGTATGAATCATACAATAGCAATATAAATAAATACATGTGCAATCACAAATATAAGGCATGAGAAATATACAAAAAAAAAGACATCCAGATAAACATAAAGCAGTATCCATAAATAAATATGATGTATGGGTGTATAATGTATAGGCATATAAAAATATATCCAATAATGCCATATAGGAATTAAAAAAACATGTCCAATAATTCCATATAGACATACAAAATATATGTCCAAAAATGACATATAGGTATACAAAATATATGTCCATAATCTAGTTCTTTCCCTCTAGGGGAAGAAAATAAATCTCTCACTATCTTCGATCTCTGCGTGGATGGGGATGCAATAGATGCTGGAGTCTTCCAAGCATGCTCACTTGTCCTCATGTTTAGAATCTTCTACAATGATAGATGATAAAATAAAAAGTATAAACATCAATAACTAAAATACATCAAAATTGAAATATATGATGACATACAATAGAATATTCACTTACCACAAATAAATAGCCCCTTTGTATATCCACCAGAGCGGCACACTGATGATCAGGAGTAAAAAGCCCCTACAAAGATGATCAAAATAGTAATTAAAATACATAGATGAATATAATTAAGAATTTAAATACAAACTATTAGATTAAAAAAATTTAGTATATTTCATACCTAAGTTAGTGCTTTAGAATTAACTATAGTTGCTACAACTCCACAATCCAAAGTCAACAACTGAAAATGAAACAAAAAGATTATTATGTAGTTATCAAGAATACCTATAATTTTTGCAACACCACTAATGAATAAATGTGATGCAAGAGCATCCTGGATTGCCTTACTATCCTACTCTTTTGTTCATTCTACCAGTGAGTGCCAAGTTGTAGTCCTTGTCAAGTGTTCCTATGTGCTGAATTGTCCAGTGTTAGCCAAGTGTTCCTATGTGTGTTGAGTTGTCAAGTGTTGGTTGAGTATTTCTTCCTATGTTGAGTGAACTTGTTATTTTCTAATGCTTGATTCTTCTTTGACTGAGTTTGTCTGTGTTTGGTTCTTAGTTGGAGACAACTTGTGTATTTAATTTAGGTTGTGAATTTAATGATTGGTATCTTGTCTTGGGATGTGTATAGACCAATTGAGGTTGGCCTTCCTTTTTTCTGTAATGATCTAGAATCTTTTGTAAGCCATTTTGGAAAGTATAAATAAGGATGTTTAGATGTAGTCAAGAGGCAATCAGATTAGCGAGTAGAAGAAGTGGGAAGAGGTAGGAGATAGATAGACATTGATAGATCTTGTTGGTTGTAACCCATAAGGCCCCATAGCCAGGCATGTATGTATAAATTTGAATGAATTAATAAATTTTTGTTGTTCTTTCTCTACTTGGTGTTGTTCTCTTTGTTATATCTCTCGTTGAGTTTACTCTACAAGGTGGCTGTATAGTTAGGTAGGCCTTTTTCTCTCGCTACCTAGATCTCCCTCTTTGTGCTAGGTGGTATTAGAGCTTGAGGTTTGTCCTTGAGGAGATTGGATTGTGTAGAACCCTAAGTCATACTTTATTTTAAGGTGGAAAATTTATGGATTTGACCTATAACTTGCAGAGGATTATGATCTTGCAGGAACCTATTTGTCAAGATGGTTCAAGGTTGAGGAAATCTTGATAATGTTGTGATGGACATGTTAAGAAAAATTGTAGCTAGATTAGATGTTGTCAAGATATCCAAAGGAGAGGAGCACATATGGATGATGTGAGTGATGGTGAAGTAGAGGAACCAAACCCTAATCTAGAACCTGAGGAAGATCAAGATGAGGAAAGATTATTGATAGGATTGACTAGGGAACATTCAAAGCCTACTATTGAAGTTATTCCTTATGATGGAAAGTTACTAATGTTATTTTGGATTGGATCATTGATATGGAAGACTTTGAGTTTGAAAGCACCCCTGATAATAGGAAGGTGAAAATTGCAGTCACTAGGTTGAAAGATCATGCCTCACTATGGTGGGAGTATTTGCAAATTGATAGACAAAGGAGAGGAAAGAAAAATATTAGAGTTGAAAATGGTGAACATAGTGAAGAATAAGTTTCTCCCTATTGATTACCAAGTTATCTTGTTGAGGAAGATGAAAACCTTAAACAAAAGGACATGATTGTGAGGGAATATACTGAGGAATTCTATAGATTGGACATCAGATCTGGACATGTGGATGATGAGGTTGAGAAAGTGGCAAGGTACCTGAATGGATTGAGATCTAGAATTCAAGATGAAATAAGTTTTTTTAAATTAGATAGTGTGGAAGAAGCATATTAATATGCCTTGAAAGATGAGGAGATTTTGATAAAGAAGTATGAACAAAGATAGAGAGGTAGAGGTGGTAGATTGGATAGAGAGGCATAGGTAGATCTTATGGAAAAGGTGGCAGATCTGATAATTCTACACAAGATAAGGGAAAATATGAGTGTAGAATTGAAGATAAAAGCAAGACCAAGTGGAAATGTGGTAGTTCTTACCAAGGAGGTACTATTTTATACCGAGGAAGAGGTAATTCTTATTCTAGAGGTGGTTTTAATGGTAATTGCTTAAGATGTGTTAAAGAAGGGCATAGACCTTTTGAGTGTAGACACTCTGATGGAAATGAACAAAGTCATAGAAATGCTATGGTACAAGAGGATCTTGTGAGTTCATCAAGTGGACCTGAGGTCATAGAAAATATGATGGTAAGGTTAAAATTTTTGTAATAAAAGAGTTGATGAAGAACCTATCCTAAGGAGAAGTCTTTTCAAGACTAGATGTAAGATGGCAGGAAAATGTTGCAAAGTGATTGTTGATGGTGGCATAAAAGTGAATTTGGAATCAAAAGAGATGGTTACAAAGTTACAATTACAAAGGTTGAGACACCCTAAACCCTATCATATTTCATGGATCAAGGATGAACATAAATTTTTGGTAAGTGAGAAATGTATTGTGAAATTCAAGATTGGAAATTACTTTGATGAAGTTTTGTGTGATATTATGCCTATGGATTGTTGTCATATTCTATTGGATAGACCTTGATAGTATGATAGATATGTTGTGCATGATGGTAGATTGAATCAATATAATCTTTGGGCAAATGGGAGAAAGAAATCATTATTACCTTTGATTGAGGTTCCAGATGAGATAAATTGTACTACTATGAAAATTTTGATGGTTAATGGAAAACAATTTGAGAAAGACATGAAGAAAAACCAATTCTATATTTCCATAATTCCTAAGAGGTCAAGTTATGGTAGTAATGTTTGAGTGATAGAAAATAGTGATGGTTGAGCAATAGAAAATAGTAAAGACCGAGTGCTAGTAGAAATTGAAAAATTGTTGAATGGATACAAGGAGATTGTTGCAAAGGATATTTCTGATGGTTTACTACTGGTAATAAGTATAAGTCATTGTATGGATCTGATTCTTGGAGCTAGTTTTTTTAATAAAAGACCATATAGATTCACACCTATTGAGAATGATGAACTTAACATACACGTGTAGGAGTTGTTGTAGAAAAGTTTGATTAGAGAAAGCTTGATTCCATGTGTTGTACCTATTGTGTTAGTATCTAAAAAGAATGGAGAATGGAGAATGTGTACTAATTCCAGAGCTATCAACAAGATAATAGTGAAGTATAGGTTTCCTATACCAAGGATGGATGACATAATGGATTATTTGAGTGGAGAAATGTATTTTACCAAGATTGATTTGAAGAGTGGTTATCACTAGATCATAATCAGAGAAGGTGATGAATGGAAGACTTAATTCAAGATAAAAGATGGTTTGTATGAGTGGTTGGTTATGCCTTTTGGTTTGACTAATACACCTAGTACTTTCATGAGGTTGATGAATGAAGTTCTCAAGATATTTTTGGGTAAGTTTATGATTGTTTATTTGGATGATATTCTACTATTTAGTAAGACTAAGGAAGAGCATCTTGAGCACATTCAACAAGTGTTGTAAAGATTGAAAGAGGAGAAGCTATTTATTAATTTTAAGAAGTATTCCTTTATGCAAGATGAGATTGTGTATTTAGGATTTTTTATTTCAGCTAATGGTTTGAAAATGGACCCTAAGAAGGTTAAGGCAATTTTAGACTATCCTACACCTGAGAATGTGGGTGAGGTAAGATCATTTCATGGTTTGGCTAGTTTTTTATAGAAAGTTCATTGAGAATTTTAGTTTTGTTTGTAATTTTATGACTGAGACTATGAGAGGAGATAAAAAGGATTTTAAGTGGACACATGGAGGTGACAAGAGTTTTGAGACTTTGAAACAAAAGGTTGTCGAGTTAAATGTGTTATCTTTTCCTGATCTCAATAAGGTATTTCAAGTTGAGTGTGATGCAAGTGGCAGTGCAATAGGAGCTGTGTTGAGTCAAAAAGATAAACCTATTGCTTTCTTTAGTGAGAAGTTGAATGATGCTAAAAGGAATTATTATGTGTATGATCAAGAGTTTTATGCTATTGTGCAAGCCTCAAAAAATTGGAGTCATTATTTGATACCGAGTGAGTTCGTGTTATATACTGATCATAAAAGCTTTGCAGTATTTCAGAAGTCAACATAAGTTGAATCAAAGAAATATGAAGTGGGTTGAATATTTAAAGATTTTCACATTTGTTATCAAGAATAAGAGTGGAGTTACTAACCGAGTTGCAAATGCATTGAGAAAAAGACTTTCTTTGTTGACTGAGATGAAAGTTACAATTCTTGGTTTTGATGAGATGGAGTTGTATGATACTGACCCTAATTTTTCTGAGGTGTCGAGAGAGTGCAGAGCACCAAATTTTTCAGAACAACTGAGTAAGTTTGAGGAGTATTTCTTTTAAGAAGGTATGTTATTTAAAGGAATTCTATTGTGTATATTGAGAAGTTCCATAAGAATTAATTTGATTAAGGAAAATCATTGTGGTGGATTGGCTAGACCTTTTGGAATTGATAAGACATTGATTTTTCTTAAGGAAAAGTATTATTGGCCACATATGTATAAGGATGTTCATAAGTTTGTAAGGAGTTGTGGAATTTGTCAAGTTGCAAAAGGAGTAAGTTAGAATATTGGATTGTATACACCTATTTATGTTCCTGAGAAACCTTGGAGTGACATCAATATGGATTTTATTCTTGGATTACCTAAGACAACAAGAGGTTATGATTCCTTTTTTTTTGTTGTGGATATATTTTCTAAGATGACTTAGGTAATCATACTTAGGTAAGAGTGCAAGAGGAAGAGATTACTATGAATATTTGGTGAATTGGAAGAATAGACTAGTGGAAGATGCTTCATGGATTTATCAATTTGAGTTGGATTCAGCTCAGGTTGTGACATTTCAATGATTCGGGAGAATCATTTCTTTCAACCTCGGTTGTCTGATGCAAGAGAATCCTGGATTGCCTTGCTATCCTGCTCTTTTGTTCATTTTTCTAGTGAGTGCTGAGTTGCAATCATTATCAAGCATTCCTGTGTGCCGAGCTATCTAGTGTTGACTAAGTGTTCATGTGTGTGCTGAGTTATCTAGTGTTGATCGAGCGTTCCTTCCTGTGTTGAGTGAAGCTATTATTTGTTGATGCTCGATTCTTATTTGACTGAGTTTGTCTATGTTTGGTTCTTAGTTGGAGAAAACTTGTGTATTTAATTTAGGTCACAAATTTAATGATTGGGATCTTGTCTTGGGATCTGTGTAGACCAATTGAGGTCAACCTTCATTTTTTTGTAATGATCTAGAATCTACTATAAGGCATTTTGGAAAGTATAAATAAGGATGTTTAGATGTAGTCAGGGGGTAGTCAGATTAGAAATTAGAATAAGTGGGAAGAGGTAGGAGATAGATAGACATTGATAGATCTTGTTAGTCATAACCCAGAAGGCCTCATAGCCGAGCATGTATGCAGAAATTTGAATGAATCAATAAAGTGTTGTTGTTCCTTCTCTCCTTGGTGTTGTTCTCTTTGTTGTAGCTTCCATTGAGTTTACTTTGTAAGGTGGCTATATAGTTAGGTGTGCCTTTGTCCCTCTCTACCCAAATACCCCTCCTTGCACCAATATGGTACCTCAGTGTATGTGCCACTAGGTCCTTCATTATGCAATATTGATGTGTAAGCTCCAATAGTAGCTTGGTGCACATGTATGGTAATTTATAAGATAACCAATCATATAAGAATGTAATAGTAATGTGTTAATTATAATGCTTTATTCATATATACCTATGGACTCAATGATGTAGACACAAAGCTAGATGTAGGAATGTGGTCACTTTAACTCTGGATTTTGATCATAATTTATCTAGCAATTTAGTTATTGATTCATTTATTAATCAAATATATTCAAGTAAATCAAATTGACATGTAAATAAAGATACCTCATAGAAACTGGCATGATACCCCTCGCTATCTATTGTGAACATCGAAGGTCCAATAATGAACTAATGCACATGCACAATAAGTTATGAGATGACCATTCATATAATTTCATAATAACCAAATATATTAGTTGAAAATATTTATTTGATACATTCTTGTGGACTTGATGCATTAGTGTAAAAGGGGGCTGGGGGAACATTTCCATTGCCATTGACACTCTTTTCCTGCATATTAATCATAATCAATAGATACTAAGCTAGTTATTCATTCATTATAAGTAAAATATGATCAAGTAAATTGAATGAAATTGTATTTACTTGTGTATCAATGTTGAGTGTTGTATTAAGGAAATTATCAGGGGGTAAGTGCACCAAGACAGTGGACAATTTAGTGGCCACATCAAAAAAATAAAAAATTCATAACCCATGTGGGTTATACAAAATTCAAAATCATGCTAGGCTTGGTTTTACCAAACCTAGCCAAAAATATTTAAAAATGCTAATAGCACCTCAAAATGCGTATGGGTTTTGAGGAAGAAAAATATTCCTCAAAATGTGTACGGGTTTTGAGGAACATTATATTCCTCAAACCCCATAGCTTTGGACCATTTCCAATGCCATAAATGAAGGAATAGTCAATTGAGGAAGCCATTTTTCTTCATAACGTGAGCATGTTTTGGTTCTATTTGCATTTTCCATCAATTCCCAACAATGACACCTAATTAGAAAGGTAAGATTTTAGTGTTTTGAATGCTTTTCTATGTATTTTATTTGAAGTAGGGTTTTTTAATTGATTTATGTTTTGTTTTCAAATTTTGATGTTAGAGTCTACAAAGAATTACACAAAATGAAAAAGAAAACAAAGACCTCATGTGCAAGCAACAGAAGAAAACATTGAACATGAGAAACAACCACAACTACAAAATCCTCCTCCACAACCACTACCACTTGTAAACCCTCCACATCCTCCATTAGATCATGTAGATGCCACACAAGATGATCTCATAAAATTCCTTACACATAATAGTGTCCAAGTTTCTATATTGGTCAATACGTTGAGGTCCTATAGTCTTGACCACCACTCAACCCTTGCCTCGATGCTAGAAAGATTGGTCAAGAGTGCAAATGAGGTTCCTAGAGAGGTTACCAAATGGGGTTCATGGAGGGATAGGTGTCGAGAATTTTATGTGGATGGCTTGTCATATGATGAAGTGAAAAAGAAGGTCATTCTTAAAAGTGATATATGTGCTCTTTTTACATATCCTAGTATTAGTAATACCCTAGAACTAAATACGACTCATTTTCCTATACATTGGTGTCTTCACAATAGGATGAAAGTATCTTTTTGGGATAGGTGGTATATAGTCTTTGACCAAGCACCATGTAATAATTGGGAGGTGCCTCTATATTTCTTGAGAAAGCTATATTATGATTTTATCCTCAACGAGAAGCTGATTTAGTTTGACATCTGTAAGTTCTAGGGTAGAGGGAGAGGCTCCGTGTAGGATAGAATTGGGGCCTATAGGGTGGTACAACCATAACATAGGATGCATCTATCTAAAAAACCATGGTTCATGTTGTGGTCCCAATAGTTGTGAAGGAGTCCATAGATTTACAAACCCTTCATGCAACCACATCATTGAGCATGGCACACAGGTTTTTAGAGAAGAGGGTGGATCAATACTCGTGCCACCTCCATTGTCATTATATGCACTATTTACATTAGCACCTACCCCACCTCCATCATTATCAGACACACCATTTGGATTAGCCCAACCCATTGAGCATATGTTCCCTAATTGTCAAGGTATATGTGTTGGGGTAGATACTGACATGAATGAGGATGGTTTGAAATCTCATTCATGTACACATTGTGGGGTTAGATGCTATGAATTCACTATTGAGGATGTAGCCCTAGCAAATGACTTGTTGACGATGGTATTTTCTAGAGAGCAGAGACAGGTTTGTTTATTTGTGTTTTGACATGTTATTAATTAATCACCTAAATCTTTTAAAAGTAAATAATTTTTTATTTAGAGAATAATTTAAATTTATACATGAATAATATGCATTGTAGGGTAATAGGTGATATGAGCACACCAAAGAGTGTTTGTTCAAGTAGATGTACATGTGTAGCTTTGACACCTGAGGTAATTCTTTTAAAATATTCCTTAAAATATAATAATATATATTTAAAAATATATTTTGTTAATATGTGCATATTTATTTAGTGTTTTATAGGGCTTGTTGGCTGCTCAGATTTCTAAACTTGATGATATCACCCTTTCTATCATTGAGTTTGGTTTTGAAATATTTGCGGTATTATATTGATTTATCTTATTTTAAGTTTTTTTTGCTAGGGTACCTCACCTAACTTGAGGACACTAGGAAAGAGAAAGAAATCCTCGAGGACACCCAAACGACAAAAAGTAATTCAATAGAATATAATTTTATTTGTTGAAATTTATTATTCATGATTAAACATGTACTTGTAGTCTATATTGATGAATGCACCTGACTTATTTGTTCTATATATAGAAACAACTGGGTTTTATAGAATTAATGAATGCACCTAATGTCATTGATGTTTAGGATAGAGAATAGGTAACATTTTTATAGTTACTTTTAATTGCATTCTTCATCGCTCTAAATCTCATAGAAATCCTTCCTCTATGAATATGATTATTCATACAAGAATTGGTCATAGCTGCCTCATGAGTGGTGATGCCTCCTAAGAGTACAAGAGAGCCATCTACGGTTTCAGTATATTTTTTTTCTATATGCATGTTGAACATATGCATTTAGATATGAGTAGATAAAATTTTATAGTTTGTTTAGTGTTTCCTGACATGTATGTTATTAACTTGTATTAATTTTATTTTACCTGTTACATCCCTCTTCACAACCTCCCATGGATCCTCTGCCTTTACATTTTGTTAGGAGTCTAGCTAGTGCAAGATGGGGACCATTGGCTTTAGAGAATGACCCAATTATAGAATAAAGAGATGAGGTAACCAAAAATTCAACTACCAACAAATTACAATGCATTATTTAGTTATTTTGATGTGATTTTGAGAAAAAGATATCTGATTTAGCATTTGAATTATTCTTGTGTAGACACCTAGTGAGCCATGTACTGCTTTGAAGAGGCTCAATTTCGATGATCGAACATAGTTGTAGATATTGATAGAGATATACAGACCTAGTTGTGGTGATTGAATTGCCAAATTTTGTATATATTAGATATTTTGATTTTATATATTGACCTTGACATAGTTGATGTCATACTTTTGTAACTCTATTATTGATTTGGCATGTATGCCATTTTTTTGATATGTATAGAATTATTGTTCATTTTGATATATATGAAACTTGATATTTGATCCAATTTGTTAATTGTGTGTTCATTTTTTCATTTTTAGTATGTAATATGCTTTTGTGTATTTACTCATATGTAGGATTAATGCCTTAAGTATATTCATGTGTATTCAAGTAAATTCCTCATAACCTAAATTCATGTGTATGGGCTATGTGCATGGCTTAAGTCAATTCATGTGTATGCTTCATAATCTATGTGCTACATGTATGCTTCACGACTTAAGAAAATTTATGTGTCTACTTTATGTGCTATGTGTGTTCACATGTGTAATTCATCATTTAAGTGAATTAATGCTTTATCTGCTATATTGTATTCATGTGTATCTGATGCTCTCAACCAAGAAAATCATTAAAGGTTCACTTCACAAATATGATGATCACCTTGTCAAATCAACTTGTTTGAAATGTATCATGCTAGAACTCTATTAGACATGCCAAAGACACATCATTCCATGAGAATCAGTAATCAAATTCATGGAATGATGCTTGTACATCAAGATTTTGTCAAACTGTTATTGAGAAAATAGTGACAAAATGCAATTAGTCAATATAAAAGGATTGAAAATTGAACCAAATAACTTTCAGAGCATTCAATAAGGTTTGAAGGTTATTGATGCAGATGGGTGTGATATCATTCCTTAGCCTATACCATGATCATAAGGAGGTTAATCAGTAATCATGTGTGAGATGCAACTGCTCACATCAAATCCCAAGAAATGATTCACTTTCTAGGATTCAAGAAAGATCCATCCATTTGTTATAACACCCTATAAAATCATAACATGGCCAATGTACCATGTTCCAACAACCCTCCAAGTCTAGTTAATATTTTTTCTTCACAACTCACTCCAAGAGCCCTCTTTCCTTGTAGCCTTGTCAAACCACTAATCTTCCCTTTACTCACAACTTTCCCAAACAACTAGGAAAACACTTGATTGTTTTATATACCCTTTTAGGTGCTACAAAACATACCTAAACCTCATGATAGGCTCCTTTGGACTAGTACTCAGATCCAATACCCCTCCAACACACAAATAGTCCTAAAGTGCACCCATTTACAAAGAAACCAATACATGGACTTTCTCCCTTGAACCAAAACCATGAAAAAATATTATTTCGTGGCTAAAAGAAAAGGATTATCAATTTTTTGGGTCACCGACACTTGCCTATCATTCTAGGTACCAAACCCTCCTTTCTAGGGTCTCTAGGCTAGGGCTTGTTCAAAAAGACTTGAAAATCTCTTTAGATACCCCCAATGGATCTAAAACATCCCAATGGACCCCAATAGCATATATCCATCACAAAATATACTTATCCTTTGGAGTATATGTTTGCAACAATGATTGGTGCTACTTCATGCACCTTCAATGAACATTTACCACCATTTGTGGTCTCTCCACCACCATATCTTGCATATCCCTACATATCCCTATAACCAAGCACTATTTTAAAATGATATAGTACATATTATGACACCTACCACCAATCACATTGACCACAGGGGGTGGGAGAGTCAATCAATTCAAGGAGACTTCAAGACACAAAGTATTGATTGCAAGAAAATCTAGAAACAATCAATACACTAGTTATTTCCTTGCCTTCAAATGCCAATAAAATGATGAAATAAAGACATGGAAGTGATAAAAAGACAATAGATAATAAATTTACTTCATTTTAAATCATATAAAAATTCTACAATACATTCAAATGCCCTAGATTAATGACTGTACCCACAGGCCAGTGAACCAGCCTGCAAGAATATAAATTTATTTATTGATTTAGACCCATTTACATTTGTTCTCCATCAAAACACTCTAAATACTATACCATACTCACATGTATCTCCTCTAATAGATCCCAAAACACTCTAAAATTGACAACAACCAACTCTAAAATTGTCTACAACAGTCCCAAACTGACTGTTAACAATTAAAAGCTTTTTAAAAAAGTTTTCAAGTTGACAACTACCTTTGTCAAATTGACCTTAAAAGACATATCTTTGCTAATATCCTTGTATAAGGATTAAACACTCTATCTCAAACCAAATATTTCCCCTAAGGTCATGTAGACCTCATAGTGACCCATAAGGCTTATTTTTCCAATAAGGAACTATTACACCATTTTAGCACATTTAGTGCATTTACATCTTTTAATGGCTCTATTGGCCACATTAAAATCAATATTGACCTTCAAGGTCATTTTCAATCTCATTTATCCTTGGATCAATTAAGTGACCCTAAGGTTTCTCTACTAGCCCTTATGCCAATCAATGGCTTACAAACTCCATTTATGATCATGTTACACAATGATCATCAAAACATTACAAACATGTTTAAAACACATTTAAATTACCATCCTTGGTATTTTTACATTTACAAGTGACCCTTTATGGTCATGTCCCCATCTCCATAGGATCCATAAATGAACCTAGTGTACCTTCATGGTCTTGGTTCTTTGTACCAATTATCTTGAAATGTGATGCAAGAGCATCTTAGGTCTTTGAGCAATCCTGCATCAACCAAAAACATTTCCTAATTTCTGTACCTATTTTCTATTGTTTTCTTTATAATCTTTGAATTTTATTGTTTCATGGTGTGTGAAGCTTACATTATGTTGAGGACCTATTTGGGAACCTTCCCCTATGAGAACATAAAGATTGGATGGACTGTTTCAAAGTTACAGTTGTTTTCCTTGTCGTCAGAACCGTGTTTTCCTGCAGTTTTGGTGCTGATTGTTCATAGTGGTGATCTTCATCCATAAGGAATAAGAATTTTAAATATTAAGGACTTTTAGAGGACCCAAATTAATATCATTTTTCAAGAGTGCAAGCCATAATTCATTATGAGTAAAAAGTTATGACCATTTTTCTTGAGGACCTATTTTATGCCAGTTTTCAGGTGAAACATGTGGTGTTTCTTCTTGCGATGTTCCATGTAATCAAATGGGGCCTTTCACCCTTAAATGAATGTTCTTGGGTCATGTAAGGACCTAAATCCAAAGGCACATCAATTTATATTCATTCGAGCATTAGTTTTGGTTTAAATCTTCCAGACTAGACCTATATTGTAAATAAATGCCTGACTGGCCGACTTGTGGCTTAGCTTGCTATATAAGGAGTCTAGATTGATGTAGTAAGGAATCAAGATATCATCAAGATTTAGATATAAAGAGGGATAATTATCAAGATATATCATTGGAGAGATAGATAGGATGTGAGCTATGATTCTGATTTCATAATTCTCATTGTATAAGGCTGAAACCTGGAAGGCCTCACAGCAGGGCATGTTGAAAGAAATAATATAATTCTCTATTGTTGCTACCAATTGAATGTCTCATATCCATTGTGATTTCATTTATTTCATGTGATTTCATATTTCTTCCATTGTGTAACTCTGAGCAAGGCTTGTTTGTGGATTCAAGTGGACTCAATTCTACTTGATTTTTCTTGTATCTACCCTGCCCCTATCTCAAGTGGTATCAGAGAAAGTTATTTATTTTGGATTAGATCATGGAGAACCTTATTGGATTTTTCATAGGGTGGAAGATTTGAGATCTGATCTATAGCTTGCAAAAGTTTATGATCTTGCTAGAACCTGATTATCAAGATGGTTCATGGTGAAGGAAATGATAATGCTATCATGGATATGTTGAGGTAGATTGCAACTAGGCTTGAAGCTATAGAGATAGCCCAAAGAATAGGAGAACATCTTGAAGATGTTAGTGATGAAGAAGATGTAGCACCTAATCCTGAACCTAAAATTGAACAAGATGAGGAAAGACTTTTGAGAGTTTTGTCTAAGGCTAACTCCAGACCTGCAGTTGAAGTTTCTAGCCATGATGGAAGACTTGAGACCGATGCACTTTTGGATTGGATCTCTGAGATGGATAAATACTTTGAGTATGAAGGTACTCCTAATAATAAGAAGGTTAAGATAGCAGTCACAAAGTTGAAAGGTCATGCATCTCTTTGGTGGGATCATTTGCAAACTGAGAGACAAAAGAGAGGGAAAGAAAAGATCAAGACATGGATGAAGATGCTTGGAAAGATGAAGAAGAAGTTTCTTCCAATTGACTAAAAAGTTAGCCTAATGAGAAATATGCAAAATTTGAGACAAAAGGACATGAGTGTAAAAGAATATACTGAGGAATTTTACAAATTGGATATCAGATCTAGACATGTGGATGATGAAGTTGAGAAAGTGGCTAGATATATGAATGACCCGAGGACATCAATTCAAGATGAGATCAATTATGTGAAAATAGAAATTTTGGAAGAAGCATATCAATTTTCTTTGAAGGATGAAGAGAGATTGACAAAGAGACATGAACAAAGACAAAGAGGAAGAGGCGGCAGATTTTAGAGAAGTAGAGGAAGATCTTATGGAGAAAGTAGCATATTTGACAATGTAGCACAAGATAAAGGATGGAAAGATGAACCTGTGAAAAGAGTTAATTAGTCTAGAGGTAGCTATACTAGTTACTCTAGGAATAACAATAATGGAAAAAGAGAAGAGAAATCTTGGTTTAAAGGTACTTGTTAAAAATGTGGTAAAGAAGCACATAGAGCCTTTGAATGTGATAACTCTGGAAAGAAGATTGGAGGTAATGGTAGAAGTAATTTGGCTTGTGAAGAAGTTGAGTTAATGTCTAATGAGCTTGAACATGGTGAAAAATTGATGCTAAGAAGGATCTTGTGGAATGAAGAAGCTGGTGAGGAACCTATTTTGTGGAAAAGTTTATTCAGAACCAGATGTAAGATTGCTGACAAATGTTGCAAGGTAATCATTGATAGTGGAAGTTCTGATAATTTGGCATTCAAAGAGCTAGTTAACAAGTTGCAGTTGTAGAGATTGAAACATCCTAATCCTTATCATATTTCTTGGATCAAGAAGGAGCATAAACTACTTGTAAGTGAATAAGGCCTTGTTAAATTCAAAATTGGGAATTATCATGATGAAGTCTTGTGTGATATTATGCCTATGGATTGTTGTCATATTCTTTTGGGTAGACCTTGGCAGTATGATAGGAAAGCTTTGCATGATGGTAGATTGAATCAATATACTATTTGGATGGATGGAAAGAAACAAGTATTGTTGCCTTTGATAGAAAAGTTTGATGAAGGTCACTGTACTATAGTCAAAGTATGTTTGGTTGATGATAAAACATTTACAAGAGAAATGAAAGAACAAAATATTTTCTTTTCATCGAAGCATAAAAGTGGACAATCAAATAAGGTTGCTGATGCCATGAGAAGAAGAACAAGTTTTCTGATAGAGATGAGAGTTGAGGTACTTGGTTATGATGATTTGAAGTGTTTGTATGAAACTGACATTGATTTTGAAGAACCTTGGAAAGCTTGTAAGGAACACATAGTAAGTGATAAGTGGACTGATTATTTCATTCAAGAAGACATGTTGTTTAAAGGAGTTCAGTTGTGCATACCTAGAGGATCTATGAGAGATAACATAATAAAGGAGAAACATAGTGGTGGACTTGTTGGAAATTTTGGGATTGATAAGACTATGAATTTGATTTCAGAAAGATACTTTTGGCCATAGATTTATAGAGATGTATAGAGAATGGTTAGATGTTGCAGAATTTTCCAAACAAAAAAAGGAACTAGTCAGAATTCAAGATTGTATACACCTTTTCCTGTACCTAATAGACCTTGGGAAGATGTGAGTATGGAATTTTTTCTTAGAATGCCTAGAAATAAGAGAGGTAATGATTCTATTTTGGTAGTGGTTGATAGATTTTCTAAGATGGCTCATTTCATACCTTGTAAGAAGACATCTGATGCATTGCATGTAGCTAAATTATTCTTCAAGGAAGTGGTAAGATTGCAAGGTTTGCCTAAATCTATTGTTTTAGACAAAGATACTAAGATTACTAGTTACTTTTGGAGAACACTTTGGAAGAAGATGAATACTGATTTGAAGTTTAGTCATACATTTCACCCTCAGACAGATGGACAAACTGAAGTTGTGATTAGGATTTTGGGAAACTTGTTGAGATGTTTGGTTGGTGAGAAACCTGCTAATTGGGATTTGATTTTAGCACAAGTAGAGTTTGTATATAATAATTTAGTGAATAGAAGCACTAAGAGGACACCATTTGAGATTGTTACTGGATTTAATTGTAAGGGAACCACAGAGTTGAGAGATTTACCTATTGAGACAAGAAGAAGTGTTGAAGCTGATCATTTTGAAGAATACATGAGGACTTTACATGATGAAGTTAAAAAGAATTGAGGGCATTAATCTGAAATATAAACAAAGAGCAGAAAAGAGAATTAGACATAAATCTTTTGAAGTTGGAGATGAGGTTATGATTCATTTGAAGAAAAATATATTTTTAGTTGGTACCTACAACAAGATGAAAATGAAGAATTTTGGACCTTGTAAGATTTTGAAGAAGTTTGACAGTGGAAATGCTTATGAAGTGGAATTACCAGAGGACATGGATATATCACCTATATTCAACATTGCTGATATATTTGAGTACTTTTAATCAAATGATGAGATAGAAGATGATCTAGATTATCCTAAGAAGAATAGAGATAGGATTGAGAAGATCTTGAATAAAAGAGTGAGCAAGAGTACAAGAGGAAAAGACTACATGGAATATCTACTTCAGTGGAAAGACAAGCTGAGTTGGATCTTTATGATTCAGGTTAGAATATGAGTAATTCCTGATGTGGAAATTAGTTTTCTATTTACCCTAGGTGTCTGATGTAGGAGCATCTTGGGTCTTTGAGTAATCTTGCATCAACCAAAAACATTTCCTGATTTCTATACTTGTTTGCCGTTGTTTTCTTTATACTATTTGCACTTGATGGTTTCATGGTGTATGAATCTTACATTATGTTGATGACATATTTGGGAACCTTTTCCTATGAGCACATAAAGATTGGATGGACTTTTTCAAAGTTACAGTTGTTTTCCTTGCCGTTAGAACTGCATTTTCCTGTAGTTTTGGTGCTGATTGTTCATAGTGGCGATCTTGATCCATAAGGAATCAACCTTTAAGATCTTAAGGAATTTTAGAGGATCTAAATTAATATCATTTACCAAGAGCACAAGCTATAATTCATTATGAGTATAAATTTATGCCCATTTTTCTTAGGGACCTATTTTTTGCCAGTTTTCAGGTGAAACATGTGGTGTTTCTTCTTGCGATGTTCTGTGTGATCAAATGGGGCCTTGCACCATTAAATGAATTTTCTTGGATCATGTAAGGACCTAAATCCAAAGGTTCATCAATTTATATTCATTCTAGCATTAGCTTTGGTTTAAATCTTCCAGACTGGACCTATATTGTAAATAAATGCTTGACTGGCTGACTTGTGGCTTAGCTAGCTATATAAGGAGTCTAGATTGATGTAGTAGGGCATCAAGAGATCATTAAGAGGTAGATATAAAGAGGGAAAATTATCAAGATATATCATTGGAGAGAAAGATAGGATGCGAGCTATGATTCTAATTTCATAATTCTCATTGTATAAGGCTGAAACCGGAAAGGCCTCACAGCCGGGCATGTTGAAAGAAATAATATAATTCTCTATTATTGCTGCTAGTTGAATGTCTCATATCCATTGTGATTTTATTTATTTCATGTGATTTCATATTTCTTCCATTGTGTAACTCTGAGTAGGGCTTGTTTGAAGATTCAAGTGGACTCAATTCTGCTTGATTTTACTTGTATCTACCCTGCCACTGCATCAAAATGTGATTATCCTAAGAACTCAAAATATCAATTAGTAGTCTATTATTGATCCTTTGACCAGGTTTGAACATGTATTCTTTATTAAAAACCAAAATGGTCCATAGGAATTTAAAACATTTAGGACACATAGCACCCAACCTACCCTACCAATGATGTCCCTTGTATAACCAACTTGGAGCAGAAACATCTATTCATTGTGGGCACAAACCAATGCTTCCATCATGTCTAGTTGGGTAGGTTTATCCTAGGAATGGTCCCACTTTGCCTCTTGACACACTAGAATGCTTTCTGACATACCCAATAGTGCTTAGTGCACCTTGGGGATACTTTGGTTTGGCATGGTCATGAATGTTCTAGTGACTAAGTGGTCAAAATAGGGTTGTCAATAGAATTTACCTACCCAAATATAGATAATGGTGTAGACCATTCGGTTCTAGGATAAACGGTTTGGAAGAAACCTAGTGGTGCAACTTTCAACTAACCCTCACTACAAGTTTTGGTGTCAAGAGAGATTGGCATGCTAAATTCAAAAAAATTGAATCTCCCAGAATAGGGAGAGGTTATTGTAGGCCTCAAAAATATAGTCTTGTAACATCTCATGCTTTGCTGATACCTCTCATAGGGTTTGAGATATGAGCCTCAAAAGATCACTACCCAATTGTGCTTAGTGCACCTTGGGGACACTTTGGTCTGGCATGGTCACAAACATTCTAGTGACTAAGTGGTAAAAATGGAGTTGTCACTAGCATTTACCCACCCAACTAGAGCTAACGGCATAGACCCTTTGGTGTCAAGATGAACTATTTGGAAGAAACCTAGTAGTGCAAATTTCAACTAACCCTCATTGCAAGTTTTGGCATCAAGTGAGATTGGCATGCCAAATTCAAACAAATTTGAATCTCCTAGAATGGAGAGAGGTTATTGTATGCCTGAGAAACATGATCCTATAGCATCTCATAGTTTTTTGATACCTCTCATGGGGTATGAGACATGAGTCTCAAAAGATCATTGCCCAATCATGCTTAGTGCACCTTGGGGACACTTTGATCTAGCATGGTTGCAAATGTACTAGTGACTAAGTGGGCCAAATAGGGTTGTCACTAGTATTTGTGTGTGCTTGAATGTGACCTCTAAATGAAGCACAAACGCAACATAGCCATTACTCACAATGATCGGATTATGAGAGAGAGTATGAATTACTCAATCTAAAATTCGTCATGAAGTGACCTCTTGCCTCCTATGTGGACGGGGTGTTTAATTACTCTCAGAACAAGAGCCAACAACCATAGACCAATCCCACAATGGATGATTTTAAAAACTATAATGATGTGCAAAACTAAAATTAAACTAAGACAAGTGCAATTAATCTATAATTTCTTTTTGAAATAGATATGAAATGCATATTTATTTTAGAGCACTTGAAATAAAGATGATATTATGCTAAGAACAAATAAGAAAATTAATTCTAATGTGAGATGCAATTATACTAAAATGAGATATTAGACTAATTGTGCAATGAAAGATCTTGAATTAAATGAGACTAAAATTTGGTATGGTAAGGATGCTCTCCAAAATTGCCTCTTTCGAATGAAAAATGAGGTCAATTAAATAGAGAAGCCCAGAGAGGGAATGAAGAGGTTCTTGATTTGAAACTCCTGACTCTTCATTCCCATTTGAGATAAAAATGTCTTGAATTACTTAATTAAAGAATGGAAATTGCCACACAGGGTGACCTTTCAAATATTATGAATTATTAATTCAAAACGAGTGTCCATTCGAATAATCAAGAAATTATTAATTCCTTTTTATGGATAATTAGCTAAAGGGGGTAGATTTAATTTAATTTAAATCACTTAGGACTTTATAATTAAATTGATTTATCATGGGGATAATTTAGCCAATTAAGTCAAAGACTTTAGGAATTAATTTTAATATTTGATTATTGCAAATTAGGGTTTTTGCAATTGACATCAAGTCAAATTAAGTTAGGTAGGAGAGAGAAAATTTCCTAGCAAAGTAGGACTTTGAAGATGTGAAATTGATGAAAATGCACCAAAATTGATTGAATTTATTAGGTGCCAATTTTGGGGTATTACATTTGCCCCTCTTTGAATTGATGTGAAAACAACACGTTGATTCAAAGAATAGTCTAAAGTGATAGATGATGAGAATTTCCAAAGTCCAAGTTAGATTGCAAAGACAACGGTCTTAGAAGAGAACCAGAATCGGGGTTAGATTGCCCCAACACTAATTAATGAAGATGCACATTTAGGACTGTCTCCAAAATTAGGGTTAGATTGCCCCAATACAAAGCTTAGCCCTCCAAGACCCGGGTTAGATTGCCCAGATAATGGTCTAAAAGAGATTTCAAGAGCCATCTCCAGAATGAAGCTTGACTCCTAGGAATTAGGGTTAGACTTCCCCAATACCTAAAAGATTTTGAGCACCATCTCCAGAATGAAGCTTGATTCTCGAGGATCTGAGTTAGATTGCTCAGATACCTAAAAGATAGATGATAAGATAACCAGATGCGAGACACCGAGATTCCCCAAGAAATGAGAACTAATGATTCAAATTAGATTAATTCAAGAATTGATTCGACAAGATTTGATGATGTAATCATCCTACCTCCTTGGGGGAAAAATCGAAAGATAACACGTTAGAAGATGATTAACAGAAAGAGGTTGTAGATAAAGATAAGATCAAAGATCTAGAAGATAAAGTCTATTAAAGAAGCATTGAGAAGATGCAGAAGTAGTTTAAAGCAATCCAGAGGTCCTATTGACCAAGTTTGACCATGGTTGACCATGGTTGACCAAATTTGAATAGAGTTGACTTTGATGAAATGAGAAAAGATCTTGAGAACATGATGCAAAGATGAGGATCTGGCAGGAAAATGATGCCAGAAGGTTGACTGCACAAGTGTCTGATCCTTAAGGGTCTCAGAATTGGAAACATGGATTTGAGCTATCTAGAGATGTTAGATTTTGATTTCAATCTTGAAAATGGATTCAGAGTAGTCGATTTAGCCAAGGGTGAAATTTTCACGCAAAGTAGAGCACTTTCAAAAATTAGGTTAAAAGCTATATAAGGCCTAGAGGGGGGGTCATTTTCAATTCATTATTCACCTTTGTCTTCTAGTGATTTTGAGGTCTGAGAGAGAAATGGAGGGTCTTTCACTACATATGCATCAATTCGAGAACCCCCATTGACATGCCTAGCCACCAGAATATGATGCACCTGTAAGTAGTCGATAAACCTCCCTGCATTTCAATTTGTACTACCTTTTAGGTCAATTTAGGAAGATCTAGGGAAGATCTAGGATAGATTTAGGATGTGTTCTTTCAATCTCACATGAGGAAGTAGTTTCCTCATGCCGGCTTTAATCTCCTCTTGTGCAAACTTGTAGTTTTCTCGCATGAGGTTGTGCGGGCTCTATCTGAAAGCTCGTGCAAGTTGGAAGTGGGTCCCATGTGAGATCTCCCCTCCTCACTCGCAAAGAAGTCCCATCTCGTGTGAGACAATGATTTTCTCGCATGAAAAACTACTACAAAATATTAAATCATTTGTCAAAATTTGCCAAATTGCATAAAATCAGCCAAGTAGAGTGTCACAGAGTCATGTCTAGGATATGTGCCTTGCTACTTTTGCTATTGTTGTGTTGAAAATCATCATGTTTGAGGTACTGATCCAATGTCATCGCTTGCTTTGCAGGTTGACTTCTAGGACATTTCATTCCGATCACACCACCCTATCATTATGATATTAGTTCAGAGACTTATAGATGCTGAGGGTGCTCATATTGATGCTCTTGGTTTGGGATACTTATGTGATCTACCTGACATTTGGGTAAATCAAGGTCTTCTTACTGCACTTGTGGAGTGTTTCCATTCGGAGATGAACACATTCCACGTTTCCATGGGGGAGATGATTGTGACCCTAGAGGACATATATAGGATTTTGAGGATACCCATTCATGGTACTCACATAGAGTACAATACACAACCATGGTAGGGTACAGTAGCCTTGAGGACCATCTTCAGGGATGATCTAGTGATGGGTTGAGCCATCTCTTGGGAGGATCTTTCTCATAGATATGGTAGTGCTAATCTATTCCTATTGTTCTTGTGATGTTTTTGAGTTTCTACCTTGTGCCAGATTGAGGTCAACATGGATTAGAGTGCGGCTGGGGTACTATGCTATAGAGGATGCTGGACAGACCAATAGTGAGATTCAAATGGGGAGAGTGCATGCTTGCACACATGTATCACAAGATGCATGAGATAGTAAATAGGGGCACAAGGATGATGGTGGCAGGTGTTCTCATCCTTCAGATCTGGGCCTGGGAGAACCTCCCCATTTGTAGACCCATATTCCATGATACACAATAGGCACTAGAGCCTTATGTTTATACATATTCAGGTGCCATGACCCAGCCCCTGCTAGGCAAGATAGATTAGTGGAGAGGGCAATTGGATGATATGGTAGCTATCATCTAGAGACCTTGGGTGGCTATGGAGCCCTAGGATGATGCTCATTAGGAGCTATCACATATGTTTGTTTCACATCCACTGATTGGATGTAGTGTTCACACCATCAAGAGATTCCTTGTTACACACGTCCTGTGCCAATTTAGTAGGCAACATGACATATCACAAGAGTACTACCCTTACGCTTGCTTCTCCGATAAGGAGAAGAAGGGGTGGCATGCTAGATTGGATCTAAGGTGGTGTACTATAGAGGCATGCATCCCAGATGCATGATGGGATTACATGGTGGATGTCACCAATGTAGGGGTGACACCTGCATACAGAGATCAACTGATTTCACATCCTTATCTAAGATTTACAGATCATGTAGGCATAGGGGCACAACAACAACCGGTATAGTAGCAACAGGTACCCTAGCAGGCACCCATACAATAGCCTATATAGTAGAAAGCTACACAATAGGTACTACAATAGGGACCATAGTAGCAGGCACCACCATAAAGACCTGGGCAGAGAGTGTTGAGGCCTTGATCAAGATAGGTGAGCATCCCTGCTAGGACCATGGGCTCAGATCCAGGAGTAGGGAGAAATGATACACATCAGAGATCGATGAGGTAGCATACAAGTGACACCTTGCAATAGGCCCCTCCTGATGATGATACTGACATGCTTGATATTACAATTGGAGCAAGTAAAACATAGTTACAAGAGGCTCTCAAGAAGAGTTGTGAGAGAGTATGACAGATGTAGTGTGAGCATGATGACTATCACATGTGAGTGATCAGAGAGGAGATCTCAGTTGCTGATAGGGATGCTAAGATTAGATGGCTACAAGAGGAGTTAGCACATTCTAGGATTGATATGAGGTATGAGGCTACTCAAGCAGATTACTATTATGTAACATATTGCGGGGTTGTTCCAGATTTATTAGAGTAGGTGCCACCATTTTTCAAGTATGTAGGAGCTCCATAAGAACCTCCTCTAGCACCTCCATAGGCACTAGCACAAGCACCTCCACAAGCACCACCTCAGTGACCCATGCCTCCACCATAGAGATTGATGCCACCCCCTCAGGCACCAGTATAGCTAGCTCCTCCACCTCCACCCCCTCTAGGTGGTAGTGCATCTTGATGTATTCATTGCTCATTGTAGCTCATTTTTGATACTGTGCTTGAGTAGCACCTTCTCTTTGTATATGACATTTGATCAAGATATATATATATATATGAGATCAAAATTTTGATATCATCATACTTGTTGTATATTGCTTTGAGATATTTATGTTTATGAGATGTTACTTAGATGTTTAGATGTATGGATAGAAATGTATGAAATGCACATGATTCATTTATGATGATGTAATGTGAAATGCAGTGGTAGATGGATAGAATGTATGCAGATGTGAAATGTATGATGTATGCTTATAGTGGATGCACATGTATATGTAGATGCAAATGAATTTATGGATGAAAATGGAAATGAAATGCAATGGATACGTAATGTATACTAATCATCTCATGTAGGATTGTAGCAATATATGATAGGTACTAATAAAAAAGATAGATATGTTCAAAGATTGAAAGTGAGGACCAGACACTTGTGCAGCCAAGAAGAACTCGGGACAAGAGATGAGAACCTTTGATGAAGACAATCAAGAGAGCAACAAGATATCATCTCAAATTCAAGCTTAGAATGGACATGTAAGCCTAGAAAGTGAAAGCCTAGAATGAAAATGAAAGCCTAGGGACTTGGCTGTTGGACTCATTGTATTATCATCAGAGAGTTCGTTTAAGCATGAGATGATCGCAAGATACCATATAATCCTCACTAACATTTCAATTATGAGAATATGAATATGACATAGGTCTTAGATTTGTTGGAATGAGATGTAAGCATTAAGGCACAAGAAGCCAGAATGACTTGAACACCTATTCCTTTTGATCTAGCAAGTTAACATAAGCATTAGAGCATAGATGCTAGAATGACCTGAATGTTTCTTGCAAAAACCACACCAAACACGCAGGAGTTTCTTCTTTCACCAAAGATTTCTCGCAGTGACCCTTACATTCACTTAATAGGATGAGCATTTACAATTTCACCAGTAGTAGAAAGAAGTCACTCAAAAGACAAGGAGAAGAACCAACCTCACCAAAGCATCCATATAAAAGGAGTTGGGGTATGCATGGCCATCCAATATGAGATGAAGGCTCTTATAGATGGACACCCCTCTTATATGAATTCATTGGATCATTGGAACTAAACCAACAAATAGAAAGCAAAGGAAAGAATTAAAAAAAAAACTAGCACTCAAATAAAACAAATCTCAGCATGCCTCAGTGAATCACAAATCTAGTTTTAGTTTCAGTTTACATTCATGTTCAAGCAGATTGGAGTTGAATTGGAAATATAACATTCGAAGTCTCGATGGGATAGCGATAGTAGGCAGACAGTGAGAGTCATTGATGACTATCATGGGAGACTAAGTCTCAAGAAGATATCAGGAAGCTAATGAAGTATCGACAGGAAAACATAGTGAGAACCATTGGTGACCAATACGAGAGAGAGATTCTCAATGCGAGAAATCTTAGATATACTAGTGAAATATCAGCAGGAAGATGTAGTGAGAACCACTGGTGACTGATGTAAGGGAGAGATCCTAAAAGAGAGAGGTCGAATGAGAGCTAGGTATTAGTAGGCAGGCAAAGTGGGAACCATTGACAACTGATACACAAGAGATCCTCAAGGAGAGAAATCTCAGAGTAGCTAGGCATCAACAGGTAGACACAGCAAGAATCGCTGGTGACTGATGCTCAAAAAGAGTTTCCAAAAGTGATAGGACAATGCCCCCTAGACTAGGCAGGTACCCCCAAGTGTGAACCAGTTCCAATCGATGAAGAGTCAAGGAAAATCATGAACACAACTGAAGGCAAGAGCACAAGCTAGAAAACCAAAGCAAGAAACAGACCAAAGTAGGAAACAAAAGAAGAAACTAAAGCGGGAAAGAAAACTAAGGTAGGAAAGCAAAGAGACTAAAGTAGGAAACTAAGAGCCAAGCGATGTTGAGATGAGATATAACTTTAGGAAACAAGAGGCACCTATTTACTAGGTTTTCACCATCTTGGCAGAGATTCTATTTTTGCTACCATGAGACCTGTTTACCAGGTTTTCATCAATGACACATTTTTTTTCTTTTTCAATTTTTTTGTACTTTTCTCTTTTTTTGGTTTTTTTTGTATTTTTGAATATCTCATTTTTTTTGTATTTTTTATTTTTTATTTATTTTTTGTCTTTTTTCATTTTTTTTTCATTTTTCTTGTCTTTTTTCATTTTTTCATTTTTTTTGAGTATTATCAAGGTGCCTATTTACCAGGTTTTCACCAAGATAATAGATACATCAAAGCACCTATTTTCCAGGTTTTCACTAATATGATCATTTTTTTTAGGACATTTTGTAATTTTTAGGATTTTGAGAATATATCAATTTTTAGGATTTTTTCAGGACCAATGAGTATGTAAATGAGCACATAGAGAATGTCAACTGTAGAACTTCTTTAGATGAAGAGCATTGATGGGCTCTTTAAGTTTCTCTCCTTCAGTGGTGGAGAGTCAGTAAGCACCAGATCCAAATGTTGTAGTAACAATCTATGGACCAAGCTAGTTTGGTTCAAACTTTCCTTTCTGGACTCTCTGCTGCTAATTCTTGGGGTTCTCCCTTAGGACGAGGTCACCCACTTGGAATTCCCTTTGTCTGACCTTCTTATTGTATGCTTTTGACATTCTCTTTTGATATGCTTGAAGATGATTGAATGCCACCTTCTGATGTTCATCTAATAGTTCAAGCTCTTGTAGCCTAGATATTCTGGTGTCTTCATCAATGATGAGGCCCTTCAGAGAGACTCGTAATGTATGGATCTCAACCTCAATAGGTAATACTGCATCTGCCCCATAGACCAAGGTAAAGGGCATAGTCCATGTTGGAGTTTGGATACTAGTTCTGTAGGCCCATAAAGCTAGATTAATCTCAAGATGCTAGTCTCTACCAGATTTGTGAACTGATCTGTGCAGAATTTTGAGAATTATTTTATTGGAAGCATTTGCTTGTCCATTACCCTGAGGATAATAGATAGATGACCAATGCTAAATAATCTTGAATTTGGCACACAAGTCTATCAAATCCTTATTTTTGAATTGTCCCCCATTGTTAGTGATAATAGATGAGGGTACACCATATCTGTAAATAATGTAGTTCAGAATGAACATAGTAATAGTCTTTCCATCAGCAATGGTTAGAGGAACTACCTCAACCCATTTGGTAAAGAAATCTGTAGCAATGATTATGAATTTGTGCCCCCTTGAAGAAGAAGGATGAATCTATCCTACCAAGTCAAAGGCCCACTATTGGAATGGCCAAAAAATGATAAAAGGAATAAGTTCTTTAGCAGGAGCATGGATCAGATTCCTGTGATATTGACACTACTTGCAAGTCTTGGCATAATGAACAGCTTATTTTTCCATATCTAGCCAGTAGTATCCAGCTCTAATAAGTTTATGGGCTAACATCAGACCACTCGAATGAGAGCCACAAATACCTTTGTGTACCTTAGCTAGCGCATGTTTGGACTCATCGGGTTCTAGACACCTAAGGAGGGTACCATCTAAACCCCATCTATATAAGTCATTTTCTATGATGACATACCATGAAGCAGTATGAATGAGGTTACATTTCTCATTCCAGGTATAAGTGTCAGGAATGATTTGGCCTTGGAGGTAGGAAAAGATGTGGTGGTAGCGGGATGAGTCATGTCCAATGACTGAATAGATCATCCTAGATTTAGGGATGTCATAGGTAGGGTAGCATAATGTTTCCACCTGGAATTCATGTTTGAAATCATTTTTAGGCATCTATAGCATTGAAGTGAGAGTAGCCATGGCATCAGCCACCTTATTTTTTGCTCTTGGAATCTGCTGAAAGGAAATGTGTGAAAAGTATAGTTTGAGATCATCCACCATTCTTTTGTAAGGTATTAGCTTGTCATCTTTTGTTTGATAGACATCATTGACTTTATTAATGATCAACTGAGAGTCTCCAAAAACTTTAAGCTCATCTACATGCCATTCAATGGCTATCTTCATACCATTAATGAGAGCTTCATATTCAACTATGTTGTTTGTGTAGGGAAACAAAATTTTATATGCTTTTGGCAATGAGTACCTCTGAGGTGTTACAAATAAGATGCCCACACCTGATCCTTGTTGAGTAAATGATCCATCAAAGAACATGCTCCAAGACTGATGCGTGAGTAGCATGATGGATTCATCTAGGAATTCAATGCTTAAAGGCTATTAATCATGTAGAGGAGTGTCTACCAACTGATCAGTAATTGCTTGTCCTTCAATGGATTTTCTTTCCATATATTCAATGTCAAACTCGCTAAGAATCATAACCCATTTATCTAATCTAGCCATGAGGGTAGCTTTGCTTAGTAGATACTTTAGTGGATCAATTTTTGCAATAAGCCACATAGTGTGAGCCAACATATAATGTCACAGTTTCTAAGATGCAAACACTATAGCTAGACAAGCCTTTTCAATGACTGAATAATTCATCTCATAGGAAACCAATGTTCTACTGATATAGTAGATAGATCTCTCTTTATTGTTCTAATCTTCTTGAGCTAGGAGAGCACCCAAAGATGTACTTATGGCTGAGATATATAGTATAAGTGGCTTCCCATGAACAGGAGGCATCAAGATAGGTAGATTAGCAAGATACTATTTTATCTGAGTGATTCCCTTATCACATTGGTCATTCCATTCATAGGTCACACCTTTGTGTAGAGTTTTGGTGAATGGCTATGATTTGTCAGCCAACTATGAAATGAACCATTGAATAGATTGTAATCTTCCTTGAAGACCTCTCATCTGACTAATATTTTTAGGTGGAGGCATTTCCATAATAGCTTGCACTTTTTCTGGATCAACCTCTATACCCTTAGCTAAAATAATGTAACCCAAGAGTTTTCTGGAAGTGACACCAAATGCACATTTCGTGGGATTAAGCCTGAGATTGAATTGTTCCATGCGATCAAGAATGGGACCCAAATCTTCAAGGTGAGTTGTTCGGTGCATAATTTTGGCTAAAGTATCATCCACATAGTCCTCCATTGTCTTATGCATCATGTTGTGAAAAATAGTAGTGACTAGTCTTTGATATGTAGCACCAGCATTCTTAAGCCCAAAAGGCATGACATTCCAGAAAAAGGTGCCCTAGGAACATGTGAAAATAGTCTTTTCTTGATCCTCTGGCATAATTTTTATTTGTTTATAGCTAGAGAAGCCATCCATCAAAGAGTACATCTCATAACCTTCTGTCATATCTACTATCATATCAATATTAGGCAATGGAAAGTCATCTTTTGGACATGCCTTATTGAGATCCTAGAAATCTGTACATACACAAATAGATTTTTCATTCTTAGTGAATGGAACAATGTTTGAAATCCATTCAGCATAATGAATCACTTTTATGAAACCAGCTTTAAGGAGCTTCTCCAGTTCAGCCTTAACCAAAAGTGCCACATGAGGGTGCATCTTTCAAAGCTTTTGTTTGATAGGTTTGATACCTAGTGCAATGGACAAATGATGCATGATCAGATTGGGATCTAATCTAGGCATATCAGAGTAGGTCCATGAAAATTTTATCTTCTTACTTCAAAAGAAATTTGTGAAGTCTTCTTTTTCTTGTATAGACAATGACTGTGCTAGATGTATGATTTGTAGAGCAACCTCTGTACCCAAATTTATTGGCTATGTCAGCTCTATCAAAACTAATGATCTCTCTTGAAAATGACTCAAGAGAGTATCAAGTATCCCATCCTTGGGTTCCTCAAAGAGGTTTTCACCCTCGGATATGTCTTTTATTTTTACTATCTTTGGCTCTGATACTGCCACAATGTGGTTTTCACCATCAGAGCTCTTATTTTTTCTTCTTTTAATTTTTTGACTAAGATAATTAATATTCCCTTCTTTCATGCTGAAATTGTATTCACTGGTGGAAGACATTATAGGCTCAATTGCATGAAGGTAACAGGCTAGAGTATAATCATTCTAGAATGTTAGGACTTCATTGGATGAGGAGGAAGAGTTCCAGTCAATAAAATAAGGATGGTAGAGTAAAAGAGTATTAGTGGCCGGTTCAACTACATTCATGGTATAGCCATCAAAAGTGTTGATGAGAAAGTCAAGGCCTAAAGTGATTTCATCCAAAGGATCATTTGAATCCCTATGAGAACTTACGTCAGAAGGAGAGGACATGTTAAAACTCATGGTGTCTAATTCATGTGATCTAATGCTAGACCCTTCACCTACTTCGAGGAGTCTCTCATATACATGAACAGTATTAATGTCTACATCAAAAGTAGCAATAGACAAAGAATCAAACTCATATTCATGTGAGTTAGTACTTGATGTGGGAATTCCATTAGCATTAGCATCATCATCAAACTCATTATCATCTCTGGTGGCATTAACAACATGCTGAAGTTTTTCTTGTTCATACCTCTTTTCAAAATGTGGGAATATATATCACTCATTTGTAAAATGAGGATCATTATTCAATGTTTCTTTCCATTTCTCATAAGTGAATTCATGCACTGAAGAAGTTTTATCAGAACTAGCCTTAGAATAGGTATCAGTATTAGACTCAGTCTCTATCATATCAACATGAATGATAGGCTCATCGGGCTCTTCAAAGAGCATGGCAAGATCTAGAGGTATGGGATAAGGAAAGATGTCTTCATCAGAGCTAGCCTCTGGTATAGTATCTTCAAATTCTGACTCAGGTTTAGATTTAGGTACAGACACAAATTTCTTAGTTCCTAAATGGAAAGTAATCTTTTTAAAGCCTAAGCCAGTAGCATCTTTTGAGCGGAGACTAGTAGCTTCAATGGGTTTTAGTAAACCATTGTCATTTATTCCTATTGAACCACTCCTCTTGTACCCAAAGTGCTTCATGATCTTGAAGCCTTCACTTTAGGGTTCTTGTTCTAAATCTAGAGGAGGAGTAGTCTACTCACTATTTCTTTCCCTTTATAAATCCAAGCCTTGATAGCTCTTTCTTCATCCTCATCCTCTAAAGGTGTGGAGGCTCACACAAATGTGCCATCATAAATAGTTTGAGGAGGATTATCAAAAAGTCTGTGATCTTCAGAAGGTCTTCCATAAGAACATGGAGATGGAGGTAAAGCTTCCAAGGATAGCATAGGTTCCATTCGGTACTCTCCCATGCCTATATCCTTGAGTTTCAAAGTTTTTTCCATTTCTCTAAGCTTAGCATCATAGAACTCAGTGGAGTCTTTGTTTGTTGGAACCAAGCTATCTATAGATTGTGCAAGAGTGTTGCAAGAATAATTGGTATTAGCAAGAATAGTAACTTTTGTGCCATGGAAAGGAAACTTGATGCATTGATGGTGAGTGGATGGAATAGCTTCCATCTCATGAATCCATGGCCTATCCAACAAAATGTTGTATACCAAAGGAATATCAAGGACCTAAAAAGTGACATCTCTCTCAATGGGTCCTACGCATATAGGTAGCACAACTAAGCCTTGGGATTTGTATTCCTCTTCATCATAAGCTTTGATGGTAATCTTTTTATGAGAATCTATGCAATCCTCATCGTAACCTAGATGGGTAAGCAATTTGGCAGAATAGATGTTAAGACCAACACCATTATCAATAAGCATGTGACAGACATGCTTAGGACCTATCATCACTTCTATGTGTAGGGGAGCATTATGTGGGTGACTTAGCGAGTGATCATCTTCTTTTGAGAAGGATAAATAGTGAGGTGAGGTAAAGTGACCCACCATAGATTGGAACCGATTATGATCAAGGTCTTTGGGGATGTTTTCCTTGGCAAGGGCCTTATCTAGAATTTTCCTGTGAGTAGGCAAGATTTTCAGCAACTCAAAGATGGTAATCTGAGCATTAGTTTGCTGGAGTTGATCTAAGATGCTGTAATTAGAAACTTTAGGCATAGGGGTTGATTTCAAAGCTTTTCTAGTAGGACCAGTAGTAGTCTTATCAACAAATTGTTTTGGAGAAGCCTTATCTATAGTTTGTTTCAAAGAATCATTACCCATAGTTTCTTTCGGAGGATCGGGACCCTTCAACACAACTCTTCCACATGATCAAGTAACGAAATTATCACAATCTTGAGTTTTCTCAAATTCAGATGAATGAGAGGTGGAACTACACAAGATGAATGGAGTCCTAGGTTTTGAAGCATCACTACTCTCCTTGGAAGAAATCATATCACAATACTCAACCCCAACTAGTTCAAGCATGTTGATGGAATTATCTGTAGCAGTGTATGTATAATTAACCTTGGCATTGTTGTTCTTGGCTATGGAAGACTCACCTTTCTAATGAGGAGGGAAAGGATTCTTAAATGCCTAATGGTATAAATTCTTATTATGGTTTTCCACAAGAATGTCACGCTTGTCAATGAGATCTTGAACTTTGTGCTTCAGCTGAAGACAAGTAGATGTCTTATGACCAATGTTTTGGTGATAGTCACAATAATCATTTTCATTCCACCAATGAGGTCTTGGTTGTGGGTCATAAAGATGCTTTTCCAAAGGAGTGAGAACCTGAATCTCTATAAGAGTTTTAAAGACCACATCAAGGGGCTCTCCCAAAGGGGTGAAGTCACTCTTGGGTCGAGAGGCCCAAGGTTTGTTCCTAGAAAACCTTGAATTTTTTTGATTATCTATGGTGGTCTTTTCAATAGCCTTAGCCACTTGCATACTAGAAGTAAGATTGAAGATAGGCTTTGAAGGCTTTTCAGTGACATTATCAATGACTCCATCATTTACCACATCCCTATTCTTGTTAATAGCTTTTCCTTTATACTTGTTCCTAGAGAATCCTTGCTTATTGTCCTTATTCAAAGTTAATTCTCCCTTTTTAATCATAAAGGCTTCTATCCTTACAACCTATTTGATCATGTTATCAAATGTCAAAGAACCTTGTAATTGTACCTGAGTCCAAAGTCTGGGAGAATATTTTCCAAAAAGATATCAAGTTTCTCAGATTTAGGCAATTTACAAGGATACTTCATGCAAAGTTGTCTCCACCTTTGGAGAAAGGACAAGAAAGAATCTCCCTATCATTTTTTCAAGTTACACAAGTCCCGAATGTTGACAGGATGTTGAATGTTGTGAGAGTAATGCTGAAGGAAAAGATTAGCGATCTCATCAAAATTCTTAATGCTAGGAAGCAATCGACAAAACCGCTCCATAGCTGGCCCACCCAAGCTATGGGGAAAGAGACTCATAAGATATGTTTGGTCATGCATTAATTCCATATATAGGGCACCAAACTTCCTTAGATGATCTTGAGGATTTGTTGTACCCATGTACTTGTCATATTTGGGTAACTCCACTCGTATTGGAAAAGGAGGCATGTGAATATTCTTATCAAAAGGAAAAGGACATATACTCTCCAATGTGAATTGTTGTGTGGGCTTATCCTTTTCTTTTTTTAGTTGAGTAATCTAATCTTGCATGCTTTGAATCATCTTTTGTAGCTTAGTGGTTTCAGTGTCTTCTTCTTTAGCTACAATAGTTTCAACTTGAAAATTCAAGGGTAGCTTGGCCCCTTGTTTGGCCAACTCAAGAAAGTAATTTTCCTTTTCCTCTAAAAGAATGATTTCCATCATTTTAATGAGACTCTTGTTGGCTTTAGCAGCATTTATATCATTCTGAGTGATTACATCATCCTCGTTACAAAAAATCTCATATATGCTCAGAATTTGGTCTTGTTGATCATCTTGGTTTTGATTGTATGGAGGAGGGTGATAGTTATATGTTACTTGTTGATCACCTTGAGTTTTGTTGTGAGATTGATCATCATTATGAGATTGATTTTGGTGAGACTGATTTTGGTCATGAGAAGATTGACCATAGTGCTAGTTATTGTGAGATTGATTTTGAGTTTGGTGATATTGGCCTGATTGAATGTCAAATGGGTTCTTGGTTCCCATCTTGTCAAGGTGAGACTGTGTGGCAATTGAAGCTTTAGTAAAGTGATGCGACTGATGTTGAAAAGGCACAACCAAGGTAACCTTGGGTGTGTGAATAGGACTAATAGGATCAACAGTTTCAAATGAGTCACTATCTTCAATGGGGTCAATGGTTTCAATAATAGGCTCTATCTGAGGAAATGATCTCCCAAAGCCATAGAACAATGAATTTTCTTGAAAGAAGGAGTTGTCATGTTCTTGGGATGAAAAACCAGATTGCAATTAAAATAAAGGATTAAAGCACTCTTGGAACACTGGAGGTGATGGTTGAGACAAACTATCTTTTGAAGTACTCAATGAGGAGCTTGATGATTTCTCACAAAGTTCAGATTTTGCAGCGGATTCAAAATGACCTATGTCTTGATCACAAGGTTTACTTCAATCTTGATCAGTATTCTAGATGGGATAAGTCTTGCCACTTCGAGTCATGACAGTCATAGACAAAGATGTAATGAGAAAAGATTTAGGATAAAGCTAGACTCTATCTCTAAAATAATGAAAGGGAGATAAATGGATAGAATAGCCAAGATGCAAGATGAACCTGGTATGAGTCATCAAAAAGAGGTGGCTATAACAGCTGAGATAAGACTATCACAACACAAGGTAAATAATGAGATAAGGCAAACTAATGAGAGACAACATGAGTCAAAGAAAATATTGATTGATTCCTAACTTGAGACAACCAGCTTCTGACGGTAAACAATAGGAAAATAGAAGAACAGACCATAGGCAAAAAATAGATAAGATAAAAAGTCAAATAGTCAACTATAAATAGGTAGCTATTTTGGAAAATTGTGCTACAGTTTTGCATGAGATAGTACCAGGCCATGCGAGAGAACACCAACTTCACGTGAGAAAACATAGTCTCACGTGAGAAAGTACCCTAAAAAGTGAAACTTCACGCGAGAAAAGGACAAAATCTATCGGTCTAACACAATTTTCAAGGTAAAAGTTGAATTTTGAAGTACAGTCTGAGCTAATGTCTGACAAAAAATCTAGTTTCTTGATAGGTTTGCAAAATAGTTTAATCAGCAAACTCATTTTGAGATTTCAAGCATTTGTTTACAAGCATAATGGTTTAGATCAAGCAGTTGTGATACAAGAAACAGTCATTAATAGACCTATCAATAACAAAGCAACTTGATAGCATTAGGGCACTCTTTGTTTGATAATGATTGGAAAATGTTTAAGACTCGATAAAAAACACATAGCTTAGTCCTATAAAAAAAATGGTGAGAAGACAAAACCTTTTCCCCATTTCTTATGCGCATACATGCACCTCACATAGCCATGTCACCCCCTAGAGGGTGCCTATGTTTTTGGTGTTTCCAAGGACTCAATAGTGTGCATTCAAAGGTTACCCTTGTATCAAGGGCTAGTGTTGAAACTACCTCCAAACATCCAGGTGTATGCCTATGATGGGAATCTATGGGAGAGATTCTTCCCCCTCCCTACGTAAAGATTATGACTCCTTTTGGAGGTGAACCGAGTAGGACACTAGCTACAACAAGTTCTTAGTAGGCTTCCATTCATGATAACCTTTAGTTCCCCCAATATAGGGTTGAGGCCTTGTAGCCACACCAACACCTGAGAGTCATACACCCCCGCAAGCAGGGCTCAAAGCGGTGCTGCTCAGTACAACAGACAGAGCCTTCTCAAGATGATAGTCAAAGTCTTGAGAAGGAAGCTAACATGGTTTTGGAGTATTTAGACTCAACAAAATTTTCTTTATTAGAGTGAGGTGGAATCACTGACGATAGGTGCATACTCACTTGGGTCCTTCCCAGAGGTTCAACTTCCGGCAGGCCCTCTAAAGGTGACACAACTTGGCTTCAATTCGAGGGTCTGATTTTTTGTTTCTCTCAAAGAGAGAAGAGCATACTTCTCTACCCCATATCCTCACCCAAACACATCAAGAAGATTCATCACTGAGTTAGTTTCACTCCACCAAATCTACACATTTTTGGGTTTCTGGTTCTCTCTCAAGGAGAGAAGAGCATAATCCCTAGGCGAATAGAAGTGCTAAAGATTCACTACCTTTCTCTACTTCCCCAAGAATTTTTCATATTAGTAAGATCATTAGAATTTTAGGTTCATTCATGGTCATCACCTCCATGTAATGAAGAGCCAAAATTCCTACTCTCTATCAAAATTCCTAAGAAATTTTAACGGACCCCTATTTATAGTATGTGAATGAAAGTAGGAAACCGACACAATATTTTATCAAGTCTTCAACTATCGGCCTACAATCAAACCATTTGCACGTTTTAGTTCTTTGTCAAATCATCCTACAGAAAACTATTATGCTATGAAAATAAGAGAAATAATAAACAACAACAAACTAGAAATTGTCAGAAATCTAAAATAGGAAAGATAAAACTAGAAATTTTCAAAACTAGGACCAGGTCTCATGCGAGGAAGTACTCCATGGCGTACGAGAAAGTGCAAGGTCCAGGGCAAGGTAAAAATAGTACAATCTCACATGAGAGAGTGCCACAGGGGTGAAACTTCACACGACACGCTTTGGATTCTCACATGAGAATCCATACATAGATAGTACAGACACACAACAAAGCTTGAATTTCCTATTAGAAAAATTGAGGATGAGGCTAGAAATTGATCTTTTCTACCCCATGGTGGTTTCCAAAATGTGTGTGCTTGAATGTGACCTCTAAATCAAGGACAAACGCAACATATTCATTACTCACAATGATTGAATTACGAGAGAGAGTATGAATTACTCAATCTAAAATTCATCGTGAAGTGACCTATTGCCTCCTATGTGGATAGGGTTTTTAATTACTCTAAGAACAAGAGCCAATAACCATAGACCAATCCCACAATGGAGGATTTTAAAAACTATAATGATGTGCAAAACTAAAATTAAACTAAGATGAGTGCAATTAATCTATAAATGCTTTTTGAAATAGATATGAAATGCAGATTTATTTTAGAGCACTTGAAATAAAGATGATATTATGCTAAGAACAAATAAGAAAATTAATTCTAATGTGAGATGAAATTATACTAAAATGAGATATTAGACTAATTGTGCATTGAAAAATCTTGAATTAAATGAGACTAAAATTCGCAATAGTAAGGATGCTCTCCAAAATTGTCTCTTTCAAATGAAAAATGAGGTCCATTAAATAGAGAAGCCCAGAGAGGGAATGAAGAGGTTCTTGATTTGAAACTCCTGACTCTTCATTCTCATTTGAGACAAAAATATCTTGAATTACTTAATTAAAGAATGGAAATTGCCACACAGGGTGACCTTTCAAATATTATGAATTATTAATTCAAAACGAGTGTCCATTCGAATAATCAAGCAATTATTAATTCCTTTTTATGGATAATTAGCTAAAGGGGGTAGATTTAATTTAATTTAAATCACTTAGGACTTTATAATTAAATTGATTTATCATGGGGATAATTTAGCCAATTAAGTCAAAGACTTTAGGAATTAATTTTAATATTTGATTATTGCAAATTAGGGTTTTTGCAATTGACATCAAGTCAAATTAAGTTAGGTAGGAGAGAGAAAATTTCCTAGCAAAGTAGGACTTTGAAGATGTGAAATTGATGAAAATGCACCAAAATTGATTGAATTTATTAGGTGCCAATTTTGGGGTATTACAGTATTTACTTGCCCAACTAGAGCTAATGGCATAGACCATTTTGTGCTAGGATGAACGGTTTGGAAGAAACTTAGTGGTGCAACTTTCAACTAACCCTCACTATAAGTTTTGGCATCAACCGAGATTGGTATGCCAAATTAAAACAAATTTGAATCACCTAGAATGGAGAGAGGTTGTTGTAGGCCTAAGAAACATAATCCTATAGTATTTCATAGTTTTTTGATACCTCTCAAAGAGTTTAAGATATGAGCCTCAAAAGATCACTGCCCAATCATGCTTAGCACACCTTGGAGACACTTTGGTCTGACATGGTCACGAATGTTCTAGTGGCTAAGTGGTTGAAATGGGGTTGTCACTAGAGATTACCTGCCCAACCAGAGATAATGGTGTAGACCATTTGGTGCCAAGATGAATAGTTTGGAACAAACCCAATGGTGCAAATTTCAACTGACCCTCACTATAATTTTTGGCATCAAGTGAGATTGGCATGCCAAATTCAAACAAATTAGAATCTCCCAGAATAGAGAGAGGTTATTGTAGGCCTCATAAACACAATCCTATGTCATCTCACGGTTCACCGATACCTCTCATGGGATTCGAGATACGAGCCTCAAAAGATCGCTACCCAATCATGCTTAGTGCACCTTGGGGACACTTTGGTTTGGCATGGTCATGAACATTTTAGTGACTAAGTGGTCAAAATGGGGTTGTCACTAGCATTTACCAACCCAATTGGAGCTAATGGCACAGACCGTTCAGCTATGTGACGAATGGTTTGCAAGAAACCTAGTGGTACAACTTTCAACTAATCATCACTGCAATTTTTGGCATCAAGCAAGATTGGCATGCCAAATTAAACCAAATTTGAATCTCCCAGAATGGAGAGAGGCTATTGTAGGCCTAAAAAAAATGGTCTTGTAGCATCTCACAATTTGCTGATAATTCTCATGTGGTATGAGATACGAGCCTCAAAAGATCATTTCCCAATCGTGCTTAGTGCACCTTAGGGACACTTTGGTGTGGCATGGTCATGAATATTCTAGTGACTAAGTGGTCAAAATAGGGTTTTCACTAGCATTTAGCCACCCAACCAAAGCTAATGGTGCAGACTATTCAATTCCAAGATGAACTATTTGGAAGAAACTTAGTGGTGCAACTTTCAACTGAACCTCACTATAAGTTTTGGCATCAAGCAAGATTGGCATGCCAAACTCAAAAAAACTCAAATCTCCCATAATGAAGAGAGGTTATTTTAGGCCTCAAAAACATGGTCCTTTATCATCTCACATTTTTCCCATACCTCTCACAGGGTCCGATATATGAGCCTTGAAAGATTGCTTCTCAATCATTCTTAGTGCACATTGGGGACAGTTTGGTCTGGCATGGTCACAAATTTCTAGTGACTAAGTGGTCAAAATGAATTTTTAACTAGCATTTACCTTCCCAATAGGAGCTAATGGTATAGATCGTTCAATGCTAGGATGGACGGTTTGGAAGAAACTTAGTGGTGCAACTTTTAACTAACCATCACTGCAAGTTTTGGCATCAAGCGAGATTTCCATGCCAAATTCAAATTAATTTGAATCTTCCAAAATGGAGAGAGGTTATTGTATACCTCAAAAACACAATCCTGTATCATCTCATTATTTGCTGATACCTCTCTTGTGGTTTGAGAGACAAGCCTCAAAAGATCACTTCCCAATCATGCTTAGTGCACCTTGGGGACACATTGGTCCAACATGGTCATAGATGTTCTAGTGACTAAGTAGGTGGAATGGGGTTGTCACTAGAATTTACATTTCCAACCGAAACTAATGGCATAGACCGTTGGTGCCAGGATGAACGCTTTGGAAAAAACCTAGCGGTGCAACTTTCAACTGACCCTCACTACAAGTTTTGGCGTCAAGAAAGATTGTGAAATGTCCCCTTTCTAATTTTTATATCATATTTGCATCCTCTAATCAGATTATTAAATTTAACAAATAGCACTTGAAAGATTATACAATTTCTCAATAAAACCCAAATCAGGTATGCCCGAAATAGTGCCAAAAACTTCACAGCTTCACATATTATTGATAAATCTGAAAGTAGATATTTTTATAGAAATTTTTCTAGAATAATGGCCTAAAAATTGACATTTCTAGATCTGAAAAGAGTTTACATAACAGCTCCAAAAAGGAGGACAAAAATAATACTCATCGGGCTCCCGAAAATAACACAAAATAGCCCGAAAACACCATAAAACACTAATAATCTATCACAAAAGTAGAATCATGACCCAAGAAATATATTCAGATCTATTTTAATAGAAAAAATGGATGCAATAAAGTAGCCAAAAAAATTGATATGAAAAACTCAACTGAAAACACCAAACTCTTACAAGAAACACACTCGAAAACTCACAAATCTACACTGTTTAGCACAAGGGAAAACTCTGCATGAGCTTGCAAATGGAATGGCCTCAAACTCCTATCCTTATCCTTTCTAGAAACCTGAAAACTCCCATCTTTGGTTCTCCTTCTCTATAGGTTTGGCAGCCTCTGAAGAACAAGAAAGCAATGAGCAAAAAATCAAGTTCTAGAATGAGCCTGAAATGCCTCCAAACCCCTTTAAAAGAGGGAATAACCCTAACTCATGACCAAGAGGGGTGAATTAGACATATTTTAATAATATTTAACATTTATTAATCCATTGGTTTCCAAATATTAGCCTCTTTTCTCGAAACTTTACTTTTTGAGCCTGCCAGCCTTAGCAAAAGTTATTATTTTTAATTATTTGAAAAGGGGACATGACAAGTCCTCCCTCCCAAATAATGTTTTTCCTCAAGAAATGAAGGTTGGGATGCTCAAGAATATGTTCTCCTTCCCAAGTTGCATCCTCTAATGGTAATCCTTTCCATTTGACCAAATGCTCTGTGATGCTCTCATTTCTCAATCTAATGGGAAAAGAGAAAATCCTCTAATGGTAATCCTCTAATGGAATGCATGGTATGCTAACAAAACAAGAGTGAGAAAATTTTTCCTACAGGGTTTTTGGAACCACTTCCTATTCCTGAACAAAAATGGGAAAATATTTCCATGGAATTCATCACTGGGTTGCCCAAGGTTCAAGGTAAGGATTGCATATATGTAGTGGTAGATAGACTAACTAAGTATGCACATTTCTTTCCCATTACAGCTGATTTCAAGGCATCACAAGTGGTAGAATTGTTCTTCAAGGAGATTTTTAGATTACTTGGCTTGCCTAGAAACATTGTTAGTGATCGAGACCGTAGATTCCTTAGCTCTTTTTGGAAGGAGCTCTTTCATTTGGAAGGAACTGAACTCACTCCCAGTACTAGCTATCACCCTCAAATAGATGAAAAAATAGAGATAATTAATAAATGGATAGAGGGATATTTGAGGAATTATGTTTCAAATCAACAACATGCTTGGGTGAAATGGTTGCACCTAGGGGAGTATTGTTACAATACGTCTCATCACATTTCTATTGGTATGCCTCCTTTTTGTGCTCTCTATGGTTATGATGCCCTTTCCTTTGTTGATCTAGTACTTTCAGATAGTAGAGTACCTACAGCAAGTGATTTCATTAAGCAAAGCCAAGACATAATAAGGTCCCTCAAGGATAAACTACAACATGCACTGAACCAACAAAAGTTGTATGCTGATAGGAAAAGGACTGAAAGATCTTTTGAGGTGGGAGATTTGGTATTTTTTAGGTTGCAGCCATATAAGCAAAGCACCTTAAAGAGGAGAGGGGCATAGAAGCTCAAGCCAAGGTTCTATGAGCCTTATAAGATCATCAAGAAGGTAGGAGAGGTAGCTTATGAATTGGAGCTTCCACCAAACAAAAAAATACATAATATTTTCCATGTCTCTTTTCTGAAGAAGGTTCTAGGCCAGAAAACCTTAGTATCTACAGAATTACCACCTCTTGATGATGAAGGGAAATTAGTCTTAATACTAGAAGAGGTTTGTTAAAATGATAATAAAAAAATATAGAGTTAGGAAATTGTTTAATCAATGAGCAAGATTACCAAGGAAAAGATTAAATCCTCTGTGATAATCCTTTCCATCAATGGGAAAAGAGAAAATCTTCTAATGGTAATCAATGAGCAAGATTACCAAGGAAAAGATTAAATCCTCTAATGGTAATCCTTTCAATTTGACCAAATACATAAATAGCCAAGGAAAGATTAAATTCTAACATGTTAGAATTTAATCTTTCCTTGGTTATTTATGTATTTAAAGGATAAACCAAGGTATCCTATTGTATTCGTCCTCTAGTCCAAGTGGGAGGACATGTAATATTTTTAATTTCCTTTATTAAGGAAAATAGATATTGCTCCTTTTGAGGAATCCTACACTTTTCTCACACACTAGTGAAATGTGGTATACATAGAATTGGGAGTTACAATGTAACTCCTTTCTCACATCTCTATTAAGAGATGACTCTCTTTCTCTATTCTCATAGGAGATTCTTCTTCTTTTCGAATATTGTATGAGCTAAAGCTCTCTCTCTCTCTCTCTCTCTCTCTCTCTCTCTCTCTCTCTCTCTCTCTCTCTCTCTCTCTCATTTTTAGGCATTTGTTGCCACTTTCAATAATTTCATAGGGGTTTTTTTATGCTTTTCCCCTTCAAAATCTTGTCTCCTTGTTTTATTGTGCTTTGGTGAATGCTCCTAGCTTTGTGTTTATTCATGGTAAACCTTCTTTTCCTTTCTCATTGATTAAACAATTTCCTAACTCTATATTTTGTTATTATCATTTTAACAAACCTCTTTTGGTATTAAGACTAATTTCCCTTCATCATCAAGAGGTGGTAATTATGTAGATACTAAGGTTTTCTAGCCTAGAACCTTCTTTAGGAAAGAGACATGGAAAATATCATGTATTTTGTTGTTTGGTGGGAGCTCCAATTCATAAGCTACCTCTCCTACCTTCCTAATGATTTTATAAGGCCCATAGAACCTTGGCTTGAGCTTCTATACCTCGCTCCTCTTTAAGATGTTTTTCTTATATGGCTGCAACCTAAAAAATACCAAATCTCCCACCTCAAAAGATCTTTTAGTCCTTTTCCTATCAATGTACAACTTCTGTTGGTTCTGTGCATGTTGTAGATTATCCTTGAGGGGCCTTATTATTTCTTGGCATTTCTTAATGAAATCACTTGCTATAGGTACTCTACTATCTAAAAGTACTAGATCAACAAAAGAAAGGGCATCATAACCATAGAGAGCACAAAAAGGAGAAATACCAATAGAAATGTGATGAGATGTATTGTAACAATACTCCCCTAGGTGCAACCATTTCACCCAAGCATGTTGTTGATTTGAAACATAATTCCTCAAATATCCCTCTATCCATTTATTAATTATCTATGTTTGTCCGTCTATTTGAGGGTTATAGCTAGTACTAGGAGTGAGTTTAGTTCCTTCCAAATGAAAGAGCTCCTTCCAAAAATAGCTAAGGAATCTATGGTCTCGATCACTAAAAATGTTTCTAGGCAAGCCATGTAATCTAAAAATTTCTTTGAAGAACAATTCTGCCATTTGTGATGCCTTGAAATTAGCTGCAATGGGAAAGAAATGTGCATACTTAGTCTATCTACCACCACATATATGAAATCCTTACCTTGAACCTTGGGCAACCCAGTGATGAATTCCATGGAAATATTTTCCCATTTTTCTTCAGGAATAGGAAGTGGTTCCAACAAACCTGTAGGAAAAATTTGCTCACTCTTGTTTTGTTGGCATACCATGCATTCCTTAATGTGTTTAAGGACATCCTCCTTCATACCCTTCCATAAAAACCACTCTCAAAGTTCCCTGTATGTCTTGAACTATCCTTGATGATTAGCCAAAGGTGTGTCATGAAAAGCCCTCAATATCCTTTCCTTAGTTTTTGATCCTGGTACTAAGAACATCCTATTCTTGTAATAAATCAATTCATCAACAACCTTGTACCTATCATCATCCACTAAATTATCCAAAATCTTGGTGGCAAAGGAATCTTTAGCATATTCTAAAATTATGGAGGCTTTCCAATCAATAGAGATAGATGTTAAGGAACACAAGGTGGGCTTCCTTTAGAGAGCATCAACAGCCACATTATTCTTTCCTTTCACATATTCAATGTCAAAATCATAAGCTTGCAATTTTATTACCCATTTTTTTTTATGATCATTCAAATCCCTTTGGTTCAAAAAGAGCTTGAGGCTATTATGGTCTATCTTTACAATGAATCTCGCACATACCAAATATTGTCTAAACTTATAAAGTGCATGCATGATTGCCAACATTTCCGTATCATCGATGGAATAACTTTTCTCTGATTGATTTAATTTTCTGCTCTCAAATTCTATTAGATGTCCCCTTTGAGTTAGGACATCCCCTATACCTTCTCCAAAAGCATCACAATCAACAACAAAAGGTAAAGAGAAATATGGAATTGCAAGTATAGGGCATGAACTCATTACCTCAAGCTTATCAAATGTTTTTTGTGCCACTTCTGTCCAAATAAATTCTCCTTTCTAGTTCAAATCAGTCAAGGGGGCAGCAAGCTAAGAAAATCCCTTGACGAACCTCCTATAATAGCTAAACAACCTGAAGAAACCTCTCAACTGTGTAAGATTAGTAGGTGGAGGCCAATCCAAAATTGACTGGATTTTTTGTTGATCAACCCATACCTCTTTAGAGCTTATAATATGTCCCAAATATAGGATCTAAGTCAAACCAAACTAACATTTAGATAATTAGCATAGAAGGATTACTACTCCAAGATTCCCAAAATAGTGTCTATATGCTTTAGATGCTCTTTCCATGTTTTACTGTAAATCAAGATATTATCAAAGAATACCTAAACAAATTTTTGAAGATGCTTGCTGAATACCTTATTCATACAAGATTGGAATGTTGCTAGTGCATTAGTGAGGCCAAATGGCATAACAAGAAATTCAAAGTGCCCATAGTGACATCTGAAAGTAGTCTTTTCCACATCTTCCCTCCTCATGCAGATTTGATGATAACCTGATCTTAAGTCAATTTTTGAGAAGTATACAACACCATGTAACTCATCAATGAGTTCATCTATGTGTGGTATGGGATACCTATTTTTGATGGTCTTCTTGTTTAGAGCCCTGTAGTCTATACACATTCTCATTGTACCATCCTTTTTCTTGACAAGTACCACAGATGATGCAAATGGACTAGAGCTAGGCCTTATGAATCCCATGTCTAGGAGTTCCTTAATAGTTTTTTCTATTTCTTCCTTGTAACTTCTTGGATGACAGTATGGAGTGGTTATAACTGGTTTGGCACCCTATTCTAACTCTATAACATGCTCAAAACCTCTATCTGATGTTAATCTCAGAGGAAAATCATTGAAAACTATACTATGCTTATCAAGAATATTTTGAATTTCAAAATAGAATTACCTTGATTCTTTGGAGAGCTTGTTGGGTGGATTATGACTCCTGCTACCCATGATACTTATCCTCATCAAAAGGACCTATCCATCCTCTTTGCAGTGACCACCCTAGGTGCTCCATTTGATAAGCCTCTCAATAAGACTTCTTTCCCATTGGAATGAAATTTGAACTCCATAGTTTGATGGTTCATGTAATAGCCTCCAATAGAGTGCAACCATTGAACACCCAATACAAGATCTATTTCCCCAATGCCAACAACATAGAAGTCATCACATAGCTCATAATCTCCTAAGGTCATCTTGAGTTGTTTCACCACTTGTGTGCAAGGCATTGTGAATCCATTAGCTATAGTAACATTGAATCCCTCAAAATCTTCTGCTTTAAGCCCTCTTTTCATGAAAAATCCCTCATCAATAAAGTTGTGAGTGCCCCACTATCAAGAAGAACTATCAACCTTTTCCAAGATACTAGTACCCCTTGAATTCGAAAGGGATGGTATCTTGGGACTCCTAATAATGCTGCCAAAGTGCCATCCTTGCTGATTTCTTTTTCTTTCTCTTCTTCTTCCTCCTCCTTAGTGTCATGAAATTCCTCATGCTCACCTCAATCAGAATCTGAAGCAACCTCAATATAGCGCACTTGACCTTTCCCCAAACATCTGTGTCCTAGAACCCATGGCTCTCTACAAGTGAAACAAAGCTTTTTCCTTCGTAGTTCACTCCTAGTCTCTTCATCTACCTTCTTTTTTGCTGCATTTGTCACATTCTTTGGTGGCGGTGCTCGAAAAGTCTTTTTCTAAAAATTTCCCTTATGTTACCAAAGATTTGGGGGTTTTTTATTAGTGATTGGTTTCATAGACACACACATTTCAAGCTGCAAACTTCTTTTGATAGCTTCCTGTAAGGTTGAGGGTGAGAAAGCCTTAACCAAGCCCTTAACAGAATCTTCCAAACCATCAAAAAAAAGATAAATAATCCTCTTTTCACTCATATCAGGTACCATAATAGCCACTTTTTGAAATTCTTCTACATACTCATTAACAGATTTGGTTTGTCTCAACTTTGACAATTCTTTAAAATACTCTTCATCATCCTTGAGATCAAATTTGTCTATCACTCTTTGACTAAAATCATCAAATGTAGTTACCTGATCAAGACCTTGAGTAGTCATTCCATGATACCACCAATTATAGGCTGCATCTTCCAAGTGTAGACTTTCAAATTGAATGACATCATTCTCCTTCATTGGATTAAGTGTGAAGAAGGTCTGTAATTTTTGTAGCCATGCTCTAGTAGAAATTTTATTTGTTCCATCAAAAGTAGGTGCTATAAACTTTCTTATTTTATTTTTGAGCTCTCTTCCACTTATGTCTTTCTCCCTCTTATACTCTTTCTTGGGCATCATAGTGTTCATCATATCCACATATTCTCTGAAAGGCACTGAACTGCAAAAGTCATCATCTAAGCCATTGTAAGTAGCCCTTAGTGCAATCAAGTTACCTGTGACCTCTTCCATAGGATTAAGGGATGGATTTGGTGTCAATGGCTCATATGCAGGTAAGAAAATAGTCTTTGTTGATTGAGAAGGTGTGGGTTTAAAATTTCTTGGCTCCTCTGAAGTGCTCCCTCTCTTATTAGTCGATACAACTCCTTGTAGTTTTTCTATTAATAACCGTAAAGCCTCTCTAGTTTCTACCAAACTATCCACTATTTGCATTTGAGTGTTCTGGATGTCCTGGAAGAATTTTTTGGCCATCTCATATGGGTCAGCCATACTTGTTTCTTCCTTGGATTTTGTACTTTTATTTTCAACTAGATATTTGATCAAAATTTCTTTATTCTTTTCTCACTTCAAATATCTCTTTTCTCTTTCACTTAGTTGCATGCAAACTTCTACAAACCCTCAAGCTAGCAAGATCATAGCTCTAATACCACTAAAATGTCCCATTTCTAATTTTTATATCATATTTTCATCCTCTAATCAGATTATTAAATTTAACAAATAGCACTTGAAAGATTATACAATTTCTCAATAAAACCCAAATCGGGTATGCCTGAAATAGTGCCAAAAACTTCACAGCTTCACATATTATTGATAAATCTGAAAGTAGATATTTTTACAAAAAAATTTCAAGCATAATAGCCTAAAAATTGACATTTACAGATCTGCAAAGAGTTTACACAACAAATCCAAAAAGGAGGACAAAAACAATACTCATCGGGCTCCTGAAAATAACACAAAATAGCCCAAAAACACCATAAAACACTAATAATCTATCATAGAAGTAGAATCATGACCCAAGAAATATATTCTACTCTATTTTAATAGAAAAATGGCTGCAATATAGCAGAAAACAAAATTGATATGAAAAACTCAATTGGAAACACCAAACTCTTACAAGAAACACACCCGAAAACTCACAAATCTGCACTGTTCAGCACAAGGGAAAAATCTGCATGAGCTTGCACATGGAATGGCCTAAAAATTCCATCCTTATCCTTTCTAGAAACTTTCAAAATCCCTTCTTTGGGTCTCTTTCTCCACAGGTTTGGCAGCCTCTGAAGAACAACAAATCAATGAGCAAAAAATCAAGTTCTAGAATGAGCTTGAAATGCCTCCAAACCCCTTTAAAAGAGGGCATAACCCTAAATCACAACCAAAAGGGGTGAATTAGACATATTTTAATAATATTTAACATTTATTAATGCATTGGTTTCGAAAGATTAGCCCCTTTTCCTGAAACTTTACTTTTTGAGCCTGCCAGCCTTAGCAAAAGTTATTATTTTTAATTATTTGAAAAGGGGACATGACAGATTGACATGTCAAATTTAAACAAATTTGAGTCTCTCAGAATGGAGAGAGGTTATTATAGGCATAAAAAACATGGTCTTGTATAATCTCATGGTTTACTGATACCTCCCACAGGGTCCAAGATACAAGCCTCGAAAGATCGCTACCCAATCGTTCTTAGTGCACCTTGGGGACACTTGGTTTGGCATGGTCGGGATCATTCTAGTGACTAGGTGGTCAAAATGGGGTTGTCACTAGCATTTCCCTACCCAAAAAAATCTAATGGCATAGACCGTTTGGTGCTAGGATGAACAGTTTGGAAGAAACCCAGTGGTGCAACTTTCAACTGACCCTCATTACAAGTTTTGGCATCAAGCGAGATTGGCATGCCAAATTTAAACAAATTTGAATCTCCCAGAATGGGAGTAGGTTAGTTTTGGACTCAGAAACATAGTCTTGTAGCATCTCATGATTCCTTGATACTCCTCACGGGGCTTGAGAAACAAGCCTTGAAGGATCGTTGCCTAATCGTGCTTAGTGCACCTTGGGGACACTTTGGTTTGATATGGTCGTGAACGTTCTAGTGATTCCGTGGGTGGAATGGGGTTGTCACTAGCATTTACCCATCCAAAGGAAGCTAATGGCACAAACCAATTGGTGCTAGGATGCAATCTATAAAAACTATCACTTCACCCTAGGGAGTCACCATTTTACTTTGGACACATTTGACCAATTTTGACTCAATGACTCCAACTATTACATCATTTGCCAATGCAAATGTACATGGAATTAAGACAATTCAAATGTAAAGATACAAAATTAAGATGATACAAATATAAGGATACAAAATTCATGGTAAGGAATCACAATTTTTGCACTTTACATGGCATTAAGATGATACAAATGTAAGGATACAAAATTAAATATGTCTTTATAATCAAATGGTACAAATTAGGATATACAAAATGTGGGCTCTTAATATTTGTAAATCAGCCCCATGGACACTTTTATATTTCAAATTTTGCATTTAATACGCATGATGAAGATCATTATTGTTTATATATACAAAATTTTGTATATAAATATGCACATTACAATTGATTGTTGTTTTTATGTACAAAATTTGGCATCTAGATATGCACATTACAATTGATTGTTGTTTTTATATACAAAATTTGGAATCTAAATATGAACATTATAGATCATATGCACATAGAATCATATACAAATTTTCAAAATCATTCTACTATATTGTAGAATCATTCATCTTTATGGCCCAAAATCAATCAAGTGAACCTTTTGGATCAGCTCTAACCCATATTGTATCAAGTATTGCCTCGTGGTCAGATTCATGAACTTTCCACAAATTATTGTTAAGAGGTATACCATGATATTTAATCAATTGAATATTTGATGTAACAATAAGGTTAGACTAATGAATAATATGTTTATGTGTCTCAAAGTCCTCAAACAACTAGGCATTAGAATTCTTGATAGGGTACCTTCATTTTATTATAAAAATAAGTTAATGTCAATATTAATACAAAGTGTAATAAATTGAGTTTAAGAGATCTCAATACAACTTGACACAAAAACGGTACCTTTTAAGCCATGTGCCTATCACAAAATGGGAACCTATTGGGTACTCAATACTCTCTCCATCAGTGACTATAGTTGTCAATTTCTTTTTGGCCTCAATACAACGACACAAAAAGTAATTTGTTCCTTCTTCATTGTTCTCATCTACAATGACTCCATATATACATGACTTGCATTTAATAGAAGGCTAAAAGTTAATACCAAAATCAACATAAAGAACTAATAGATTGACCTTAAAATGCATACAAAATGAGAAAAACAATTCACTAAGTAATAAATTGATAAATTACCTATTTCAACTAGGTCAGATACATGGTCAAAAGCTACTGATGCTTCCATTGGGTTTAGTTGTAGTGCTTGAGGAAGTTGATATGTATCTAGGGTTTTCAAAGTTCTACAAGACCATTGGTTGACCCATTCTTTTGATTCACATTCATCCCACAAAAAATGCATACACAAAGAGCAAAAGCATGGAATCTGTCTAGTATAAATAGCTAATGATATTGCATTTCAACTTCTAAATGAATGCATGTCACTTGATTCTGTAAGTGTACAACAATCTAAATAGTTTTCAATTTTAGATTCACACAAAAAATCTTGAAACCATAGACTTGCCTGCATTACCTGGTCCCATCATAGAATTATACTATTACACAATTATTTCTCCATCTATTAACACTGCACCATCTTCATACTTTAATTCCTCTCTGGTAGGAGCTCTTTTCACACATGCTCTTACACCATCATGTGTTGAGAAAATGGTGTTCTCCACCTTGCATAATAGTGTTTATTATTGTATTATTTCATTTTATTATGTAAATATTGCACCTAGATGGACTTGCAACATGTAGTGATTCCCATGGAATATTATTTGAGTTGTATTGTAACATTGTGATATTATTGGATGTAATTATTTAATATTGGGGAAAAAAAGTAAATAAAGTACCCAACATTAAATGTGGGTCAATAGGGTTTGGTAGCACATGGTTTATGTAATACCACTTGGTGATTTTGTGGGAGCTTGTTTCTATAAAAGCAACCACAAGGGTAATTGTCAAGGTCAGACAGGTGGAGATAGGTTAGCCAAAGGTAGCATTTGTGAAGGTTGGAAGCATGGCATGGGATGTGTGGATTCATGCTTGTTCACATGGATTTCTTAGTTGTGGCTAGGGCTTTGAAGGCTTCCATGGTTGTATTGCAATGGTGTTTTGTAGAATAATACATGGTGATGGATACTTTTGGAGGTTGGGGTTTTCCCTCATGAGGGTTTCATAGGATATATCTTGTGTCCCATTTTGTGGGTATGTTGTCTATTCTCTTGCATGTGGATTTTAAGTGTTTATTTTCTTCAAAGCTATAATGGGCTATGTGGAAATGTCATATTGTTGTATGCAATTTTCCTATCAAATGGTATCAGAGCTATGGTTGTAGTGTTGTAACCCTAGGTTGAATCCATGGGAATGCATGAAAAAATGTTAGAAATGAAAATATATATGGGTTTTGTAGGTTATTTATTGTACATCTAAGGGTTTTGGGTTTTTTGTTATGATGGGTTGTTGGTAGATCTTGGGCATGGAAAATTGTTGGTGAAAAAGGTTTTGGAATGTTTCATTTAAATGAGGGTTTTAGAGGGGAGTTTGTAGATATGACCTCCTAGATAGAAATGAACCTCACCATTGGATCCGAGTTGGCCTTGCCATGAATTTTCATATAAAATTTGCCCATTTTCGACCATGTTGAAGGAAAATGCAAAAAAATTTAAGTTGCAAGTCGCGACGATCGTCAAATTTAACCCTATTGGACCTGTGAAAAATTGAAAAAATAAAAATAAAATAAAAAATGTGCAATGCAAATATGGGGGCCTATAGGAAAAAAAAATAAAAATTGTGCAGAAGCATGTGGGGGATATGTTTTAAAAATTAAAAAAAAATTGAAAATGTTTTGGGGGCCGGGGGGGCGCAGGCTTCCCCTGCGGCCTATCACGGTACACTATGGTGTTGTGTACCATTGATGGTACCGGTAGTGGTATTGTGTACCACTGTCCGATACCAGCACCACCACGGGAACCCACTAGTGGGTGGGGTATACCCAAAATTGTTTTTTATTAAAATAAAAAACTTTGATATATAGATTCCGCTAGCATTTTTTAAATTTTTTTTTTATTAAATAAAAACTTTGGAAATTAATTTATTTGTTGTTGTTTTTTATTTTTATGCTCGGATTTATTATATGCCTGGTTATTATTTTCGGGGTCGAGTCAAACCCTGGAGGAAAATGGAAATTATTTTTTGGGGGCATATTGGAGAAAATTGAAAATTAAGTTTTTGGGCATATGGCATATTTTTTGTGGGAACCTACATTGTTGTATTTATGGTCTAGGAGCCTGTGTATTTCAAACGGGCATAACTTAGTCATATGGAGTCAGATTTTGGACTTCAAATAGTCGACAAAAAGCTCTTGGAGAGCTCTACGCATTGGTTCATGTTTGGTGTAGGTTTTACATGATTTATTTGTTGATATATTGATCTAAAGAGGTTTATGGTTATATTAACTATGGTGACATTTTTAGTTTATGACATGGTTTATTTTTTAAAGATTTGAATTTGATGTCATTGTATACTCAATTTATATATTAGATTGGTCTCATGCTGGAATGGTTATCAGTTGATTTAGATATGTATGATGCCTTATTGGGTCTACAAGTTGTGCATTTGTGTAAGCACTCTATACTTAAAGGTTGCATTTATGGCTTGGATATGGGTTGTCTACACCCATTGATCTTTTATTATTGGTACATATTTAGATTGGTCGCATGGTTTTGTCACATGATTTGTTGATTTTTCTTCATGTAGAGGGGATGAGATGTTACTAGGTACAGTCATAGAGGAGGATTGTGGTTGACTATGTTATGCTGATGGGTATTTTGATTGATGATTATTTGTTTGGATTCCTGATTTGGCTATGGAAGCGTATCTTCTTGGTTGAGGATCATGGTTATTTTGGTTTCTTTTAAGGAGCTCATGATTGCTAGCTTTGATTTCTTTGATGGTTTGATGCCTTGGTTTATTCTCATGTTAGAGGATGGTTTTATCATGATGTCATGGATAACTTGGATACACGGTTTAGTGGGAGCTTGTGATAGTGATGGTGTGGCGGTGCAAGATTGGTTCCTAGTTTTTTTGTTGGTAGTTTTGTATCTTCTTGGTGTAGGAGATGGATATCATAATGCCATGGGTGACTCAGTACTACAGTTGAGTGGGATTTGTTGGAAGTGATATGGATTTAGTGCTTGCAGATGTTGGAGGGTGTCTTAGATCCTATTGCTGTAGAAGCATCTTTGACATTTGCTGGTGCACTTATAGGTAGTGAAAATCTTCATGGTATGTGGAGATGGTGACATCTTGAGGACTTATGGTTTCCTTGGTAGAGGTGTGGTTTTATCTTTCATTTTACATGTTATCCTTGGTTTTTAGGATGGTTTCATTATTATGTCATGGTATACTCTTGACACACGTTTAGAGTTTGGCATGTTATAGTATGTTCATATGGAGCATGGTATCTCTTTGGTTCAGATGGTTTAGATCATGGGTGTCATGTTTATGATCATGCTTCCTAGGTTGGATTTGTAACATTGATCTTGGTTTAGTTTCTTGGTATTGAGTACATTAATCATTTGCTGGATACTTCATGATATTTCTATGTTTAATTTGGAGTTGGGATGGATTGATTGGTTATAGGTGCTCATGGATACTTAGAGATAGAGGTGATGTTGATTTTCTCTTTGGATTAGAGATGTATGTGTTGGAATGATTGACAATTTCAACAGAAAGAATGAGGAGCATTCACCTGATATGGACTTGAGAGGAGATTTTTCTTAGATTAGTCTTGGTTGGAGACTTGGATAACTTGATGGACATTCTCATTCCCTACTCTTGGTCTACTCAGTAGTTTACTACTTGAGAGGTATAGCCCTTTATTTTTTTGCAGGTGCATTATGTTTATGTTTATCTTTCATGGATATGGATCTTGAGCTATGGTATGAGTTAGTTCTGGAGGGTTCATTTGAGAGATTTTGTTGGCATTGGTTGTAGATCTCTATAATTTTGTTGACCATTAGTGTCTCACACCTAGTCATATATCTAGGCAATGATGGTCAGTCATCACTGCGGCCAAGTCATTTTGTAAAGGCCGAGTTTTGTATTGTATATTTATCGAGTAGTAGTACTACTGAGTAAAGTCATGGTCACTATATGTTTGTAATATGCCAAGAGTATAACCGATGCCAAGTACAGTTAATGTCAAGTGCCAGGAATAACTTTTTCCAAGCTAGCCAAAATTGACATACAAGTTCAGTATGGCACAATGATCAAGGTAAACCATATTTGGTGACAATAATGTTTTGTATTTCTTATGTTGAGGTAATTACAGAGGTAATTACACATCCATATTATTAGCATTGATCCCTATGTAAAGCCTAGAGACAATCAGAAAATTGTATAGTTTAGGTGGCAATAGAAATAAATCTGAACTGTAGATCTTGAAACGGTAAAATGTTTTTTGTTGCTATATAAGGGAAAGATCTAGACAAGAGAAAAGTGTGTGTGTGAAGAAGAGAAAAAGAGATACAGAGATCAAATGTGTTCAGGAGATTTTATTTAGAATAGTCAAGTTTAGTGACCAAGCAAAGCAGTGAAAGGACAGAATCAAGAAAGATCAGATAGTAGAGATCATAGACATACAATAAAGAGAAGATCTGTAATCAGCATATCAATGCAAATTGAAAGATCAGATACTAAGATATTTTTATTAGTGTATCAAGGTAAATCTCTTAACCGAGTAGTCTTAGCAAAATTTTGTAAATCTCTTTATTGAGTGCTTACTTTATTGTAAGTTTATAAATCCTTTAACAAGGTAGACTATATAAGTCTTTTAGCTTTTAATAGAGCATAACTTTCACAGGGTAGATCATGTTTTGATCACATTTTGTAAGCCCTAATAGGAAAAACTTATTACTGTAGTAGTGAAGATTTGTGGGTGTCATCCCCACCCTAGTTTTACCTTTCAAGGGTTTCTGGGTTACCAAAATTTATTGTGTTATGTGTGATTTCATGTATGTTGTCTGACATGATATGTTACTTAGAATGATCAATAATTGGTTACATGATGCATAAATTTTTTGTTGGAAATATAGATGTAGTAACTAAGAGGGGGGGTGAATAAATTAACCACAAAAATATTACCACTGATCCCTTAGATATCTTATTAAATTATTTACTGTTGCCACTCAGTAAACATACAGAGAAATACTGAAACTCAATCTTTGCAGTATGTAATAATTATAATTGTTCTTAAGCATTCATCACTAATTAACATACATGAATAAAGAAAATAAAATGAACACAAGAGACACCAGATTTACCGTGGAAACCCAATATGGGAAAAGCCACCAATGTAACTAGTTAATGCTTTTCACTCTTCTGAAGTGATGCCCGGTTAGGAGCCACCTTGGTAAAAGGTTACAAAACACACTGTTAAGTGCGACCTTGTTAGAGGATTTAATCACCCTATTAGGAATGGCCTTGTAAGAGGTATTTTGAAACAATTCAATAGAACTGTCACCTTGTTAGAGGATTTACAAAATGGTTGTTAAACCAACTTGGTTAAGAGACTTTGATATCACTGCTACAATTGTAAGAGAGTAACAATGAAATGACCTGTAACTGAATTGTTGATTAAAGATCTCTGTTCTACTTCACTAGATCCTTCCTGATCAAATAAATCTTTGCTGCTCCTCAAGGATATCTAACCATCCTTTAAAATTTGCACACACCTTTCTTCAAAATGATTTCTGCATGCTATATCCTTAATTCACCACTTGACCTTCAATATATATATACCATTTGGATTAATCATTCAGATTGTCAAGTCAGCTCTAACAATCATTACAACAGTCAGCTACGATAAACAAACTTTAATAACAAAATCCTTTGAAGGGACGACCTTTCTCGGTAAACATTAATCCTAAAAAGATTTCCTTCGGTGACCGAGTGAACTCGGTAACCACAGTGAATTCTACAACATCCTTCAGAGATCGAGTGAGCTCAGTAACCACTAAATTTCCTTCGATAACCGAGGAGGCTCGGTTAACACTATTTTTTGTCATGTTTTCTTTTGACACCCAAGAGGTCTCGGTATACACTAAAAACTACCTAGCTGACCGACTGAGCTCGGTAGACACTGAGAACCACCTAGCTGATCAACTGAGCTCGGTAGACATTGAGAACCTCCTAGCTGACCGACTGAGCTTGATAGACACTGAGAATGATAATTGATATGACATTTGTGTGACATCAAAGACAACACATAGCTAATCCAACAATGTCCTTCAGACAATTGTATCCAACAATCTCCCTCTTTGGCATTGATGGCAACACAACATGTCATAGCATAATGAAATTTAATAGAGAAACATAGAGTAAGAAAAATATCCTTAGCTTCATTCTGATTCCCATCATCCTCAAACTTCTCTCTCTGACTGAGAACTCTCCCTCTTAACTTCTCAAATTCTTCTCCTTAGAAATTTCTTGAAATGATAGCAAACTCTCCCTCTTTGACAACACATGCCAAAGACAACTTCACAGTTTCGGTGAATATCAGTGTACCTTAAATACTGATTCATATGCAATGATTCCTTGACTATGCTGCATCAACTGATTGATCTTCAACATGTTCTGGTTGATGCATCACTAAAACTTTATTTAGTGAACCTCGGATAGGGGAGTGACCCCTAACTTACCTCTTAGATACAAGAATGCATCCTTAGGTAGTGGCTTGGTGAAGATATCTACAATCTGTTCTTTTGTATGAACATATTCCAATCTAATTTCCTTGTCCTGCACCAATTCTCTGACAAAGTGATATTTTATAGCAATGTGCTTGGTTTTGGAATGCATTACTAGATTCTTTGAAATATTTATTGCACTTGTATTATCACAAAACATAACAACTAGCTCTTTGATCTCAACCTTCATGCCTTCCAATAATTGTTTAAACCATACAATATTAGAGCAGTTTACTACTGCAACAACATATTCTACTTCTGTTGTGGATTGGGATGTGCAGTTTTGCTTTTTACTAGTCCAAGATACTAACCTCTTGCCAAGAAAGAATGCTCCACCACTTGTACTCTTTCTGTCATCAATGTTTCTTACCCAATTAGCATCTGTAAACACTTTTAAGTCCAGATTGCCTCCAAATTTATACCACAAGCCATAATCTTCAGTTCCTCTCAAGTACCTCAAGATTCTTTTGATTGCCATCATATGATTTTCTCTGGGTTTTGCTGAGAATCTTGCTACTATACCAACTGCTAAGGTAATATCAGGCCTTGTGTGCACTACATATTGTAATTTTCCAATCATTGATCTGTATAAGGTTTGATCTACTTCTTTTGAATCATCATCTTTGGTAAGCTTCAGTCCAGTACACATGGGTGTACCAACTGGTTTTGAATCTTCCATACCAAATTTCTTAAGTATTTCTCTGATATATTTAGACTGAGTAATGTAGATACCATTTTTGTTCTGCTGAATCTAAAGTCCAACAAAAAAATTTATCTGACCAAACATAGACATTTCAAATTCTTTGTTCATACGCTCTGAGAATTCTTTGCACTGATCATCATTTCTTGTAAACATAGTATCATCCACAAATATTTCTACCAAAACAATTTTGTTATCTGATCCTTCTTTGATGTATAAATTACTATTATCATTAGCTCTTTTGAAATCAATCTGAGTAAGACAGTTATATAATCTTTCATACCATGCTCTAGGGGCTTGTTTCAGACCATACAATGCTTTGTGTAATTTGTAGACCGTATCCCTTTTGTCTGGATCAATAAAACCTTCAAGTTGCTCAATGTAGACTTCTTCATCAAGAATACCATTGAGAAATGTAGATTTTATATCCATCTGATATACCTTAAATCCTTTATGTGCTGCATATGCAAGTAAATTCCTCACACCTTCTAATCTTGCAATAGGAACAAAAGTCTCTCCATAATCTATTCCTTCTTCTTGAGAATATCCTTTACATACCAATCTTTCTTTGTTTCTTGATACTTGACTGTCTTCATTCAACTTATTTCTAAAAACCCATTTTGTCTCAATTACATTTTTATTTTTAGGCCTAGGTACAAGAGTCCATGTATTATTTTTCTCTATTTTCTTTATTTCTTCATTCATAGCCTCAATCCAACTTTCATTTTCCAATGCATCTTTGACATTTTTAGGTTCAAAATCTACAAGTAAACATGTACCTTTTAGTTTACTTCTTGTCATAGTACCATCTAATTTATTTCCAATAATCTGATCTGGTGTATGATGCTTCCTGACATACTTGGCCAATATAGGTTCCTTGCTTCCTAAATGAGTTACATTTTCATCTTCTTGAATTTCAAATTCAGGTTTAGGTTGCTCGGGCTTGGTAGATACTTTCTCGGTAGCTTCAGACTAAGACTCGGTACTTTGTGACTCGGTCTGAACTTCTTCTTGTGACTCGGTTACTATACTGGGCTGGGTAGATGTAGTTTCCTTATTGACAGATGTGTCTGGCAATGTATCAGCTTCAATATAAACAAATCTTCTGTAATCCTCTGGTTCCTTTTTTCTTTCTTCTTCAATCTTTTCTGCAAACTCATCAATTCTAACATGTGCACTTTCTATGATTTTGTGAGTAGACAAATTTAGACATCTATATGCCTTACTTTTGTAAGAATATCGCAAAAATATTCCTTCATCACTTTTTACATCAAATTTTCCTTTTCTAGATTCTTTCAAGATGTAACATTTACTACCAAATACTTTTTGGTAACTTACATTGGGTTTGTAGTCATACCATAGCTCATAAGGAGTTTGAATGTGTCTTTCCTCAATTGTACTCGATTCAAGGTATGAACTATAGTGCTGATAACTTCCTTCTAGTATTTCATAGAAATGTTATTTTCAATCATTAGAGTCCTTGCACAATCCATGATAGATCTATTCCTTCTTTCAGCTATTCCATTCTGCTCAGGAGTTCTCGGGGCTGATACCTATCTTTTGATTCCTCTTTCAATGCAGAAATTATTGAATTCATGGGAGATGAATTCACCACCTTTGTCTAATCTCAAGCATTTTATTCTTTTTTCTATTTCCTTTTCTACTCTTGCCAAATACCATTTGAACTTCTCAAATGCTTCTGACGTTTCTCTTAAATACATAACAGTCATCATTCTAGAGTAATCATCAACAAAGAGAATAAAGAATTTTTCTCTAGTATAGCTCTCAATTCCAATAGGTCCACATAAATCAGTATGCACAATTTCCAAAATATCTTTAGACTAATAGTTTTTACTTTTAAAACTAGACTTTCCCATTTTACCAATCTGACAATTCTTGCATAGACCAACATCAGGTTTCTTCAAAGTAGGAATACCTCTTACTTTCTTGAATTTTCTTATTTTCATCATGTTATCAAAATTTACATGACATAACCTTTTGTGCCATAACCAACTTTCTTCAATTTGAGCAATAAAACATGATTATTCACCAAGATCAAGATAAAATAGGTTACCTTTGGTTTGTTTGCCTGATCCTATTAGTTTTCCTTTGTCATCCAGCAGTCTTGCTTTGCCATTCATGAATTCAACTTTGAATCCAATGTTAATTAGCTATGATACACTTAAAAGATTATGCTTTAGTCCTTCAACCCAATATGCATTATCACATATAAGTTCTTTGGTTAATGAAATTCATCCCTTTCCTTTTATACAACAAGGTTCATTGTTTCCAAACCTTACATTACCACCATCAAAGTTTTCAAAGTGTTCAAACTTAGTCCTATCACCAGTCATATGATGTGAACATCCACTATCTATAATCCATGTATCATTCTTGCTTATATGAGAGATAAGTGCCATCTCATCTTGATCATCATCAGATTCATCTTTTATAGCAATGAAAATAATTTCTTCTTCACTATCATCCGAATCTTTAGCCAAAAAACATGTTTTCTTACCTTTATCCTTGAATGATTTGAAATTCTTCTTGCCATTGTACCTGTAACCTTTCTTCTCATCTTTGTTTTTCTTGTTTGGGCACCTAGCTACAATATGACCAATTTCTTCACATGAAAAATAGATTAAGGGAGTTTTACCTTTGTATTTTCCTCTACCTCTTGAATATTTCTTTGCAAGTAATGCTTCAATAACTTCAAGATCACTATCAGAACTTTCCTCTGATTCTTCTTCACTTTCTAATTGGATTTTCTTCCCCTTCTTAAGTGAAAGTTTGGCCTCAAAAGCTAATTCAATATTTTTAGAAGTTGGAACATAGTTGTCATAGTTATCTAGTTCAAAGGCTATCAATCTTCCAACTAAGGCATCCAAAGTTATATTGTGATTTTCTTCACATCTTCTTTCTTGAATAGTAGATACTCTTATTGCATAGATAGGAAGTAATGTTCTAAGAACCTTACTTACAATGGTTTCATCATCAATTGTTCCTCCAGAAGCTTTGATTGCACTAACACTTGCCTTGATCCTTTCAACATATTTTGCAATGTTTTCATCTTCTCTCATTTTCATCTGATCAAACTGTCCTCTTAGGCTTTCTGCTTTGGCTCTCTTCACATTATCATCACCGCCATAGATTTTCTTCAGCTTGCTCCACATTTCATGAGCAGTTGTGCAGTCTTTGATTTCATAAAATTCTTCATAGCTAAGAGCTGATGCAATGTCTATCATCATAGTGTTATGGTTCTTCTTCTCTGCAATGTCTTCAACAGTTAATGTGCGAGTAGGAATTGTATATTCTTGATAAATATATTTTCATCTTGAATCACCAATGGAAGCTAGATGAAGTCTCATGAGACCTTTCCATGCTAAAAAGTTATTTTTGTTAAGCCTTGGAATTTCTCTCTTGTAAGACATCCTGATCTTTAGCTTAGGTCCTTGAAACCCTTCCTGCAAGCACCAAAAGCTCTGATACCAATTGTTGGAAATATAGATGTAGTAATTGAGAGGGGGGGGTGAATCAGTTAACCACAAAAATATTACCATTGATCCCTTAGATATCTTATTAAATTATTTACTGTTGCCACTCAGTAAACATATAGAGAAATGCTGAAACTCAGTCTTTGCAGTGTGTAATAATTATAACTATTCTTAAGCATTCATCACTGATTAACATACATGAATAAAAAAAATAACATGAACATAAGAGACACCAGATTTACCATGGAAACCCAATATGGGAAAAACCACCAATGTAACTAGTTACTGCTTTTCACTCTTCTGAAGTGATGCCCAGTTAGAAGTGAACCCGGTAAAAGGTTAAAAAACACACTGTTAAGTGCGACCTTGTTAGAGGATTTAATCACCCTATTAGGAGTGGCCTTGTAAGAGGTCTTTTGAAACAGTTCAATAGAACTATCACCTTGTTAGAAGATTTACAAAATGGTTGTTAAACCAACTCAGTTAAGAGATTTTGATATCACTGCTACAATTGTAAGAGAGTAACAATGAAATGACCTGCAACTAATTTGCTGATTACAGATCTCTATTCTGCGTCACTAGATCCTTCCTGATCAAATAAATCTTTGCTGCTCCTCAAGGATATCTAACCATCCTTTAAAATTTGCACACACCTTTCTTCAAAATGATTTCTGCATGTTATATCCTTAATTCACCACTTGACCTTCAATATATATATACCATTCGGATTAATCATTCAGATTGTCAAGTTGGCACTAACAATCATTACAACAATCGGATGGGATAAAAAAACTTTAATAACAAAATCCTTTAAAGGGCCGACCTTGCTCGGTAAACATTAATCCTGAAAAGATTTCCTTCGGTGACCAAGTGAACTCAGTAACCACAATGAATTCTACAACATCCTTCGAAGACCAAGTGAGCTCGGTAACCACTAACTTTCCTTCGATAACCGAGGAGGCTCGGTTAACACTATTTTCTGTCATGTTTTCTTTTGACACCTAGAGGTCTCGGTAGACACTGAAAACTACCTAGTTGACCGACTAAGGTTAGTAGACACTGAGAACCGCCTAGCTGACCGACTGAGCTTGGTAGACACTGAGAACTACCTAGCTGACCAACTGAGCTTGGTAGACACTGAGAATGATAATTGATATGAAATTTGTGTGACATCAAAGACAACACATAGCTAATCCAACAATGTCCTTCAAAAAATTGTATCCAATAGTTTTAACACTTTAAAAGGATAGAAGTTAGTAATTTTTGATTCACTCCCCCCCTCTCAGTATTACTTTCCCATTTATATTTCCAAGATTGGTTATCTCCTTGTGTATATGTTGTTATTATGATATCTGATGAGATAATTTATTGTCTCTATTTTGTGATAATCTTTATGCTTTGTTAAAACAATTTCAATACATTCATCGACCTATAACTATGTGAACTTGTGATAAGTAGAGTTAGAACCACTAAGATTATGGGTAGTTAGATATGACATGTTTTGCTGAACATTATACATAAATTGTAGTACTTCATATGGCTACTTAATCTATGTTCTAATATTTGGGTAAGAATTGACTAGTTGACTTGTATACATACTACATGCTACTAACCTACCAGGAAAACAAGGAGCAACTAGAGAGTGTATCGACCCCATTAAATAAGAGGTGTTGAAGTTCTAGATATGACAGAGAAAGCCATCACAACACCAAAGATCACATCACTATTGGAAATGAGCCATCATTCCAGAGAATATAGGAAACAACTTTGCTATATTTCCTCAGTGCTCATTATTCTGTTAAAATTAGTTATCCAAACTTTAATGTAATTTGTCGTGGTTGTTATATTTCATTCTTCTATGCTGAGACTTAGTCAAAACATACTTTCATACTTTCAATAAGTGTCAACCCTCTATATAAAGGGATTTTATTGGTTTAGTTGTGTACGGAGAAAATATACACATTTGTTGTGTTTAGCATAGCATAACTACTCTTTCTATTTTCATGTATTGTCCCATTACTATGTAATTAGTTTATGAGAATACAATGAAATAGTGAATTTGAAGTATCTTCTATGTTAGTAGTTAGTAGAAGTCAACCAAGGGGGACCACTTGGATGGTGGAGTAGATTAGGATAGAGTAGAATTACTTTCTGCATTTTCCTGTGCTTTCAAGTAGAAGTTGCTATTTTACTCTTGGAACATTATTACTGTGAATGTTCCTACATCACTTGCATAGATAAACATAGTGAATGCTTTGAGTTTCTAAATAGGCTTAGGTTAAGTTCACAAGCTTTCAACAATAATTTCATTAAGTAGTTAAGTGTGCTTACTTTCCTGCATCAATAGCATAGGTTTCTTTCATGCATTTTATCTTCCTACAACATAGGTAGTATGACTCTTTGAGGGACTTAGTGCACAAATTGTGCTATCCCATTTCAAGTCTACGTCTTGAAAATCTAAATGCATTTCATGATGGGAAAAGTAATCCTTAGTATGAATATATTATTCCTAAGAGGGAAAATGGAATGATTATCATTACCTATTGTGAGACTTTTCTTTTTTGGTGACGTTGCCGAGGATGGTATCAAATTGAGAACCTTAACAAGTCATTCATTTTTAAGATAGTTTTATGTTCTTATTAAATAGTTAGTAGTTGTGGACTTTATTCACAAGTTCATTAACTCACTTGCATGCATTGAACAAGGTGAGATGTTCATGGCAGATTTCTCCCAAAAGAAGCTATTAAACTGAAAGAAGAATTTGAAGAACTTGAGTTACCATTTCCTGACACAAGTCTTGATTTTTTTGCATCATCTTCAATAGAAGGAGATCTTCTTGATCTATTTGCACTTCACCCTTTCATAGAGATATTAGCCATTTTCCTTGATAGTTCTAATCCAGGACCACCTGTTGGCCAAAACCTTTTGGTTAATACTTGTCAGCTGTAGTTTCATTATCTAGCACCTCTAATAATGGCAACTCCTACCATTCCATTTCCTATTCCAAACCTTATCAAAAATTCTAATCTCAAGAACATACCTACTTTAGCCCTTCCAAAGTTCTATGGCCTTATTACTGAGGACCCTAACACCTTTTTGTTCAAATTTGACATTTTTTGTCAATGTTTTGAATATAACACTGATAGTCATAAGCTTAAGTTGTTCTCAACAGTCAACTCTCAGATGGTTCATGGGCTTAGGAGAAAATGTAGTAACTAATTGGGATGGGATGAGAGATTTATTTCTATAGAAATATAAGGAATATTGCAAAGGAGGTGATTTAAAAGGAGATGAAATCTTTAAAATTTCATAGAAAGAAGATGAGACCCTAGAGGAATACATATCACGCTTCTTATGCAATCTTCAGAAGAATCCTCAACATACACTGTAGGACTATTCAAAAAAGTTAATATTTTTAAGAGGAGTGAATGATAACTACCTAGAAGCATTGGACCTTATGGCTAGAGGAGATGCATCCCAGTCTTCTTGGGATGATCTCAAGAAGATTTATTTGAATTATCCCAAAGCAGTAGTAAACAAGGGTAGAGGGTTCCATCTAACACTTGCAAAAGGAAGTGGCTCCGACATTTCAAAGATAGAAATCTCAAACCTACTATCAGACTTCAAGAAAGAAATCATTAATGATGTCTCTACACACCTAGACATGATGACTACCAAGAAGAAGCATGTAGACATGGAGGCATAGCTCACTAAATATTGTCCCCATTGTCACAAGCAAAAGAAGGATTGTCACTGCAAGTTGGTCGTGAACCTAGAGAATCAACACTTTCCAACTGAGTACTTAAAGATAGAAGGAGATGATGAGCAAGTATTCTTTATTTCTCAATGGCGGCCATGGGCCATGATACAAGGTATGCCTCAAGACCCATTGCAAATTTCAAATCCTTATAATAGTTAGTGGAAAAACTAGAATGTCCAAAACCTTTCTCAGTATACTCAATCTACTTGGAATAATGCCTAGCCCAATAATCAACAGAACCAGTGGTTTAATCCATAATAACCCCAATGGCCACAACCTCCAAACCATTGGAAATCACCACAAGGAAATTGGTAGTCCACTAACTAGTGGAGAGGACCTCAATAATGCCCTAATCTGAATCCCAGATATCCACCTTTTCCACCTCCAATGAATCCACTTGCAATTATGCCACCTCTTGCAAATACAAGTCCTTAAAAGAAGACATAGTTACCTTCTCAGCGACAACCAAATCCAAATAGTCAACAATAATAGTAGAAAATGCATCCTACTAATGCTCAATAGTACCCTTCTTATGCACTCAACATAGCTGGTATACACCTAAGATCTGGTACTACCTTGCCTACACCTAAACCCCCTCTTATCAAAGAAGTGCCAGACCTTCCTGTAGCATCAATACCATTTCCATAGAATGATTTTCCAAATATAGTTCTGCCAGTTAATTTCTTGAATCAAGCTAATGTTCAGACATTAGTAACACCTCCTTTTCCTCAAAGGCTTAGCCTGGACAAACCTATACCCAAACAAGACCAATCGTTTGATATCCTTGACCAACTAAAAAGTATGCATGTACAGATTCCTCTATTTCAAGCCATTAAAGATGTTCCTATCTATGGAAAAGCAATCAAGGAAGCTTGTCTCAAAAATCTTGGATGAAAGAAATGTATCCTAAAATAGTTCATGTTATAGGACAACTAGCTGATATCATATTGGGAAAGCTTGTAATTACAAAATATTCTAATCCTAGGAGCTCGGTTGTTAATATCATCATTAATGTCCAGTCTATCAAAAATACCTTAATAGACTTAGGCACTACCATTAATGTAATGACTAAGGATACTATGAATAAAATGAGTATAAAAGGATTGAAAACTACTCCAACAATCTTGCAACTTGCAGATAGTTCTACTGTCACCCCTAATGGGATGATAGAAGACATAATAGTTTCCCTAGACTCGTGGGAATATCCTATTGATTTCATGATTTTATCACCCAAGGTCAATCTTGCTTGTTACCCTATTATTCTAGGAAAACCATGGTTAGCAATAGCTAATGCCAACATTAGTTTTAGATCAGGGAACATGACAATTTCAAATGGGCAAGCAACTAAGAAACTAGCATTATATCCTCCAAGTCAACCCCAGCCAGATTTAAGCACACCTATATGGCCAAATTTAGGAGATGGGGAAGAAGAGTTGAACTCTATGGCTTAGCTCATGATGTTACATAGGTAGTCTTTTATAAATTTGCAAGAGGAAGATGCAGTGATTAGGAGTATGTTTAATAATGATTGTGTTGTGATTAAATAGATATCTGAGAGCTCTGTGTTGGAGTTAACTACCTATGAGGACCATGTTGAGGACTTTGTTTTTCCATCAGAACCTAATATTATCCATCAGTTACTACCTTGTGAAGTATTTACAAGTACTATCTTTGAAGTGTCCATGCTTAACCTTACCACTACTTTTGAGCTTTCCAAGGGTCATAACCTTCATGTTAATAACAATCTTCCCTCATAATAGTTGGAGAAATTAACCAAACTCCTACAAACACATGAAAAATCCTTTGCATGGGACTATGGGGATATGAAGGGACTGAACCCCACACTTTGTACTCATAGGATTTATACCAATGAAGGAATTCTACCACTCTGCAAGCCTCAGAGGAGGATTAACCCAATATTAAGAGAGATAGTCAAAATAGAGTTACAAAAGTTTCTAGATGTTGGCTTTATATACCTGATATTTGATAGTAAATGGGTATCACCTGTGGTCATAGTGCCCCAAAGGGAGGGTGAAAATGGAGAATCTATGTAGATTATAGGGAATTAAATAGAGCCACAAAGAAAGATCATTTCCCCTTACCTTTAATTGATCAATTACTTGATACTTTAGCTGGTAAAAAGTATTTTTCTTTTCTTGATGGATATAGTCGATACAATCAGATTAGTATTTCTCTAGAGGAGTAGGAAAAGATGACATTCACATGTCCCTAGGGAACTTATGCATATTCTATCCTACCATTTGGGTTGTGTAATGCTCCAGCAACATTCCAGAGGGCTGTAATTAGTATTTTTGCTCACATTTCACATGATTACATGGAGATATACATGGATGATTTTACTGCATTTGGGGTCACTTTTGAAGAAGTTCTGCAGAATCTGGAAAAGGTGCTGATTAGATGAAAGGAACACAATCTCTCTCTCAATAGTGAGAAATGTTTTATGTGGATGCAGGAAGGTGTTGTACTTGGACATTTCATTTCAGCAGTAGGAATCCAAGTAAACCTAGCCAAAATTGAGTTCATTCTCACATTACCCACACCTACTAAGCAAAAATATGTAAGATCTTTCTTAGGAAATGCTGGCTATTACAGGTGTTTTATTCATAATTTTAGTCAAATAGCTAGTCCTCTATACACCTTGCTTACCAAAGAGGCTGAGTTTATATGGACATCAGCTTGTGATGACTCCTTCCTGTAGCTCAAGTCACTTCTAACAACTGCACCCATCCTTAAAGGACTTGATTGGTCTCTCCCATTTCACATACATACAGATGCTTTAGACTATGCAATAGGTGTTGTGTTAGGAAAATAGCCTAGTAACCTTGAAAAAGCCATTTACTATATCAGTAAGAGTGTACATGGACCAGAATTAAATTACATAGTAATTGAAAAAGAATTATTGGCTATAGTTTATGCCTTAAACAAATTATGTCATTATGTAACAAGTTACCCCATCTATGTTCACACTGACCATGCAACAATCAAGTATCTAATGAACAAAATTTCCATCATAGGCAGGTTAGCAAGATGACTTCTTCTTTTTTGAGGAATTTGATATAACCATTATTGACAAGTTAGGGAAGGTAAATGTAGTGGCTAACTATGTATCCAAAATTTAGAATGCTAACTCAGATGCTAGAATGGTTGATGATACATTCCCTGACGAACACCTGTTTCATATTACTATAAAAAATCCATGGTATGTTGACATAGCTAATTACCTTGTAGCTAGTAAAATGCCCCCACATTTCTCTCCAAAGGATAGATGAATGCTTGTTGAGAAAAGTTTCTAATTCTCCTGGATTGAGAACACCTTATTTTACAATGGACTAGACCAAATCATGAGAAGGTGTGTGTGAGAGGATGAGACATATGATATACTCCATGCTTGTCATGATGACCCATGTGGAGGCCACTTTGTAGCCAAAAGGATAGCTCTAAAGATCCTAACAACAGGTTACTACTGGCCAACACTTCACAAGGATGCAACCATGTAATGCCCAAAAATAATGGACAAAACACAACAACATTTTTTTTTTTGAAACACTAAACAAACACTATATGTCAACTCAATTAATTCACAAGCCCATTGATGTGAAGCAGCGAGATTGAGAGATCTTATGGGCTAGTCACCCAATGTGGCATAAGGGAACTCAAGGCATGCACTAGCATACCTTCATCCCTTACTCAGTGGACAACATTAGGCGATAGGGGAAAGGACATATTAAAGGGAGAACATCTCCCTTAAATATCCTAAGATAGTTTTATATTAACAAATTTTATCCCTAAGAACTTTTAACAGAATAAAATTAATCAATAAAAGGAAATGTTTGAGTTATAAAACATTTAAATTAATCTTAGTTAATAGATTTATAAACGATGTTCCTGTACTTAATTTACATATATAATAAGTTATTTAATTCAATAATTCTATCAAAATTAACCTTAATAATTTACATTTTAAAAGTCTAACCACGTATTTATTTATTTAATAATCATCTAAGTCCAATTAATGACTTAAGCCCAGCTATCATAAAGAGATAGAAAAAGATATAAGTACCTAAAAAATATATCCTATAATGTTCCCAAATTTATTTTATAATAAACAAAGTATAGATTTATTATTAATAAAGTTTAATTATCAGAGCAATAACTACTTTATAAGTTCACTTTTAATATACTTCACACGATTTAGCTTTAAACTAATGATTAAAACCTTTAATCATAAAATTCCAAACTATATAATTCACAATTCTATAAATTAAATTTTAAGTCATTTACTCAAATATAATGACAATTTTTTTTTGAAACATTCCAATGGAAAATTTAATTCAACTATAAAATATTCCTATCACTAAACATATTGAAAATGAATTCAAATATTTAAATTTGATATAAATTTTTTTAACAAAAATCACTAACTAAAAAAAAGGTTATACATTATTCTGACCAAGTTAATCTATCATCCTTAACAAAAATAAAGGTTAAAGTCTATCTTTTGATAAAAAATAGAGAGAAATAAAGAATTTATAAAATTATATGGCTCTCCAAACCCTAATCCAAAATTAGGGTTGGGGTCATTTTAAAACATGAAAAGAAACCCTAATTTTCATTCTTTTGTGTTTGCAGGTCAAGAAGCAAAACTCTAGAAGAGAGATTTCTTTTTGATCTTCAACAACACGCTGTTTGAGTTCCCTGGAAGATCCCTCTAATCTTGTCCAATATTTTCCTTCTTATGTTTATAATTTCTATGGTTTAAAAGCATTTCTTTCAGATCTATATTTTCTTGTTGAATCTATTTAAACTTGTAGATTTCTTGAAGCATTTTAATGTTTCTATATATATTTTTTAATAGTCTAAATTCATTTTTTGTTTTTTTTTGCTATAGCCATTTCATAATGGGAAAAGAATATTTATTATTCTTTTTTTGGGAAAAGATTTTTTTGTGTTTTGTTGGGTCACTGCTGCATGACCTGGCCACGTACAGTGACCACAATCACTACGGTGGCTAAAGCCATGCGCAGTGATTGTAGTCATGTGCAGTGACTATCGTGACTTACAGTCACGCACAGTGACTACAGTGATTGTCATGACTTAAAGTCACACGTAGTGACTGCAATCACTATCATGACTTACAATCACACGTAGTGACTGCAGTCACTACCGTGACTTACAGTCACACATAGTGACTGTAGTCATTGTCATGACTAGTAGTCATGACAGTGCTATATCACCATGACCAGCGGATGGAACTAGAGCTTCGGCCCAACATTTGCATTGTTTATTTTTAAAAAATATATATATATATATATATATATATATATATATATATAATATATAATACATAATATATATATATATATAGAGAGAGAGAATGAACAATCAATGATTTTTTTTAATATTTATATATTTTAGACATGAAAAATTGGCAAAAGGCTTAAATCAATCAAAAGGTGCATCAAATCATCAAAATAGCACGAAAAATCAATAAATGGAACAAAGGCAATTCAAATCAAAGGAAAATTCAATTAAATGATTAAATAATTAAATAAAGCTTGAAAAGGGGAAAAACACTACGAAATTGATTAAATTCAATTAATGACATAGTTCTTGAAAGCAAAATCAAAATGAACATCTTACCCTTCATGGCTAAATTTAATTACTTTAATTAATTAATAAATACTAATTTCCCTCAACAAAGCAAAAAGGAGACAAAATGGACACAAATCACTCACTTTTGTTGAAATGGTCCAACCTTTTGAAACCATTTAAATAATTGTCCCCCATTTATGGACAAAGCAAAGACAATTGACCTTACCCAAGCATGACCATGGTTATCTCACTCTACCCCCTACCCTTGAGAAAATCCTATATATTGAAAGCATTTTGAGGCATTATTCATCCACTCCATATCTTTGAATTGCAGCAAAGCTCTTGCAATTTGCATCCACACCACTCACTTATCAATTTTCATTGCTAATTAGCTTAAATTGCTTGATCATTAGTAGATTGTTCATCAAATAGAGCTAGAATTTGATTGAATAGATCTTAATTTGCATATCATATAGCTTAATTCTCATCTTTAGAGTGTCACTAGTGAGGATCATAACTGAGAGCCTCATTTACCACTTTATTTTAGAGATCCATGAGATGTTGATAGATTAATTATGGATTTGTTAGATTAATTTTCTCTAATTACTGTAATTTATCTTTTAATCTTTTTATTTCATGAAGGTGTATTACTCACACACACAAATGGCGCCCACCATGGGGCTCTAAGCCTCAAATTCATCATTATTTTCATGTTTTTGCTAAATTTAGGCTAGAAATTGCATATTTTTGCTCGCTGTTTGCAGATCACAGAGAAGAAATCACGCCAGCAGATAAAGAGATCTCACCTTTAGAAAAGAAATGTCACCTATGGAGAATAAAATGATGCACTGAGTCTAGACTTTTACGTAGTTTAACCTATAGATTCATGCTATCGAACGAAGAAATAACACACTAGAAAAATAAATCACGCTTCTGGTTATTAAATTGTCGCATTTGTGACAAAGGTACCATGCCTCTGGTCATTTAAATGTCATGCACAGAAATTGAAAAGTCACTTTCAGGAAGTCATTTTACATTTGGTGTGAAGGGAGTACTCTGCTTTATTGATTTAATTTCTCTCTTTTGATAAATTAGACATCACTATAATAGCATCAGTTTGTCACAGTCTTGTAAATATTTCATGCGTGGATGAAATTAGACATCGCTCTTGGTTATTTTAATCTCGCTTGAGCCCCATAAGGTGACGCTCATGGTTAAAGTAATCACACCTTTGTCAAATTAGATCTCACATACAGTCTAGACAATGTTGCAGGACTGTACTTTTATATTTTATCAAAATTGTTAAAATAATGACTGTATTTTGACTTTACATCCTTTTTTTCTGTCTCAGGAGTATGGTCTGTCATAAGAAAGTTCAAAAACCAGAGAGAAGGCATAACTTGAAGGAGAAATTGATCGCTAAGAGGATAAGAAAGGAAAACCGGATACACACCACCTTTGTTCTCAACAATGACTTAGAAAAGGATATAGAGGTATATGCTAGATACATTGCTATCGTAAATGCTTACAAACTGAAATATGTATCATTAAATTGGGAGTTTAGTCCCTAAGTTTGTAAAATTTTGCAAATATTGAAGTAAAAGAAAGAATCAAGAGCATAATTGAAATTGTAACATTCTAAGCTTTTGATGTTGGTTTCCCCTCACTTTGTTTGTTTGTGTCGACTAACTTGCTGGTGGAGGGAACGTTTCGCTAAGGTAAGGGAAGGATTTGGAGAGAAAAATGAGAAAATCTACTACTTAAAAATGTGCCTAGCCTTTGCTAGCATCATTTGAGGTATTTCTCTCATCAAGCTTGCAAACTTCCCTTAACTTGTGGCATTTTCAAAGTTCAAAACATAGTTTAATCATAAAAGGAAAAGAACAAACATTTCAATTCTAAGAACCCCTTTGTCACGGGGTTGAAAAAGAACCAAATTGATTGTGAGTGTTTGGGATAAGGGAAAAGCAATAGGGATATTCTCTTCACTCTTTGAGTGAATCAAATTCCCAAACTTTCTCTACCAAATCCACTTTTTATGCTTTCAAATGAACATGTTTAAAACTTAGTGGGCTCGCCTCCTGAGATTGCCTTAAAGGGCTGGTGAGAGGGACAGCCCAAAGTGGGATACACTTGCTTTTTCTGTGAGAATCTGACCCACTATAAAAAGAAATGCATGTATCCTTAATGGGGTGCATGACAAAAGGATTTTAGCCCTTTCAAACTTCCTCTAGTAGTCTTAACGAATTGTGCAAAATCATGCTTTGGTGTGTGTGGGAAGCCCCTTAACATACTTGGGGGATGAATGGCTAAGATCCATTTGAACGAAAAACTTACTACATAATGGTAAAATAGCAAAACTACCTATTAGAGCCATGTTTATGAACCAATTATGTGCTAGGTAGATTGTGTGGAAGCAATTCTTGTGTTTCAACCTGTGAAAAATGTTCAAAAATACACACATTAGAGCATTCTAGGGATATGGTACCAAATTGATGTGTGTGTTGAGATTGTTTTTATATTTTCAAGCAAGATATTCCAAAGTTATTGATCAAAACATCATTAAGATTTTAAACCATTTAAAATTGATCAAAAACTTTTACCTTATTCCAAAAACTAGATTATCAAAAGAAGAAGTCAGCATACCCTTAAAGTTTGTTCATGCATGTTCTTACAAGATCACACTCTATAAAAAAAACATTACAAATAGACAGGACCTACAAACGAGAAGAGCTCCCCTTTTTGGAGAACAATTTCATTATTTCATGAGTGATTGAAAAACCTGCTAAGGCAAAGGACACTAACAAGATGTTTAGCGGCACCCTAGGAAATATCGATCCTAACAACCAAGGAAACAACATGAATGGGGGTATGGGTCCTAACAACAATCAAGAGAATTCTAATAATGGAGGAAGAGACCCTAATTCCCAAGAAGCAAATTCACAAGGCAATAACTTACCTCCTCTTCACAACACAAACCTACCCCCAACTGCGGAAGAAGCCATGGATGAAAAGGCGTTAGAGGCAAGACAATGTCCTTATTTCATAGAACTAATGAAAAAGACCATGCTTATGGATAAGGAAAAATACTTCATGGACTTGATACAAATGGGGGTAAAACTACCTAAAGATTTTGACATAGAACAACTAAAGCCCAAGGAAGTAGAAGACCCTATGGAGGCAATAAGGGAACGATTCAAGGTATTCCAAATGGAAATTGACAGGTTGAAACAAAACGGGGCTCCTAAGCCCTTCTCTATTGAAACATTGTTTCCTTTCCCATTCGATAAGAGTTTGGTCATGGTGCCTTTTCCCATTAATGTAACATTTCCTAAATATGATAAGTATGAAGGAACATCTGACCCACATGATCATCTTCAAGGGTTTTGTGCATTGAGTCTTGAGTTCATGCATGATACAACCTATTTAATGAGACTATTCCCAAGAAGCTTGGGATGAATGGCCATGGATTTGTTTTCAAAACTACCATCCGACATCAAAACCTTTGAATAATTAGCTTCTAAATTTGTGACTCATTACTCCTATAACATCAAACATGAGGTCATAATGATAACGTTATGTAACACAAAGCAATGAGATGGAGAAGCTTTCCTCATGTTCTTGCAAAGATGGAGGACTGCATTTGCTAGATATCCAAGAAGTGTACCAGAAAAAGAGAAAATGGATATCTTTATTAACAGTTTAAGCAGCGAATTAAATTATAGGCTAATAATGCAATGTCCTAAAACCTTCCAAGATTTGATTGATAATATAGTTACAATGGAAGAAATGTTTATTAAGAGTGGAGAGCTGAAATTGTACAAGGAAAATAAGAACAACTCTAACTCCAACAACAACAATACCAACAATAACAACAATCAAAATAAAGGTTGGTACAATAACAATAGCCATTATGCTGCCAAAAATAAGAACAAGGGCATTGTTAATGATGGTGTGGTGGAATCTAGCAACTTGAAGGTGACTCCATTTCCCTTACAAGGATGCCTAATCAAGTGAACAATACTAATCAAGCATATAATGCACCTTCCAACAATAACAACAATGCCAACAAGAATAATCAAGGAAACAATGAGAGAAACAGCAAGCATGATAAGTATTTGAAGCCCACTCCTTCAAGACACTTTACACCCTTGGGAGAATCTCTTGAAACTGCATTAAAGGCTCTCATGGCTAACAATGTTATTACATTACCTAGTATTCAACCTTATGAACCAAACAACAAGCCGGGCTGGTGGGATGCTAAGAATCATTGTGAATATCATAGAATTCGGGGACACACTACAAATGAATGTCTACAATTAAAGAATGTGGTGCAAGACTTGATAGATAATAAAATAATCATTGTTGATGGACCCCAAAATAATGAAGATCATACGGCCTTCAAACAACCTTTTTACAAACATGATAAAGGTGAGTCATCAAATGGAAAGAAACAAAGCGCCAATAATCTCAACTTAGCGCTATCATGTGATCATATTGTTAATGCTATAATAATTAATGAACAATCTCAAAAGGAAGCAACAAATGTCATTACAAGAGGGCAGAATTCTAGAATGACTTTACAAGGGATAGCCCCTCAAAGCACCAATATCCCATAATCCAACATTGTGGTTAAACAACCTCCTACAAAAGAAAGGCCTTATAGTTTGGTGGATCAATTGCAACGTACCCCAGTACAAATCTCAATATTAGAGTTATTGAAGTTGTCACCGAATCATAAAGAGATTTTGGAAAAATCTTTAGAAGAGACACATGTTTCTACTACCTTAGGGGAAGAAAATTTTCAAAATATGGTAGGACATCTCATGGCTCCTCATTGTCTTTCATTTTCTGATCAAGACGACATGTCTATAACCCATCCTCAAAATTTGCCATTACATATAGAGGTTTTAATCGAAAGGCATAGAGTCAAAAGAGCCCTTATTGATGGAGGGGTGGTCTTAACATTTTCACATTAAGTCTTGTAAAATCCTTAGGTTTATCTGAGTCTTGCATTGACCCTTCAAAGAAAATCACCATAAAAGCTTATGATGAAGCTGAAAGAGCTTCTAAAGGCATGATTGTATCGCCCATCCAAGTGGGACCAGTCAAGAAGGAAACCAAGTGTCAAGTGTTGGACATGAAATTAACTTATAACATCTTATTGGGAAGACCATGGATTCATGAGATGCAAGCCGTCCCATCCACATACCACCAATGCATCAAGTTTCCATTCATGGGTGAAGAAATCACGGTTGGAGGAGACTCAAATCCATTCCAATATTGTAATGCACTCAAACCCTTGCATGAATTATACATTCCACATAATCATGAAGGAATTATTCCAAGAATCACCAATGAAGATACACAAAATCCTCTTCAAGCTAGCTCAACTACATCAACTAAGGGCAAGGAAAAAGTGAGCTACGAGGGTCCAAATGTAATGGAAAGTCCATATTTAGCACCTAAATTGGAGACATCGATTTAAAAACCTATGAAAGAGGAAAAGGAACAAACTAAAGAAGATCATTACCAACACATGAGTGAGATGATGAACAAATTTGACAAACAATGCAAGATTAGTTCAAAAGGAGTTGGAGAATATTCAGTTTCTCTATTTGACATGCCCATATCCCCCAAATCACATGGTAAACCATCAAAAGAACATCTTCCATATAAGTATAATTCTTATTTTGTAAGGGAAGATAGAAAAGAAACATGGGATAAGGAAGAAGATGAAGTCCTTCAATGGCTTTATCATGATGAAGATGATACCTCAGACACTCCCATGGAAAGAATTCAGCATGTCAATATACAAACCGAACAATATGGGAAAGGATTTGATATTATGCAAAAGATGGGATAAAAAGGAAGAGGACCCATAGGAAAAAGAAATAGGGGGTTATTAGAACCTATTGAACCTATTTGGAGGTCAAGTCATGAAAAATCCAGAGTAGGTTTTCAATACAAAGGAGAAAGTTCAAGTCCAATGCATGATTTTTATCCTCAAATAAATGCATTAGAATCCAAAGGAGATAGTGATGACTCTCGGGATTATGAATGGGATACTTTATCAGAGGAGTCATGTCAAGATAAAGAAGTCATTTCTATACATACTTATGCAAAAATCCCAAAACAAGAAGCTCCAATTAGTGAAGAACCTCATATTCAAAGGCCTAATATAGAACAAGCATCTACTAGTGGAGCATGGATAGAAACATTTTGGACACATTTAGAGGAGGGAAATTCAAATGTTAGTTTTAACCCACTTGTGGATTTTCCCACGTTGTTTCCCATAGAGGTTGACGAGGATTTGAGTGAAGGGGACTTTGACCCTTCTTCCATGGATCATCTTGAGGAAGCGCACATCATAGATCTAAATGATACAATGTATGAACCCTCAAATGAATTCATGTCCATAAATCCTATTGATGATACCTTACCCAATAATTCCTTAATGTTGATGCACCCGGACCTCATTGATTGGGACCAAACTGAACCAAATGACTTACTTTACTTCCCAAATGACCAAGCAGCAAACCAATACCTTAATGCGGTTGAACCCTCTTTCACCAACAAACTCAATACAGACATAATGATAACAGCAAGGGTCCAATCTCTTAGTCAAAAGAAAAAAATGAAAAATAAAATAAAAATGAGAAGTTCTATTGGTGAAAACCCAACTGTGGCACCATTAGAACCAAAAATAATGAAAATAAAAGACATTTCTTTCGGTGAAAACCCAACTATGGCACCAAAGGAAGAGAGATTGGATACTTTTCCTGAACATGAGGAAGAAAGGTCATCTATTCTTATAGAACCAACATAAAAAGTTAACATTGGTACGGAAGTAGATCCAAAGTTCATACACTTGGCTACCTCACTTACATCTCTTGAAAGAGAAGACTTTATCAAATTCTTTCAAGAACAACAAGTGAACTTCGCATGGTCATATGCTGACATGCCCAGACTAGATCCTGATTTCATAATGCATCATTTGAATGTTAGACCCAGAGTTAAACCTGTGAAGCAAAAACTAAGGAAAATGCACCCACATGTGGCTCTCCTAGTCAAGGAAGAATTGGAAAAATTGTTAAAGGTGGGGTTCATAAGAACAATAGCATATGCTGATTGGATCTCTAACATTGTGTCGGTTACTAAGCATGATAAATCTATCTGTGTGTGTATGGATTTTAGAGATTTAAATCTTGCATGTCCCAAAGATGACTTCCCATTTCCAAGCATAGATACCATAGTGGATTTGACAGCAGGTCACACAATGTACTCATTAATGGATGGATTTAGTGGCTACAATCAAATAAAGATTGCTCTCGAAGACCAAGAAAAGATAGCATTTACTTTCCCTTGGGGTACTTTTTGTTGGAATGTCATGCCCTTCCGTCTTAAAAATGTTGGAGCTACATATCAAAGGGCCATGACAACTATTTTTCATGACATGATGCACATTTTCTTAGAAGATTATGTGGATGACATTCTAGCAAAGTCCCACAAAAGAGAAGAACATTTACAAATCCTAAGAAAAATATTCATTCGGTTGGAACAATTCAAAGTTAGATTAAACCCAAAGAAGTGTGCCTTTGGTGTCCAATCCGGCAAGCTATTGGGTTATATAGTGTCAACAAAAGGAATTGAAGTTGATCCTAAAAAAGTACAAGCCATTCTAGAGATGGAGATTCCAAGAAACATTAGCCAAATGAGATCACTACAAGGAAAGATTCAATCAATAAGGAGATTTATATCTCAATTAGCAGAAAAGTGTCACTCCTTCACCAGATTGCTACACAAGGACACTACATTTATGTGGGATGAAGAATGTGATAAGGCCTTCTCTATTTTGAAGACTTATTTGATAAACCCACCTATTCTTATGTCACCTATCAAGGGCAAAGAACTTTTGTTATACATATCAGCCACATAAAGGTCTCTAGGCATATTGTTGGCACAAGAAGATGAGAAAGGAAAAGAAAGAGAAATCTACTATCTTAGTAGAACCTTAATAAAATATGAACTAAATTATTCATTCATGGAAAGAGCATGCCTAGCAGTGGTTTTTGCATCTCAAAAACTAAGACATTATATGTTGATGCATAAGATCAAATTAATTGCCAAGATTGATCCTCTCAAATACTTGCTAAGTAAAACTGCCTTAACAGGTAGAATAGAAAAATGGGTCATGATCCTAAGTGAATTCGACATTGAATATGTTGATAGAAGAGAAATTAAAGGACAAGTGATAGCAGATCACTTAGAAGATAACCCAATGGAGTCTACACAAACCATTCAAATTGAATTTCCAGATGCAACAATTGTCAACATAGAAACAAAGACATGGAAATTATATTTTGATGGATCTTATACACAAGGAGGTTCTGGAGCAGTTATATTATTGGTTACCCCTCAAGGGTACACCATTCCAAAGTCCTATAAACTCCTATTTCCATGCACCAATAACATAGCAGAATATGAGGCATTAGTCATTGGCATCAAAATGGCTTTGGAATGGAATATTATAGAATTACAAGTGTATGGGGATTCCCAACTCATAATCAATCAGGTTAATAATGAATACAATACCAAAGATATAAAGTTGATGAAATATAAAACCTTGATTGATGGATGGAAGAAGTACTTTGCTTTGATCACATTTGAACAGATTCCACAAGAAAAGAATAGAGCAGCAGATGCCATGGCTACCTTGGCTTCCTTATTACAAAAACCAGATCAAAATGAGAAGTATGAATTCTTGGTGGAAGAGTTGGTAAAACCGACATTCAACCTTCCTGACACCCAAATTGTTTCTCTTTTACATGGACATGACTCTCCTTGGTATGGAACCATCTACACTTACCTTAAAGACCAAGTACTCCCCTTAGACCAAACTCGTGCCCAAAAATGTAATTTCATATGCCAAGCCACCCGATACCTAATCCTTTCAGACACATTGTATCGTAAGGGTCTTGATGGGATGTTACTTAGGTGTTTAGAGGAAGAAGAGTCTAAGTTAGCTCTACGTGAGGTCCACGAAGGAGTTTGCGGGTCACACTCAAGCGGTCTTAATCTAGCTAAGAAAATCCTTCATTTAGGGTACTTTTGGACAACATTAGAAATGGATGCTTGTCAATTTTTAAAGATATGCAGCAAATGTCAATATCATGATAACATGATACATGCACCGGCTCAAGAACTACACCCATTCATTACACCATGGCCTTTTTATCAATGGGGTTTTGACTTGATTGGAATCATACATCCTCCATCTTCAAACGGACACAAGTATATCATCACAGCAATAGAATACTTCACCAAATGGGTGGAAGCAGTTCCATTAACAACAACAACTGGAAAACAAATTTCAATGTTCATATTGAACCACATAATTTGCTGCTATGGTATTCCACATGCCATTATCACGGATAATGGGAAACAATTCAAAAAGTAGGATATTGATGAACTTTGCATGACATTCCACATTACACATCATTCATCATCCATCTATTATCCACAAGGCAATGGCCAAGCTGAAGCAATGAATAAAAATATCCTCAAGATATTAAAAAGATTAGTTAACAAATCAGGAAGAGATTGGCATGTGCAAATAAATCCCGCACTATGGGCTTACAGAACTAGTATCAGAACACCTACAGGAGCCACGCCATTCTCTTTAGTTTATGGAGCTGAAGCAGTTCTACCATTAGAAGTTGAAATTCCATCTCTACAGGTTTCATTAAGAGGATTGATCACTGATGAGGATTATAGAGTTGCTAGACTTCAACAATTGGAATTGTTAGAAGAACACCAGACTCAAGCTTATGAGCATTTAAGAGTTTACCAAAATAGGATTTCACAGAATTACAACAAACACATCAAACCAAGAACTTTTCAAGTAGGAGACTTGGTATTAAGAGAAAATCCCAAAAATCAAGCTGAAAGGGAAAAGAAAGGAAAATGGGAAGCTAATTGGATAGGCCCATTTGTGATAGTGTCATCTTTTGGAACTGGAACATATAAGTTATCAGATTGTAATGGTGAAGAATTACAAGAATCCATAAACAACATTCACTTGAAGAGGTTCTACACCTAAAGCAGATGAAAGAGTATACAGAGTATCAGATGAGAGAGCATCATAATTATTGTACATAGTTGAAAAGGGATCTTGAAAATACAAAAACATTTGAAAATGAAAAATCCAAAAACATTGAAAAAAAAGAAAGATCAAAAATAGTGGAAAATTGAGCATGAAGAAAGAAAAAACATTTCAAAAACTATCTCTTGGTGAAAACCTAGAAAATAGGCACCAAGGTGATAAAGAAAAATATTTTAAAAAAAAGGAAAAATACAAAAAAAATGAAAAAGAAAAAAGTGCCTTGGTGAAAACCTAGCAATAGGCGCCTTGGTAGCAAAAAATAAACAAAAAAAGCACCCAAAGGTGAAAACTTGGCAACAAGCACTTTTGGTTTCCTTAAGTCATTTCCTTCTTAGTCACATGTGTACATAATGCATCTCATCATCCCATTTGTCCAAACCTTCATTGCATCCGTCATTTGTACATAGTCATAATAACATTTTTTAGCATCATCATTTGCATTGCCCAAAGTTGTCAAAACTGATACATCAAACACTTGGGGGCAGCACAAAGCAGATCGGAAAGTTGGTACCTCAAAAAGGATTCAAGCAAGCAACATTCAGTCATAAGCAGAAAGGGATCAACATTTTCAGAAGAGAGATCAGATTTTCGTGAACCTTTGATTGATATCATTGTTTACCAACCAAGAAATTGATTACCACAACAAATCCTTAAGCCTAAATTGACTTATTATTCAGGATTAAAAAATAAAACATCATTCAATGATCAAAACACTTGGAAATACTATTTGAAGATCAAAAAACAATGCAAAACACTTGCATAGATTATTTTGAAAAGTTGGCTAAAAATCTGTTTACTTATATTGATTCAATTTGTATCAAGTCTTTTTAGCTAATCAATGATGTTTCGTCTAGATTGGCAATGATGGAGACATGATATTTTTTTTCTTGACTATGAAGTGAATGTTTGGAGGAAGATTCATTGCCTTATGAGAATTCATCTAAAGACATGGTCATCAAAGAACCATCGAGGATTATCTTATAAAACAATGAGTTAACCTTTGTTTGTTTACGCAATCGGATACCTTGGATATTTAGATTCTTCATATCTAAATGCCAAAATCCACTTGCAACATAGAATCTGACAAAATCAGTATTCATACTCTCATGATTGTTTGTAATCAGTGATAGTCGTATTGACGAGACCAATGGGAAAGCAAAATGGAGGTTACCAAATGAGCAATAAAACATGATATTCATATCATCATGTCATTGGGCAGTGGTGATTGTATCAACTTTCTGGTCCCAAAGTGCTCAATGATGAAAATATATCCTCAAGGCATTTATTTGCTAAAAGCTAGTGACACTAAGGTTAATTGGATTCTCATAGAAAGGTTAAAATGCATTCTCATGATAGAATAATTGCACATGCATTTTTTTCCAAGGGCTTCATTTCAAATCAAAAAGGGGGGTACATAACATCATCAACAAGGTCAAATCAGAAAGGACAACATCAACTCAATATCATCTTTCTACAACAAAAACATGAGATTACACTTTTTGCATTCATTCCATAGCATTAATCATTACATAGATATACCATCGAAGAAAAGAAGGAAATAACCATTTACATGTGCATACATCTAGACAAAGATACAGATTACATACATGAGAAAATAACAAAAAAACAAAGAACTGCATCCATACATGAAAAGAACTACATCCATACATGAAGAAAGAAATGCATCCATCTATCTATATCATACATAAGATACATTGCATCCATAGAAACATCCATCCAAAACAAATGCATTAGATAAACACATATAGCAGCATCTAAAGGTAATCTCATATATCATCAAGTAAAATAGGAAGGATCATAAATGTCCTCATATCACAACGTCTACTAAAAACTCAACGCATCAAGTCTAACAATGATATCATAAATCAACTCTACAATCGCCCATCAACAAGGGCATCAATGTCAAACAAGTATCAAAGTACAACTGGAAGGGTAACACCAAGGTCACAAGAATATGGTCCAACATCAAGTATCTCAACATCACTACACATCTGATCAACAGGAGTACTCATAGCTCAACTCTCGTCACCACTGGGAGGAGGTCTTGGAGGAGGCTGTGATGGAGGCTGCTGAGGTGGCTGAAGAGGATTCTGACCAATCATAGCAACAAGAAGAGGAACCAATGGAGCAAGACCTAACACTAACTACTGAATCATCGTAGACATCTGTGATACCTCTGTTAGTAATGCTCCCACATCTACTCATAGCTAGATAGTACTGGAACTCTCACCAACTTCGTAGGTACTCTGAGGATCACCTGTATCTATAGGAGCCTTCCCCCAATCACGGGAAGAAGCTACTATCATCTGCTATGCACCTATATCCTGACCATCTATGGTGGCCTGCGGTAATCCTGCTCTCATCTCCTATCCTGAAGCTGAATCCTACCTAGCAGCCCTCACATGGTCCTGACGATCTGCCCTCTGTCTCTGTACTACTATAGGAGGAGGAGAAGGAGGAGGAGGTGGTGCCTGTATATGTATATCTCTCACTCATCCTCTGAGTCTAACCACTACCCTACCTTGTGGTCTACCTCTGTGTCTCCTCCCACCACTGGCACCTCCATCATCATCTCTCCCAGGCATTGGCTCTGTAAGGTCTGAAAATCAAGGCATGGGATGCTCCATCAACCAATCCAGATACTCCTGAGTGACCCCGGCATCTCTGATATGTAACCTCATATCCCAGTCCATGAAGCCAAGCCTCGATATCTGCTCAATAGTATCATCATATGAAGGCATGTGTCCCCAAGTAGCCCTCTCTGAATTGGAATAAACATAAACTGCAGATCCCTGAGGCATAGGCTAAATCCGCCCAAACTGTCATAGCACCCTACCCACCAAAAATCTCTCAAGGATAGAATCAATCCTACCAATCATCCATCGAGGAGTGAACATGTACGGTAACTCCAAGCCATCCTCTCTCCAATCCTCAACATCAACATATGGTCTCCAATAGACGTCATCCATATCATCAATCTCTCATCGCCAATGCTCCAGATGTCCCAAGTGATGCTGTGTCACCATCCCTGTGTAATGCCAAGCAAAAGGATACCCTAACGGTCGGTCTCGCTTTGATATTAGATGACTAACTGGTAAATGCTCCCATATCCAGAGCTAAAAAATGTGAATCCCAGTAGATAAAGTAGCTAATCTCCTATAGACTACCTCATGAAGATCATGGTATAGCTGTGCAAGCACACAAGATCCCCAATCAAATCATCAAGGCTGATGAAGCAAGTCCTCGATAATCCTACCCCAACCCACTGAAAACCCGTGACCCCAACGATCAAGTAGTAACATGCCACCAATAATAGCACCTAACATCGCTAGTAGAACAAGAAATGAAGCAAATTGAGGCCATGTGATGCACTCATCACCAATAGTATGATCCCCGAATACTCGATGACAATATGTCCCATCATACGCTACATCATAATATACTATCTCCCCATGTGTCAGGATTTGCAGCAACCTATACACATCCTCGGGAGTGATGGTCATCTCTCCCTGTGGCAGCCAAAAGGTGTTTGTCTCAGAGTGCCAATGCTCTGCGACAATGGTAATCAAACCTTGGTTCATCTGGAACCGAGGAAGCTCTAATACACACAATAAACTACAACACCTAGTCAATCGTCTCTCATCGTCAGTCAACTGATCTCTAAGATTCATCACCCAATGTGGCACGATTCAGAGGTACAGAATATGGACATCCTCCTATTTCATCAAAACAATGGAATCACATGAGTAACCTAATGTCAGGAAATCAAACAATCAATCAAAGTCATCAATTTAAATATACCTATCAGACCTACCAATCCTAACTCTAAGCATTGAGGAAGGATGATCCTAGTTTTATGTCTCTAAGCATTTGAGAATAAAATGAATGGACGATCAGACCCATGACCTATCATTTGTGACTAAGATTGATTTACCCTATCCTTCGATATCATAGTTACCGATGTCCTAATTCATTGTTGAAATCAAACAAGGGGAACACCCTAACTGTACATTCGATCAGACTCATTTAAGTGATCAATATCAATCAGGTTGACGTAATCGAGCAATCAGACGTCATAACAAAGTATCAAGCAATCACACCCAGTACCATTTATTTGTGTCTCTGTGTCCTGAGAATGAAGCAGCAGTAGCAATCATATCAGTTTTCACACTGATTGATTTATCCTATCAATATCCTATCCTATCAGATTGACAAATCACATTCATTGGTACCATTATCCTGGTATTCTAATCACTTGTTTCACTTAACTACAATAGACCTATCTATCTTGGATATGCAAATTGCAAGTCATGGCATATCATCAATAATTTTCAAAAATGAAAACATATTGGACCAATCAATCAAAATCTTTCAAATCAAGGAATCAATATGTTTTATTTCTGAGGGGGCATTAGAGTATCAAATTGGCATCACATCAAAAACATTTATTAGTGGGGCATATCCTATCAGGTTATCATATCAGTCTCATATTAGGAGACAAATCAGTATCAGACCTGCTATCATATCAAATCTGCTATCATATCAAACCTATCAACATATCAACAATCAGTGAACCTAGGACCTTTTATCAGTGAACCCAAGACCTTTATCAGTAAACCCAGGACCTTTATCAGTGAACCTAGGACCTATCATCAAACCAGGACCCATATCATATTAGAGGCATCAGAATCATATCAACACCATTATCAGAGGCACATCATCATCATCAGGAAGTACATCAATCAGAATGATCCAAGGCATATCAGAACTAGGACCTACATCAGATCATCATACTAAGGGAATCTTTGAATCAGTTCTCTTCACACATCGACTCAAAGAGGGGCATTTGTAGACATGAAAAATTGGCAAAAGGCTTAAATCAATCAAAAGGTGCATCAAATCATCAAAATAGCATGAAAAATCAATAAATGGAACAAAGGCAATTCAAATCAAAAGAAAATTCAATTAAATGATTAAATAATTAAATAAAGCTTGAAAAGGGAAAAAATACTACGAAATTGATTAAATTCAATTAATGACATAGTTGTTGAAAGCAAATCAAAATGAACATCTTACCCTTCATGGCTAAATTTAATTACTTTAATTAATTAATAAATACTAATTTCCCTCAACAAAGCAAAAAGGAGACAAAATGGACACAAATCACTCACTTTTGTTGAAATGGTCCAGCCTTTTGAAACCATTTAAATGATTGTCCCCCATTTATGGACAAAGCAAAGCCAATTGACCTTACCCAAGCATGACCATGGTTATCTCACTCTACCCCCTACCCTTGAGAAAATCTTATATATTGAAGGTATTTTGAGGCATTATTCGTCCACTCCATATCTTTGAATTGCAGCAAAGCTCTTGCAATTTGCATCCACACCACTCACTTATCAATTTTCATTACTAATTAGCTTAAATTGCTTGATCATTAGTAGATTGTTCATCAAATAGAGCTAGAATTTGATTGAATAGATCTTAATTTGCATATCATATAGCTTAATTCTCATCTTTAGAGTGTCACTAGTGAGGATCATAGCTGAGAGCCTCATTTACCACTTTATTTTAGAGATCCATGAGATGTTGATAGATTAATTGTGCATTTGTTAGATTAATTTGCTCTAATTAGTGTAATTTGTCTTTTAATCTTGTTATTTCATGAAGGTGTATAACTCACACACACATATATATTATATATATATAATGTAAGATATATATATATATATATATATATATATATATATATATATATATATATATATATATATATATATATATATATATATATATATATACATACTACATATAAAATGTAATAAATATATATAAATAAATATATATATATATATATATATATATATATATATATATATATATACATATATATATATATACATATATATATATATATATATATATATATATATATAATCATAAACAACAAACACATGTTTATTATGTTTAATAATATATACATGTATATATATATTCAAGGTATATATACATTTATATTGGTCCACAGATAGAATAAAAGAAAAATTGTACTCATGTTTACTTTCTTATAAATAAGAGTTGTGCTTCAAAATAGAATGTAGGCATGTACAAAGACTAAGAAATTATAAAACATTTATATTTTGTAAATGTTGACAATATAGCCTACATTTTCACTTTAAGGATTCAATTAAGAAGTTGTAAAATTATTGTATTTGTAAACTATCAAAGCAATTTACTAAAATCTTTCCTTTAATCAGGGCATTGGAATTAATCTTGTTCTAAATGCACTATATGCACTATGTCAATACAAAAATCTCATTATTGTTATTATTATTATTTTTACAATAGTAATTAAAACTTAAGTAATTGTCAACAGAAAATAAAACTAAAAGTAATTGTTTCCTTACTGCCATATTACAGGAAATGTATAAACCAGAAAATCATAAATTCTATACAAGAAAATTCCAGCAAGTCAAATACCTAAGGTAAACAGGAAAATTCACATAATTTGCTAATTTTCAGTTCTACCTCTCAACAAAATCTGGGAAGCATTAATAATCAATTTAAACTAAAACAGAACTCATATTTACAAAATAAAATTTTTTCTTTTGTTTTCTTGGTATGAACTCAATTCAGGGAAAAACATTTATTTTTAATTAAAAGAAAAGCAGTATGCATAATTACAATGTGAAATTTTCTTGAGACTACTTTGATATAAGCACATTCATGCAATCTTTTTCTAAGGAGAATAATTTAAAATCTAGAGCTACATTTCTCAACCACTAAACTCATAAGCCAAGTGCATGGCTTTCACAATAAAATAGGACAATAACAATTGAAGCCCTTAAACAGAACTTGGGCAAAAGAACTTTTACAAGAAAATTGGTTTGATGTAAATCTAATTTAAACATCCACTCAAGTCCCATATAGGGTAACAAAGAGTTCTTCTAAGACACCAAGAATGCTTCATCCTAGCCTCTTCAAACCTGCCACAAAATAGTTTTTTCATGACCATGGAGGCTCACCTCCCAGCCTAGGCCATTTCATGGCCACCCCCGAGCTAGGGGAAACAAGAATGGATGGGAAACAAACATGCAACACACACACATATAGCATTCATTCCACAAAATAGGTACAAGAACATACACATTTTACTCCCTTTCCAAAGCTTGCACATAGGATCAAAATTAGATCCATAAATTGGTGAAGGTGGAAACTTCTCATATGGAGATACCTTACTCATACAAAATAATAATTTGCATATCTTTCTTACATGCCTTCACAAGGCTTTTCCCAAACACACAACTCCCACACATCCCTTATGGCCCTCAAACTAAAACATAAGTAGGCCTCAAGAATGCCCATACATCCAAGCTCTCAAACATATGGAATTCCCAACTAAGCCCTTCACCCCAAGACATTGTCAAATCCTCCCAAGGATGAGAATTATCTTGCACACCCACATCACAATTACAAAATAAGAAATAAAACAAGAGAAGCAATTAATATGAGCACAATGAAAGAACACATCACAAGATTCACACAAAAGTTTTTATCTTCACAATGCAATTACACAAACATAAACATGATAGATGCACTAACCTTTTTCCTAAGTAATGGAAATGGAGGTTTGTAGAAGAGAAATCCCTTTGCTTCCTAGCTTTCTTCACTTCTCAAAACCACAAGAATTTCTTAAGTCCCTTAGAATCTCTCCAATCCTTTTCTCTCAAATCCTAACTAGCATAACCAAGAAGTGTCTAACTTCTAAGTCTCCTTTCCTAAAGACTCTAAAGCATTCCTCTCTCATTCCCTCATCCCAAAGTAAGTTAGGTTTCTAGATCCTTGCTAACTTGCCACTTGCCCTTGCTATGGAAATGAAATGCAATTCAAAATATGGGAAGGTGAATTAACCTAGGAAACATTTTTGAATTCGTCATTACAAAAGATGGCCCATTTAGAGAGGCAATATGAAAGCCCAGGGAAGTGAAAAAGGTGAAATTTGGCCCCCTAACCCATGCCTATGCCTTGGGGCACTTAAAACCCACTCTAACTACATTATAGGGCTCCATATAGCCCTTCAAAAAACCTAGTAAAGTTTGCATCCGAAAATAGAATCATGATGACATAAACCTTGGTTTCCTAAACCACTAACCAAGCCTAGGAATACACAAGATAACCTAAGGAAAAGGTAGGGTCCACATTCCACTTAGGCATGCCATCTCATCACAATAGTGTCAAGTGACACCTCACAAAAGTACACATCACATTACACACTTGGCATGCCTAGTGGATATTTAACATTTACATTTACATAATTATATTTACATCAAATTATGCATTTACAAACATTTACAACATCATACATACATGCATCACATTACAAAATAAAATCATGTAACAATGAGGTCATTCTCTTCTTAGAGTCGACCTTAGTTTTAAAATGATTTTCACATAGATCCATCCTTGTTTCCTTGTATTTACAACCATGGTCATAATCCTGCACACTCGATTCCGATGTCAATACCTCATAAACTCAATGCATATATAATCATATCGAAAGTGAAATAATAACATCTAAACTCTCTCTCTCTCTTTATATATATATATATGTATATATATATATATATATATATATATATATGTATATATATATATATATGTATATATATACATATATATATGTATATATATATACATGTATGTATGTATGTATGTATGTATGTATGTATGTATGTATGTATGTATGTATGTATGTATATATATATATATATATATATATATATATATATAAAGGAACTACATTTCATGAATCATAAACAAAATTCACATTATACCCTAATTCTTCAAACATAGAAATGTAATTTTAATTTTCACATAAACAAGTAAGCCTAAGTTAATCATTAAACCATTACACTTTTAGCATTAGCTATACTATAAGATAATGTAACAAATGTAGAATTTAGAATTCATATAGCATAAGGTAAGCATGAAACTAATATGAGCATATAAAGAGTATGACTAACATCATCATCATATAAATCTATAAAAATCATCTCATAAGGTCTAATGATAGCAATACATAATCCAAAATAGGTCTAATGTCTCTAAACAATGTATCATCGAGATGAATCAAGTGTCAAAACAACTGTCGAGCTAAGATGGGTCAGGGTAGGACCTCACAAACTAGCTATACAAGAAAATGTGACAAATGCTAGAGAATGGGTCATCCCACCAAATTAGATGAAATTCCCTTAAATACACAATTAGTGGTAACACCATTTGACAAATGGGGAATGGATTTCATTGGTCCAATAGATCCTCCTTCAAATGGGAAATCTTACATACTAGTATGCATAGATTATCTGACCAAATGGGTGGAAGTAAAAGCCATGCAACATGCAGGAGATCAAAAGGTAGCAAAGTTTTTGTATGAGGACATCTTCACCCATTATGGAGTGCCAAGAGAACTTGTAACTGACTAGAGATCATAGTTTTCATCCAATCTGATAACTAAACTCATGAAGGAATACAATATCAGGCACCAAAAGTCTATCCCTTACCATCCTCAATAAAATGGTCAAGCAGAGGTCACAAATAGAGAAATTAAAGCCATATTAACAAAAATGGTTCACCTACACTAATGAGATTGGAGAAACCAACTCACAGAAGTAGTTTGGGCCTACCACACAACTTGGAAGACCACCATAGGATTCACTCCATTTGAATTATTATATGGGAAGGCAAAAATGTTAAGAATTGAATTTGAGCACAAGACATTGCGTAAAACATTGGGATTAAACATCAATCTTCCTACAACACAGACAAAATGCCTTCTACACCTCAATTCCTTAGATGAAATGCATAAATATGCATTAGAGTGCATAGAGTTGGGACAGAAATAAAAGAAGAGGTGGTATGATTCCCATATTAAGAGAAAATAGTTTCATGTATGTGATTGGGCATTATTGTATGATTCTAGATTCAAAGAAATTCCAGGAAAGTTATAGACTAGATGGCTAGGATGTTAGGAATGAATGCAAATATATGTATGAGGAGATTGTTATAAGGCATTGAGATATTGTTTGGCATGTTTTAGTGATCATTCTATAGTAGTGGTTGTTGCATTCATGACTTGGATAGTGAAAAGGAGGTAATCTATTTCATATTATTCTATTGAATAATCTTAAGGTCTTTTGGATAGTGGGTTCATAGATCTTGCCTTGAAGCTGTTTGGGTAGTGGGTCCTTCTATCTTCCATAACTCTTAACTGGGTTAGAATCTTTTAACAATGATTCAAAATCTCCTAACAAGGATTCATATGTACTGAATGTATTTCATAAGACTCCTAACAGGGTCCATCCTCTAACAAGGAACTTTCATATTAGTACATCATTTTGTGGGCATCATTCCCAACAGGGTTTACTCTTTTCAAGAGGTTCCCTAGTCAACATATCTTGTGTCATTGTGCAAATTGTGTATGGTTATCTTTGTATGGTTGATTATCATATTGGATATATTGTTTAAAGCTATTAATAAATTTGAATGGTTAAAATATTAGATAACTAATTCACCCCCCCCCTCTCAGTTATCTTGGGGATCTTTACTTTCTAACAATTGGTATCAGAGCATCAGGTCCTTGAAAGAAAAGTTTAACAACTTAAGGAGATCTATGGAAAATTTCAGGAAAGAAAGCCCTAAGTTTGATGGAGTAAATTTTGACACCTAGAAAGATAAGATGAAGATTCATCTCTTATGTTTAGGACTAGGCTATTGGTTGATTACAAGAAAAGAAAAGACTGTCATTGAGGAAGACAAACTTGAAAGTTGTACTAATGAGGAAAGATATATCTTTATGTGTAACATACTTGCAAAAGAGGCAATTTTGACAGCACTTCTGAAAAATGAATATAGTCAGGTAAAAGGTCTAACTAGAGCTCATGATGTTTGGAAAGCTTTACATGATACTTTTGAAGGAGATGAACATGCTAAGAAAGCTAGGTTACATAATTAGATTTGTGCATTTGAAGATATAAGAATGATGGAAGATGAATCTATTAGAAGCTATATGGGTAGAGTGTCTGAGATTGTTTTAGGGATAAATTCTTGTGGAGGTGTAAAGATAGAGCATGAAGTGATATGGAATATCTTGAGAACATTGACACTGGTATTCAGGCAGACAACATAGATGATTGAACAAGTGATACCTTGCACACCAAAATTTTCAAGAGAAACCCTTCTTGGAAGATTAGAAGCAACATAGATGAATCTGAGAATGTCAAGAGAGTTACCTAGAATGGAGACAACATTCAGTGCTCTTAGCATTAGACCTACATTATCAAGAAGCACAAGTGTAAATGGAGATTATGCCAGTAGTAGCAGAACTAGATCTGAAGAAGATAAGAAGATTGAAGAAGGTATTGCATTACTTATGAAAAGAGAACCTGATGGTAAGAAACTATTTAAATGTTGGACTTGTCAAGAATATGGTCATTATGCATCTAAATTCCCTAAAAGAGTCAAGAAGTATAGAAACAAATCTAGAAGACCTGAGAAATGTTATTATGTTAATGATGAGGAAATTGAAGCAGGAATTGAGAGACACTTAAGTGACAGTGACAATGATAATGATGACATAGGATTTGTGGCAATTAAAGAAGAACTATTGAATCAGATACTAAGGAAGAGAAATCCTTATTTTCCCAAGTTGAGAAGAGAGCAGACTGGATTATAGACAGTGGTTGTTCACATCATATGATAGGTGATAAAGGAAAGTTCATAAATTTTAGCAATTATGATGGAGGAGTAGTTAGAGTTGGTAATAATGCACCTTGTTTAATCAAAGGTATAGGATCTATTACTCTTGATGGAAAGACTAACACTGATGATGTTTACTTTATTGATGGATTAAAACATAACTTGTTGAGTGTTGGACAGTTAGTTGATAAGGGATATCAAGTTTGGTTTACTAAAAATTCTTGTGTGATTAAGGATAAGGATGGAAATTTGATTGGAAAAGGATCTAGAACCAGAGGTAATGTATTTTAGTTGAATCCTACTAAGATGACATGTTTGATGACTAAAATTGATGACAATTGGTTATGGCATAGAAGGTTTTGTCATATAAACTTTGATAACATTGTGAAAGTAAATACTACATTTTCAATAAGGGATTTACCTAAGATTATGAAGCCTACTAATATGATTTGCAAAGAATGTGTGATGGCTAAATAGAAAAGGAGTTCATTCCCTAGCAAGAAGTTCACATCTACTGAGAAGTTGGAGATCATTCATATAGATTTGAGTGGACCTACAAGAACTAGAGGATTTCATGGTGAAAGGTACTTTATGATTATTGTTGATGACTTTACAAGAATGATGTGGGTTGCATTTTTGAAAGAAAAGTCTGAGGCACTTGATAAATTTAAGGTTGTTAAGAATAAACTTGAGAATGAATTAGGAATGAGAATTAAGTGTTTAAGATCAGATAGAGGAGGTGAATTTACATCTAAAGAGTTTGATACTTTTTGTGAAATGAATGGTATTAAGAGAAAATATTCAGCCCCTAGAACACATGAACAAAATGGTATTGCAGAAAGAAGAAATAGGTCAGTGACTGAAGCAGCTAGAGTTATGTTATTTGAAAGTGATTTGGCTAAAATATTCTTGAGAGAAGCAGTGAACACAACAGTATACACAATGAACAAAGTGCAGATCAAAGCAAATACGAACAAGACATCTTATGAATTGTGGTTTGGACACACACCCTCAGTTAAGTATTTTAGAATCTTTGGTAGCAAATGTTATATTAAGAGAGATGATGATATAGGAAAGTTTGATCCTAGAAGTGATGAAGAAATCTTTCTTGGATATTCTTTGAAAAGTAAAACTTACATATGTTATAACAAGAGAACTAAAACTATTGTTGAGAGTGCAAATGTTAGAGTTGATGAGAAATTCAAAATTCAAGAAAGAATGCTTGGTTATGAATCTGATGAAGGTACTAATCTACAGTCTAACAATGAATCTATTAAACAATTTTTTGAGACTAACAGTGAATTGACAAATGAGAACAATGTTGAAGAAAGTGTTGATCAGAGTAGAAGAGAAACTACAAATGAGACAAGAGGAGAAACTACAAGAGGAGAAACTATGACACCTAATAGGTACACATCAAGGCATCATCCTGTTGAGAAGATTATTGGAAGCTTGGATAGAGGAGTTCTTACTCAGAATAAGGTATATTTATGCTTGATTTCACAAGTTGAACCTAAGACTACTACTGAAGCCTATGAAGATGAATGTTGGATTAAAGCTATGAGAGAAGAATTAGATCAGATTGAAAGAAACAAGACATGGGAATTGGTTCCTAGACCTAAGGATAAGAATGTGATTGGAACTAAATGGGTATTTAGAAATAAGATGAATGAGCAAGGAGAAGTAATTAAAAAAAAAGAAAGATTGGTATGTAAGGGATATTCACAACAAGAAAGAATTGATTATAAAGAAACCTTTGCTCCTGTGGCAAGACTTGAAGTAGTGAGAATGTTTTTAGCTTATGCAGCATATAAGAAATTCAAGGTATATCAGATGGATGTTAAGTTAGCATTTTTGAATGGTGAGTTGGAAGAAGAAGTCTACATTGAGAAACCTAAAGGTTTTCCATTAACTCAAGAAGGAGACATGGTATGTAAACTTAAGAAAGCATTGTATGGATTGAAGCAAGCACCTAGAACTTGGTATGCAAGACTGGACAAGTATTTACTGAAATTGGGATTTACAAAAGGAACAACAGATAGTAACTTATACATAAAAGAAATTGAAAATGGATTGTTGATTGTAGTTATCTTTGTTGATGATATTATTTTTGGAGGAGAAGATGAAGCCAGTGACATATTTGCATAAGAAATGAAGACAGAGTTTGAAATGAGTATGATTGGAGAAATGAAATACTTTTTGGGATTGCAGATAACACAAAGCTAGGGTGGTATATTTATCAGTTAGACTAAATATCTAAATGACTTACTAAAATTTTTTGGAATGGAAGATTGCAAGCTAGTTGGAACACCTATGGTGATAGGACTTAAATCATCTAGCAAAGATGAGATAGCAAAGGTTGAGCAGAAGAAGTATAGATCTATGATTGGAGGATTGCATTATTTGACACATACTAGACCAGACATAGCACATTTAGTTGGAATTGTAGCAAGATTTCAAGCAAAACCTAAAGAATCACACTATGCAGTAGTTAAAAGGATACTGAGATATTTGAAAGGAACAATGGATTATGGTTTGTGGTATGATAATTTAGATGATTTCACATTATGTGCATACACTGATGCAGATTGGGGAGGCAGTGTTGATGACAAGAAAAGCACCAGTGGTGGAGCCTTTTTTCTTGGAGGAAGATTGGTTTCATGGTTAAGTAAAAAGAAAAATTGTATTTCACAAAGCACAACAGAAGCAGAGTATATTGCAGCAGCAAACAATTGTAATCAGATAACTTGGATGAAGAAAATGTTGAAAGACATTGGAATAAAGTTTGATGAACCTATTGTCATACATTGTGATAATACAAGTACAGTCAGTATGTCAAAGAATCCAGTATTACATTCAAAGACCAAGCATATAGAGATCAAATATCATGTTGTGAGAGAGAAATTTGCAAAGAAAGAAATCAGATTAGAGTACATCAGCACCAAAGAACAGATAGTAGACATATTCACTAAGCCTTTACCGAAAGATGCATTTGAGTATTTGAGAGGTATGCTTGGGGTCATTCCCCAAACTTCTCTTGAATAATGATGCAGATGGTTGCATCTATCTAGTGGTTCATGCATCTATCTTTTCTAGACCGAATGATGGTACTTCCTGAATGGGGGATTATTTGTATTTGAGCTGAGTCATTGAGGACTCTAGTGTATTGTATTTTCAAAAATAGTGTCTATTAACATTGAGCTATTGTTTGACATAGTGATAGATTTTCTATCATTGATGTCAATGGGGGAGAGATTCATGAAAAACATTATGACATTGTAATGGGAGAGAAAAGTTATTGTGATTGGATTTTTGAAACATTGGATGTTTTTCATCTATGTTGCCATCAATGCCAATGGGGGAGATTGTTAGGAATGAATGAAAATATATGTATGAGGAGATTTTTTTGAGGAATTGAGATATTGTTTGGTATGTTTTAGTGATCATTCTGTAGTAGTGGTTGTTGCATTCATGACTTGGATTGTCATTGATGTCAACACAGTGATATTCTGGAATTTAGCAGGAAAGAAGACACAGTTTTAGTTGGTGCACATGTTGTATTATAGATTGGTTTTTGCATAGTTGGTAGTATGTTCTTTAGTGTGTTCTTAACCTATGGTTAAGTGTGCAAAAATATTTATACTCATTTGAGAAAGTTATAAGCATTTTGGTGAAAATAGTTTTCTGACAGAGCTCCTGAGTAGCAGTTTTTGGAAATCAGTATATATCTTTTAGCTAGATTGGAATTTGTTTTTGCACAGTTGTAGGGATATTGAAGAGTCATTGATGATGACATGGTTCATATTGCAAACTTTGAGGATACATTTGGAGAAAGTTACAGTACTTGGAAGCTGAAAGTTTTATGTGATTTTTGATGTAACGTGTTGAAATAATTATTTTGTAATTGAGGACCGACTCATTTGTAATTATTTGAGTGTGGTATATATAAGAAGGAATTTTTATAGTTTTATTATGGTTGTAATGATATTGTGATGAGATGATGATGATAATTGTTGCGGATCTATGCAAGAAGTGAAGGAAAGGGTCAGTATAGCAGTGAAGGAAGATTTGTGAGTATAGAGATCAGAGTTTGTGATCTTGTGTAGCAGAGAGTGTGGTTTTGGCATAGTGAGAAGAAGGTAATCTATTTCATATTATTCTATTGAATAATCTTAAGGTCTTTTGGACAGTGGGTTCAGAGATCTTGCCTTGAAGCTATTTGGGCAGTGGGTCCTTTTGTCTTCCATAACTCTTAACTGGGTTAGAATCTTTTAACAGGGATTCAAAATCTCCTAATAGGGATTCATATGTACTGAATGTATTTCATAAGACTCCTAATAGGGTCCATCCTCTAACAAGTAACTTTCATATTAGTACATCATTTTGTGGGCATCATTCCCACCGAGGTTTACTCTTTTCAAGAGGTTCCCTAGTCAACATATCTTGTGTCATTGTGCAAATTGTGTATGGTTATCTTTGTATGGTTGATTATCATATTGGATATATTGTTTAAAGCTATTAATAAATTTGAATGGTTAAAATATCAGATAACTGATTCACCCCCCCCCTCTCAGTTATCTTGGGGATCTTTACTTTCTAACATAGGACCTTATGCAATTGAATACATTCTTTGACAATGGAGCAGTCTAGTTGAGCACAATAGATCTAGTACAATTCAAAATACTCATCAATAGACATCAGTTGCACCTATATCACTAGCCCCAAACATAGGAGGACTTCCTGCAACAATTCCACAATAACACTTCAGCAGCGCAATAGGTAACACTTCCTGTAGAAGAAGGTGAAAACCTTCCTCCTACAACTTCAAAATAACATGCCTTCAAAGTAAAACCATAATAAAACTTCATGCCACATGAAGTCCACTTCTCCATTCATTTTTCTTTATTCTTCTCTCTAACCCATTCCATTTCTCTATCTTCCATCCAATCACCATCCACGTCATGCACTTTTTCTATTTTTGATGTTTTCAATAAGAGCCACATCAGTTGACACATGCAGCCGCCATCATCATTTCCCTCTCACCACATTTTCTTTCATGTGTATGGTAATCAACTGCTAGGTACAACTTTTTAAATCTCTACCCACTTTTAGCACATAGATTTTGGTAATTATATGTAGTACTGCAATGCATATATAATTAAGGAATTACACATGTTTTCCATCCCGCGCTGAATGTGCCAAGTGTGGACACTTGTAATTTTTTAGTAGGGGGTAGGGGAAGTGTATTAAGTTCTAATGTCATTACTAAGCTATCCTTGCCACTTTCTTGTCATTTCAAAGCTATAGTTAGGCCTTGTTTCATTAATTTATTTTATTCTCACACATTTGTCATACTACAAATCCTTAATAATTCCCAATTTTCTGAAGTTGATGTGACCTGAAAAAGATTATAATTAAACTATGTGGAAACTCATAGTTAAAGTTATAATGTCCTCTATTAAAATGACATTATTATTGTTTCATGCTAAAAATAATAGAGGAATTACAAAAGAAAGGTTTGTATTTTCAAGAAGGGCATTTGAAATTCAAGAAGGAAATAAGGTATTTGCAGAACAAGATGGATTGAAATATTAATAGAGGAATTGGTGAGTAGAAATTTGGAGGCAGAATATTAAAAACAAATGGGTGGGAAGTTGCAGAGATGTGAACCAGTGCATCATGTCCTTTTACTTGTAGAGATTGAAGTAGTTAGGAGGTTTAATGCATGTGGTTGGTTGGTTTATTTTCTGCAATTATCAAATTTTAATGAAGAGGAGGCAGTTGAGTTTATGAATACTTTTGAGGAAGGGAAGGAAAGCATATGGGGTTTAACAATTGTTGTGATAGAAGAAAGAATAGCAGAGGTCACTGGGTTACCAGGAATTGGGGAACATTACCCCAATGAACATGATGGTAGGTCATCACAAGCCTAGTTTTCCCTTCCAAGTGATCCTCCACTGGAGATTAGAAAGAAAGGGTGCAAAATAATTTCTCTTCCTCCACCATACAATGAGCTAGCAACACATATTATCAGGTACCTAACATGTGAGGGAAGATTTTCAAATTTGCATGCTCATTATTTTAAGCTACTTAGCTGCATAAGGCATAGTCTCCCAGTAAATGTCCCTAATTTCTTGTATAATATGCTAAGTATTAGCATTGAGGAGACTTTAAAAGGGAATGAAAATTCTTTCACCCACCATGCCCTAATTAAACTGCTAGTCAAAAAATCCCTTAGGGATATCGCTCCCTTAGCATGGTCAAAATTTGTCCAGCATAAAACACTACAACCTCAGGTTGATCCTGCTAAGGAACCCCTTGAAAATGATGCAGAACCTTCTGAGCCCCCTATAGAAATAGCTACACAAGAAAAATAATAGGAATTACTTTAGAAAAATATACCTTCACCTATTCTAGAAAGTAATGTTCCTACTTCTTCCACAAGGGAAGGAGAAAGGAAAATTGGTGAAGAAACCCCTAACCTTGAAAGTGAAGTTCAAAACCCTGCGGCTCAAAAAAGTAAAAGAAAAAAGTCAATTCCTATAGAATATGTTCCTACAGTAGAAAGGCCAAAAAGAACCCTCAAAAAGAAGACTACAAAGGTTGTGAAAATAACTGTGTGTAGAAGTCCTCAAATTCAAGGACAAGTGTCTCCAATTTCTCTAGAAAACCCAAGTGTTCATTAGCAAAACCTACAATAGAACCTTTTGTTGAGTATATTTATGACAATTCCCCTAATAAAATAGAAGTTCCTTCATCTCCCCAAAATCTGCAAGAACCTTGTGGTAACATATCACATGATGATCTATGTGCACTTGAGGAAAGCCCTAATGTAGCACATGAAAGCATTACTAAAGATGTTTAGATGACTCCTCCACCATACCCTATTTATTCCCATATGTCTATTGTGCCTTAAAAAGAAACATGGTTTACTAAATATTTTCAACAAGCTTCTAAGGAAAAGAAAAAATAGAGCACCCAATTGCAAGAATTTGGTCCTCCAACAATACAATCTATTCTCTTTAGTTTATATAACTAGTTTGTCTTCTAGAAAACTTGGTGGAAATAAGAAATAAATTGAATGAAAAAAGAGATAAATGAGCAGAAAGAGGAGATAGAAGTTCTTAAGGAATAGGTAAAGAAGAAGAAGCAACAAATGAATCATGCTCTCAAACTAGCTGATCAGGTTATAGCTTGTAGACCACCTCCCAGAGTTTATGCCATCTGTTTGAAAGAGAATTTCCCCTTATTTTAGCTAATGATGACTATGAAGGATATATACTATGAGTTTAAATCAGCTCAATAATTCTATGGATTGTACCAGACCCTTCCTTCATGGAAGCAAAACTTACTCTTTGAGCTTTATCTGCATAATTTTGTCATCCCTCATGAAACTAAATGGAACCCTTTGATTTAAATAGGAGATATCCATTTGAGAGCTCTAATGTCATGGATGCACAATGAGGAAAATTATGATAGGTAGCTGAATAACTATAGAGAGCTAGAAAAGTCTGAACCATTACCCTTAAGAGCTAAATTGAGAAAACCTGATGTCCTCCTAAGAGATTGGCTTAACCTAACCTATGGAAGCCCAAAACCTAAAATCAGAGAAAAGATCTTTGCACTTAGAGATAGGGTTTATAGGGAGTATCAAGGGTTACCCTATTTTTAATTTTAGAGAGCTCTTGTAGGAGTAATAAGTAGATGGAATAGACTACCAAAGGCCTTTAATAAATCACAGTGACATAGCCCAATCAATTTCAAAGTAGCTGGGAACAGAGAAACTAGGTACATGCAGTTAGGATGGAAGACTAGAAGAGAAATGTGGATTCCCTTTGTCTTTCCAAACACCAATGCTCTTATGGCCATTGTATGATATCAATGATACCAGACTAGACCATCTCCAAGAGGAACATCGTAGAGATTATTGGGTGAGGAAACATGGATTCTATTATACTTTTAAGAGTGGGAAGAAGGGAAAGACAAGTGTTGGTGATTTCAAATCTATAGCCAGAAAATGTAATGGTTGAGGAAAAGCATTATGTTTGTTAGAGGGTATATGAGAAAATTTATTGTCTCTATTTTTTGATAATATTTATGCTTTGTTAAAACATTTCCAATACATTCATGGACCTATAACTATGTGAACTTCTGATAAGTACAATTAGAACCACCAAGATTATGGGTAGTTAGATATAACATGTTTTGTTGAACATTATATATAAATTATAGTACTTCATATAGCTACTTTAATCTGTGTTCTAATATTTGGGTAAGAATTGACTAGTTGACTTGTATACATACCACATGCTACTAACTTGCCAGGAAAACAAGGAGCAGCTAGAGAGTGGATTGATTGCATTAAAGAATAGGCATTGAAGTTCCATCTATGATGGATAAAGCCATCATAACACTAAGGATCATACAAATACTGGAAAGGAGCTATCATTCTAGAGAATATAAGAAACAACTTTTCTATATTTCCTCAGTGCTCATTATTTTGTTAAAATCAATTATCCAAACTTTATTTTACTCTGTCATGGTTGTTATATTTCCTTCTTCTATGTTGAGACTTAGTCAGAACTTACTTTCATGCTTTCAATAAGCATCAACCCTCTATATAAAGGGATTTTATTGGTTTAGTTGTGTAACGAAAAAATATACATGTTTATTGTGTTTAGCATAGCAGAACTACTCTTTCTATTTTCATGTATTGTTCCATTACTATGTAATTAGTTTATGAGAATATAATGAAAGAGTGATTTTGAATTATCTTCTATGTTATTAGTTAGAAGAAGCCAACCAAAGGGGCCCACTTGGAAGGTGGAGTAGATTAGGATAGAGTAGAATTTCTTTCTGCATTTTCCCATGCTTTCAAGTAGAAGTTACCATTTTACTCCTGCAACATTATTACTGTGAATATTCCTGCAACACTTGCAGAGATAAACATAGTGAATGCATTGAGTTTCTAAATAGGCTTAGGTTAAGTTCACAAGCTTTCAGCAGTAATTTCATTAAGTAGTTAAGTGTGCTTACTTTCCTACAACAATAGCATAGGTTTCTTTCATGAATTTTAACTTCCTACAACATAGGTAGTACGACTCTTTGAGGGACTTAGTGCACAAACTGTGCTATCGCATTTCAAGTCTACATCCCTAGGTTGACAATCTAAATGCATTTCATGATTGGAAAAGTAATCCTTAGTATGAATACATTATTCCTAAGAGAGACAATGGCATGATTATCATTACCTATTGTGAGACTGTTCAATATCACCATGGTTGAGTTTAGGAGATGGTTTTATTGGGAATTTTCCTTGGATTAGGAATGGTTATAATTTTGATCTTCTTGTGAGAGGCTTACATCCATGATTGGTTATATGGTATGGTTTGGTTTTTGTTGTGGCTTCTTGTTTGGGATTTCATGGAGGATATCGTACTTGGAATAGTTGACTTCTAGAGGTGTGTGTAGAAGGACATGATACAGGTTATGATTTGCATGGTCTCTTTGGTCTTGGTTATCTTCCTAGATGTTTGGTTTCACTTACATTGGTTTGAGATTGGTTGGAGTTTGTGATCGCTAGTTTTTTTTCATGTGTGCCATGTGAGAGATGGCATGGTTGTTCCTTTATCTCTTTTCTTTGTTGATTGTGGAGAACTTGGGAGAGTGTTGGAGACTTTTTGTGAGAGTTTTTTCTTGTAGGATATTGGTTTATATGTTGCATATTGTTGCATATGTCCTTGATACTACATGGATTCACTTCTATGAGATGTTGCGAGTTGATTGATTTCAGATTTGACAATACCTTTGCAGTGGTAGATTCTTTGTGTGTATGTGAAAGGTATTTCTCTTGAGGCTTCTGGTTGCAGGTTGGATATGTTGATCTAGGATTCACTTGGTATACCTTAGAGGTATGGATAGTTAGATGGGTTAACACTTGATGTGGGTGCTATTTCAACTATGGTTTTGACAACTGTGGATAATGTGATTACCTTTCAACTAAGTTTTTGTGCTTGGGATATCAATTGGTACAGGATTTAAGTTTCTTATGTGACAAGTTGGGTGGATTTCTCTTTGGATGGCTTCTATGTATGTCATGTGGTTTTGGTATAATAGGAGGTGGGATCATTCATGTATGAGATGGTGGATAATTTGATTTGTTGCAGGTACCTGGATGGAGCTCATGGTATTCTTTGCTTCATGATGGTAATGTGCTAGGAGGGATTGTTCTCTTGTTCATTTATGTGGCTACGTATTCACCCTTATGAAATGTATACAAAAAGTGGGAGATTTTTGAGAAAATGGTGTTGTACACCTTGCATAATAATTTTTATCATTGTATTATCTTATTTTATTATGTAAATGTTGCACCTAGATGGATGTGCAACATTTAGGGATTCCCATGGAATATTCTTTATGAGTTATACTATAACATTATGATATTATTGGATGTAATTATTTAATATTTGGGAAATAAAGTAAATAAAATACCCAATATTAAATGTGGGTTAATAGGGTTCAGTAGGACCTGGTTTTAGCACATGGTTTATGTAATACCACTTGGTGGTTTTGTGGGAGCTTATTTCTATAAAAGAAACCACAGGGGTAGTTGTTGAGGTCAGACATGTGGAGATAGGTTATCCAAAGGTACCATTTGTAAAGGTTGGAAGCATGGAATGGGATGCATGGAGTCCTATTTTTTCCCATGGATTGCTTGGTTATGGCTAGGGCTTTGAAGGCTTCCATATTTGTATTGCAATGGTCTTTTTCTGAATGATACATGGGGATGGATTCTTTTCGAGGCAAGGTTTTTCCCTCATGAGGGTTTCCCAAGATATATCTAGTGTCACATTTTGTGGGTATGTTGTCTAATCTCTTGCATGTGGATTTTAATGCTTATTTTCTTCAGATCTATAATGGGTTGTGTGGAAATGTCATATTGTTGTATGCAAGTTTCCTATCATCATGCTCTCCCTTTCCATGACCTGCCTTAGTGAAATTCCAAAAATGTTGCACACCACTTATCACATGCATCCTAGTCAACTAGTAGAACATCCTTTCATTCTTGAATTATGAGGTGCAATTGTCTGACCATATTAAGTGTTGGTTGTATCTTATACCTCTTTCCTATAAATTGTCATAGAAAACTTTAAAGAATCCTTGCACAAATCTAAGGAATGTATATGATCATTGCTGATATAGAAGTGATACTCTCTTATAACCTTTTGTCCTCCTCTATGATATCATGTGCATGCATGAATACTATGTGTACAAAAATTATAACTCGTGTAGAGTGATAATACATAGTTTGTGCTTCATTTTGAGGTTTTAGTGTATAATTCTCTCTAAAATCAATGAAAAAGATAATAGTACCAAGTGGGAAAGTGTCCTTACACAACTTGAATTTCTCATCTAACCACCTTGCTCTATGTGTGTGACCTATGTACTCATAAACTAGTTTGTCTTGAAACATCTTCATAAAATCAGCTACGCATATATCCCTTTTCACTAACTCTCACCTCTTTAGTTCTTTTCCATCTTTAAAACCACATGTGACTGACTTTTATTTTCCATAAGAAACTAGTTCTTATCCAATTTTGTTTGTGTTATCCAGATGTAAGAATCTATACAACTTTTAAAAACCACCACATGTAGGACAAAATCCTTTTAAACACACCATCTTATAATAAATGCACCCATCATCTCATTTACAGAGTACACTTGAAATGAAGTCTCTCAGTGACTTAGGAGGTTCTTATAGATCACATTCCTACATAACATTGTTAGCATGCAAAGTACCACATATATAGTGATAAATCTCATAATGCATGAAAAACTCAACATGAACCCTACAACAACATGTAGTACGTGCATGATTAATCTTAACATAAAATGGTTTTGTCATCTCAAAAAATCTTTGACTAATTTTAATCTAAGGAAAGCTTTGAAGAAAGCTTTCATAAAATTGTGTTTTAGTCATATCTAAGTATTATTTTGGATGTGGCTCACGATTTCTAATTCCAATTTGCCTTCTAACAACATCTCTTTGGTAGGGTGAAACCCTTTTGTTTTTGTGCCAATATTTCTCAATTAATGTTCTTAGTGCATCAACAACAACCTTGTGTTTTTGTAGGAGTCTACCCAAGAATGCCCAAAGGTAATTATTGTTAGGATTATGAATTTTCTCTTTCCTATCTAAAGCATGGTGTAATGTGGTTCTACTTATCCTTAATGACTTTCTTATTTTTCTTATTAAATGATATTTTTTCATTTCCTTTCTCATTATGGTTGATGTAATGACACGAGGAGTAACATTAGCATTTTTAAGCATGATTTAAAACCAATGGATTGGTATGCATCTAAAATATTTCTCACTATGGTTCTTTCACTATTATTTTCAGATGTTCTTAACCCAAAAACTTTCATTGTCTCTCTAAATTTCAGATTTTTAATTATTTCAACAACTAATTGGAAACCCCCACTTTGATTTAATTTTTTAAAATAGTTATTCCAAGTTCTTATAACCATTCTTCTACAAGTTCTCTCAAAATTTTTATCATGTATTGGCCTCAAAATATTTTCATCAATGTCTATTAGAAGCTTTGGTTTTCTATGAATTATTCTAGGAGGTGTTAAGATTGGTGCATTATGTGCATTAATCACATCAAATAAAAATGGTAAATCTTATTCAATTTCATTAACATGTGCATTCATTACATCATTTTCAAATGGTCTATGCTCATCAAATTCATTAGGTGGATTCATCTCATGCATTTAAATTGGTGTATGTTGATCATTTTGATTTGGTGCATTCACCATATCAATTTCAATTGTTGAATGTTCAACATTTTCATTAGGTGCATTAGATGGAGTACCTTCATGTAATCTCCTCATACACTCCCTTTGTCTTTCCTCTATTGCCTCTCATTGTTCAATCATTCCTCTCTTGTTCTTTCCAATTGTTGATATTGATTTTCCTACATGTAACATCATGAGGATAATCCACAATCAAATAGCATAAAAATAACAAATGAGCATCAATTTATTATAATCTAAAGTAACCATGATAAAGTAATTTAAAAAAGAATCCAAAAATAAGAAAAATCAATCATTTCAAAGAAACATTGACAATAAAATAAATAAAACCTAATTGTTACTATCTCATAAATTCATGTGCAACAATAGTGGGGCCTTCAAACAACTTAAACTGCTGGCTTTTAGGCCATTGGGACTCAAATATATAGATTTCCTCATAACCCGTACGGGTTATGTAAAGTAATGAAAACATTCAAAATTTTCCATAACCCGTATGGGTTATGTAAACTTAAGAAATTTTTCACAATTTCTGATAACCCGAATGGGTTATATAAAACTAGAGAGAGAGAGAGAGAGATGCATGTATATATATATATATATATATATATATATATATATATATATATATATATATATATATATATATATATATATATATATATATATATATATATATATATATATATATATATATATTGTAGACACCTAAAAATCCTTTAGAAAATAAATTATTTTTATTTTCTGAAAACCTCTTATGACATCATCATTTATTAATTAATTAATTATTTAATTAATTAATTTATTTTTATGTCATTAAATCCCTTTATTTTAATTAAAAATATTTAATTAAGAAATCCCTTCCAAAAATGTTTAAATCTTATTTAAACATTATTCCCCTATTTATTAATTATTTAATTAATAAATTGACCAAAAATCCCCCCAAAAATAATTAATTTATTTTTTGACCAAAACTTGGCCAATTTCCTAAAAACCACTAACCTCTTCCAGAATCTTCTAATTCCTTCTTAATCTCGATTAAAAGGCTAATCCCATCTTTTCTAAACCTAATCCCAAGGCTAAATATTTAATTAAGATTAAATATTTAATTTTTCATATTTATTGAAAATATTTTAATAAATATTCCCAAAACTTAAGCCTTTGGAATGAATAAACATTTATTCCATAAAACCAAGGAGAACTCTAGACTCTTCTAGAATCTTCTCAATCCAACCTCTTCACCCATCCTAATCCTAAATTTATCCTAATCCTAATCCTAATCCTCCCCCTAACCTTGTCACATTCCCTAACCAAGATTAGCCAACTCTTAAGCTTACCCCAAAGTCAACAAAGAGGGCTTCCCTTTTTGAAATGCACTAAATGCATTTAAGGCTTCCTTATCCCTCTTACATGCATTTATCATGCATTTAAGAAGCCCCTCACCCCTTTCTTACACCCTTTGACCTTAGGCACATTTCCCAAATTGTGCACATTCTTCCCATCTTTCAACCCACTGCCCTTGTGACACTTGTCACAAGGAGGTGACCCTAAACTAGCACAATCCATGTGCTCCCCTTTGAGTGAATCTTGGCCTCTCTTAAGGATTTCAATCCTGGCCACTCACTCTTCCTACCCCAAGCCCTTAAGAATCCTATAAATACCCCTCCTTTCAAGAGCAAATCAATTAGCTTAACTTTCATTCTCATGCATTGTTATCATGCCCTTTTATTTCTAGACTTAGCACAAATCATTCTAATTTAGCCTACTTTCAAGCATTTTAGCTCATCATAGCTTAGTAATAATGGATTAACATAGTTTTTCTTATTGTTTTTCATAGCATAGCCTCATATCACATCTCTAATTTGGTCTAAAATCAATCTTAGATTACTCATCATGTAGCTTAATCTCCATTAAAGCATTCTTGAGCCTCTTGAAGCCTTAGGAACAAATCAGGTGTTCTATACCTATTTTTGTGCCATTTTGGGGTTTTCATGAGCTTCAAATCATCCTAAAATGCATTAGGAATATACTCCAAGTGCTTAGAGAGCACCCCACATCCCTCTTATCAGAGCAAATCAAACAGTGCTTGGGTGCACCTATTTTTAGCTCAATCTGAGGTGGCTTAGCTTAGAGTTTCCTTGTCTTTTTGTTTTGATTGTATGCTAGATTAAACTCTTAATGTTTGAATGATTTGAGCCTTTCAAAATAGATAACAGGTACCCTCAAAAGCCTTGCTCACATTCTGGCACGCCCGGTGGGACTCAAACCACAATTAGCTTGATCAAATCACACTTTTTCACTCTCGGTGTCACAGGAAATGAAAGAAATCATGCCTTTAGAAAAAGAAATGTCGCCTACAACAATTAAATCATGCCTTCAAGAAATTAAATCACACCTTGAAGCAATGAAATGACGTGTACAGACTATATATTCACGCCTGGTTTCTGGAAAATTTTTGCCATCGATAACTTCTATTTTGCCTCTACTTCTTCTTCTATCACCTACATGTAATTAAATCACGCCTAAGACATAAGTTATCACGCATCTGAGATAAACTTTCACACCTCCAACTTAAAAATCATGCCTGCGACATAAGTAATCACGCCTTTGAGATAAATTTTCACGCCTTCAGGTACAGAACCCTCACCTCTGGTTTTTCTTTTGTCGCCTCTGGTTTTTCTTTTATCACCTATGAACGTTCTACCGTCGCTCAGAGAATTTAGGTGTTGCCTCTAAGTCTTTCTCTACCGCCTATGGTCATTTCTTTGTCACCTAGAAAAATTCTCCATCGCCTTTGCATAGTTATCTATCACCTGTAAAGGTTCAGAATGTCACCTATGAGAATGTGATGTCACCTCTGCACTTTCCAGCGTTGCGTATAAGCTGGACAGTGTCACTTTTTGGTGTTTTTTTTGTCTTGAATTTCTTGGGACTGGATTCATTTTTTTGTTGCAAACAAAGGTCAAAACAAATCTTAAATGAAACTAAAGGAAAGAACTTAGGTCCTAAAGTGTCATTATCATTTTGAAAATCAAACCCAATCTCGAATGCACTAAAAGAAATGAACAACTCTATTCCCTCTCTTGTTTCAAATTTCAAAGCAAGAAAATAAACTCAATCTTGAATGATCTAAGGATAAAACAAAGCACATTTTCAAAGTTCTTAAATCAACTCACAAATATCAAATCTTGAATGCCCAAAAGGAAAGAACTTGCAACCGCTCAAATCATTTACATTTTGGAGAAAGAACAAATCAAAATCTAAGCATGTGTCTTCAATTTCAAAGTTCAAACATCACTTAATCAAATTGGGAAAATGAACAAATCTGCTTGATGTGCATTTAGGAGTTTTTCAATTCTTGCAAAATCCTTGTTAGAGTAAGCAACGTAGAACATTTGGACTTGGACAAGCTCACCTATTCTACTTTTAGCGAGGCCTGTCGAAGGAGAAGCACTTCCTCCTCGGAGAATGAGCTCAAACCGGTATCCCCCCCGGCCAGTATATAAATAAAGTGAAGGCAAAAAGTACTCACTTATATCTCCTAATTGCTGGTCGTTTGTGCCAAACACTGTGACTGGGGATGGTAAATATTCCTCTCCCCCAGCATTATTGGCTAGGCTCTTAAGTGAGTCACAGGTGATTAGCATAACTGGGTATGGAGACTCCATGGAACTATTAGAAACCTGATAAAATAGAGGCTACCTTATCTACATCTGAAAGTATCAAAATCCTTGTGCAAGGATTGATTCCAAGGGGTTTACCGGGTCGCCTCAAGATTACTCACCATTTGTATTCCCTTCTGGGGGATACCAAGCTTTGGGCAAGCAATTTTGATACTCACCTTCCTTAGGTAGATCTTCTTGAAGTGCTTGACCATCAAAAAACTCTGTGAAAACATTGTTGGAATGTACACTTTCAGAGCTTTATCAGAGTCAGTCATCCTGCTTGTATCTCGCAAGGTTGCTTTGTCCCTTGTGGAGATTGCTTTCCCAAAATATTTTTTGGAGTTTATCCTTTGCCATTGGGAAACATCAAACTGATCTACAACCTGGTTCACGATACTCAGAACAGCCATGTCAGTCCAAATCCTCCAAAAATCCAAAAAATGTCCAAAACTTGCAGAATCTCAAATCATGGTCTTCCAGTCATATTCAATCTAGTCTTGTTATCCTTTCCTCCTATCTTAGGTTAGCAGAGTCATCTTGGTCATCCCCCATCCCCTTACCTATCTTCCTCTAGAGTCAGTTTTCTTCCAATCTTAAACCAAATCCAATCCCAGTTTGATCCTATCAGTCATCCCAATTTGAGTCTTAGTCTTCCAATCTCTCTTCATCCTTCATCCTTATCCAACTCATCCACAAGTCAGCATGTCTCAAAACTATTATGATGAGCTTGGTTATTATGTCTCTCCTCTCAATCCATCCTATCCTGATGATGATGAAAGCCTTGTAGATCATGATGTGTACTTTGAAAATCCTAACAAGTTTGCTCCAAACATCCCCCAGCATCCAATCATTCCTCAAAACTATCCAATCATACCTTCACGCTTATTCACTAACACTCCCTTCCATGTCCTCGGCAAGGCAAATCCATTATCTTATCCATCCACAACTTATCCCTATCTTAAACCTACACATGCATCCTTGATACCTCCATCTCCTACTATGGTCATATCCCAATCACCATCATCCCATAGAAACACCTCACGCTACTTCCCTTATCTAAAACCTCCATCCACTCAACCTCCAAATCATTCTCAAATCCAAAATCCTAGTCTTCCCATCCTTTATCCAAACCCTCCATCTACTCATCCTTCAAATCAATCTCAAAACCAAAAACCAAATCTTCCAATCCTATTTCCCAACCCACCATCCTCCAACTCCTCATCTGCACCGTCATCCCCTCAAGAAAGTTGCCCTTCATCCACTCCATCTTCATATAAGGACTATCCTAGTTCTCCATCTCCTCCACATTCCAATTCTTCTTCACCATGAAAGTCTCCAAGGAGTTTCACAAGGAAACCAATAACAAATCCCACTCCTAAAAATGAAGAGCCAAGCCATTTCAATCCTTCATGTGAAGCCATCATTGATAAGGCCTATCCATCACTCCCATCTGTTATCTATCCCCCATACATCCCACTCATTAATCCTCTTCCATATCCTAGCATCATTGAGTCCCTTCCATCTGAAGTCCCCATCCAATCTCTACCAACATCACCTCCCCCTAGCATCATCCAAAGCATATCTAATGAGCCTCATGAGTTCACCCCTCTTCTTGCCATCACTGCCGCAAAATCATCCATCCTTTTATCCATACCATCTGAAGAGTTCTTCCTTCTGCCAGACATCACAACTACAGAATCTCCCATCCTTCCATCCACCCCCTCTAAAGAGTCCATCCATACATCCCCCATCACTCTATCCACACAAGTCCTACCATGTCAATATCTTGTCCAAAAGCATGTTGAAATACTCGTAGAAGAAAATCAAGATCCAATCCCTTCACTTCGCCCATCACATGTTCTATTGCTTCCATCACCCCCAATCCAAGATCCTATAATCCCAATTCCTCCAATCCAAGATCCTATCATCCCAGTTTCTCCATCTGAAGATCTGTTACTATCCCCCAATCCCAATCAAAATCCCACCATCCTATCCTCTCCTCTTGAGGATCTTCCAATCCAAACTGTCCCACAACCATCACTCTATCCTCTTGGATCACTTACATTTGTCAAAGGCAGTCCGCTTGAAGCAGAAGAAATCAGTTTCATATCTTCCATTAGGGAACCAGAAACTAGATGTTTATCATATTCCCCAAGTCAGAAATATCCTTGTTTGGATAAAATGCTCAAGAAATGGAATTATCAAGGCAAAGGCCTAGGCTCTCATGAACAAGGAAATCTAGAGCCGATTCAGGATAAGAAACATCCAAAATCATGTGGAATTGGTTACACATTAGAAGAAGGCACTTCCTCCAGAAATGTTGGTACAACTAAAGCTAAATTCAAGCATCCTTCCAAACCCACCATCACATCCTCCAAAGCATACAACGCTATTCCTCCTCCTCCATCATTACAGCCCAAGACAACCTATCACATTCCTCCTTCATCCTCCAAATCCATTTTAGGTCCCTATGTCCCAAAATCTACTAGCACATATCCTCCACATACCAAATCCATTTTGGGACCCTACATCCCAAAATATCATCCCCCATCTTATCCTACTCAGTCTTTCATCCAAAATCCAAGCATCCCTAGTCAGGATCAACAAAGGCACATGCCCATATCTCCTATCTACCAATCTCCTTCCATCTCTCCATCTGTATTTCGTCCATCCTGCACATCTCCTCATATTCACCCTAATGCTCCCCTCAATTTGGATGCCACATCCAACATGAATAAAGGGAAATATCCACAAAGATCTAAGGATTGTCATGTCTAGCCTAAACGACATGGGCAACCAAAGCAAAATCCAATCAAGAAATCCAATGCATCCTAATGGCCACAAAGGCCTAGAAAAGCACAAGCAAAATCCACTACATGGCCACAAAGGCTCAACAAAGAAAAAGAAAAATCTGATGCATACCAACGGCCACAAAGACCCACCAATGCTAAAGCAAAAATGATGTGGATCCCAAAGCAAAAAGATGTAATGCATCTAAAAGAAACATCCTCAATGACATCCAAAGTTGCTAATCTCCCAGCTACTTAGTCTTCTCCTCCATCTCCTCAATCTATTTTGGGTCCCAAAGATCTAAAATCTCCTAGCATAAATCCTCCATCCTACCTTCCTCTATCTTGTAAAACCCATCCACTTCATCCATCTTCCTCGCAACATGTGCCAATGTTGATCCTGACAACATCCCCCTATCATGATCACTTTCCATCTTTCCATCCAAACACTTTCTACCACCATATATCCCATCTACCCCATCCAATCTGTTCTTTTTCATAAATCCATCCATCCTAGCGAAGCTATACCAACATCCAAGAAAATTAGAAGATCAGTAAAAAAAGTCAGCGACAAATCAGAGAAATCAGCAAGTCAGCAAAATCAGAAAATCAACAACAAGTCAGAAATCAATCAGCATATCAATGAAAGATCAGCATCTAGTCAGCAAAAACTTAGAAAATCCATAAAAATTAGAAAAATCAGAGAAAAATATCAAAAAAGAAAAGAAAAAGAGAAAAACATTCATCCTATGGTGAAAACTTGGCAATTCAAGCACCTTGGACAAGTACCATGATGAAAACCTAGCAAACAAGCATCATGCGTAGGCCCCCCCCAATTCCTTTCTACAGTTGGGGGCCATTCCTTCTATCACCTCTTATCCAGCATCTCCTCCATCCCATTTGTCTCTCACTTCCTTCATCCTCCTTTGGATCTTGATGACAAAACAAAGACTACCAGGTATACATGCTTTTTGGGCACCTTCTTGGCATCCATCACACCTTTCAGCTACATATCCTCTATCCAATCCATTCATCCTAGCTTCCATCTACTTTCCTCATCCTCTTATTGGCATATCTACTGTCCAATCTTACCCCATCCTAATGTCTCTGAAATACATGAACTATCCTAAGCAGGGGGCATCTTGTTCCTTGGTAACATATTCCTTGGAGACTATCTTTCATCCAAAGTCTTCCTCTATCCAATCCTCAAGCAAATCCACCATCCAATCTCCCCAAATCTTCCTCTATCCAATCCTTAAGAAAATCCACCATCTGATCTCTCAACAGTTCCATCATCCTCATCCTAAGCATTTCCTCCATCTTTCCATCACCTAGTATCTTCCCTTGTCATTGGTATCTAGCTATAGGCTAACCTCATTGCAATCCAATGCCATTCATCCCTATCCAAACATTCCTAACAATCTTCTAGCCATCTTCCAATCCTATCCACATCCTCTAGCTATCCAACATCCAAGATCAAGCCAACCGATCCAATCACATCCTTAGTCTTGTAGCAAGCCCTGATCTCAATCCAATCATCATTGTAGGGATATGTCCTTCCCAAATCCGTGTCATTTCAGGACACATCATCCATCACCAGTCCGTCTTGGCTTTCCAGCCCAACTGGGGCATCATCCTGCATATCTTTGGAGCTTCAGCTTCATCCCCAGGTTCTTTGTACATCTTATCCTGAGTCTTGTACCATAGCGCCCATTGTGTCTCCACCTAAGCTCATTTATACATATGTGTCTTTAGGTCCCATCCTTTGTGTCCGTCAGCCCTTGTCACTGTCTTGTTGTACATATCCTTGTTAGTCCTGCAACAGCCTTTGATCAAAAATCTTGTCCTACCCAGCCTTGTACTTCAACAACATCAATTGTTGACTATCCTTGATCATCATGACCATCTTTGAATGCATCATTTGCCAATTAGCAACATAGCATTCTCCCCATCAGCATAGGGTCTGCACAGATGTATGCTTCTATTTTGTCTGACCTAAGCCTAATCACGGGTCCCCTCAGTTGTATCCTTCCTGTCTGACCTAATCTTCCACCAAGCACACCAGGTCCGTGTCGATGTATCCTTCCACATGTTTAGACCAATCTTCCCACCATCACTCAATCAGTCACATCACATCTCTCTCCTTGTCAAAGGTTGTCTTTTGGACTTATCATTTTGACCTTGGATTTTGTCCTTTGGGTCTTGTTAATCTTTTACAGCTTCTCATTGTTCTCTACTCAAAGTCACCACGATCCTTTATATCATGGTGCGCTGTGAATGAGGACAATCTGGGGCAAGGTCTTTTGATCTTTTGCTTATGCCTGTGAGTCAGTTGTGTGTTTTTGGTTTCTTCAGCATCGTTTCAACCATGCCTCCTTTAGGTTTCATGTGTCATGCTGGGGCAACCCTGCGTGTCTTTTTAGCGTTAGTCCTATGCAACGCTGGTGACAAGGCCTTGTGATCCTAGTATCCTTGGCAGATCTCTAGCATTTCTATATTAAACTAGGTTGTGCTCTCCACATTTGCACTTGGAGCTTCCCCAAATCCTTTGCATCCTGCATCATATAGATTACTCTTGCATCTTACATCTCTCATGTAGTTGCATCCTGCATTTTGCATTCCATCTCATCTTGCATTCACTCATCTTTGCTCTTGGAAGTTTGGTTATTTATCTCCCCTTCTTCCTAGGTCCTTCCTTCCCTATTTCCTTTCGAGAAAATTCCACAATGTTTACTCCTTGCGTTATTTTCTCGAGGGGGCACAACCCCTCTTTCCTCCAAATTCTAGCCTTGGGCATCTTATTTTCTTGTCTTTGACGCCATGCCACTTGCGGCATCACATCAAAGAGGGGTAAAATGTAGACACCTAAAAATCCTTTAGAAAATAAATTATTTTCATTTTCTGAAAAACCTCTGATGACATCATCATTTATTAATTAATTAATTTATTTATTTTTATGTCATTAAATCCCTTTATCTTAATTAAAAATATTTAATTAAGAAATCCCTTCCAAAAATGTTTAAATCTTATTTAAACATTATTCCCCTATTTATTAATTATTTAATTAATAAATTGACCAAAAATCCCCCAAAAATAATTAATTTATTTTTTGACCAAAACTTGGCCAATTTCCTAAAAACCACTAACCTCTTCCAGAATCTTCTAATTCCTTCTTAATCTCGATTAAAAGGCTAATCCCATCTTTTCTAAACCTAATCCCAAGGCTAAATATTTAATTAAGATTAAATATTTAATTTTTCATATTTATTGAAAATATTTTAATAAATATTCCCAAAACTTAAGCCTTTGGAATGAATAAACATTTATTCCATAAAACCAAGGAGAACTCTAGACTCTTCTAGAATCTTCTCAATCCAACCTCTTCACCCATCCTAATCCTAAATTTATCCTAATCCTAATCCTAATCCTCCCCCTAACCTTGTCACATTCCCTAACGAAGATTAGCCAACTATTAAGCTTACCCCAAAGTCAACAAAGAGGGCTTCCCTTTTTGAAATGCACTAAATGCATTTAAGGCTTCCTTATCCCTCTTACATGCATTTATCATGCATTTAAGAAGCCCCTCACCCCTTTCTTACACCCTTTGACCTTAGGCACATTTCCCAAATTGTGCACATTCTTCCCATCTTTCAACCCACTACCCTTGTGACACTTGTCACAAGGAGGTGACCCTAAACTAGCACAATCCATGTGCTCTCCTTTGAGTGAATCTTGGCCTCTCTTAAGGATTTCAATCCTGGCCACTCACTCTTCCTACCCCAAGCCCTTAAGAATCCTATAAATACCCCTCCTTTCAAGAGCAAATCAATTAGCTTAACTTTCATTCTCATGCATTGTTATCATGCCCTTTTATTTCTAGACTTAGCACAAATCATTCTAATTTAGCCTACTTTCAAGCATTTTAGCTCATCATAGCTTAGTAATAATGGATTAACATAGTTTTTCTTATTGTTTTGCATAGCATAGCCTCATATCACATCTCTAATTTGGTCTAAAATCAATCTTAGATTACTCATCATGTAGCTTAATCTCCATTAAAGCATTCTTGAGCCTCTTGAAGCCTTAGGGGCAAATCAGGTGTTCTATACCTATTTTTGTGCCATTTTTGGGTTTTCATGAGCTTCAAATCATCCTAAAATGCATTAGGAATATGCTCCAAGTGCTTAGAGAGCACCCCACATCCCTCTTATCAGAGAAAATCAAACAGTGCTTGGGTGCACCTATTTTTAGCTCAATCTGAGGTGGCTTAGTTTAGAGTTTCTTTGTTTTTTTGTTTTGATTGTATGCTAGATTAAACTCTTAACGTTTGAATGATCTGAGCCTTTTAAAATAGATAACAGGTACCCTCGAAAGCCTTGCTCACACACACACACACACACACATATATATATATAATTATAGATATGTATATATATCTACATATTAACATATCATATATGTAAATCTATACAGATATGTATTGTATTACATATTTACAAGTAATTTTTTTAGAGTCTTCATAACCCATACAGGTTATGTAGAACTTGAAATTGTGATTTTTGGTTTTCAAAACCTGAGCAGGTTATTTTTTACACCATAACTCGTACGGTTTATGTCTTGGTAAAAGGTTTGGAGTATGACCCCATTTTCCCTCCAATTTTGTCTATTTACACATTTTTTCTTCTTTCAACATGATTTCTCAACTTTTTCATCATCATATTTACAAATGATCAAGTGGGTATCTCTAAAATTACTACCATCATCTCACACATCTTCTAAGTTTTTTGACCATACAAATATTTCTATTTTTGGACAATATTACCATAGTAAACTTTAATTTTCTTTACCAATGTCTTCACAGTCCTCACAGACATATGTCTACCACTTTTTAAATAAATTTTGATCTAACTGACCAAATTCAAAATAAATTACAAACTGTTCTACACTAGGTTCTATACACTTTTTTTTTTAAAGTTTACAATTTGGATTATTTTGATGCAAGTTATGCCCAATGCACAAATAGGTACCATATTTTAAGGATGAAATCACTTCAAAAAATTATAAAAAATAAAATACTCAACATAAAATTATATAAAAATAAACAACTTCCTATATCTCACTTTTACCTATCATCCTACCAAAGGATTTTGCAAAATACTAAATCTAACTATAGATTTTGTGAAGCACATGAAAATAACTATGTTATGTTTTTCTAAAAAAATTAGGAATAATTTTTTGTGCGTGAGAGGTTTGACCCTCTTAATTTTGTCCATTTCTTAAAAACTTCAGTATTTTATAAACTATATTTAGAGTACTACAATTCTTATTCTTTACACAACTCCTAGTTTTAAGTGCATGACCATCAAATCTCTTTGTGAAGTTCAAATTTCCCTAATTTCAAAAAAAAAGTGGCCACTTATACTCCCCTTTTTGTTCACCATCTTGGTGCACTTACCCCAGGAATAATTCCATCATCATCTTCCTCTCTACTGGAAATACCAAATGTGCATAGGGATTCACATGACTAACAAATATGAACCCTCCAAGACTAGCCATGATAATCCCAAACTAAAGGAGTGGCACAGTCTATGAGAGTCTACATCAGACCACTAATCATGCCTAGTGTTTCCATCTCCACATGTTCCTTCATAGTGGAAGGAATAGTAAGATGATCCACCTATGGCTGGTTAGTGGGAAACCTAGGTGTGTTAGGGTCACATCTTTTCCTTGGTCTATCATATGATGACCCCTTGCATCTACCCTAAGAATATAGGAAGTCAAAATAATTTGGTACCTCCTTGAGGATAAACTCCCAATAGAGTTTCCTCAAGAAATATATAGTAACCTCATGATTTTTAGAGGGAGGGGTGTTGAAAACCATCCACAATCTATTCCAAAAGTTTTTTTTTATGTCTTCATTCAAGCACCAATGAATTCCAGGAATCTCTTTGTTTTTTCTCTAAGAGTTTAATTTTTCCTTCCATTTTTAAAGAGTTTGAAAATGTCACCTTTTGTGATATGTTTCTTTTTTACATCCACATATGACAATTTATCTGCATAATATCATTTTCATTCTTCTCTTTTGTTGTGCCATATATCAAGTTTACTACTAATTGAGGCTATGTGGGTCAAGATAGATTCTAATGATGTGGAAAGTGTTGCCCTACCCAGATTTGTATCAATAGAACTTTTAACCTCCTAATTAAAGATTCTAATTTTTTTCCCACTTTCTATTTGGTTAATCAATTTTTCTTGTGTTCCAAGAGGAGGTTTCTCAATTGGTGGAGGAGGTTGGGGTAATTTTTCTTGGTTTTCTTCATTCATTTGATCATAAGGAGGGTTTGGTTGATGGTTTTATTCATTTATTTGTTCATGTGTAGATTTTGGTTGAGGGTTTTCTTGAGGGATATCTTTCCTTCCTGGAATTTTAAAAAAAATCTATTTTAAAATTCTAATTAAACTTAAAATTTAATATAAGAAACTTTGACAAGAAAATTTGATTGAAAACTGAAATTAAGCTTAAATTTCAATACAAATAGGAGGCATAGGTTGTAAAATCACTTACTTCTTTTCCCAGTTCAAGATGGTTGACATTGTGGAGCCATTTTTGTGTGATACAATCAACCAAATGATCAAATTCCTTGTGTATGAGTTTTTGGGTTCAATGGTTTGAGAGGAAATCATTTTGGGTGGATGAAATGAGCCTTTTTGGGGCTATTTTGGGCTTTATGATTTTTAACATAGCATGTGCGAGCTAGAGTGTGCACACGCTATTTTTTGAATTGCCCAAGCCTAAGGCTCAAGAAATCCAAGCTATTGTGCATATGTACTATAGCATGCACGCGCTTTAGTGAATATACACTATTGCTTATGGGGGGAAAAAAAAGTATTTGGAAACTTTTTAGTTCCCCATATTTGTGCACTTACCCATGATTCCCAGTGGACTATTGATTTTAATCTTAAGCACTTGACTTGTGCATGATCATATGAGGATTTTTTCTCATTTTATTATTTATGCTATGGTTAGATTGGTAATTAATATGTATGTTTAACTATGTTAGGAGAGAGAGAGAGAGAGAGAGAGAGAGAGAGAGAGAGAGAGAGAGAGAGAGAGAGAGAGAGAGAGAGAGAGAGAGAGCATATTAATCATTGCAGGACATACTTTAGGGTTCTAAGTGGTTCTAATGTCTCATAAGGGGTCATAATGAGTCCTAAGTGGTCCTACTACCACTCAGGACCCATTATGACACCTTAGGAAATATTAGGTCCTAGTAGGACCATTTAGGAGATATTAAGACCTCTTAGGACCCCTTAGAACACATTAATCATCATAAGACACACTAATGGGTTCTAATGTGCCCTAAGGTTTCCTTATGTTTCCTAAGGTGTTTTAATGCCCCCTAAGTGGTCCTAGGAACCCTTATGACCTATTAAGACCCCTAGTACCAATTAAGAACCCTTTAGTGTAGGGGCACCAAGGATCAACAAACATGACATAAAGACAACTAGTGCAATCGTGAAACCTACGAAGACATTGAAGCCAACTAATGAAAATCAGAGGTACAAGGAGGTCAAAGGGAATCTAAATGATGAAAATCATATCAATTATCATGTATTGGCACCTATCATGTTTTGATGCCATGAAATGGAATTTGAATATAAGGAATGAGCTTATATCCTTTAATGGATTGAATAAATGTAAAATGGACCATTAGTGTGCCATGAATATCTTAGGGTAGTTAGGCTTTTAGGAATGATGCTATTAAGTCTCCTAGGTTTTTGACAACCTTTGGAGTTCTAAAATTCCTATTTAAAAGGTTTTTAAAGAATTTTCATAGTTTTAGTTTTCAAATATTTAAAATGTAATGACTAGTAGCCATTTAGGAGGGAAGTTGGGATTATCATGTTAAATCACTCAACTAATCCCTCTATCTGACCCAAGAGATTGAGGAAGTTGAGTAGAGGATTATTATATGTATTTGGGGATTCTATGGTCTGGTCATGATGCCTGGTGTCTATGACAAAGAATGGGAACTAAAATAAAGACAAGTTTTAGATGAAAATCAGTGATCTTAAGAGCTTCTAAAGTCTTGTTTTCGTTTCTTCTTTCACTATGCAATAAGATATAGTTTCTAACATTCATACTCATTCATTGAATGCTTTGGAGACTTTTATCTTGACTATCCCATGCGTTAACTAGTCACTATGATCCTTTTAAGTCTTCAAACCTTTTCATTTTTGGGCACTTTGTGTGTGGATTCGAATGTAACTTTGTTTGGTTAATGTTCAATAGGAACCAACAAAGTATTTCGAAGAAAAATTGAATGTCTGGATTGGTTTGAGAATCTTATAGCATGATTGTACCCTTACTTATAGTGGCGGTGTTGGATGTCTCTAATGCATGGGTGGTGATTGAGACATGTAATATATTTAATCACTATGTTATTGAATGAGCACTCATACTGTTGTCATTTATGTTTTGTCACTGATGTCAACATATGCTTTTATGAAGGAACCCGAATGGTAATCATGGTGTACGGTTAGTGTATGAATGTTTTCAGATGTTGTGAAGTTAGTTGAGAGTTCAAGTGGATGTTGTGATCTTATATCTATGATTTCATCATTAGGTATTGCATATTAAGAGAGTTAAAACTTCTTTGGTAAAGACTGGTCACTGGACTATAACAATGAGAATTAACAGAGTTAGTCTCTGAGTTTTTGATGTAACTTTTAGAGGAATTGGATTTAAGGTATGTGAACTTGAAGGATGGTGTAAGAGATACTGACAAATGTTTATTGGTCAGTGCAAGGTATGGAGTGATTGGTGATGTCATTTTTGGTGTGTGCACTGGCGATGGTGTATTGTGAAGTTGACTCAAGCAATGAAGCATGTGTTTTGTTTGGAAACCACAAATCAAGGATGTCAGTCCTTAATTGTTGTAATGTAATCATTTTAAACTTGTTTTAGATACCACGTGTATCTTAGCATGGGTCTATGTAATTGTTTGTAATTAGGAAAGCCTTATGGGCCGACTTGATCTTGGTAAAATGTAATAAGGTATAAATGAAAGGTCTTTTCTTTCGAAAAGATATGGATAGAATATACGTGACACAGAGAGCTTGTGAAAGTTGTGAGCTTGAGTCTACTACATGTAGAGTAGAGGTTAATTTGTGGACTTCATTGGAACTGATCAAGAAAAGATAGTTGCTGGCAAACAGTTTAAAAGATTGTGTATTTCTTCATATACACATGTTTCAAAGTATTGAGTTCTGAAGGTGGATTTAACCTTCTTTGGGTAGTGATCCCTCTTTGTTCCTTGACTCCTAACAGGGTCTATCCTCTAACAAGGACTATGTATTGTAATGTTTCAATAAGCTCCTAACAGGGCTATATCTTCTAACAAGGATTACTATACTCTCAGTACATCATTAGTGGGTGTTAATTCCCACCTGGGTTTTTACCTTTAACAAGGTTTCCCCATAACTAAAATATTGTGTTATTATGTTGGAATTCATTATGTTTATTAGATCTAATATTATTGAGCTTAAAGTTTAAAGTTTAATATTCTATCATACAAGTAATCCATTCACCCCACCTCTCAGTTGTATTGTGGACTGTTATTCCTAACAATTGGTATCAAAGCTTGTGGTCCTCAAAGAGAAAGCTTAACAGCTATAGGTGACCTTGGAGATGGTATTCAATAGGAAGGAAAGTCCTAAGTTTGATCCTGAAAACTTTGACAGTTGGAAAAACAAGATGCGAACACATGTTATGTATGGGCATAGACTACTAGATGATTGTGAAGAAGAAGGAATCTCTGAAGGCTGAGAATAATCTAGAAACAACTGATGAGGATGAAAAGAATTTATTTTCATGCAATATGGTCATAAGAGAAGCATTGATCAGTGCACTATCTAAGGGTGAGTTTACTAAAATCAAAGACCTAGATTTGGCACATGATATTTGGAATAGACTAGAGGCACTCTATGAAGGAGACAAGTATACCAAACAAGTGAAATTGCAAAACTAGAAGACAAAGATGGAGAAGCTACAAATGAATGAAGATGAAAGCATTAGAGCCTATGTTGAAAGGGTTACATAAGCTATAGTTGGAATCAGAAATTGTGGAGGCACTTATGATGAAGATGAAATTATTGCAAAGATTCTCAGATCTCTAGCTCCTACTTACAAATTCAAGGCAATGTCAATTCAAGAAACTATACCCCTGACTTCAAACTTTAGCAGAGAGATTTTGATTGCAAAGTCAACTACCTTTGAAGCTGAGGAATTAGGAGAAGCTATATCTAAAGTTGAATCTTCATTTATGGCATCTACACACAATAAAGTATCTACACTTCTGAGCACAAGCAAAGAAGACCTGAAAGAAGAGGTTGGTGAGTATGCTGAGGAATGGGAGAAGATAATGGAAGAAGAAAAGAAGATGGAAGAACTTGTTGCACTGATTTTTAGAAGAGAGAAAAGAGGTAAGGGAAAATTTTAAGGAAAATTACCTTTGAAATGTTTTTCATGCAAAAAGATAGGTCATTTTGCATCTAGATGTCCTACAAGAGTTCCTAAGTATAAACCTGACTATGCAAAGATTAGAAGAGACAAACAATGTTATTATGCTAGTGAAGAAATCTCTAATGATGATTTAGATGATGAAGAGATTGGATTTGTTTCTATTAAAGATGAACCTATTCATGAAGAAAAAGCCTCATTATCTCATGTTGACAAGAAAACTAAATGGATAATTGATAGTGGATGTTATCATCACATGACTGGTGATAAGAACAAGTTTGTTAAATTAGTTAATTATGATGGAGGTGTTGTAAGGTTTAGGGACAATCTCCCAAAGTCTATCATAAGAGATGGATCCATCACTCTAGATGGAAAGACAAATACAGACAATGTTCTACTTGTTGAAGGACTGAAACACAATTTTTTGAGTGTTGGATAGTTAATGGATAAAAAATTTCAGTTAAGTTTTATTAATGTTAAATATTTTATCAGAAACAAGGAAGGAAAACTAATTTCTACCGGTTCAAGATCTACATGTAGTGTATTTGAACTAAACACATTTGGATCCTCTTGTTTTGTTGCAAAGGTAGATGATAGTTCATTATGGCATAGAAGATTTGTCATGTTAACTTTGATAACATTGTGAAGGCAAGTATGGCTAATGCAGTAAGAGATCTACCGAAGATTGTGAAACCTTCTACTACTGTATGTAGAGAATGTGTTATAGGAAAGTAAAATAAAAGAAGTCATAAAATCAAAACATTTACATCAAAAAGAAAGTTGGATCTGGTACATATAGATCTATGTGGGCCTACAAGAATAAAGTCATACTATGGTTAAGGTATTTTATACTCTTTGTTGATGATTTTTCTAGGATGATGTGGGTTACTTATTTCAGAGAAAAATCAGAAGCATTTGACAAATTCAAGTTGTTTAAAGAAAAATTAGAGAATGAATTAGGATTGAAAATAAAGTGTTTGAGATCAGACAAAGGTGGAGAGTTTACATTAGATGTATTTAATTCATACTGTGAAGAGCATGGGATAAAAAGACAAACATCTTCTCCTAGGACTCCACAACAGAATGAGATAGCAGAGCAAAGAAACAAAACTATACTTGATGTTGCCAGGACAATGCTGATTGATGGAAATGTATCTCATGTACATTGGAGAGAGGTTGTTGGAACAATAGTATACACATTAATTAGAATTCAAATCAGAGATGGCACAAGTAAGACTCCTTATGAACTATGGTTTGATCATACTCCTACTGTAAAATATTTTAGAATTTTTGGTAGCAAATGCTATATCAAGAGGGATGATGAGATAGGGAAATTTATTGCTAGAAGTGATGAAGGTATATTCCTTGGTTACTCTATTAAAAGAAAGGCATACAAATGTTTCAATCTCAGATTAAGGAAGATGGTTGAAAGTAAAAATGTAAGAATAGATGAGAAATTTTAGATACAAGAAAGAATGTATGATAGTAGTCATTTATCAGAAGTGAAAGAAACCATTACTGCTACTAAAGAAGAAGAACTTGTTGAGGAAGAAAGTGAAAAAGAGGCTTGTGATGATACAAGAAAGACTAACAAAACTCCTAAAACTCTAAGGTATGTAAAAAATAACCATCCTTAAAATCAAATTATTGGCAATACCAGTCAGGGAGTGTTAACTAGATCTAAAGCTAGAGGAGAAATTTGATTGATTTCTCAAGTTGAGCCAAAAACTATAGATGAAGCCTTTAAAGATGAATCTTGGATAAATGCCATGAAAGAAGAATTGGATTAGATAAAGAAAAATAATACTTGGGAATTGGTTCCAAGACTTAAAAATAAAAATGTTATAGGAACAAAATGGGTCTTTAGAAACAAAATGGATGAAGAAGGAACAATTGTAAGGAAAAAAGAAAGACTAGTGTGTAAGGGATAGTCATAGAAAGAAGCCATAGACTTTGAAGAAACATTTTCTCATGTTTCCAGAATAGAAGCAATAATATTATTCCTATCTTATGTTGCACACAAAAACTTCAAATTTTATCAGATGGATGTTAAATCTACATTTCTGAATGGAGATATTGAAGAAGAAGTATACATAGAACAACTAGATGGATTTACTCTATGTGAAGACAAAGACTGTTAGGAATGAATTTTGAATGTTTGGCAGTCATTTTGTAGTAGTTATTTTTGCATTTATGACTATGATTGTCATTAATGTCAACACAGTGACCTTCTGGAGCCTTGTAGAGAAGTAGACAGTGTTTTGATTAGCGCACATGGTATATTGTAGTTGGAGCTATGTGATGTTGAGAATATACTCTTTGATATGTCATATGTTTATGGTTAAGAGTGTAGATAGTAATTCATTTATTCATGGAAGTTATGAGCATTTTGGAGGAAGCAGTATTTAGATAGTGTTCTTGAGTAGCGGTTTGTGGAAATCAGATGATATCTCCTAATCAGGATGGAATCTAGTTTTTCATAGTTAAAGTAAAGTTAGAGACACATTGATAGTGACATGGATGATAGTGCAAACTTTGAGGTTGCATGAGTGGAGAATTATTGTATTTGGAAGCCGACAGTTTTGTGTAATTTTGATGTAGAGTGTGGAAACTTTTATTTTTTAATTGTGTGCCAACTCAATTGTAATTACTTGAGTGTGGTATAAAGGAATGAATGTTTTTCCTTTTTGTAATATGGTTTATTATGGTTGAATGTGAATGTATGCATGAAGTGAAGAAAAGAGCCAATGAAGTTGTGAAAGCGAAATTGTGAAGGAAGACATGGGAAGTACAGAGATCTAAAATTGAGCTATGGTGTAGCAGTAAGTGCATTTTGGAATAGTGAGGAGGTAAAATATTTGATATTTTTCTGTTGAATAATCTTAAGGTTAGTTGGACAGTGTGTTCAGTGATCTTTCCATTGAAGTTGTTTGGGTAGTGGGTCCTTCTGTCTTCCATAACTCCTAACAGGGTTAGAATCTTTTAACAGGGATTCAAAATCTCCTAACAGGGATTCATATGTACTGAATGTATTTCATAAGACTCCTAACATAGTCCATCCTTTCACAAGGAATATTCATATTAGTGCATCTTTTGTGGGCATCATTCCCAGTGGGGTTTACTCTTTGATCAAGAGGTTCCCTAGTCAACATATCTTGTGTTATTGTGTATGAATATCTTTCTATGGTTGGTAATTATATTTCTTACATGATTAAATCCTATTAAAGTTCATAAAAGTTATAATTATTTGATAACTAATTCACCCCCCCCCCTCCCCTCTCAGTTATCTTGGTGGACTTTACTTTCTAATTGTTGGTATCAGAGCAACAAGTCCTTAAAAGAAAAGTTTAATAGCTTAAGGAGATCCATGGTAAATTTCAAGAAAGAAAGCCTTAAGTTTGATGGAGTAAATTTTGACAGTTAGAAAGAGAAGATGAAGAAACATCTATTATGTTTAGGACCAGGTTATTAGTTGATTATAAAGAATAATAAGACTATCATTGAAGAAGACAATCTTGAAACATGTTCTAGCAATGAGAGATATCTATTCATGTGTAACATACTTGCAAGAGAAGCACTTTTGACAACACTTCTGGAGAATGAGTATAGTCAGGTAAAATGTTTAATAAAATCTCATGAAATTTGGAAAGCTTTACACTCTACTTTTGAAGGTGATGAACATGCAAAGAAAGCTAGATTACATAATTGGATATGTACATTTGAAGATTTAAGAATGATGGAAGATGAATTTGTTAGAAGCTATATTGGTAGAATGATAGAAATTGTTGTAGGGATAAAATCTTGTGGAGGAACAAAGATAGAGAATGAAGTGATATGGAAAATTTTAAGGACATTCACTCCTGTATTTAAGAAGACAACATAGATGATTGAACAAGTTATACCTTGTACTATGAACTTTACAAGAGAGACTCTTCTTGGAAGATTGGAAGCAATAGAAATGAACCTGAGGTTATCAGGAGACTTACCTAGAATGGAGACAACATTCAGTGCTCTTAGTGTTCACCCTACTTTGTCAAGAAGCACTAGTGTGAGTCAAGATTATGCTAGTAGTAGCAGATCTAGAAATGAAGAAGACAAAAAGATTGAAGAAGGTATTGCCTTTCTTGTGAAAAGAGAACCAGACGATAAGAAAATTTTTAAATGTTGGACTTGTCAAGAATATGGTCATTTTGCATCTAAATGTCCTAAGAGAGCTAAAAAGTATATAAATAATTTCAAGCCTAGAAGATCTAAGGAATGTTATTATGCTAATGATGAAGACCTTGAAGCTAGTATAGAAAGAACTCTAAGTGAGAGTGAAAATGAGAATAATGATGACATAGGATGTGTAGCAATTAAAGAAGAGAATCCTGAAACTGATGTTAAGGAAGAAAAAGCCTTAGTTTCCCAAGTTGAAAAGAAAGTTGATTGGATTATAGATAGTGGTTTTTCACATCATATGACTAGAGACATGAAAAAGTTCATAAAGTTTAACAATTATGATGGAGGAGTTGTGAGAGTTGGAAACAATGCACCTTGTTTGATTAAAGGTATAGGATCTATTACTCTTGATGGAAAAACTAATACTAATGATGTTTACTTTGTGGATGGATTGAAACATAATCTTTTGAGTATTGGACAGTTAGTTGATAAGGGATATCAAGTTTGGTTTACTAAGAAAACTTGTGTAATAAAGGATAAAGATGGAAATCTGATTGGAACTAGATTTAGAACCAGAGATAATGTATTTCAGTTGAATCCTACTAAGATGACATGTTTGATTACTAAGATTGATGATAGTTGGTTATGGCATAGAAGGTTTTGTCATATAAACCTTGATAACATTGCGAAAGTGAGTACTACACTTGTAGTAAGGGATTTTCCTAAAATTATGAAGCCTACTAACAAGATTTGCAAAGAATGTGTGATGGCTAAGCAGAAGAGAAGTTCATTTCCTAGTAAGAAGTTCACATCTACAGAGAAGTTGGAGATTGTTCATATAGACTTGAGCAGTCCTACTAGGACTAGAGGATTCTATGGAGAAAGGTATTTTATGATTCTTGTTGATGATTTTACAAGAATGATGTGGATTGCATTTCTTAAAGAGAAATCTAAAGCATTTGATTAGTTTAAGATCATTAAGAATAAAGTTGAGAATAAATCTAGAATGAAGATTAAATGTTTGAGATCTGATAGAGGTGGTGAATTTACTTCTAGAGAGTTTAACACCTTTTGTGAAGTGAATGGTATTAAGAGACAATTTTCAGCCCCTAGAACACCTAAACAAAATGGTATTGCAAAAAGAAGAAATAGATCAGTGACTAAAGCAGCAAGAGCTATGTTATTTGAGAATGATTTGGCAAAGATATTCTGGAGAGAGGCAGTGAATACAATAGTATATACAATGAACAGAGTACAAATCAGAGTAGACACAGACAAGATACCCTATGAATTATGGTTTGGACATGCACCCTCAGTTAAGTATATTTGAATTTTTAGAAGAAAATGTTATATAAAAAGAGATGACGATATTGGCAAGTTTGATCCTAGAAGTGATGAAGGTATTTTTCTTGGATATTCTTTGAAGAGAAAAGCATATAGATGTTACAATAAGAGAACTAAAACTATTATTGAGAGCAAAAATGTTAAAGTTGATGAAAAGTTCAAAATTTAGTAAAGAATGCTTGATTATGAATCTGATGGAGAAGCTCATCCTAAGCCTAACACTAAAACTACTGAGTTATTCTATGAGACTGACAATGAATTGTTGAATGAGAGTCATTCTAAAGAAAACAAAGATGAATCTAGAGAAGAATCTATAGTTGAAGCAAGATCTGAGACTATGACACCGAACATATATTTATCAAGACATCATCATTTTGAACAAGCTATTGGAAGTTTGGATAGAGGAGTTCTGACTCGGAATAAGGTATATTTATGTTTGATTTCTCAAATTGAACCTAAATCTACTAGTGAAGCTTGTGAAGATGAACATTGGATTAATGATATGAGAGAAGAACTAGATCAGATTGAAAAGAATGAGACCTAAAGACAAGAATGTGATTGGAACTAAATGGGTATTCTGAAATAAGATGAATGAACAAGGAGAAGTAATAAGAAATAAAGCAAGATTAGTATGTAAGGGATACTCACAGCAAGAAGGAATTGACTATGAAGAAACTTTTGCACCAATAGCAAGAATTGAAGCTGTAAGAATGTTTTTGGCCTATGCAACTTTTAAGAAATTCAAAGTATATCAAATGGATGTGAAGTCTGCATTTCTAAATGGTGAATTGGAAGAAGAAGTCTACATTGAGCAGCCTGAAGGTTTTCCTTTGACTCAAGAAGGAGACATGGTATGTAAACTGAAGAAAGCATTATATGGACTAAAGAAAGCACCTAGAACTTGGTATGCAAGACTAGATAAGTATTTGTTAAAATTGGGATTTACTAAAGGAACAGTTGATAGAAATCTATACACAAAAGAAATTGAAAATGGTTTGTTGATTATAGTTATTTTTGTTGATGATATTATTTCTGGAGGAGAAGATGAGGCTAGTGACAAATTTGCTGATGAAATAAAGATAGAATTTGAAATGAGTATGATTGGTGAGATGAAATACTTTTTGGGATTACAGATAACATAGAATAATGATGGTATTTTTGTAAGTTAGACAAAGTACTTAAATGATTTTTTGAAAAGATTTTGAATGGAGAACTGTAAACTAGTTGGAACACCTATGGTTACAGGACATAAACTATCTAGCATAGATTAGACACCATTAGTTGAACAAAAGAAATATAGATCTATGATTGGAAGATTGTAGTACTTGACACATACAATACCTGATATAGCACATTTAGTTGGAATTGTAGAAAGATTTCAAGCTAAACCTAGAGAATCACTTTATGCAGTAGTAAAGAGGATACTGAGATATTTAAGAGGCACAATGGACTATGGATTGTGGTATGAAAAATATGATAATTTTACCATATGTATATTTATAGATGCTGATTGGGGAGGTAGTGTTGATAAGAAAAGCACCAGTGGTGGAGTCTTTTTCCTTGGAGGAAGATTAGTTTCTTGGCTGAGCAAGAAGCATAATTTTATCTCATAGAGCATAGAAAAAGCAAAGTATGTAGCAGCAGTAAACAATTGTAACTAGATAATTTTAATGAAGCAAATGCTAAAGGATATTGGAATTAAATTTGTTGAGCCTGTTGTCATACATTGTGACAACACCAGCACAGTTAGTATGTCTAAGAACCCTGTATTACACTCTAAAACAAAGCATATAGAGATCAAGTATCATGTGGTAAGAGATAAAGTTTTTGAGAAAGAAGTCATATTGGAGTACATAAGCACAAAGGAACAGATAGAAGACATATTTACAACGCCTTTTCCTAAGGATTACATTTGAGTATCTGAGAGGTATGCTTTGGTTTATGCCCTAGCCTACTCTTTAGTAATGATGTATTTGGTTGCATCCATCAAGTGATATATAAGCTTAATCTTTCTTCTAGACTGGATGTTGGTACTTCCTCTATGGGGGAGTATGTGTATCTGAGTTGAGTCATAAGGACTCTTGTGAATGTATTTTCTAAATAGTGTCTTTTAAAATTGGAGTTGTTGACATAATAATGAAATTTCAATCATTGATGTCAATGGGGGAGAAGTGTACATGAAAAACCATTTGTACCATTTGTTGGAGAGAAATGAATAGGAAAACAAAGCAAGATTTAATTGATGAAGAGGATTCGAAAAAGTTTGTCAGAGTAGTAGTGATGCAGTATTGGATTTTTGGAACATTAGATGTTTTTCATCTATGTTTCAATCACTTCCAATGGGGAAGATTTTTACGAATGAATTCTAAATGTTTGACAGTCATTCTATAGTGGTTTTGGTTGCAGTGATGACTATGATTGTCATTGATGTCAACACAGTGACCTTCTGGAGACTTGCAGAGAAGTAAATAGTGTTTTGATTAGCGCACATGGTATATTGTAGTTGGAGCTATGCAATATTCAGAATATACTCTTTGATATGTCATATTCTTATGGTTAAGAGTGAAAATAGTAATTCATTTATTCATGGAAGTTATGAGCATTTTGGTGGAAGTAGTATTAAGGTAGTGTTCCTTAGTAGTGGTTTGTGGAAATTAGATGATATCTCCTAATCAGGATGGTATATAGTTTTACACATTTAAAGGGAAGTTAGAGACACATTGATAGTGATGTGGATGATAGTGCAAACTTCAAGGTCGCATGAGTGGAGAATTATTGTATTTGGAAGCTGACAATTTTGTGTAATTTTGATGTAGCACGTGGAAACTTTTATTTTGTAATTGTGTGCTAACTCAATTGTAATTACTTGAGTTTAGTATAAATGAAGGAATTTTTTCCTTGTTGTAATATGGTTAATTATGGTTGAATACAAATGTATTCATGAAGTGAAGAAAAGAGCCAATGAAGTTGTGAAAGCAAAATTGTGAAGGAAGACATGCAAAGCACAGAGATATGAAATTGAGATCTGGTGTAGCAGTGAGTGTGGTTTGGCATAGTGAGGAGGTAACATATTTGATATTATTCTATTGAATAATCTTAAGGTCAGTTGGACAGTGTGTTCAATGATCTTGCCATTGAAGCTATTTGGGCAGTGGGTCCTTCTATCTTCCATAACTCCTAATAGGGTTAGAATCTTTTAACAGGGATTCAAAATCTCCTAACAAGGATTCATATATACTAAATGTATTTCATAAGACTCCTAGCATAGTCCATCCTTTCACAAGGAATATTCATATTAGTGTATCTTTTGTGGGCATCATTCCCACCAGGGTTTACTCTTTGATCAAGAGGTTCCCTATTCAACATATCTTGTGTTATTGTGTTATTGTGTATGAATATCTTTCTATGGTTGGTAATTATATTTTTTACATGGTTAAATGTTGTTGAAGTTGATAAAAGTTATAATTATCTAATAACTGATTCACCCCCCCTCTCAGTTATCTTGGTGGACTTTACTTTCTAACAAAGACATGGTGTGAAAATTAAAAAAATGCCCTATATGGGTTGAAGCAAGCTCCTAGGGCTTGGTATGAAAGGTTGGACAAGTATCTACTTGTACTTGGATTCAGAAAAGGTAATGTGAATAGTAATTTATATTTAAGAACTACTGAAGATGGAATCCTGATAATAGAAGTATTTGTGGATGACATTATCTTTGGAGGTAATGATGATCTTTGTAAGAAGTTTTCTAAGAAAATGGAAAGTGAATTTGAGATGTCCATGATAGGTGAAATGAAATTCTTCGATGGACTACAAATAACTAAGAATGAGAATGGTATTTTAATATATTAGACCAAGTATCTCAAAGAGTTACTTAAGAAATTTAGTATGGAAGATTGTAAACCAGTAGGAACACCTATGGTGACTGGAAACAAGCTATAAATTGACGATGAATCAAAATGTGTTTTTCAGACTTTGTATAGATCAATGGTTGGAGGGCTACAATATCTGACTCATACCAGACTAGATATTGCTAATGTTGTTGGAATTGTGGCTAGATATCAAGTAGAACCTAAAGTGACACATCTAGCTACTGTGAAAAGGATACTAAGGTATCTCAGAGGAACCATAGACTATGGTTTATGGTATGACAAGAATGATAGCTTTGAACTTCATGCCTATAATGATGTTGATTGGGAAGGAAATATTGATGATAGAAAAAGTACCAGTGGTGGTGCATTTTTCCTTGGGAAAAAGTTGGTTTCTTGGCTAAGTAAGAAATAAGATTGTATAGCACAATCTACTATTGAATTAGAGTATCTTGCTACTACTATAAACTACACTCAGATTATTTGGATGAAACAAATGCTAACAGACATTGGAATAACTTTTGAAGAGCCTATGGTTATTAATTGCAAACAACACTAGTACAGTAAACATGTCAAAGAATCTGGTGATGCATTCTAAAACTAAACATATTTCTATCACGTATCACTTCTTGAGAGACAAGGTGGCACAAAAAGAAATCAAATTAGAATATATCACCACAAAAGAGAAGATTGTAGACATCTTCACAAAGACACTACCAAAAGATACCTTTGAATATCTCAGAGGTATGCTAGGGGTTCAAGCCCCTCCTAGTTAGAACTAAATGATGTAGAGATGCATTAGTCCAGAACTATTCAGAGCCTTATCATTTTTTGGATTGGATGTAGGGATCTACTCCTCAGGGGGAGTGATCATGGAAGAAAGTTTATATGTGAAGGTAGTTGAAGGATCATGGAACCCTTTGCCATTGCTATCAAAGGGGGAGTGTTGCTATGAGAAAATCTCTACTATTTGGGGAGATTATTTAGTTGAAGGACTTTGGATTGATATAACTTTGGGATAAGATTTTCCCATACGTTGACATCAATGTCAAAGGGGGAGATTATTGGACATTGCTAATAAATGGGTGGTGATTGAGACATGTAATATATTTAATCACTACGTTACTGAATGAGCACTCATACTTTTTTCATTTGTGTTTTGTCACTGATGTCAACATATACTTTTATGAAGGAACCAGACTAGTAATCATGGTGTATGGTTAGTGTATGGATGTTTTATGATGCTACAAAGTCAAATGAGAGTTCAAGTAGATGTTGCGATCTTATATCTATGATCACATCATTAGGTATTTCATATTAAGAGAGTTACAACTGCTTTGGTAAAGACTGGTCACTGGACTATGACAGTGAAAATTGACAGAGTTAGTCTCTAAGTTTTTGATATATCTTTCAGAAGAATTAGATTCAAGGTATGAGAACTTGAAGGATGATGGAAGAGGTACTGATGGATGTTCATTGGTCACCATAAGGTATGGAGTGATTGGTGACATCATTTGTGGTGTATGCACTAGCAATGGCTTATTCTGAAGCTGACTCAAGGAATGAAGCATGTGTTTTGTTTGGCAAGTACAAATCAAGGATGTCAATCCTTAATTATTGTAATGTAATCATTGTAAACTTTTTTTAGATATCATGTATCTTAGCAAGGGTTTATGTAATTTTTTGTAATTAGGAAATCCTTATGGGCTGACTTGATCTTGGTAAAATGTAATAAGGTATAAATGAAAGGTCTTTTCTTTGGAAAAGATATGGATGGAATATATGTGACATAAAGAGGTTGTGAAAGCTATGAGCTTCAGTTTGTTGCATGTAGAGAAGAGGTTTACTAGTGAACTTCATTGGAACTAATCAAGCAAAGAGAGTTGCTAACAAACAGTTCAAAAGATTGTGTATTTCTTCATATACACTTGTTTCAAACTAGTGAGTTCTAAAGGTAGATTTAACCTTCTTTGGGCAGTGAGCCCTCTTTGTTCCTTGCCTCCTAACAGGGTCTATCCTCTAACAAGGACTATGTACTATAATGTTTCAATAAGCTCCTAATAGGGCTATATCTTTTAACAAGGATTACTACACTCTCAGTACATCATTAGTGTGTGCTAATTCCCACCGGGGTTTTTACCTTTAATAGGGTTTCCCCATAACCAAAATATTGTGTTATTGTGTTGGCATTAATTGTGATAATTAGATATTATATTTTTGAGCTTAAAGTTTAAATTTTAATATTTTTTCATACAACTAATTCACCCCCCCTCTCAATTGTTTGTGGGCTGTTATTCCTAATAGGTTTAACCTTGTTGGATAGTCTTTTCATATTATTTTGAAGTTTAATTTTTATATAGTACCCATTCCATTGGCTCAAAGGTGTAGGATCAATGTAATGATTGAGACTAATAATGTATTATAGTTTCTAATGATCATACTTGTAGGGATTTGAAGAAATAGAGTGATCACTGACTATAACAGTGAGGTTTTTAATGAAATTTATGGCACAAGTATAACAGTGGAAGATCAGGCTAGAGGGTGTAATTTTATGATTAGAATAGATTTTTATTGGCATATGAATGGTGAAAAAAATCACCAATTGATCCAGGAAGTGTGTGGAAGGCCGAGATTGGCAAAGCCCTAGATTGAAGGGTTTAGAGTAACTAATTTCAAGATTTTGGGGTTCCCTATGTTTTGGGTCTAATCCCTCTTAGGTTTAGAGGTTTTTGGACATTTTATGACACTTTCCAAGAGTTGAGACCTTAGGGATGTTTCTAAGATATAGTTTCTTTGTAAAATCATCAATTTCCTAGTGTAATTGTAGGGGTACAGATAGAGTACTACAAGTTGGTCCAAAATGCCAATACCTGATTCTTTGGTATGTTTTTATATGGCTAAAAGGGTGTCTGATTATATATTAAATTATTCTATTATTTTGGGAAGGAGAAGATTTTGAGGACCAAAAAGGTAAGTGTAGGGCTACAAGCTTGGTTCATTAGGTCTCTAGGATAGTTTGGAGACATTTAGCCATTGTGAGTAAGAGATAACTCTTGAAACATTAAAACCAATTTAATAAAACCTCATATACCTCAAATAAATCAAATCCATAATTGGTTTCCATTGGGAGGAGTCTTGGTTGTGTTGAGTCTCTTGAAGCCATTGGGCACTTGGGAAAGTAGTTCATTTATAAACCAAATTTGAGTAACTTATCTTGTGTATTATTCCACCACCCTTTCCTCTACATCAAGTGGTATTAGAGATTAGGGAAAGGTCTCATAGAAATTTTGTAGTGGTCTTGTGAAGTTGGTTCTCTGATCCTTAGTTAAGCCCTTAAAGTAGAAACATCCTTTAAGGTGTAGCCCCAAGTTGATTCATTTTCCAAGTTGATCAAAGAACCATGAATGAAGGAGAGGATAAAGATTTACCTACAAGGATGAACAACATGAAGTTGGAAATTATTTTTAAAGAACAGTTGGTAGATAAGAAGAAGTTGAAGGCAGCCCTTGAGCAAGAGAAGAAGGAGAAAGCTGAGAAAGATAAATAGATGAGAATCATGATGGAGAGAATATTGGCCTTAGAGAGAAGGGACAAGAGCATCAAATAGGATGAATAAGTTGTAGAAGAAGAATAAGAAGAAGAAGTGGAACCCCAAGAGGAAGAACCATTAGATCCTGATGAACTAAAGATGGCTAAGTTTGCTAAAGTCATCAAGAGTGATACAAGGGCAAGGGCCAATTTCCCTATATATGGAGAGAAAATGGATGATGAGGTATTGATAGATTGGTTAGTGCCATGGAAAATTTATTTTAGTGTGAGGATGTGGAAGAGAATCAAAAGTTGAAGGTTGCAAAGTCCAAGTTGAAAGGACATGCTTTGCTATGGTGGGATTGTGTGCAAGCAGAGAGATGGAAGAATGGTAAACCCAAGATTACATCTTGGTACAATATGATGGATAGAATGAAGGCAAAAAAATTTCCCAATGTCTATAGGGTTTAGTTGTACAAGAAGATGAAAAGTCTTAAAAAAAAAGACATGGAGGTGCAAAGGTATACTAAGGAGTTTCAAAAACTAGACATAAGAGAAAGTCATGATGAAGATATGGATGAGAAAATTGCAAGGTACATGGGGGGACTTAGGTTCAACATACAAGATGAAATTAGTCTTGATACCCCTAGGTCTACTAAAGAATGCTATAAGTTGGCCATCAAGGCTAAGGAAAATATTAAGAGAAGAAAATAAAGGCAAGGTAGCACAAGAGGTGGATCTTCCATGAGGGGAAGAGAAGGTAGAGGTAGCACTGATTTTCAGAATCACAATGAAAAAGACAAGGATAAGACCTACTTATCTAATACAAGAGGTGGGTATAGAGGTGGAAGAAGTGGAGGAAGAGGCAATGGAGTGTTCACAGGTAGGTGCTTCCATTGTAATGAAGTGGGTGATCAATATTTTAGGTGTCCCAAGCGGATTGAATACAAAGGAAAGGAAAGAAGGGTGCATTTGGTGGAAGAAGAGACAACCAAGGAGGAGAATAAAGAACCTATCTTGGCATTACCAAAAGAGGGAGACTACTTATTCATGGGGAGAAACTAGGTATCCTACAATGCAAGCATATTCAAATCCAATTGTTTAATTCAAGGTAAAGTATGTAGACTCATTATAGACTCAAGTGCAAGTCATAATGTTGTGTCTCATGAGGTTATTAGGAAGTTGAATTTGAAAACATTTGTACATTCTAAACAATATTATTCTACTTGGGTGAATGTAGATCATAATTTGTTGGTTAGTACTCAAGTCATGATTGAGTTTTCAGTTGGAAAGGATAGAGAAAGGGTGTTGTGTGATGTTCTAGATATGAGTTGTGCACAATTGATCTTAGGAAGATCTTGGCAATGGTCAAGGAGGGTTATTCATGATGGTTTCACTAATAAGTACTTGGTTCACCATGAAGGAAAGAGGTTTGACTTACAACCCTTAGTGAGAATCCAAGATGAACCAATTCTCATGTGTTTTGGGTAGGAGATAGAAAAGAAGGTTTAGTATGATACTATATGGTAGAGGGGTAAACAAGTACAATCAAGAGGCTACTATGATAGTCCTAAAGGTGGAGAAATTTGGGACCTAGCCTTTGTACAAGTTGGTACCATAAAGTGTCCTATGATGTAGTCAGAGCATAGAAAGGGGGAAGAGATGTTGGATCAAAGATATAATCAAAGCAAGGGATCAGAGAGGAAGGACTTCCATCCCTCTCACTGTCCTTCACAAGGACAGTCAAAAAACCCATGTTTTTCTCTCTACAAATTGTGTGTGAATGCAAGTTGGCCAGGTATGAGAAAGAATATCACTTTGGGGGATTACTTCACCCCTACATTACAGAGATCCTTTAAGCCACATATGTAATGTCCCCACCAGGGAACCCATAAAGAATCAGGTCTTATGACCAAAAATTGCAAGTAACAAATTTTTTTTCCTAACATTACATCATTACTATTTCACATTTACATTCCTTAAGGTTCCCTTAATGAATTCATTCACTAACATATTTACATTACTTATCCAAATTGAATTTCATTTCCTTTCTTTACTTTCACATTTCAAACTTAAGAGATAGGGTAAGAAAATAACATTTCATTTACAATTATATTCCTTACTTAATTTCATTTCACCTTCCTACACATTGAATAACTACTCATTACAAATTTCATTTCAAATTTATCATAATAAACATTTTTCTTTTATTGCAACAAAGAAAAGATAGAAAAGATCATTCAACATTACATTGTACATTTCCAACTTTGCTCTTTCAAATGACAACCCTTGAAATCAAACCTAGTACTATCCCTCCCAGTTACATTTCTTTTCTTTTCAATTACATCATTTGATAATAAATCTCATTACAATATCAAATACATGAAAATCCCAAAGGCATTACAACATATCTTTACATCTTTATTTTCAGTAACAATGATACAATATAAATATCTTCCTAGAATTTGAACATATCCAAGTCACGAGCCACGAACAGGACCTCGAAAGATTTTTTCCACCCAACCATGTGGAACTGGTGAGGTTCCACCCCCCGTTCTAGGAGATAGAACCAAGATACTTACAAGGCCCTAAGAAATCTAAGGCTCAAAAGATAAAGAGATCCAAGACTTTAAAAAAAACATAAAATATCATCATACTATAACATAGAGGTCAAGGTTCTAGGATACCACCTAAGTGAGTGTCATCACACAACCTATGTATTGGGATCCACCCTGGCAACCATGTAACTCCGGTCCCCCTTTTATGAATAGGGATCCACCCTAGCAGTTACCCATGGTCCCGGTACTCCAACAGGACTATGTGGCCATTAACATGTTCTCTTTCATTATCTTTTGTTTTCCCTTCTCCCAAGTTAATTTTAAGGTTATCACTTAATTATAAACTCACCCATAGGATCTCCTGGAAACCACTTTGGGTCCCAGCACCTATGGTGAGCCACTGACCTAGGGTACCTATTACCCTACCAAAAACATGACAAAAGAATTTCCATACTTCAAATGCATTATTTCAAAGGCTTAGGAAACTCTCTTGTGTACTCAGACCACCAGGATGAGCCCTAACCTTAACCATAAACAACATTAGAATAGTACAAGGATGTTGCATACTCAAGACACCTCAAGTAAACTATTATGATCAAATTAAAACAATTAAATATATCATTTAGAGAAAAAAAAAAAAGAAAAAAATAAATAAAGACCATGATCAAGGTTGGAAGATACAAAGCAAACCCAAGTCAAACAACTATCCAATAAGGAAATCTACGTCTCTAAAGTTTTCACAATAGGTCCAAATATAAATCATAAATTAATAAACATTAATGGGGAAACAAAAATAGTACTAATGAACCTGCAAGGATCTATGGATGATTATTCATAGAAACAAATATATATGACTATTTATAGAAACAAATATAAGACTATTTATAGAAACAAATAGATGACTATTTATAGAAACAAATATATGATTGTCATAAAAAAAATATAGTCTTAGTGCGGTAGGCATAACTTTTTTTTTAACTGTTAGATCTTTCTAATTTTCATATATGTTTAATACAACCTAATTACTCACATTCTCACCAGAGCGATTTGCAAACTAAGGTCAGGTTCAAAAGTTATTTATAAAATAGTAGGGTATAGATGAATAAACCAGAATACTTTGTCTATTTTAATTAGCATATTTTCATTATCATCCTAATTACAAATCAGATCATGTGAATAATATAAACTTTTAATAACACACAAACACATATTCATATATATATATATATATATATATATATATATACCAAATTACAAACATATAATTAACCATAGACTTAGAGAAAGAGTTTTGACAAAGAAAACTAATAAACCATGTCATTAAACTTCCCGCACATAGTATATGTTTTCAATAATATTTAATCCACAAACATATATAACCAGAGAATATTGATATATCATAAGTATACACTATTAATTTTTATAATACACACACACACATCCACAAATACACACAGGAAAGAAGGTAATTCTTCTTGGATCCAGATCCTACCTGGAGTCCTGCGAAGAAACTTCACAATGTCTGGAGCACACCTCTGCAAGTCCTCCAAATTTTGAGTGAGATAGTAGCCTCCTGGAAATCTTCCTCTGGAAATAAAACTCCAAGTAATCCAAACACTTTCCATCCAAAGTAAAACACTCTCAATCTCACAAAAAAAATTACAAATGACTTCCGAAAAAATTATCAATATAGAGAACTTCAGAAACCTTCCAAAACTTCCAACTCCCTCTCACTCTCCAAAAAGAAATATTTATCCTTCAATTATGTGGTTGGAGGAGTTGCTTTACGGGAAGCAACTTCTCCAACTTCCATAGTTGGTTGGGAGTATAAACAAATCATTCCCGTAAATGACTTAACAAAGGTTTTAATAAATTTTAATTAAAATATCATTTAAAAGAAAGCATAACAAGAATAATAGACAAATACCTCTCAAGAAAAACAAATAGCACAATTGGAAAACAAGTAGCCTAACTTATAGGAGGTCTTGAGTTCAACTCCCACCTAGATAGTTAATTTTTACTACAAAGACATTTTCCTTTTATTATTTTATTTAATTTTTTATTAAATACATTCATCAAATATACTTTATTTAATTCACTTTATTTATTTATTATAAATAACATGCCATTAACACAGTTAATGAAAACATACAATTATTATTATTATTTATATAAGCATGGATATATGTGTGTGCACCCACATATACACATACCTATATAAAATACAAACAATTATAACATATTTATAATTATTATACATATAAAATAAATTAATTCTACTCATAACATACACTCAAATCAACATCAAATCAAGTCCATAACCTGAACTGCACTCTACTACCCAACTAGGATAACTTCCTAAATAGAATTCTAGGTCTATGGGTAACCTCAAGAGTATCTTGGTTAAATCTCCACACATCAATGGTTCGAGGATTTTGAAGGCATGCTCAGACCTGTGTAGCCAGGTGGAGATGATGCCTAGTACCTGCATCCTGCATTACCAACTGATATGCATATAAAAATATATATAAATATAACCAGACAATGGCAAACAAGGAGGGAGAGTGCGACATCGTGTGGACCTCCCGTAGGAGTAACTACGACTGCCCCTCCTCATCCTACACTCACATCAACCAGTGAACATCAAACCATAATAGGGTCAGTAGGTTAGATCATAATATAAACATCATAACGCAAATCAATGTAAACATTTTACTGATAGTTCATTTCTAGCCATTCATCATTAAATTAAAATTCATTTAGTATGTCCAAATAACTACAGTAACCAAATATATATGCTCAAATATCTCATAAAATGATAACTAAATAATAATCACAGTCCATCATAAAATCCCAAAGTGTCAAAGCAATAGTCCTGTCAGTCTAACATAAGAAGATGCTAGGGTGGGCATTACAACATAACTCTTGGGACAAGAGTTTCATTGGTGGTGGGGAGTATGGTGCAGGGGAACCAAGGATCAACAAACATGGCATTAAGAGAACTAGTGCAATTAGGAAACCTATGAAGACATTGAAGTCATCTAATCCAAATCAAAGGTACAATGAGGTCAAAGGGATTCTAAATGATGAAAATCATATCAATTATCATTTATTGGAACCTATCATGTTTTTATGACATAAAATGATATTTGTATATAAGGAATGAGTTTATATCCTTGACAAGATTGAATAAATGTAAAATGGACCATTAGTGTCCCATGGATGTCTTAAGGTAGTTAGGCTTGTAGGAATGATGCTATAAAGTCTCTTACGTGTTTGAAAACCTTTGGAGTTCTTAAATAGATAGGATTGTAAGAATGATGCTATTAAGTCTCCTAGGTGTTTAACAACCTTTGGAGTTTTTAAAATTCCTTTACAAGGTTTTTACAGCATTTTCATAGTTTTAGTTTTCAAATATTTAAAATCTAACTGCTAGTAGCCATTTAGGAGGGAATTTGGGATTATCATGTTAAATCACTCAACTAATCCCTCTCACTGACCAAAGAGGTTCATGAAGTTGAGTAGAGGATTATTATATGTATTTGGGGATTCTATGGTATGGGCATGATGCCTGGTGTGTATGGTAGAGAACATGAACTAAAATAAAGACAAGTTTTAGATGAAAATCAGTAATCTTAAGAGCCTTTAAAGTCTTTTTTTGGTTTCTTCTTTCACTATGCAATAAGATATAGTTTCTAACATTCATACTCATTCATTGAATGCTTTGGAGACTTTTATCTTGACCATCCCATGCATTAACCAATCATTGTGATCCTTTGAAGTCTTCAAACCTTATCATTTTTGGGCACTTTGTGTGTGGATTCGAATGTAACTTTTCTTTATTAATATTCAGTAGGAACCAAAAAAGTATTTGGAAGAAACATTGAATGTTTGGATTGGTTTGAGAATCTTATAGCATGATTGTACCCTTACATTGATTTAACCCTATTGGATAATCTTTTACTTTTATTTTGAAGTTTACTTTGTAAATAGTATCCATTACATTAGCTCAAAGGCCTAGGATCCATGAAATGAGTGAGACTAATAATGTATTATATTTTCTAATGATCATACTTGCAGAGATTTGAAGAAATAGAGTGACCACTACTGACTATAACAGTGAGGTTTCTAATGAAATTGATGGCACAAGTATAATAGTGGAAGATTGGGCTGAAGGGTGTGGTAATTTTATGATTATAATAGTTTTTTATTGGAATATGAATGGTAAAAAAATTACCAATTGATCCAGGAAGTGTGTGGAAGGTCGAGATTGGCAAAGCCCTAGATTCAAGGGTTTAGAGTAACCAATTTGGGGGCTTTTGGGGTTCACTATATTTGGGGTATAATTCCTCTTAGCTTTAGAGGTTTTGGAACATTTTATGACACTATCCAAGAGTTGAGACCTTGGAGATGTTTCTAAGATATAGTTTCTTTGTAAAAACATCAATTTCCTAGTGTAATTACAGGGGTATAGGAAGAGTACTACAAGTTGGTCCAAAATACCAATACCCTATTCTTGGGTATGTTTTTATAAGGAAAAAGGGTGTCTAATTATGTATTTATTTCTTCTAGTGTTTTGGGAAGTTGAAGAGTTTGAGGACCAAAAATGTCATTGTAGGGCTACAAGCCTGGTTCATTAGGTCTCTAGGACAGTTTGGAGATGTTTAGCCATTGTGAGTAAGAGATAACTCTTGAAACCTTAAAAAAACTTTAATACAACCTCATATACCTCAAATAAATTAAATCCATCATTGGTTTGCATTGGGAGGAGTCTTGGTTGTGTTGAGTCTCTTGAAGCCATTAGGCACTTGGGAAAGTAGTTCATTTGTAAACCAAATTTGAGTAACTTATCTTGTGTATCAATCCACCACACTTTCCTTTTCATCACCCTTAGTACCCATTAAGACCCATTAGGACCCCTTAGAACACATTAATCATCATAGGATACACTTCAGGGTTCTAATGTGTCCTAATGGGTCCTAATGTGTTGTAATGTGTTGTAATGGGTTTTAGTGGGTCCTAAGTGGTCCTAGGAACCCTTAGGAACCTTTAAAACCCTTGAGGCCCAACTAGAACTAACTAAGACACATTTGGACCCCTTAGATCATATTAATCATTATAGGACCCACTTTATAGTAGTAATGTGTCCTAACAGACCTAATGTGTCCTAAGGGGTTGTAATGGATCCTTAGTGATCCCAAAACCCCTTAGGACCCATTAGGATCCCTTAGGACACATTAGGACCCATTAGACCCATTATAACCCATTGGTATCCCTTAGTACACATTAACCATCATACGACACACTAATATGTCCTAATAGGTCCTAGTGTATCCTAAAGTGTCGTAAGGGATCCTTATTGGTCCTAATAGGTTTTAAGTGGTCCTAAGACCCCCTAGGGACAATTAAGATCCCTTAAGACACATGAGGACCCATTAGAACACATTATAAGTCATTAGAACACATTATTACCCATTAGGACCCCTTAAAACATATTAACTATCGTAAGACTCACTAATGGGTTCATAGTGATCCTAATGTATCATAAGGGGTCATAAAAGGTCCTAAGTGGCCTTATAAACCCTTAGGACCCATTATGACCCCTTAGGATGCATTAGGAATCATTACTACACATTAGAACCCATTAATACCTCATACAACACATTAAAGGGCGTAGGATATAGTAATGGGTTGTAATGTGCCCTAATTGGTCCTAATTTGTCCTAAGGAGTTTTAATGGTTCCTACGTGGTCCTAGGAACCATTAAGACACATTAGGACCCATTACAACCCCTTAGAATAAATTTATCATCGCAAGACACACTTTAGGGTTCTAATATGTCCTAAATGGTTATAATGTGTCCTAAGGGGTTTTGATGAGTCATAAGTGGTCCTAAAACCCATTAGGACCCATTAAAACCAATTAGGATGCATTAGGACCCATTAAGACACATTAGAACCCATTAATACCCCTTAAAACACATTACAAAAATTAGGATAGACTAATGAGTTTTGATGTGCCATAATGGGTCCTAATGTGTCCTAAGGGGTTGTAATGGGGCCTTAGTTGTTCTAGGAACCATTAGGACCCATTAGGACCCATTAAGACCCATCATGACATGTTAGGACCCCATTGAACACATTAATCATTGTAGGACACACTTTAGGGTTCTAATGTGTCCTCAAGGGTTGTAATGGGTCCTAAATATTCCTAAAACCCTTTAGGACCTATGAAAACCCCTTAGGATGTATTAGGATACATTATAACCTATTAATACTCCTTAGAACACATTAAGGGGTGTAGGACACACTAATGGGATCTAATTTTCCCTAATGGGTATTTAGTGGTCCTAGGAACCCTTAGGACCCATTAGAACCCCTTAGGACCCCTTAAGACCCATTAGGACATTTTAGGACCCATTAGGACCCCTCAGGACATATTAATCATCTTAGGACACACTTTAGGGTTCTAATGTATTTTAAGTCCTAAGTCATCCTAGGATACATAAATATATCTTAAGACTCATTAGGACCATTTATGACCCTTTACAACCCCCATTATCCATTGTTGTATCATATGAGTCCCTAGGATACATGACTGTATGGTAAGGGGTCATAATGGAAAATAAGGGGTTTTAACAAGTCCTACAGAGTCATAAGAGATCCTAAGGGATCATAGGATACACTAATTTATCCTAGGAACCCCCAAGACCCCTTTATGACCCCTTATGACACCTTATGATTCATTACCATACAATAATGTATGCTAAGTGGTCCTAAGTTACATTAATGTATCCAACGACCCCTTAAGATCCCTTATGACCCCAGTAATCATTAATGTATCCTATAAGCCCTATGATAAATTAATGTATTCTAAGGGGTATGAATACATCATATGATAGAAGAATACCCCTAATACCCCTAAGGACCCATTATGACCCCTTGTAACTCCTTACCATACAATAATGTATGCTAAGGGGTCATAAGGGACTTTTAGGGGTCCTAGGTTACATTAATGTATTCTATGACCCCTTATGACCACTAAGGGCCCATAAGGTATCATAGGGAGAGAGTGAAATTAGGGGAAATGGAGAGAGGGAGAGAGGGAGGAGGAGGAAGGGGATAGGGAGAATGAGTGAGGAGGGAGGAGGAAAAGGATATGTGCAATAGAGAGAGAGAGAGAGAGAGAGAGAGAGAGAGAGAGAGAGAGAGGGAAGAGGGAGAGAAGGGAAATGGGAAGAGGGTGAGAGAGGAGGAAAGAGATATATGAAAAGGGAAAAAGGTTTAAAAGTTAAGGGTTTAGGGTTTAGGGTTTAGAGAAGAGATATAGGTAGAGAGAGGTGGCAAGATTAGGGAGAGAGGGAGAGAGTGAGAAAGGGGAAGAGAGGATGGGAATAGGGAAAAAGAAGAGGGGAGAAAGGATAAAACCTATAAACATTATCCATCAACCCTAAATACCTTCTCCCATCTCACCTCATTCTCTCTCCCTCTCTCCCCCTCTCTCACTGTATCCCTCTTTTTATTCTCTCCATCTTACCTACCTATCCCTATCTCTCCCCTCCTTCCCCTAAAATATAAATTCTACCTAATCCATAAACCCTAAACCCTTTCTCTATGTGTGTGTGTGTGTGTTGCAAAGAGTGATATAATTTGTATAGTATGTTTTAATTTATGCAAACTAATTTTCCTTACTATTGACCACTTTTCTGAATAGATCCTTTACTGTATCAGAGACAGAATACATGACAATCAGATAGGACAATTTCAATCAGAAAGATTTTGAAGAGTTAGAGGATGTGATTATAGAACATAAATTTAGACATATGATTGTGTATAATCTAATCATCAAAGATCTTGAAGTTGTCCTATGTGTGATATATTCTCTATTGAATATTGAGTTGATAGTATTTTCAGTACAACATAGCAGTTTGGTATGATCGAACAATATGATTGGTTAACTAGAGTTAAGTTTTGGGTAAATTGTATATTTTAGTTGAGCCAAAATTAGAGAGTATCTATTGGTTAGATATCTTTTTTTTATGATTAGGTTGCACCATAGCTAAGGTTTCTACACATTAGCTGACAGAATTATATTTTTGAGTTATGACTTCATATATAAGATCAAGTTTTGTTTGAAATGGAATAGAATTTGATGTAGATGGAGATATGTTGTGAAAATGTGATTTATATGATCAGAGACTATTTTTTATGTAGATACTTGTCAGAGCTTCATCAGAACTATATACGCATTATTGATTCTACTAGTCAGTTTTCTATAGGATTGGAAGTCTATTTTTCTTATGTAATTTCATATATTTAATATATTGTAGATCAGTAAAACTGACTAAGGGCCAAATCTATTTTTTAATTAAGTAATAATCCTAGGACATAGGCTTGAATGCAAGTGCATTCCCACATTTTTTTCTTAAGTCTTTAACCAATCACTTATTACTACAATAGTGATATATTTGTGGGTACCATTCCCACTGGGTTTTTTCCCTTAACTGAGTTTTCCTCAAAAATAAATCATGGTGTTATGATGTTCATGTTTTGGATATTTTTTGGTTTAATTGAATTTACATTCAACATTAAGTTTTGGTTTTGAATTAAGAATAAAGTCAAAGAATACTGCTTCATCAATTCACTCCCCTCTCGGTGCTTCCTAATCCTAACAATTGGTATCAAATCTTAGTTCCTTGGAAGGAGCTTAACAACTTGAGGAGGATCTTGATGGAAGTTCCTAGCAGTATTCAAACTCAACTCCTAAAAAATATTGATGATATTGACAAGGCTAATGGTCATATTATTTTTTTAGAGGAAAATTTGAAAGAAGCAGAAAAATTCATTGACTATTTCAAAGAACGCGACGAAAGATCTTGTGGAATAGTTATCACAAAAGGGAGATACTTATAATGATGAAAAATATAAGGACTACAAGAAATTTGTGTTGGAAAGAGATAACCTAGAAAATGAGATGCAAGTGATGGAAATCAAGATGACTGAGTAAATTGAAGCTAAAATAACATTTGAACAATCCCTGCAAGCTAAAACTGAAGAATATAACAAGTTGAATAGTGAAGTTGGATAGTTGCATATTTTACTTCAAAAAATCTAAGCATGATGATCAAGAATTAGAAGGAGTGAATGAAATAATTATGAGAGATCTAGATAAAGCAAGATAAATTCAAGAAAAGTTCATATCTAGCACTAAAAATCTTAATGAACAAATTGCAAGTCAAAGAACTCGTGGTGAAAAGCATGGTTTGGGTTAGGAACAAGGAGAATATTCTATAACTACTAAAGAAAAGATAAATCTGACTGAAGAACCTAAGGAAATACCCTTGAAGAAAACAAATGGGGAAATATTCAATGGTAGATGTTTTTCATGAAACAAGCTTGGTCATAGGGAAAAGGAATGTTGGAGAAATTCAAAATCTACACCCTTTTTTGGATATTATTTCACATGGTGGTGGTATGGATATAGATCTAGAGAATGTAGATCTAGAGCAAGACTAGATGCCAGACCTAGAGAAAATGGAAGAAACCCTACCTACTACAAATGAAACAACTTTGGACACATTGCAAAAAATTGCATAATGAGGAAAAATCCAAGGAATCATATGTATGTAAATTAGAATGTTACTTGTTACAAATGCAATAATTATGGATATATTGCTAATAATTGTAGATATAGAGACAATAGAACAAGAATGAGTGGTTTAGTTAAGAGAATTAGTGAAAATAATAATGAAAAAGGAAAGAAAATTGATGTAAGGGATGTTAGGGAGAAGATGAACAAGACTTGGATGATGAAAGAACGAAGAACCAAGAAAATAGAAGATAAAAAATTCATTGTTGATCAATTCATTTCTACTATGAAAGAACCTGATGAATTTATTATAGGTGCTCCTATAACCATTGGTGCATATGATGATATATATTTTTAGAAGGATGAGTATGAGAACAACTCATTTAGTGACCCAAATAATTTCATAAGTGTAGAGGAGATCAGAGAAATTATGAATGAGCATGAGGATGAACTGAATAAGAAGACTAATGTAATGGATATAAATGTTACTAGAGTAGAAGATATGAGAACATATGAGCTTTTAGAAGTGAAGGTTAAAAAGGAAGAAGAAAGAACAGGGGACGTTAAGAAAGATGTTGATATACATGATGTTACTAATCACACACCTAGTGAATCAGGTACATCTTTTGGTAAGTCATAGTCATTGTTGGCAAGAGATTCTGAGACTCTTGATTTGGAGAATATGGATGAGGATGAACTATGAAGATAATAGTTCTTTCTCAAGAAAAATAACATGAAAAATCTCTAAGAAAGAAAGAGAAGGAAAGTAAACTGATTTCTAGAGCAGTTGATATTCTTGGTAAAGTGATGCCTAGTATTTAAACTTGCATGAGTCAATCTTTATCAAAACATCTAGAAGAATTTTTAAACAACTTTGATGTCCAATTTGATAACTTAGAGAAGTGTGTAGAAGATAAGGTGCAGAAGGATTTTAGAGAAAAGAGATTCAAGCATTTATGTGCTCTGATTGCAAAAGACAAACCTTCACTGGATACTGGGATAGTTCAAATTGAGAAGGATATTGAAGAAGGAAGCAATATTTTGAGAGCTTGTCTAGATCCATTTTATAAAGTGTATAATATGGATAAATCAATTCAGGAGAATTATACTATACTAGCAAATAGAGAAATTGGAGAAATTGTGACTATACACAATAAGATTGATTCATTGGAAGTTGAGAAGAAGAAGGTACTTAGATGGTTTTTTGACTTGAGAAATTGGATAGTTCCAAATTTAGATATTTGGGTATGTGCACAAAGATGGGGTACCAAAAAGGGGGTTTAAGATGCCACTTTTTTCCTGAAATCAGAAAACTCTGAACTTCAATAACAAATTGAAGATAGTTCGACTCAAAATTTTGAAACACAACAAGAACAAGAGTTGTAGTACTCTGAATCTAGTTTCTAAACTACTAATTTATTTGAAAAACGGTGAAGATTAAGGCCTTCAACTAAGGGGAGCACAAAAAGTGGTACTATTTTTTGTGAAAAAAATAACATAGTGCCTGTTGTGCTCCCCCTAAAATGTTAACTTATTTTTTGAAATTATTTAATCACTCTAGTGAGAAGTTAGCTAACACCACGTAGTTTAACCCAGATTTTTCTGCTAATTTTTTTTATGAATGTATGAATTTCTATGACTTTTTGAACTCAAACATCCCAAAACACATGAAATTTGGGCATGCTCCCCCTAGAAATCATTCAAAATTAGTCAAAAATCAAATTTTTTTTTTAAAGTGTGTAGAATGGAGTCTAGTTTCTAAAAAACTAAGTTTTTGCAAATTTTGACAAATGAAGCAAAATCTATACCCAAAATACTACATGTTGGTTTCTGACAAAAAAATGACATACATTCAATGGAAATTAATGTTGATAGGCTTAAAATTATCATTTTTGGAAATAAATTATATGTTTAGATAGCTAACTCAGAGACCAATAATCTCACATTGTCTGATTTTTTTGTTATCGAATCACGTGTAAACTAGATGGAGAGCACACACAAAAGTGAAGGTTTTCTCTAATGTTTCTTCAAATTCATGTCAAACTCATGGCTTATACATCAAGGCCTTTGGGTTGGATCGCCAAAGCAAATCCAAGCCTTAGGCTTGGTAAAATACAAGCCTTCAAATAGGGCACACACCAAATAGGGTGCACGCCCTATTTGGCGTGCGCCCTATTTGAATCTATGCTTGAAATAGGGTGCGCTCCCTATGTCAAGCATAAATAGGCTCTAAAGAACCATTAGGACCCATTCTAATGTGTCCTAATGATTCCATAGTGGTTTTAATTGCCTCTAAATGGTCTATTATGACCCATTATTGTCCCTTAGAACATGTTAGAACTCTCATGATCCACTACAAACACTTAGACAACATTACGGCATGTTAGGACACATTAGATCCTCAAAGTGTGTCCTAAGAGGTATTAATTGATTGTATTATTTTCTTATGGTTCTTAATAGGTGCTAAAGAGCCATAATAAGATCTAAAAAACATTAGGAACCCTCATTTAATACATTAGAAGCACCTTGAACCATAAAGTGTGTCATCCAAAATCTCTCTCTCTCTCTCTCTCTCTCTCTCTCTCTCTCTCTCTCCCTCATTACTCCCCCCCTCTCTCTCTCTTGTATGATTCATTATGATCCCTTAACACCTCTTTAACATTCTAGGACATATCAATGAGTCCCAAGACCCCATATGACCCTTAGGGCCCCTAAGGGTTGCATGGGGTCCTAAGAACCACTTTACACCCCTCATGAGTCCTTATACCCATTAGGACCTCTTGAGAACAATAGGATGTATTCCTATCGGTGCTATGGGGTTATAAGGGGTTGTAGGATTGATTATGATCTCTTAACACCTCTTTGATATCCTAGGACATATCAATGAGTCCCAAGACCCCATATGACCCTTAGAACCCCTAAGGGTCACATGGGGTCCTAAGAACCACTTTACACCCCTTATGCTCCTTATGACCCTCTATGACCAATTAGGACCCTTTACGGACCCCTAAGGGTCACATGGGGTCCTAAGAAGCACTTTACACCCCTTACAACTCCTTATGACCCTCTACGACCAATTAGGACCCTTTATGGACACCTAAGGGTCACATGAGGTCCTAAGAAGTACTTTACACCCCTTACAACTCCTTATGACCCTCTACGACCAATTAGGACCCTTTATGGACACCTAAGGGTCACATGGGGTCCTAAGAACCACTTTACACCCCTTACAACTCCTTATGACCCTCTACAACCAATTAGGACCCTTTATAGACACCTAAGGGTCACATGGGGTCCTAAGAACCACTTTACACCCCTTACGACTCCTTATGACCCTCTACGACCAATTAGGACCCTTTATGAACACCTAAGTGTCACATGGGGTCCTAAGAACCACTTTATACCCCTTATGACTCCTTATGACCCTCTACGACCAATTAGGACCCTTTATAGACACCTAAGGGTCACATGGGGTCCTAAGAACCACTTTACACCCCTTACGACTCCTTCTGACCCTCTACAACCAATTAGGACCCTTTATGGACACCTAAGGGTCACATGGGGTCCTAAGAACCACTTTACACCCCTTATGACTCCTTACAACCCTCTATAACCAATTAGGACCCTTTACAGACACCTAAGGGTCACATGGGGTCCTAAGAACCACTTCACACCCTTTACGACTCCTTATGACCCTCTACAACCAATTAGGACCCTTTACGGACACCTAAGGGTCACATGGGGTCCTAAGAACTGCTTTACACCCCTTACGACTCCTTGTGACCCTCTATGACCAATTAGGACCACTTAAAACCCCTTATTTGTTAACTTTCTCGCACTCTCCTCTCTCTCTCTCTTAGTCACCCCTCTATCTCTCTTTGTCTCTTTATCACCTCTCTCTCTCTCTCTCTCTCTCTCTCTCTCTCTCTCTCTCTCTCTCTCTCTCTCTCCCCCCATCTATCTCTCTTTTATGCATTTCTAGAAAGGGCGTATGCCCTATTTGGTGCATGCCCTTTGTAGAAAGCCCAAAAATGGAAAAAAACCAAGAATCCCGTGATGGAGGCCCACTTTTACTGTATTCTGTCTGGAACACACAGTTTGCACAACAAATATTCACTTTCATGGTGTTGGAGGTCAAAAAGAAGACTATTTTATCAACTTGGACCACCTTTTGTTGCAAGGTCAATATTGTGGTGCAAAAAACAACCTTTATTTAGCAAATTTGACATATTTCAAGGTAAGTTTTGTTTGTTCTTGCATGCCAAAATGTGAATAAATCCCTTTTATTTTATTTCATATTATATGGACTTGTGGAAAGCATAAATAGACATGTATTGGACTATAGTTGTATTATAATTTGATATATATAAATTGTAATACTTTTATATTATGTTATGACTTATTATAATAGATTGACTAAAAAAACCATAATTGTTGTATTAGATTGATATTTTATAATGTGTAAATTTTAATGAATTTTAGTGTATATATAGATCTTATTCATCATGCCGAGAAAATGACCTAAGATTCAAACACCCAAACAACATGAAATAGAGAAAGAGAAGAAAAGAGAAAGAATGAGACAACTTCGCGAACAACAACAATTGGAGCCCATACAAGAAGAATTACCCAATAGGAGAGAATTGGAATTGGAAACACAAAGGAACCGAATAATAAAGTTGTGTGCAATAAGACAATTGAATTATGAAGGGGTGAGTATATCATCTATTGCATCGCAAGTTGAAGGGATGCCATCATCCAATGTTGGAGGTGCACATGAATTATCTAATGTTGAAGACATCGCACACTCTACACCTCAAAGTGTAGCCACACCATTAGCTACATCCAAAGGAATAGACACATCATTGCATCATTGTGAAGGCACCTCATTTCCAACTTTCGAAGGTGTAGGAATCACACCATTGCATCATGTTGAAGAAACACCATATTCATCTCAAGTCAGTGAAGGTCCATCTTCCACATCTCAATTTGAAGGCACATCATCTTCGGTTGAAGGTACGCAATTCATCCCTAACATTGTTGACATTCCCAATGTTGAGGCTACACAACAATTGAGAACACCTCCTATAGTTTTGCATCGAAAGCCTAAATATTTGATTGATATTGACACTAATATTTTGAAACCACTGCCTGACAAGATTCCCAAGTGCACTTGTCAAAGATATACTAACCGAATTTGGAGGATATTTTTTGATAATTTGAATGTCACAGGAAGATGTCAATTGTTTGTTGAAATGATGAGAAATCTGAAATTTAGGCCTATCATGAAGATTCTTGGGTTAAGAACAGATGACACCTCCACTGAAAAAGCTATTGTAAAGAATCTAATGGATGCATATGAGACTGTGGGTTCTACATCACACACAAAAGATAGTAATGTCACACGACGTGTGATAACATCAACAATGGTAAGTAATCAAATGAAGAAGTCTTGACTCATTAGAAAGACAAGTAAATCATTGAAAATAAGTAGAAGGCCTCTAATGAGAGCTGTGGAAAGGCGTCAAAGAGTGGAAGATTCAAATAGAAATGAACTATGGGCTTTTTCTGGTAGATTGCCATGGAAAGACAAAGACATTGTTGAAGCTTTGAAATCCTTCATTGAAAATTTTTTGAAGAATAATACATGAGTATCGCCTAATCAAAGAGATGTTGTAAGGAGGAGGATTGGTAGTCGATTGCGTGATCCACATCCAAAGCATTTTTTGGATTCAATCCAAACACAATTTTTTGCAAAATTTATAGATGCGTATCCTAAAATTAAAATTAGTCAAAGATTTTTTGAAATGGCTAAACCTTTTTATGTCAAGATAAATCACACATGCACAAATTTTTTTTGTAGAGTACATATTGAATTTTCTAACCATTATACTGTCTATCAGCATATATGTGTACGTTTTCATGCTAACAATGTCTTGCAAGAGTGTAACATAAAGGAGCCACCTAGATCTTCAAGGGAATTGATAGCTACCATTTTATGTCATAGACCGGATGGACAACAATTTCACAAACTATCATGTTTGAATGGTACATGTGTACATTGCGGTGGTTTGCAAGATTTACTTGTTTGTCATCATATGGAAAGTAGTCATGCAATTGGGAATGAAATAGTAGAATTTGGAAAATATAAGACCATTGCATATGCTCTAAAAGATGGAAAAGAGGCAAAAAGATGTGATTTAGTAGTTGACAGGATTCTGGTGTATCAATTCATGGATATATTTTGTAGGAAAATTGTGTATGAATATGCAATGCATACACATAGAGCACGATGGTTGGATACACAATTCAAGTTATGCAAGGACACTTTTCTGATTGATACAATTGTTTTAGTTGTGGACTTTGCTGAAAACTACACTTTGCAACCACAAAATGAGGTACAACCATAGTATTACAACTCTCAACAAGTTGCTATATTTGTTCATATAGCATACTTGCATGCACCTGATAGTATGGAGGAAAATAGGAAGATATTGAGGGAGTACCATTTTTATATGAGCGATGATCGCTCACATTCTACAGAGTTTGTACATGGTTGCTTTAGTTTGGTTTACGGTGATTTGGAAAATAGGAGTATACCATATCGTCAACACATCATATGGTCAGATAATTGTACATCCCAATTCAAGAATTCTCGTATGTTTTATTGGTTGAGCAGGATGCACAAGAACACTGATATTCAATATATGTGGAATTTCACTGAGGCGAGCCATGGAAAGGGACAACATGATGGTGTGGGAGCATGTATAAAAAGAGCTTTAGCACGTGAAGAATTAAAGTATGAGGGGGGAGCAAACTTATCAAATGCAAGATGTATTGTCAACTGGTGTAATGCCACAATGGGCCCAGGTAAGGAAGGTGAGTCAACAGTTCATAGATTTTTTTGGTTGATTGATGAAACTAACATTGCACCATATGAGGATTGTTGTACAGTAACAGGATCAAGTGAGCTACACTCTTTTAGAATTTGTAATGTAGGTTCATGGATGGTATACACATGACATATGGCATGCTTTTTTTCATCTTGTGTAGAGGAGAATTGGGATGAGTGCGACTCAAAGGAATGGGTTGATGAATGGTCTATAAGACCTTTGAGCCCACTTCACTCCTATCATCCACCAACAGCATTGCAACTAGGGGACATGGCAACATCTATTGACTTTGACCACTTGTCAGATATAGTGCAACCAGGTAAATTGTCCATTTATATAGTTTGTCTAAACTATTTTGGATATTAATGTACTAAATATGTCTACATTGTTGCAGGTCATGTTTTTGCAATTATTACACCTGAATACAATGACAAAGGGACAAATTATTATTTATGTCATTGTGTTGAGGCCAAAAAGAAATTGGATGTCGTAGTTGTAGATAGAGAAGGATTACAATACCCTATAGGAGCGGTTGTTGTAACAAGAACATGGCTTAGATGATATGGTATGAAGAACTCTAAGTTGTGGTTGTTCGAGGATTGGGAGACACACATGAAGATTCTACATTATTCAAACCTTTTTGTTGCTTTGAATGTTACTTTGATCAGATATGGGGGCAGGCCAGTGAAAAGAACTCTTTCGAAGGTTCCTGAGTCAGAGCATGAGGCAATACTTAGCACACTAAAGGTTAAGGCAGATCCAGCTGGTTCAATGGACTAAATCGGGCTGTACTAAAATGTTGTAATATGTGTTCAACTCTACTATTTGTTTCTCTAACAAAGTTAGCTTCTATGGTACATACCCCTTGTGTATAGAGGGAAGTTTTTAATTGTAATGATAATGCAACGCTGCATATTTTTTGGGGAAATGCCAAAGGTTTTCTCCACTCAGCTCTTTCCTACCAGCACCTTTATTGAGCTGAGTTGTAAACATGTTTCATAATATTAATAAAAAAAGAAACATGTTTACAATAATTTCTTAGCATTTTTATGGTGTTTTATCCAATGCAAAATTGTGTAATGTTTATGTGACTAATGATGGGATAGAAATAAGATTTGTTCTTAGATCAAATCTCCTCAAAATATGTTAGATCAGATTTCCTCTTGTTTCCACTATGGATTTATGAGATCCATGCATAGTATGACCTTCTAACCCTAGGGATGGATCCAATAAAATGTATATTGACAACATAACATTAAATAAGGAAGGTACAATGAGTTTTGTTGCAAGAAAGTGGAGGAGAGCTTCCCTATGCATGCTTTGGGTGCACTTGGAAGGTGTGAACCATGACACAGATAGGGATTTGGCTTAAGAAGAAAATAACCTAAGGATGTTCACAAACTCCTTAAATGGTGTAACACAACCAAAACAAGGGTTTCCTACTCCAAAAAACTCCTTTAGAAAGTTTACAAACTCAATCAAACTTTGGTGCCTTTTGGGCTTTAGGGACACTAGGCCTAAATCTAGCCTTTAACTAGAATTCTTCACCAGTGGACTTTGTGACCACTCCCAAGCATTTAGATGGTCCTCATATGACCCAAGGATGCTAAACCAACTCTTGGTTTGGTCCCTTTACAACCATACCATAGAATACTAGACTTGCACCCACTTTTCCTTGTAGCCCTCTCAACATAGATTTTCTATTCTAACTTTTTCACAATTGAGTATCTTGACACAAATAGGGCATTTCCAGACACGCATTTGGAAGTGACAAACAGGGCACATGTACACTGACAACAAAAATTCAGATAAAGAAGTAACAAGTGTTGTGGAATTATCCACAGAGAATGTGAAATAAAGCCTCAAATTGGTTCATTAGCAGGCAAAGAATTTGGTCATGCACTTCATTCTAGCACCACAAATATTTCTATTAAAAATGACTATCTATCAATGGCCTTGCATTTATGGGACTTGGGGCATTATCATTGAAAGGTAAGTTCGTTGCCACCTTTGGCAAGGCAATCTCACTTCTCATTTTACAAAAAAGGGTAGCCATCTATGGTCCAAGGTTTTAATTCAGCTGACAAGTGGAGAGCTTCTCAAGGTACTGATCTCTTTCATAGAGAAGTTCCTGCTTCATCTCAAGGTTCTTATTTAGGTGACCAACTCCTTCAAGGTCCACAAATAGACCCATTAATTGGTAAAAGGGTAGATGCAATTTTGGAAAGAGTATCCCAATTGAAGAGTAATGGAAATTCCAGTGAGCATAAAGTTATTACAGATACAATGGGTGTATCTCCTCCACTGAAAAATATAACTACTTCTAGAGACTTGAGTTTAAATGGAGACTGTCTGTTCCCAAACATGCCCCAGTTGAGCAGATGAACTAGATGTTGCTTGAGTAAAGAAGATAGTGGTTTATTAAAGCATCTGCATTATCCCACTTTCTATCAGTTACTAATTTTTGACCAGCTTGCCAGCTACTTCTGTGTAGGATTTCTATAATATATAATGTCCTCATGCAAGTACATGCCATGCACAGTCGTTCCAACCCCGTCGATGACTCCATGCTGAAGTGTCCCTCAAGGTCCCTTAAGCATAAAATTGGCTATCTTTTTCAGGTTGTATCTTGGAGCTCATGCAAGGTAGCATGGATCCATAAATTAATATGAGACCGTATTGCTAGGGCCTACAAAAGCCTATCTCAGTTTTTGGAGATTTAATTTGGTTTAAATTCGGCAACACATTCTCGGTCAGTGGCAGAACTCAAAGTGTTCCTCAGCTGAAATGACCAACATTGCGTATCTTTCCAACCATCGATCATAGCCTCGAACCGTCAGTTCCAATAGCTCTGAATGGCTAAGTAAACGCTAGTGACAACCTCATTCGGCACCCACAGTCATTCAATCCCCGCCGACTCCGTCCTGAAGTGTCCCTCAAGGTTCCTTAAGCATGAAATTGGTGATATTTGCAGGGTCATATCTTGGAGCTCGTACAATGTAGAATCGATTCATCAGGTGCTACAAGATCGTGTTGCTGAGGCTTACAAAAGCCTATCTCAAATTTTAGAGATTCAACTTATTTTAAATTTGGCAACACATTCTCGGTCGGTGTTAGCACTCAAATTGTTCCTCAACTGAAACGGTCAACGTTGCATATCTTTCCAACCGTCGATCGTAGCATTAAACACTTAGTTCCAAAAGCTCCACATGGTTGGGTAAATGCTAGTGCAAACCTCATTTGGCACCCACAATGATTCGATCCCCGCCGACGACTCCGTGCTGAAGTGTCCCTCAAGGTCCCTTAAGCATAAAATCGGCGATATTTGTGGGACCATATCTTAGAGCTCGATCAATGTAGACTCAATTCATTAGGTGCTATGAGAACTTGTTGCTTGGGCCTACAAAATCCTATCTTAGTTTTTAGAGATTCAACTTATTTTAAATTTGGCAACACATTCTCGGTCAATGTTAGAACTTAAAGTGTTCCTCAGCTGAAACGGTCAACATTGCGTATCTTTCCAACCGTCGGTCATAGCATCAAACCGTTAGTTTCAACAGCTCCAAATGGCCAGGTAAACACTAGTGGAAACCTCATTCGGCACCCACAGTCATTCGATCTCCACTGACGACTCCATGCTGAAGTGTCCCTCAAGGTCTCTTAAGCATGAAATTGGAAATTTTTGTGGGGTCATATCTCAGAGCTCGTGCAATGTAGAATCGATTCGTTAGGTGCTACGGGATTGTGTTGCCAGGGCCTACAAAAGCCTAGCTCATTTTTTAGAGATTCAACTTATTTTAAATTCAGCAACACATTCCCGGTCAGTGTCAGAACTCAAAGTGTTCCTCAGCTGAAACGATCAACGTTGCATATCTTTCCAACCATCAGTCATAGCATCAAACCATCAGTTCCAATAGCTCTGAATGGCCGGCTAAACGCTAGTGGAAACCTCGTTCGGCACCCAAAATCATTCGATCCCTGCTGATGACTCCATGCTGAAGTGTCCCTCAAGGTCCCTTAAGCATGAAATCAGCGATCTTTGCAGGGTCATATCTCGGAGCTCGTGCAACATAGAATCTATTCATCAAGTGCTATGGGAATGTGTTGTCGGGGCCTCCAAAAGCTTATCTCAATTTTTAGAGATTCAACTTATTTTAAATTCGGTAACACATTCTCTGTCGGTGTTAGAACTCAAAGTGTTCCTCAGCTAAAATGGTCAATGTTGCATATCTTTCGAACCATCAGTCGTAGTATCGAACCGTCAGTTTCAATAGCTCTGAATGGCCAGATAAATGCTAGTGGCAACCTTGTTCACCATGCACAGCCATTCGAACCCCGCCGACGACTCCGTGTTGAAGTGTCCCTAAAGGTCCCTTAAGCATGAAATCAGTGACATTTGTGGGGTCATATCTCGGAGCTCGTACAACATAGAATCAATTCATCAGGTGCTACGAGACTATGTTGCCAGGGCTTACAAAAGCCTGTCTCAATTTTCAAAGATTCAACTTATTTTAAATTCGGCAGCACATTCTTGGTCGGTGTCAGAACTCAAAGTGTTCCTTAGCTGAAATGGTCAATGTTGCGTATCTTTCAAACCGTCGGTTGTAGTACCGAACCATTAGTTCCAATAGCTCCAAATAGCTAGGTAAACACTAGTGGAAACCTTGTTCACCATGCATAGTCATTCAAACCCCACTGATGACTCTGTGCTGAAGTGTCTCTCAAGGTCCCTTAAGCATGAAATGAATGATATTTGTAGGGTCATATCTCAGAGCTCGTGCAACATATAATTGATTCTTCAAGTGCTACAAGACCATGTTGCTGAGGCCTACAAAAGCCTATCACAAATTTTAGAGATTCAACTTATTTCAAATTTGGCAACACATTCTCTGTCGGTGTCAAAACTCAAAGTGTTCCTCAGCTGAAATGGTCAATGTTGCATATCTTTTGAACCATTGGTCGTAGCATCGAACACTTAGTTCCAATAGCTCCAAATAGCTAGGTAAACGCTAGTGGAAATCTTGTTCACCATGCACAGTCGTTCGATCCCTGCCAATGACTTCATGCTGAAGTGTCCCTCAAGGTCCCTTAAGCATGAAATCAATGATCTTTGCGGGGTCATATCTCGGAGCTCATACAATGTAGAATTGATTCGTTAGGTTCTATGGGACCATATTATTGGGGCCTACAAAAGCCTGTCTCAGTTTTTAGAGATTCAACTTATTTTAAATTCGGTGACACATTCTCATTCGGTGTCAGAACTCAAATTGTTCCTCAGCTGAAACGGTCAACATTGTGTATCTTTCCAACCATTGGTCGTAGCATCGAACCATCAGTTCCAACAACTCTGAATGGCTGGGTAAATGCTAGTGGCAACCTCATTTGGCATGCACAGTCATTCAAACCCCACCAACGATTCCATGTTGAAGTGTCCCTCAAGGTCCCTTAAGCATGAAATCAGTGATATTTGCAGGGTCATAGCTCGGAGCTCATGCAACGTACAATCAATTTGTCAGGTGCTATGAGACCATGTTGCTGGGGCCTATAAAAGCCTATCTCAGTTTTCAGAGATTCAACTTATTTCAAATTTGGCAACACATTGTCGGTCAGTGTCAGAACTCAAAGTGTTCCTCAGCTAAAATGGTCAATATTGTGTATCTTTCAAACCGTTAGTTGTAGCATCGAACACTCAGTTCCAACAACTCTAAATGGCGGGGTAAACACTAGTGGCACCCTCATTCACCATGGATAGTCATTTGAACCCCGCCAATGCCTCTGTGCTGAAGTGTCCCTCAAGGTCCCTTAAGCATGAAATTGATGATCTTTGTAGGGTCATATCTCAGAGCTCGTGCAACGTAGAATCGATTCATTAGGTACTATAGGACCGTGTTGCTAGGGCTTACAAAATTCTATCTTAGTTTTCAGAGATTCAACTTATTTTAAATTCGGTGACACATTCTTTATCGGTGTTAGAACTCAAAGTGTTCCTTAGCTGAAATGGTCAATGTTGCGTATCTTTCCTACCGTCGGTCGTAGCATCGAACTGTCAATTCCAATAGCTCCGAATGGCTAGTTAAACACTAGTGGCAATCTTGTTCACCACACACAGTTGTTTGAACCCCGCCAATGAGTCCATGCTGAAGTGTCCCTCGAGGTCCCTTAAGCATGAAATCAGTGATCTTTGTGGGGTCATATCTCAGAGCTCGTGCAATGTAGAATCAATTCATCAACTGCTACAAGACCGTGTTTCTAGGGCCTAAAAAAGCCTGTCTCAATTTTCAAAGATTCAACTTATTTTAAATTCAACAACACATTCTCGGTCAGTGTCAGAACTCAAAGTGTTCCTCAGCTGAAACGGTCAATGTTGCGTATCTTTCAAACTGTCGGTTGTAGTATCAAACCATCAGTTCCAATAGCTCCGAATGGCCAGGTAAACACTAGTGGTAACCTCATTCACCATGCAGAGTCATTTGAACCCCACCGACGACTCCGTGCTGAAGTGTCCCTCAAGGTCCCTTAAGCATGAAATCGGTGATCTTTGCAGGGTCATATCTCAGAGCTCGTGCGATGTAGAATCAATTCATTAGGTGTTACAAGACTGTGTTGCCAGGGCCTACAAAAGCCTATCTTAGTTTTTAGATATTCAACTTATTTTAAATTCGGTGACACATTCTTAGTCGGTGTCAAAACTCAAAGTGTTCCTCAGCTGAAATGGTCAATGTTGTGTATCTTTTGAACCGTCAGTCATAGCATCAAACCGTCAGTTCCAACAACTGCAAATGGTCAAGTAAATGCTAGTGGAAACCTTTTTCACCATGCATAGTCATTTGAACCCCGCCGATGACTCCATGCTGAAGTGTCCCTCAAGGTCCCTTAAGCATGAAATCAGCTATCTTTGTGGGGTCCTATCTCGAAGCTCATGCAACATAGAATCAATTCATCAAGTGCTACAAGACCATATTTTTAAGGCCTACAAAAGCCTCTCTTAGTTTTTAGGGATTCAACTTATTTTAAATTCGGCAACACATTCTTGGTCGATGTTAGAACTCAAAGTGTTCCTCAGCTGAAATAGTCAATGTTGTGTATCTTTCGAACTTTCAATGGTAGCATCGAACCGTTAGTTCCAGCAGCTCCAAATGGCTAGGTAAATGCTAGTGGCAACCTCGTTCACCATGCATAGTCGTTCAAACCCCGTCGACGACTCCATGCTAAAGTGTCCCTCAAGGTCCCTTAAGCATGAAATTAGCAATATTTGCGGGGTCATATCTCAGAGTTCGTGCAATGTAGAATCGACTCATTAGGTGCTACGGGACTATGTTGTCAGGGTCTACAAAAGCCTGTCTCAGTTTTCAAAGATTCAACTTATTTTAAATTCGGTGACACATCCTCGGTCGGTGTCAGAACTCAAAGTGTTCCTCAGCTGAAATGGTCAATGTTGCGTATCTTTTCAACTGTCAGTCGTAGCATCGAGCCGTCAGTTCCAATAGTTCTGAATGGCTAGGTAAACGCTAGTGGAAACCTCATTCACCACGCACAGTCATTCAAACCCCACCGACAACTCTGTGCTGAAGTGTCCCTCAAGGTCCCTTAAGTATGAAATCAGCGATCTTTGCGGGGTCATATCTCAAAGCTCGTGCAACATAAAATTGATTCGTTAGGTGCTACGAGACCATGTTGCCGAGGCCTACAAAAATCTATCTCAATTTTTAGATATTCAACTTATTTTAAATTCGGCAACACATTCTCGGTTAGTGTCAGAACTCAAAGTGTTCCTCAACTGAAACGGTCAATGTTGTGTATCTTTCAAACCGTCAGTTGTAGTATCAAACCATCAGTTCCAACAGCTCTGAATGACCAAGTAAATGCTAGTGGCAACCTTGTTCACCATGCAGAGTCGTTCAAACCCCGCTGATGACTCAGTGCTGAAGTGTCCCTCAAGGTCCCTTAAGCATGAAATAGGTGATCTTTGCAGGGTCATATCTCCGAGCTCGTACAACATAGAATCGATTCGTTAGGTGCTACAAGACCATGTTGTCGGGGCCTACAAAAGCCTATCTTAGTTTTTAGAGATTCAATTTATTTTAAATTTGGTGACACATTCTCGGTCGGTGTCAAAACTCAAAGTGTTCCTCAGCTGAAATTGTCAATGTTGCATATCTTTCGAATCATCGGTTGTAGCATTGAACCGTCAGTTTCAATAGCTTTGAATGGCTGGATAAATGTTAGTGGCAACCTCATTCACTATGCATAGTTGTTCGAACTCCGTCGATGACTCTATGCTAAAGTGTCCCTCAAGGTCCCTTAAGCATGAAATCAGTGATATTTGTGGGGTCATATCTCAGAGCTCGTGCAACATAGAATTGATTCATCAAGTGCTACAAGATCGTGTTTCCAGAGTGTACAAAATTCTCTCTTAGTTTTTAGAGATTCAACTTATTTTAAATTCAGCAATACATTCTTGGTCGGTGTCAAAACTCAAAGTGTTTCTCACCTGAAATGGTCAACGTTGTGTATCTTTCGAATTGACGGTCATAGTATTGAACCATCAGTTCCAATAGCTCCGAATGGCTAGGTAAATTTTAGTGGCAACCTCATTCACCATGCACAGTCGTTCGAACCCCGCTGACAACTCCATGCTGAAGTGTCCCTCAAGGTCCCTTAAGCATGAAATCAGCGATATTTGCGGGGTCATATCTCAGAGCTCATGCAACATAAAATTGATTCATCAGGTGCTACAGGACTGTGTTGTCGGGGCCTACAAAAGCCTGTCTCATTTTTTAGAGATTCAACTTATTTTAAATTTGGTGACACATTCTCGGTTGGTGTCAGAACTCAAAGTGTTCCTCAGCTGAAATGGTCAACGTTGCGTTTCTTTCTAATCGTCGATCATAGCATCGAACCGTTAGTTCCAACAGCTCCAAATGGCCAGGTAAATGTTAGTGGCAACCTCATTCACCATGCATAGTCGTTCAAACCCCGCTGATGACTCCGTGCTGAAGTGTCCCTCAAGGTCCCTTAAGCATGAAATTAGTGATCTTTGCGGGGTCATATCTCAAAGCTCGTGCAATGTAGAATCGATTCATTAGGTGCTACGAGACCGTGTTGCTAGGGCCTACAAAATCCTCTCTCAATTTTCAGAGATTCAACTTATTTTAAATTTGGCAACACATTCTCAGTCGGTGTCAGAACTCAAAGTGTTCCTCAGCTAAAATGGTCAATGTTGCATATCTTTCAAACTGTCGGTCGTAGTATTGAACCGTCAGTTCCAATAGCTCTGAATGGTTGGGTAAATTCTAGTGGCAACCTCGTTCACCATGCATAGTTGTTTGAACCCCACCGACGACTCTGTGCTGAAGTGTCCCTCAAGGTCCCTTAAGCATGAAATCAGTGATATTTGTGGGGTCATATCTCAGAGCTCATGCAATGCAGAATCGATTCATCAGGTGCTATAGGACCGTGTTGCTAGGGCCTACAAAAGCCTGTCTCAATTTTTAGAGATTCAACTTATTTTAAATTCGGCGACACATTCTCGGTCGGTGTCAAAACTCAAAGTGTTCCTCAGCTGAAACAGTCAATATTGTGTATCTTTTGAACCGTCTGTTGTAGCATCAAACTATGATTTTGTATAACTGATGCTATAAATGAAGAATTTCAACCAGTTTTGAGCCATTTTCTTAGACTTGTACGGGCGTGTTTGACTTTACAGAGCCATGATTTGCATGTGAGAATACTGTGTTGCATGTTAGTAGACATTGGTGTTGGTTTGAAGAAGTTTTAAGTTCTGTTGTTAAAGTTATTTCATTTTTTCTTCTAACAGTTTAGGAAACAAGGGTTTCAAGAGCCCTGAACACAAATGAGGGCCTAGCTTGCAATCTAGTCGTGGGTTTACCCTAAGAATTTGGAAGATGCAAGTTAGGTCCATGTATAAATGGATTCTAAAAGCTTTTGTTGTGGCTCGAAGGGCAAGGCCTTCATGCATCAGGCCCTAGTCTAAATTTGTGAGAGGATTCAGTCTAACTAATAGGAGAAAGTTTTAAATGAGTGCATAGAAAAGTTCCAAATGGGTGTCTAAAAATATCCTGATTGTGTCAAGATACCAAGTTGTGAAGAAGTTAGAGTGGAAAATTGAGGTTTAGGAGGCTACAAGGAAATTGGCATGTAGGTCGAGTTTGCTATGGTATGGTTGTAAAGGGATCAAACCAAGAGTTTTTTCAGAGTCCTTAGGTCATATGAGGACCATCTACATGCTTGGGAGTGGTCAAGAAGTCCACTGGTGAAGAGTTGTAACTAAAGGCTAGGCTTAGGCCTAGTGTCCCTAAAGCCAAAAGGGAATTGAAGTTTGATTGAGTGTATAAACTTGCAAAGGGAGTTTTTTGGGATAGAAATCCATTTTATTGGTTGTGTTACACTATTGTAAGAGCTTGGGAACACCTTTAAGCCTTTGTAGTTGGTTGGTGAGTTGTGGGAGCTAAAAGAAGGGAACTCCACTTTCTTGTTGTAACCTATGCATTAGTTCTCATTTAGGTGACCAACTCCTTCAAGGTCCACAAATAGACCCATTAATTTCCCAAATTGGTTTGTTTGCAGGCAAAGAATTTATCGAATGTCTTGAAATTTAAATGAAGAATTTTGGTGCAGGAGCACCTCTCCAAACACCTAAGTCCACCTTGGAACCAAATGGAGGTAGTGGATCTAAAGAATTTGTAAAATTGAATTAGGATATATTAAGGCCAATAATGGAAATATCTAATAAACAATTTAATTTAAATATTATAAGTCTTAGAAGTCCTGGCAAAGGACTTAGTTTTTCCTTGCAAAATCTTATTTTTTTTATGTTTGGTTGATTGTTTTGGGTTTGGAACAGAATTGCGGGTGATATAATAACATCATAACATCATTTTTCATCTGTATTGAATGATTATATAATCTATTTTGCTTCAGATTTGAAAAGTTGTTGTAGGTGGTCATATTGGTGCATTGAAATAACTCCATTTTGGTCTTTTTGATAATATAATGGGCCATTCAATGAATTTAATTGTTGTTTCTCATTGAATGGACTATATGTAACATATGTATGATGTTACTAACCATTTGAATGTAGTAGAAGTTGTTTTAGTGGGTGTACACCATGAGGAAGAGTGGAAAAAGGGCACAAAATTGATACCACAACTATAGCAGCAAAGGATCCACCTTAACAAGGGTATAATTTTATTTGAAATAGAAGAATTATATGTCAAATGAAAGGTGAATCCACAAGGAGTTCTGAAAATGAGTTTTGAGTTGTTTTTAAGAAGGCCCTAGTTTTGAAGGCCTAGAGGGAGCAATTTGGGGCTTTTGGGTATATAAAGCTTATAGGATCCAATTGACTTCAAATTTCTCTAATTGGGACCATATTAACACTCTGTGAAAAGTGGCAAGGTTGGGTGTTAAGTCTATAATAGGGTTCCTTTGTAAAAGTGACCTATTAGGTCTAGGAAGGAAAGTGGAACAGCAGTTTTTGGGGGTTGTGTTCCAAATTAACCCTACCTAATTCTAAGATATGTTTTGTAAAACTATAAAAGGTATCTAAATATGTAATTTATTTTGGAAGTTTTTTGGGAAAACTAAGATTTATTTGGGAAAAACTCGCTGGTTAAGGCTACGAGGATAGAGAGCCTAGAGTGTGGATTGAGGGTAAGATCTTGGACTAGGACTTCAAGAACCACTTGAACATTTGTAGAGTCATATTTTAAGCCATATTGAATCCCTATAATAGTAACAGAGTTGGGAGAAGTCAGATTGATAGGTTAGTGGCATATTGGCACTTGGGGCCACTTGGGTAAGGAACACTTTTGAGGAAACCAAGAACACTTTATTTATAAAATAACCCCAATCTAACCTACCTATTTGCATCAAATTTGCAACCAAGCTATAAATAAATTGTTGAAGCATTAGTATCCAGATTTGTCAGAATTTCTTTAAAAAATTATCATTGCAAGAACAAGAGCCACTTAGGCTTCTTACATATTATATTTATACATTTATGCATTCATTTCATTACTTTTATTATTATTATAGTTAAGGAATTGACTGTTATTGAGGATAGTGACTGGCATTTGTAGCACAGTCAGCAAGTTAAACATACAAGCATAACTATAAGGCATGGGAAATTTACAAAGTAAAGACATGAACATAAACATAATTTAGTATACATCAATACACCAAACACATGAATTGCATACCTAAAACATTAAAAATATATATTTGTAGGGCATGAAGTCAAATATATATGTCCAATAATGTCATACATTGAATAGAGTCAATATAGTAAAACTGACTTCCTTAAAGTCAAATGGATGTACAACGTTTCACTGATACAATATACAAAAAATATGTCCACTAATGCCATATAGGCATACAATCCATATCCCTAATCTAGTCCTTTCCCGCTAGGGGAAGAAAACAAATCCTGAGCTATCTTCGATCATCATGTCAATGGAGATGCAATGGATGCCATAGTCTTCTGAGTGTGCTCACTCGTCCTCCTGTCTAGACTCTTTTGTAGCTCGACCTGATAAAAAGAAAAAATAGATAGAGATAACTAATATACATCAAAATTGAATTATACAATGACATAAAATTGAATATTGGCTTACCGCTAGCAAATAGTCATTATGTTCATCCACCGGAGGCGCATGCTGGCGATCTGGAGTCATAAGTCCCTACAAAAATGATCAAAATAATAATTAAAATACAGACATGGATATCATTATAAAATTCAATGCAAACTATTAAAATAACAATTAAAGTTAAGTGATCTCTTTCATACCTCAGTCAGTGCTTTAGAACTAGCTACTGCTATAGCTACTCCATGATCCAAAGTATCACGGATAGAAGGAGGAGTCTCTGATGTCAAAAGCTGAAAATGAAACAAAAAAAGTAAATTATGCAGTTATCAAGATTACATATATTTTTTACAACCCTACTAATGAGTAAATGATACCTCAGTGAAGGTTCCACCACATCCTCTGGTGTGCGGTGTCGAAGTCGAAGCTTTGACATTCAACTAGTACACATGTACATGGAAAATTATAAGATAACCATTCATATAAAAATGTACTACTGACATGTTAATTATAATGCATTATTACATGTATACCTGTGGATTCAATGGCGACCTCACAAACCCAGGTGAAAGAGTGTAATCATCGTGCCTCTGGATTTTGATCATAATTTGTCTATTAATTTAGTCATTCATTCATTAATTAAATATGATCAAGTAAATCCAATTAATATGCAAATAAAGATACCTCAAGGAAAGTTGCACAACGCCCTTCCTTGTCTGTTGTGAACGTCGATGGTTCACCAATGCACATCTAATGCACATGCACAATAAGTTAGGATATAATTATTCATATAATTACATAGTAATTAAACATGTTAATTAATTTTTTTATTTGATACATACTTCTGCAATTGATGATGATGTGTAAAAGGGGACATTAGGATCATTGCCACTTCCACTACCACCGCCACCACTGACACTCTTGCCCTGAATTTTCATCATAAACAATAGATACTAAATTAAATAGTTATTCTTTTATAAATGAAATATGATCAAAGCAATTTAATGAACTTGGAAATATTTACTTGTGTGTCAATGCCAAATATCATATTTAGAAAGTTATCAGTCATCAATCTAGAATCCTCTTGCTCTCTCTTGCCAGTACCAAATGTGCACAAGCATCCACATGACTGAAAAATATGCTCCCTCGAGGATTGACCATAGTCAGCCTCAACTAAAGGAGTGACACATTGAATGAGAGTCTGTGTAAGAGCACTAATCGTGCCTAGTGTGTCTGCCTCTACATGTTCCTTCACAATAGAAGGAATACTAACATGATCCAATCGAGGCATGCCACTATCAACCCTAGGTGCGTTAGGGTCATGATGTGCCCCTTCTCGATCAAATGATGAACCCCCTCCTCTACCCTAAGAATCCAGCATGTCAAAATAATTTAGTACCTCCTTGAGTACAAACTCACAATAGAGCTTCCTCAAGAAATATATAGGAACCTCATGATTGTTGCAAGGAGGCGAATCAAAGACCATCCACCATCTCTCCCAAAAATTATTTTTAATGTCTTCATTTATGCACCAATGAATTGGGAACCTCCTTGTTGTAGCTCTAAGAGTATCTACGTCCCCTGGTATTTTAAATAGCTAGCAAATGTCATCTTTTGTGATTTTTTTCTTTTTTATGTCCGCATAAGATAATTTATTTGCATAATATTATTTTTGTTCTTCTCTTTTATCCCGCCATATATTAATTGGCCCACTAACTGTGTTTACGTGGATCAAGATTGCTTCCAATGATTTTGCAAGTCTTTCCCTTTCAGGATTTGTACCACTAGAATCTTTTAACCTATTAATTAAAGATTCTAATCCTTTTTGCCCTCTTTCAATTTGGTTCAACAAATTTTGTTGTGTTCCAGGAGGAGGTTTCTTGATTGGTGGAGACAAATTTTGTTGTGTTCCAGGAGGAGGTTTCTTGATTGGTGGAGGCAATTGAGGTTCATTTTCTTCATTTCTTTCTTCATTCGGTTCTTCATTTGGCTCATCATGAGGAGACGGAGGGTTTGGTGGAGGGAGATTATTTCTTCTTGACAATTAAAAAAACTACATTTTAAAATATTGATTACACAATAAATTTAAACAAAAAAAAATTGAACAAAACAAATTTAAACAAAAACAAATTGCAACAAAACTAAAATTTTAAAACAAATAAGAGGCATGAGAAGTTGTAAAAACACTTACCTCTTCTCCTGAATCAAACTTGACGATGCCGTGGATCCATTTGATCGATGGATGAAAAAAAACAATCAACTCACAAGAAACTATGATAGGGTGTGCGCACTTTCAAATCCTCTCTAAGCTGAAAACGCAGGTTTGAGAAAAAAAAATGAGCTCAAACCCGCGTACAGCAAATATATGTGAATTTTTACAAAGGGCATACGCCCTATAGGGCGTACGCCCTTTGGAAAACATTAAGCATTCCAAAGGGTGTATGCCCTTTAGAAAACACTAAGTTTTCCAAAGGGCACACGTGCTTTGGAAAACTTAGTGTTTTCCAAAGGGCGTATGCCCTTTGTCTTGGATTGCCCAAGCCTAAGACTTGGGCAACCCAAGCCATAGGGCACACACCCTTTAGTGCATTCGCACTATGCACGATGGGGGGCCAAAAAGAAAATTGGCAACTTTTTGGTCCCCCATCTTTGTGCACTTACCCATTTTTCAAAGAGTACTTAAGGAAGCTATAAATTTGAGAAATGCTTCACCCCCACTAGATCTAATTCATGTTGAGGAGACAACTTATGCATTATGTGTGCAAATTCAAATCCTAGATAGCCTAAAAAAGACATGGATTAAAGACATTATTTCTTTGAAGAATATTTATTCTAACATTTTTAAGTTGTGAATTTCTATTTACACTTGTATATATGTATATGGAGACAATATAGGATTTTGGTAGATAAATTTTTTTTTTTGGCCCCACCTTTTCCATTGATGTCAAAGGTGTTGGCAAGTTGACAATACTGTTGTATATGAATAGATATAGCTTTTTCATTATGGTAACAAAGTCATATAGAGTTTTGGAGTCAGTGTTAGCTTGTGGTGATTGATCAAGAAAGTACTATCCAGGAAAGTATTGTACACTTTTCACTCGTCAAGCATTTTTGAGTTGACACATCAAACATTTCCCTAGGTTGACTCGTCAAGTATTTTTAGGGTTAACTTGTTAACTGACATAAGCCTTGTTATATTGGCTTAGGGTTAGGGATTTCATTATGGTGTATGATTTTAGTACTTGTAGTAGAATTGAGCTGTAAGGGATTACAGATTGTGATCAGGTTGTAATCACTAGATAATAAAATATTGGACTCACTATTGGTGGATGTAGCCCAGGGATTGGGTGAAGCAGGTTAAATCTTTGTCTTTTGTGTTCTCTTCTGTGTGGTTTATTATTTTTTGATATTGGTTATATTTGCACATAATTGTTATTTCTGCCTTGTTAATCCTAACAGTCAATGCACATTATCGTAAGGTAAGAATATGGCTAAGTATTGAAGACTGGATAGTTAGTAGAGCACCAGTAGATCAGAGCATCAATGCACATGCGTATGACCAATTTATGGTATGCACCCTTGAAGTTAAGATGGTAAGTGAGTATTCATGCTAATTATAAGAGCACATGATCAGATGATATAGTATGATGAAGATATAAATAGTTGAAGTGGTACAGACAGTGAATGCCAGAACAAAATAGAGTATGCAACCAAAGGTTAGTAATTTGATTAGTGGTTATAATAATTATTTTTTGTAAAGGCTATATGCCTATTTTAATCAGGTTATAGATATGTAAACATCTTTGATTGTAAACATGCTTGGGCCAATTCACTTGGAAGCATTGTATGTAATTAGTTATAGGCCAACCTAGTTATTTATTTTGTTAGCGCATATAAATATAAGACACGTTGTTGGTTCCTACATAGGATTTTACACTCCATGAGAGACCAATATGATTATGATGGATGTTAAAGATTGGTTAGTTCCAAATGTGGACAATCTATAAGCAACTAGACCAACTATAGGGACAAGACTGCCCTCTTCTTCTTTTGGTTCTGCAAAACCAAGGCGGGTACACCTGATCCAATAGTTTTAACTTTGCCCCTTTCTTGAATATTGGATCTTTCAATAGATATCAGTGAGAAAGTACTAAACAAAAACCTATTGTTAATTCACTCTCCATCACTAGCTAGGACAACATATAAATGTAAAATAAAGTAAAGAATGGTAATGATATAATGTTTTGGGATTACAAAGTTTGAATCACTCTTCTCAACACAAAGATAGGAGAATACAGGCTAGTACCTTATCCATTGGGCAAAACATCAGAGAATAAGATGAATACAATGGTGTCTGAAATTGGAAATGGCCTCTAGACATAAACACAACTACTTCAACTCTTTCCTACTTATGAGAATCCTTCAAATAAATTCCATGAACACATATTCCACTTTGAGCAATATTTAATCTAACTCTAGGTTGGAACTCAAAGCACCAATACCTACGTATAAACATTATGAAAAGATTTAAAGATTCACAAAATAAAGCAAAGGAGAAACAAAGATTTAAGATTTTTATTTAGTATAACCTTTCACCATGTGCATAAAGTATACCCTGAATAGCAAGCTTGTAAGATAAGAACAACAACTTGTACTACTTCTCTATTGTTTGATAAAATGATATCAAAAATTACAATCCTTGACTGAAAGATAAGGTTTCAAAATTTCTATCTTTTCAACACCTAAAACTCCCAATCCCTTAGAATGATCATGAAAAATCCCTTTATACAAGGAGATGCAACAAGCAATTGGTCATTCTAGGGTTTATAGAATTTAACCTAAAAAGCCTTACAACAACCCCAAAGGGTTTACAATAGCTACACTGATGAAACAGATGAGATATTTTGTAGATGAGTCATCCTACTTTATGTCTTCAATGCTATGCTCAGCTCTTTTTCAAAAAATCTGATTTTATACCTCACTATCCATCTGTAATGAATGTTCTCCTACAACTCAACAACCCTGATATTTACTCGACATGGCATCAGAGGAAACAAAATTAGATTCTAGCTGCAATTTAGACCTTCTACTATCTTCCCCAACTGCAAACTATAATGAAGAATTTAATTCCTAGCCACCGCTTCATTTTTCATGACTCACTGGTTCAAAACTTAGCCAAAACCCTATAGGAATTTTGAATTCAAATGAAAATAGTAACCGGCTAAAGTTTAAAACGTGACCGTCAATGTATTTTATTCCCAGTAGATCGAGTGGCTTGCAAAATCTCCCAACAGTCAACAAAACCTCTAAAAAAGTCTCTCGCCACATAATAAAACTCTTGGCAAATGAAAATCAAACATATCAACAATGAATCAGCACTTTGGACCCACTTTGCATAAACCTTTAATCGAATAGCTATCATAAGATCGCATAGCCTCAAAAGATTCTATGCGAAGATACACCAACCGTCAAATTTTCCACATTGGCATCTCACTTGAATCTTTCTAGCCCACTGACATGTATTCATTACCCTCCAGCTTGGCCAAGAAAAACATGACACATCAATGACACAGTTGCAGATGGTCCCACTTGTTCTCAGAAAACACTTAACCCTCTGTCTATTTGGTGAATAAGCGACTGAAAGGATTTCTAAGTCATGAGATACTTTTCTTTAACCTTAGTCTAGTCAAGCAATTCAATGAATAAAGCATTTTGTTGAATCACTGAATGTCATATTAACCCTTTGTTACATTTTGAGAATGTGTGAAAACCTTTATTCACATATTCGCTACATAACCTTTTAACCATTTATAAGAATCATGGCTTACATTTGGTGAACTAGAGACTGAAGACATTTGCTAAGTCACTGAGAAATTTAGGGCTTCACTAATTTATTTCAAGACTCGGCAAATAGACATATTCGCACATTCACCAGATCATTTGAAGCATTGCCAATTTACTACAAGAATGAGTGACCAAAGGAAAATTTATCAGAGCCACCAATAATTTTGTTCAAGCCGCTAAACTTTAGAAAATACATAGCTACCAATTATTTGAAATATTTTATAACCTTGGGCCCGCCTGAAATCCTACCACATGTCAACACACCATTCGTTGTTTCTACTCAGTCACCCCTGGCACAGGACTCCCTACCCACCGGGATCTAATCAGACGGTGGTTGCAAGATCGCATGGGGGAAGAATATTCCATGCAAACATGTGCCGACCATTGATCAAAATCTATCATCAGGCCCCACTGATAAGCTCCAAGTCATTATCATGTGGACCAATGAGAAGCTACAATTTGTATATACGTAGCAGTGGACCCACTTCATTGAAAAGCTACATCATAAAGGAGAATCAATGGCCATCTTAAGATTGCATGCCTCTGACACATCCTATGAGAACATACACCCACCATTGGATTGAAATGGTGTCAGAAAGTCTGGGCCTAGGAAAAATTTAAGTCGAAAACATTAGAAAAAATTAAGTTCTGGGACTTAGGAAATATTAAAGACCGTCGGGTGCTTGGACTTAGGAAAAATTAAAGGGAAGACCTCCACAGGGTGATAAAAATTTAGAGCACATGCATTTCAAGATTTTTAAGTGGCCCGAAAAGTAACACAAAAATAGATTTAAAACCAGGGCACACTACGGTTTTTAACGTAAACGGCTAGATTTTGAAATTTTGCCTAGGGTTTATCCAGAAAAATGGAAAGATAATTGCAGAGGCACAAGAAAAATGATGTAGCCATGGAATTTTTTTTACTTGTGCTAATAGTGGCTCATGCTCGGGGATGTGTGCCCCTTGCGGGCATGCAAAGAATTTAGGATCACTGGGTGAAGTAGACCACCCCAAAAATTGAAAATTGACTGCTTTCTCTTTCTTCAAAAACTAGGAACCACTTTGTGAAGGAAACAAACCACACAACTAAAACAAAGCAACTGTACAACATATACATTAATTGTAAGGCTCCAAGCCTCAAAACTAAAATCATCGCTTACCTCTATCAAAAATATGGTTTTCATCTCCATATGAAACAATCCATCTGAAAACATCATGACAAATTTGCTGTCATATGTGGATAGCCCTGAGCTGAAAAATAATTATGTTTTTGTTATAGCCCATATTCTTCCAATCACCACTATCCTCATGTTCATATTCCAAAAAAAATAGAATGTCTTTTACATGTTCTTGAGGACTAGAAATATAACATTCATCTATTAATGCATTGAAAGATAAAATGTACTGATCCATATGCATTAATAGGGACTCACCTAGCTGAAAATGAACTAAATCCTTAGTTTTATATGTATGGAATACTTCAGCCACTGAATAACTTGGTTCCTCTAGGATGTATTCATAATATGAACCATGAACCAAGTGCAAACCCTTTTCATGATCATTGTGACACAAAGACAATTAATCCATACCATTATTTTTATTAATAAATTTATTGTCCCTATCACTATCACAATCATCACCAGACTTATCAAAAGAAAGAAAATAAACTGAACAAGAAACTTGTTCATCATTAGAATCTTCATGACAGGACAACACACTATTATGGTCTTCATTTACTTCTTTTGTAAACTTATCACATGAGGAGTATTCATGTAAACATAAATCATTTTCTTCATCATTTTGAACACATGCCTCATTATCAGTGTCACGACATATATCGATTGGAAATTGCAAAGTAGAATCCACATTAGAGGTGTATGAAAATTGAGCCATTAAAAGACCATCCTTTAATGGTTTTATACAAGACTCAGAATCCAAAAAAGATTCAAAATATACACTACTATCCCAATCAATACTCAACATTATGTCTGGAGTTTCTATATCCATTAAATCTGGAATAACACTGATGACTTCAAAATCTGACATATCATATTCAATCTGATCATTATCTAGTAATGCAGAAGCAAAGAAAGAACCAAAAACATACATGTCAAAGTCAGACCCTACTGACTCATGCTCTTGGTCAAAATCAATATGTGTTGAATGTGAGAACTTAGAGTCATCCCTACCTAAATGTCTGAGATACTCATAAGATAACAAATCTGAAATTTGTTCATTATGAAATGAACAACTATCATTATTCATGCTCATCTCTGACATACTTTCACAATCAAAATCTCCATTTTCATTCTCCATACCCCTAACAATGTTATTATTAAAAAAACTCATATCTATAAGGCATGAAGACTGAGAATCATTTTCTGATACATACCTCTGAAAATCAACAACCAAGACTGTTGAAACTTCTTCACTACTCAGTGGATGTTGGATTTCATGATCATCTACTTTGGCTCCTTGTTTGATATTACTGACTTCTTCTTCTTTAGAATCATGGAGTGAGATTTCTTGAAGCATGGCATCTTGTGTCAAGAAATTGCTACAAACACTCACATCTGCATCATAGTTGTCATCTTGTTGTTCACACAAAACATTTTCATTGTCTTGCTGTTCACAAAGTTTATTGTTAATATGTCATCAGCAAAATGTTCAGCATAAGTGGTCTTATCATCATAATCACTAAAATCATATTCATCAGCATAACCTAACTCATCATTGTTATCACTTTCAACATTAGTATGTTCAAAAATTTCAGATTCAACATCACTGTATTCAGCCTCAGATACATCTTTGCAAGAAAGATTTTCTACATGTTCAATCCATTGCATAGCTTGTTGAATACACTCTACTCTTTGAGGGATTGGCAAATTAAGTGTATGAGGAAAACAAAGTTTAACGAATAAATTTTCCCATACAAAATCCTGAGGACAAAAAAGGATCTCAAACTCCCTGATCCTATCAGTAAACCGTATGAAGAAATCATGTTGTGGCTCACCCTCCTCTCTGCTCATGTTTGCTTGTAAATGTAACACTATTTGTTCTTGCAACCTTTGTGTTAATATTTTTGTTTTTACCTCAAGAGCTTCAAGCTCTGATACTGGATCTTTTGATTCAAATATGTCCTCTTCATCACTGTGTTCCATATCACCATATTGTTCAACACCACCATACCTTTTGATAAAACAACCCTCTAATGCTTCCATAGATCCTATTGAGCCATAAGGTAATTCTCTAAACCAGTCCCTTGCACTCTCAACTAGAGATATTGCAAATAATTCCATCAATACATCCTCATGTGTGATATTGTGATCATTTATCAAATCAGAAATTTTTTGCAAATGGTCCTCAGCTGATTGCTCACCTAAACCAATGAATTTGGGTAAACAATCCTTGACCATTTCTAGAAAATGATTTGGGTATCGAGGGATACCTTCAAGATTTATTGCCCCAAAAAACATATTCTTAAATAGTTATGACATCTTAGTGGGAAAAAGATTACAAACTGTCTCTATTAATACATATTTCACTTCAGATTTTGTAGGAATGCAACTAAAATCTTTGAAACATGCAAACCCCTACTCACACCTTATTCCCTTTTCCTTAGTGCTTTGATCACTTGATAAGGAAAGCATTTAAAACCTTTTGAAACACCTAGATGTATTGGAGTAATTGCAATAGTATTTGATTTGAAATCATCTTCAAATCAGTCTTCAATCTTTGCAGAGCTGCCACCTCTTTGCAAAGGAAAAAACTTGCAAAGAATGAGATCTTTTTCTCCACCAACACATCAAACATTAACAAGGTACATATGTTGTTTATCAGGATTGAAAACTTTATGCACTGATCAAACAAAGATTTCAAAGTTGCCACTCACAACTTGGTGAGATGATTTGGAACTTTAAAACTGACTCTCATATACTTCAATGGAGTCCATTGGATAAATAATAAGCTGGCCAGGAGTCAAAGCTCTACTCATACCTATGTTATTTATGAATGATTTGTAACACTAGAGCTATCAACTAATTGAAATAGGTAGGTCAGGAGTCTAGCTCAACTTGGAACCTACACTATTCACACTTGACTATATTTCTCTATTCCCCAGTAGAGTCACTAATTTGTTGGTGACCCAGATGGGCTGAATCAATCTGAAACTTGATATAACAATGAAAAACTAGATATTCTGATTTCTTTAATAAGATTTTTTTATCTTTCCCTAGTAGAGTCACCATTTTGTTTGTTCCTAGATAGAATTTTACACTCATGAGAGACCAATATGCTTATGATGGATGTTAAGGATTGGTTAGTTCCAAATGTGGACAACCTATAAGAAATTGGACCAACTATAGGGGCAAGACTGCCCTCTTCTGCTTCTAGCTCTACAAAACCAAGGCAGGTACACCTGATCCAATAGTTTTAACTCTGACCCTTTCTTGAATATTGGATCTTACAACAGATATTAGTGAGAAAGTACTAAACAACCACCTATTGTTCATTGACTCTCCATCACTGGATAGGACAACATATAAATGTAAAATAAAGTAAAGAATGGTAATGATATAATGTTTTGGGATTACAAAGTTTGAATCACTCTTCTCAACACAAAGATAGGAGAAAACAGGCTAGTGCCTTATCAATTGGGCAAAACATCAAAGAATAAGATGACTACAATGGTGTTTAAAATTGGAAATGGCCTCTAGACATAAACACAAATACTTCAACTCTTTCTTACTTATGAGAATCCTTCAAATAAATTACATGAACACATATTCCACTTTGAGCAATATTTAATCTAACTCTAGGTTGGAACTCAAAGCACCAATACATACATATAAACCTTATGAAAATATTTAAAGATGCATAGAATAAAGCAAAGAAGAGACAAAGATCTGAGATTTGTATTAAGTATAACCTTTCACCATGTGCATATAGTATACCCTGAATAGAAAGCTTGTAAGGTAAGAACAACAACCTATACTACTTTTCTATTGTTTGGTAAAATGATATCAAAAATTACAATCCTTGACTGAAAGCTAGGGTTTTAGAATTTCTATCTTTTTAACACCTAAAACTCCCAATCCCTTAGAATGATCATGAAAAATCCCTTTATACAAGGAGATGCAACAAGCAACCAATCATTCTAGGGTTTACAAAATTTAACCTAAAAAGCTTTACAACAACCCCAAAGGGTTTACAATAACTACACTGATGAAATGGATGAGATATTTTGTAGATGAGCCATCCTGCTTTATGTCTTCAATGCTATGCTTGACTCTTTTTAAACAAATTTTATTTTATACCTCACTTTCCATCTGCAATGAATGTTCTCCTACAACTCAACAACCTTGATATTTACTTGACATGGCATCAAAGGAAACAAAATTGGATTCTAGCTACAATTTAGACCTTCTACTATCTTCCCCAACTACAAACTATACTGAAGAATTTAATTCCTGGCCACCGCTTCATTTTTCATGACTCACTGGTTCAAAACTTAGCCAAAACCCTACAGGAATTTTGAATTCAAATGAAAATGGTAATTGGCTGATGTTTAAAATGGGATCGTTGATGTATTTTATTCCCAGCAGATCAAGCGGCTTGCAAAATCTCCCAACAGTCAACAAAACCTTTAAAAAAGTTTCTCACCACATCATAAAACTCTTGGCAAATGAAAATCGAACATATCGGCAATGAATCGACACTTTGGACCCACTCTACATAAACCTTTAATCGAACGACTGGTGTAAGATCGCATAGCCTCAAAAGATTCTATGCGAAGATACGATAACCGTCAAATCTTCCACACTGGCATCTCACTTGAGTCTTTTGGGCCCACTGACATGTCTTCATTACCCTCCAGCTCAGCCAATCAAAACATGACACATCAATGACATGGTGGCAAATAGTCCCACTTGTTCTCAGCAAACACTTAACCCTCTATTTATTTGGCGAATAAGCGACTGAAAGGATTTCTAAGTCATGAGATACTTTGCTTTAACCTTAGTCTAGTCAAGTGATTCAATGAACAAAGAACTTAGCTGAATTGCTGAATGTCATATTAACCCTTGGTTACATTCTAAGAATGTGCGAAAACATTTATTCACGTATTCGCTAGATAAGCTTTTAACCATTTATAAGAATCCTAGATTACATTTGGCAAACTAGCGACTGAAGACATTTTCTAAGTCACTAAGAAATTTAGGGCTTCACTAATTTATTTCAAGACTCAATGAATAGACATATTCGTGCATTCACAAGATCATTTGAAGCATTGCCAATTTACTACAAGAATGAGTGACCGAAGGAAAATTTATCAGAGCCACCAATTATTTTGTCTGAGCCACTAAAATTTAGAAAATACATAGCTGCCAATTATTTGAAATATTTTATAACCTTGGGCCCGCCTAAAATCCTACCAAATGTCAACACACCATTCATTGTTTTTTCTCGGTCACCCTTGACATAGGACCCACTACCCACCAAGATCTAATCAGAAGGTGGGTGCAAGATCGCATGGGGAAAGAATATTCCATGCGAACATGCACCGATTGTTGATCAAAATCAATCTATCATCAGGCCCCACTGATAAGCTCCAACTCATTATCATGTGGACCAATGAGAATCTGCCATTTGTATATACATAGGAGTGGACCCACTTCATTGAAAAGCTATGTCATAAAGGAGAATCAACGGTCATCTTAAGATCGCATGCCTTTGACACATCGTATGAGAACATACACCCACCATTGGATTGAAATGGTGTCAGAAAGTCTAGGCCCAGGAAAAATTTAAGCTGAAAACATTAGAAAAAATTAAGTGTTGGGACTTAGGAAATATTAAAGATCGTCAAGTGCTTGGACTTAGGAAAAATTAAAGGGAAGACCTCCATGGGGTGATAAAAATTTAGAACACATGCGTTTCAGGATTTTTAAGTGGCGCAAAAGGTAACACAAAAATAGATTTAAAACTAGGGCACACTAGGGTTTTAACTCAAATGGCTAGATTTTGAAATTTTGCCTAGGGTTTAGCCAGAAAAATGGAAAAATAATTACAGAGGCATAAGAAACATGATGTAGCCATGGAATTTTTTTTACTTGTGCTAACACACACCTTTGTAATAAAGAGGATTATGGATATAGAGATAAGATAATCAGAGAAGAGAGATGCAAAGTGAAGATAGAATGAGTTAGAGCTTTACAAGGGGCTAAAGCATTAGCACACAAAAGGAACTGATCAGACAAGCAGTGTCACAACAATAGTTCATCTAGTAGATATAGTGTGTATCTAATATCTGAAGGTTGTAGCCTTCACTACTTGAGAAGTGATCTCTTGGATAGTGTGTCCCCACCCCTAACAAGGTCCAACCTTTGACCAGGTCACTATAATAAAAACATTGTAAAGAAAAACTCCTAACAGGGTTGTAGATCTTCTAACAAGGATCATAAGACACTAGTGCAGTTCTTAATGGGTATCAATTTCCACTAGGGTTTTTACCTATTTGGGTTTCCCCGTAACCATATTGGTGTTATGTGTTGTGATTTTTTATCTTGTTTTCATTGATGTTTATTTCAGTACTTAAGCAATCAAGTTAATTTTCAAGAGTAAAGGAAAAAGATTAAAATATAGTGAACAATGATTCACCCCCGCTCCCCCCCCCCCCCCTCTCAATGTTCCCATTCCTAACAAAAGGGGGAGTAGTGGATGTGAAAAATGATAAAGGAGGAGAAGTGTATCCCAAGAGGGGTTCAATTTTTGGAGAAGTTTTTAGAAGTTTTTTTTTTGGCATTTTGGGATGGACACTTAGCCATTTTTCACTAAGTGTTTCCATCAATGCCAAAGGGAGATATTGTTGGAAAGAGTGAACTGATTTGTATAGTATGTTGTCATTGATGGAAACTAATTTTTGTTAATATTGACCAATTTCTTGAATACATCCTTTACCAGAGGTTTTGAGACTTATGAGTTATTTGTTTACCAGAGACCTAGAATACATGATAGTTAGATAGAACAAATTGGATCAAAAAGATTTTGAAAAGTTAGAGGATGCAATTCTAGAGAACAAATGTAGACATATGATTATATCTAATCTAATCATCATAGATCCTAAATTTTTCATATGTCTGATTAAATTTGTATTGAATATTAGGTTGACAATATTTTTAGTAGAGAAGAGTAGTTCAGTGTGATCCACCGGTATGATTGGTTAATCAGAGTTAATTTTTTGGTAAATGGTATATTTTGGTTGAACCAACATCAGAGAGTATTAATCTTGGTTAGAAAGATTTGTTTTGATGATCTAGTCACACCATAGCTAAGGTTTCTAAATGTTAGCTGAGAAAGTTATTTTTTAAAGTTTTGACTTCATATATAAGATCGAGTTTTGTTTGTGATGGAATAAAGTGTGATGCAGATGGATAATATGATGTGAAGATGTGATTTATATGATTAGAGATTATTTTTTATACAAATACTTTTCAGAGCTTCATTGTAAATATACAAGCATTTTTTATGCTACTATTTAATTAGGTATAGGACTCGAAGTCCATTTTTCTTATGTAATCTAATATATTTGATATGTTTTAGATCGGTGAACCTGACTAAGGGCTAGAACTATTTTGTAATTGAGTAGTGAGCTCTAGGTTGTAGGCTTGCATACAAGTGCATTCCCACCTTTTGTACTTAGGTTAGATAATTGAGAGGGGTGGTGAATTAATTAATTATAGTTATCCTATATTCCCAAACTCCCAGATGTATATATCAAAACTTTTTCAAACAATTAATCAACTCAATAAGCTTCTTATCAATAAATTTTTGTTCATTTACCGAATACCAATAATTCAATATTGTGTTTACCGATTAATCCAAAATATGAAATGTGTAAAGTAAACTAACAATCCAATCACATCAAATAACACATAACACAAGGATTTTAATCTAGAAACCCTACAAAGGGAAAAACCACCTAGGATCGATAACCTATAATATTTCACTCTTCTAAAGTGAGCTCGGTTAGGAGCCAACCCTATTAAAGGTTACAATGTACATTGTAAGGTGTGACCTGGTTAAAGGATTTATCACTACCAATTAACTCTTGACCAACATTCACTATGGGGTCAAAAATAAAACCATAAACAATCATAGAATGTCATATTTAAATACAAATAAGACTGTTAAGTCCACTCAGATAAGAGATTTAGCTGTAACAATGGTTAAACTGATACAATAGTGATCTGATTCAAAATACAATTAAGATTACTGATTTTCAGATCTATGCTAAGCTCAAAATAGCTCTTATGATCAATAATCACTTCAATCCTTCATATCCTTCAACATATTCAGCTCGGTCAATAATACTCTAGTGCTCGGTTATGTTTGTAGTTCTACTTGGTTCTGTTTATAACGAATTTGATCAGTGGTGCATGAGAAAATTTCTTTCACATGATTTGTCCTACAGATTCAATTATCCCCAAACTCAACAATGAGTCTTGTGTCTCTTTAAAAATATTTCATAAACCATTTTCATCTCATCCATTAGATTTTTCCTCTTAATATCCATTATTCAATTTTATACTTCAAGCTTCCTCAACATATATCTCTCTAACATGTTTCATCCCTCTCCATTTGATCAATCTTGAATTTTGTTAGTTGTTAGATCCTCATAAGTAAATTTATCTTTTACCTCAGAATCATAAGAAACTTGTTAGCTCATCAATTCATTTGAATGGTATAAAATTTAATTGTTTCATTTCACTTGGTCAATACAGAATGTGTCAGTGAATACTAGCCCAATTATTACTGATACTCGGTATACATTGCACTACCTCAGTGTATACATAAATCTTCAATTACCAACAACATTAACTTGTTCAATTCTAATCTTCAATACATAAAAAATTCATGTAATACAATCAAGTCAACCAAATTATGCCATAGACTCAGTAATAAGTTACCCAATGTATACCTTAGCCATATCTCCATATCCATCTCTTCTTCATGTAGATATCTCTTTCCTTTACCATTTTTCTTCTTGAGATGTTTGAAACTGTCATGATAAGTATAGTCAAAACTATTTAACATCAATGAAAATACATATTGACTGATTTAATTTTCTTACACATCACTTTAGTAGCTTGGTGATCTCTAATCACTATCTTTCACTTTTCCTTTCAGTTCATCATGTTATTCAATCATTTTTAGATTATCAATCTCTCCCTTTGGCATTGATGGCAACACAATATGAAATATGCCATAGAATAGAAAACATATGTACTACAACTCTCTTAGTAAATGATGTAGCTTTTTAAGCTCTCCCTAGCTTGATTTTTTAATATGTTTAATCACTACATAGCCTTTCAACATTTTAGGTAGACTCTACCTACGGATTTTATCTTCTTCTTTTCTAATACTTCTCTAGTTCTTTATCCCACTAGATAGATATTATACTTTCTCTCCCTTCTCTATGTTCTCTCTAAGTAATATTTCATATGAATCTTTCTCTCCCTTTGACAACAATGCCAAAAAGAATAAACAGCTCTTCAATAGCCAAAAATATCTCTGTTGTTCAGTTCAGATCATATACCTTAATGTACAAATATACAATTTCCCCATTCTAGCTTTCACGACCTTAGGAAACCTAAAGTGTGAACAATATGCATCAAAATCATTTGATTTTATGATAAAGTATAGGTTGATGCAACCTCCTGATCACCGTAGTGACCGACAGATAGGGGATGGACCCCTAGTCTAGTCTTCTAGTACTCAAATGTATCCTTTGGTAAGGGTTTAGTAAATATGTCTGCAAGTTGTTCCTTAGATTTCACAAACTCCAGTTTCACTTGATTTTCTTGTACTTGTTCCCTCAAATAGTGATACTTAATAGATATATGCTTTGTCTTAGCATGCATCACTAGATTATTTGAAATTTTTTTAGCACTTGTGTTGTCACAATATATAATCACTGGATCAATGATCTCTTCATTCATGGATTTCAACAATTGTTCTATCCATGCAATATCTGAACAATTATTAGCAACAACAACATATTCTACTTCAGTAGTAGACTAATAAATACATGCATGTTTCTTACTTATCCAAGTAATTAACCTTTCACCTAAAAGGAATGCTCCACCAATTGTGCTCTTCTAGTCATCTATATTTCCACCCCAATCTGTGTCAGTGTAAACTTGTAGTTCAAAATTGCCTTTTTTCTTATACCATAAACCATAATTCTCTGTGTTCTTCAAGTATCTCAGAATCTTCTTAACAATAGTCATATGTGATTCCTTAGGATTAGAAGAAAATCTTGCTACAATCCCAACATCATGTGCAATATCAGATCTACTATGCACAACATACATCAGTTTACCAATCTTTGATCTATATAATGTCCAATTTACCTCGGTTGACTGATCATCCTTTGTCAAATTTCATCCTATGACCATCGATGTACCTACTAGTTTTGAATCTTCCATTCCAAAAGTCTTCAACACTTCTTTGATATACTTTGATTATGTTATGAATATCCCTTCATTTTGTTGTAGAATTTGAAAACCTAGAAAGAATTTAATCTCTCCAAACATTGACATCTCAAATTCCTTTCTCATTTTAGCAGCAAATGCTTTGCAAAGATTATCATTTCCTCCAAGTATAATATCATCAATAAAAATTTTAGAAATAAGAATCTTGTCATCATTTTCTCCTTTCAAATACAAATTTGCTATTGTCACTTGTCCTCACAAATCCAATACTAATATGATAAGCATACAATCTTTCATACCATGCTCTTGGTGCTTGTTTCATTCCATATAGTGCTTTGTGCAATTTACATGTACCATGTTTTGCTTATTTGGATCAACAAAACCTTCAGGTTGTTTAATATAAACCTTTTCCTCAAGTATTCCATTCAAAAATGCTGATTTAACATCCATTTGATATACTTTAAAACCTCTGTGTGCAGCATATGCAAGTAGTATTCTAACTCCTTCAAGTTTAGCAATTGGTGCAAAAGTCTCACCATAATCTATACCTTCTTCTTGTGCATATCCTTTACGAACAAGTGTTTCTTTGTTCCTAGTGACTTCACCATTCTCATTCAACTTGTTTCTGAATATCCATTTGGTTCCAATTACATTTTTATCCCTCAGTCTCGAAACCAATGTCCATGTTTTATTTTTCTCTATCTGCTCAATTTCTTCATTCGTGGCTTTAATCCATTCCTCATTCTCAAGTACATCTCTAACATTTTTAGGTTCAAATTCACAAACTAAAAATGTACTTTGCCTCAACTTACTTCATTTCATCATGCTAGCTTTCTTGTATCCAATGATTTGGTTCTATGGATGGTGTCTTCTCACAAATTTTGCTAATACTTTCTCTCTTCTATGTTCATCAGTCATTGTAGGTTCAATTTCTTCCTTAGTAACAACTTCTTGATTCTCTGTGTCTATAGGCTGATGCTCAGTGTGTTCATCCTATTGCTTGATAGCTTCTACATGTCACTTGGGTAGAGGGATAGGTAACTCAATGAATGTATATCTACCATAGTCATCTAGTTCTTTCCTACTTTCTTCATCATTTTTCTCAGCAAATTACTCATCAACTTTCACATTAGCACTTGCAATCATTAATTTATTAGAAACCTTATTCAAACATTTGTAAGCTTTTCTCTTAGTATAATATCTCAAAAATATTCCTTCATCACCTTTAGATTCAAATTTACCATTTCTATCATCTTTCAAAATGTAGCATCTAAGTTTCCAAAAATTCTAAAATAACTTACATTAGGTGTGTACCCAAACCATAACTCATAAGCTGTCTTGTTTGAATCTTTCTTCAGTTGTACATGGTTCAATGTGTATACAACAGTGATAACAAATTCTCTCCAGTACATTTGTGCAACATCTTTCTCAATCATCAGTGTTCTAGCACAATCAACTATAGATCTATTCCTCCTTTCAACAATACCATTTTGTTGTGGTGTTCTCAGTGCAAAAACTTGTCTTTTAATTTAATGCTCATTACAAAAGTTAGTGAATTCATCATAAATAAACTCACCTCATGAATCAGATCTTAAGCATTTTACCTCTTTTCCACTTTCCTTTTCTACTTTAGCTTAATTCCATTTAAACATTTTGAAAGCTTCATATTTCACTTTCAAAAACATAATTGTCATCATCCTAGAATAGTCATCAACAAATAGAATAAAGTATATGTCATCATAATAACTTTGAGTTCTCATAGGACCACATAAGTCGGTATGAACCAACTCCAAAATAGCATTAGATGAGTAGGCCTTTCTCTTGAAACAATATTTTGACATTTTCCCCATTTGACATTGTTTGCACGTGACATGGTCAAGTTTAGATAAGCTTGGTAAGCATCTAACTTTTCTTTTCTTACTAATCTTAACCATGTTGTTCACAACATGGTTAAGATTACCTTTTCTTACTGATAGATTACCTTTAGATTTTTCACTAGTACTGACCAACTTTCCTATTTCATCATAGATCTTCACCTTCCTACTTTCAAATGCAACTCGGTGACCTGAGTTATTCAACTGTGCTACACTTAATAAGTTTTAGTTAAGTCCCTTCACCCAATATGCATTTTCACATTTGATCATATTGTTCATCATGATATATCCTTTTCCTTTTACTTGACAAGGTGTAACATTACCCATTTTAACAGATCCTCCATTATAGTGTTCAAGGTAGTCAAATTTATCATTGATGAGACAAATTATTGTCTCAATTTTGTTATAATCTTCATATTTTGTTGACACTCTTTATTTTCTATTAAAAATTTCTAAAACATTTATGACTTATACCTATGTGAACTTATGCTAAGTACAACTAAATTCACAAAAGCCTATGGGTAGCTTGAATGACATGTTTTGCTTACTATTATAAATTTAATGCAATACTTCATATAGTTATTTTAAGTTGTGTTCTAACATTTGAGTAGGGGTTGAAATGTTGACTTCCATATGTGTACTGAATGTTACTAAACTTTCAAGTAAACAACGAGCAGTATGAAGAGTGGTGCAACTGCATTAAACAAGGAGCATTAGAAGACCAGTCATGGTGGAAGAATCCAGCATGGTTCTGAAGGATATGCCTCACCTAGAAAGGAGTTGTTGTTTCAGAGAATATAGGAAATAAGTCTTGCTATATTTCCTCAGAAGTTGTTATTCTGTTATCTGCAGTAATTGTAATATGTCATGGTTGTTTTACCACCTCCTTATTTGGTGAGGTTTACTCAGACTTTTCTATTATGTTTTCAATAAGTGTCAATCCTCTTTATAAAGGGATTTTTATCAACTTAGTTAGGTAATGAGAAAATATGGAATGATGTATTCAGTATAGAAAAAGTTGCTCTTTTATGTTCTTCATGAGTTGTTCAATTGTTATGTAACCAGTTAAGAAGAATTTAATGGAAGAGTGATTTTGGATTATTTTCTATGTTAGTAGTTAGCAGAAGCTAACCAAGGGGGCCCACTTGGGAGGTGGATTAGATTAAATTAGAATAGATTTTATTCCTTCATTTTCCCTACTTTTAAGTAGAGTTACTATTTTACTCCTGTAGTATTACTACTGTGGATGTTCCTACAACAATTGTAGAAGATAGACATAGTGAATGTTTTCAGTTGTTAGATAGACTTAGATTCATTTTACAAGATTTATATCATTTTTCCATTAAGTAGTCGAGTGTGTTTACTTTCCTGCAGCAATAGTATAGGTTCCTTTCACACATTTTATCTTCCTGTAGCATATGTAGTATGACTCTTAGAGGAACTTAGTGCACAAAATGTGTTGTCCCATTTCAAGTGTACATCCCTGGATTGACAATCTAAATGAATTTCATGATGGAAAAGTTAATCTTTAGCATAGATGTATTATTCCTAAGAGAGACAATGGCATGATTATTATTACCTATTGTGAGTTTGTTCATTTTTTGCATCGTTGTCAAGGATGGTGTCGAACTAGGAACCTTAATGAGTTGTTTATTTTTCAAATTAGTTTCCTATTTTAGTCAATATAGAGTAGTTGTGAGCTTGCTTCACAAGTCATCAACTTACTTTCATGCATAGAAGAAGGTGAGATGTTCATGGTATATTTCTTCCAAAAGATCCTGTTAAACTAAAAGAAGAATTTGAGAAACTTGAGTTACCATTTCTCGATGCAATACCTGAGTTTTCTGCATCATCTTCAATAGATGAAGACACTCATGAAACATTTGACCTCTTTCCTTTTGTAGAAATATTGGCCATTTTCCATAATAATCCTACTCTAGGACCACCTGCTATCCAAAACCCTCCAATCACCAATACTTTCCAGCCACAGTTTCAATATCCAACACCTCCAGTAATGGTAGCTCCTACATTTCCATTTCCTATTCTAAGTCTTATCAACAATCATAATCTCAAGAACATACCTACTTCAGCACTACCAAAGTTTTGTGGCCTCATCACAGAGGATCCTGACACCTTTTTGTTCAAGTTTGACATACTGTGTCAAATTTTTTACTATAATATTGAATGTCATAAGCTTAAGTTATTTCTAGTAACATTGAAGGAGTTAGCTCTCAGATGGTTCATGGGCTTAAGAGAAAATTTAGTAGCAAATTGGGACGACATGAGAGATTTATTTCTAAGGAAGTATAAGGAATACTGCAAGGAGAGTGATTCAAAAGGAAATGACATATTCTGTATGTCACAAAGGGAAGATGAGACATTAGAGGACTACATATCACACTTCTTATTTAGCTTACAAAAGAACCCTCAACATGCATTGTAGGAGGACTAACAAAAGATGATTTTTCTAAAAGGAGTGAATGAAAACTATCTTGAAGCCCTAGACCTCATGGCTAGAGGAGATATATCTTAGTCTTCCTGGGATGACCTTCAGAAGATTTGTTTGAACTATTCTAGAGTAGTAGTAAAGAAAGGAAGGGGATTTTGCTCAACACTAGCCAAAGGAAGTGGCTCTAGTATTTCAAAGATGGAGATTTCAAACTTGTTGTCAGACTTCAAACAAGACATCATAAAAAATGTCACTACACACCTAGATATGATGACTACCAAAAAGAAGCATGCAGATGTAGAGGCACAGCTAGCTGAATATTGTCCTCATTGTCGCAAACAAAAGAAACATTGTCAGTGCAAGTTGGTCACAAACCTAGAGAATAAGCATCTTCCAATTGAATACTTAAAGATAGAAGGAGAGGACAAGAAATTATTATTTTTTGCTCAACATCGGCCATGGGCCACAAGACAAGGTATGCCTCAAGACCCATTAAAAATTTTAAATCCTTATAATAATCAGTGGAAAAACCGCAATGTCCAAAGTCCTCCATAGTATAATCAACCCACTTGGAATAATTCTTGGCCAAGTAACCAATAGAATAAATGGTATCATCTACAACAACCCCAATGGCCACAATTTCCAAACCAATGGAAACAACCACAAGGGAATTGGCAACCCACTAACTAGTGGAGAGGACTTCTGCAATGGCCTAATCCAAATCCAAGATATCCACCTTTACCACCTCCAACAAATATACCTACAATAATGCTACCACCTACAAATATAGGTCCTCAAAAGAAAACATAGTTACCTACTCAACCACAACTAAATCCCAATAGTCAACAACCACAACAACAAATGTATGCTATCGATGCTTAGCAATACCTTTCCTACACACTTGACATAGCTGATATACATTTAAGATTAGGTACTACTTTGCCAGCACCTGAACAACCTCTTATCACTGAAGTGCCAGACCTTCCTACAGCATCAGTACCGATTCTAGAGAATGCTTTTCCAAATACTGTTGTCCCAGAGAATTGTTCCAACTTATCCAATGTTCATACATTAGTTAAACCACCTTTTCCTTAGAGGCTCAGCATGCCCAAGCCCATACCAAAAGAAGACCAAACATTTGATATCATTGACCATCTAAAGAACATGCATGTCCAAATTCCCCTATTTCAAGCAATAAAGGATGTTCTAGTTTATGGAAAAGCAATAAAAGAAGCTTGTCTTAAAAATCCTGGATGAAAGAAAAAGGATCCTACAATAGTTCATGCTATAGGACAATTTGCTAATATCATGTTAGGAAAATTGGTAATTCCAAAATATTCAGATCCAGGGAGTCTAGTTGTGAACATTATCATTAATGGCTAGTGTATCAAAAATACATTAATAGACTTAGGTGTTGCCATTAATGTAATGACCAAGGATACTATGAACAAATTGAGCATTGAAGGGTTGAGAGCCACTCCAACAATATTGCAATTAGTAGATAGGTCTGATATCACCCCTAATGGAATGATAGAAGACATAATAGTTGCATTAGACTCTTGGGAGTACCCTACTAATTTCATGATTCTATCACCAAAGGTCAATCTTGCTTGTTACCCTATCATCCTAGGACATCCATGGTTGGAAAAAAATGATGCAAACATAAGTTTTAGATCAGGGAACATGACAATTTTAGATGGGAAAGCCACTAAGAAACTAGCATTGTATCCTTCAGCTCAACCGCAGCCAAATTTAAGTACACCTATATGGCCAAATTTAGGAGATGGAGAAGAAGAACTGAATTATGTGGTTCAGCTCATGATGTTGCATAGGCAATCTTTTTTAAAGTTGCAAGAGGAAGATGAAGTCATTCGAAGCATTCTTAATAATGACGGTGTTGTAATCAAAGATATATCTGAAAGTTTTGTGTTAGAGTTAACTACATATGAAGATAATTTTGAGAACTGTCTATTACCTTCAAAACCCAATATTATTCATTAGTTGCTACCTAGTGAAGTAAACACAAGTCCTATCACTGAAGTGTCCATGCTTGACCTTACAACTACTATTGACCTTTCTAAGGGTCATAATCTCTATGTGAATAATAAGTTTCCTTCACAACAGATGGAGCAACTAACCAAACTACTGCAAACACATGAGAAAGCCTTTGCATGGGACTATGGGGACATGAAGGGATTAAGCCCTACACTATTTACTCATGGGATTTATATAAATGAAGGAATCCTACCACTCCATCAACCTCAAAGGAGGATTAATCCAACATTAAGGGAGATAGTCAAAACTAAATTACAAAAGTTATTAGATGTTGGCTTTATATATCCTATATTTGATAGTAAATGGGCATCACCTTTGGTTATAGTACCTAAGAAGGGGGGTAAATGGAGAATTTGTGTGGATTACATGGAGTTAAACAAAGCAACAAAGAAAGATCACTTTCCATTACCATTCATTGACCAAGTACTTGATACTTTATCCGGTAAGAGGTATTTTTCCTTTCTTGATGGATATAGTGGATACAATCAGATAACTATTACTCTAGAAGACCAGAAGAAGACTACATTCACATGTCCATGGGGGACATGTGCATATTCAGTCCTACCTTTTGGGTTGTGTAATGCACCAGCAACATTCCAAAGGGCTATAATTATTATTTTTGCTGACATATCACATGATTGTATGGAGATATATATGGATGAATTTATAGCATTTGGAGTGACATTTGAAGAGGCTTTGAAGAATCTTGAAAAGGTGCTAATCTGATGTAAGGAACATAATCTATCCCTTAATAGTGAGAAATGCTTTATGATGATGCAGGAAGGAGTAGTACTTGGGTATTTCATTTCAACAATAGGAATTCAAGTGGACCCAGCTAAAGTTGAGGTAATACTCACATTACCTACCCTACTAAGAAAAAATATGTAAGATAATTCTTAGGACATGCTAGATACTATAGATGCTTTATTCAAAATTTTAGTCAAATTGCCAGTCCTCTGTACACACTGCTTACAAAATAGGTTGAATTTAGATGGACATAAGCATGTGATGAGTCCTTCCTGCAGCTAAAGAAACTTCTAACAAGTGCACCAGTCCTCAAAGGACCAGATTGGTCTATTCCATTCCACATCCATACAGATGCATCAGATTATCCCATAGGTGTTGTGCTAGGAAAAAAGCCTACTAACCTTGATAATGCAATTTACTATTTCAGTAAAAGCCTCCATGGCCTTGAATGGAACTACACAGTTACTAAAAAGGAACTCCTAGCTGTAGTTTATGCATTGAACAAATTCTGACACTATGTCACAGGTTATCCCATTTTTGTTCACTTTGATCACTCAACAATAAAATATCTAATGAATGAACCTACTATAATAGGCAGACTAGCAAGATGGCTTTTACTATTGCAGGAATTTGATATAACAATTGTTGATAAGCTAGGGAAGGTAAATGTAGTTGTTGATTACTTGTCTAGACTACAAAATGTTGATGAAGACACCACTCAAGTTGAAGATACATTTCTAGATGAACACTTATTCCACATAGAAATAAAAAACCAATGGTATGTAGACATAGCCAATTATCTTGCAACAAATAAGATGCCCTCACATTTTTCTCAGAAGGACAGGAAAAACCTTGTAGAGAAAAGCTTTCAATTTTCATGGATAGATAACAATATGTTTTACACTAGTCCAGATCAGATCATGAGGAGGTGTGTGAGAGAAGATGAAATATATGACATAATCCATTCTTGTCATGATGAGCCATGTGGAGGTCACTTTGTAGCAAAGAGAAAAGCCCTAAAAATCTTAACAATGAGATATTATTGGCCAAAATTACACAAAGATGCAGCTAGTTACACAAAAAAATGTGATAAATGCCAAAGGATGGGTTGTCCAAAAAAATTAGATGAGATACCACTTAATCCAGAAGTGGTGATGAAAACCTTTGATAAATGGGGTATGGACTTCATAGGACCAATTGATCCTCCATCAAATGGAAGATCATATATCTTGGTGTGCACGGATTATCTGAAAAAGAGGTGGAAGTGAAAGCAATGCAGAATGCCAGAGATAAAAAAAGTAGCCAAATTCTTGTATGAGGACATTTTTACCCATTATGGAGTTCCAAGATAATTAGTCACAGACCAGGGAGCATAGTTCACTTCAAATCTGATCACTGAGCTAATGAAGGAGTATAGCATAAGACATCAGAAGTCTAATCCTTATCATGCATAGGTGAATGGACATGCAGAGGTGACAAATAGAGAAATAGAGGAAATATTAACAAAGACAGTGCAATTGCATCGAATGGATTGGAGCAGCTGGTTGATTGAAGCAATCTGGGCTTATCATACAATATGGAAGACCACAACCAGGTTCACACCATCTGAATCAGTGTATGGAAAGGCAGCAATGTCACCTATAGAATTTGAACACAAAACATTGTGCACAACTCTAGAGTTGAACATCAATCTTCCTATAGAACAATCAAAATGCCTACTCCACCTTAATTCCCTAGATGAGATGCAAAAATCAGCATTGGAAAGAATAGAGCTAATCCATAACCAAAGGAAGAGGTGGCATGATTCACATATCAAGAATAAACACTTTCAAGTAGGTGATTGGGCTCTATTGTATGATTCTCGATTCAAGGAGATTCCAAGAAAGCTACAGACCAGATGGCAGGGACCATATGAAATTTAATATGTCTTTGATAATGGAGCAGTCCAACTGACCACACTTGATCCAGTCCAATTTAAGCTTCTTGTCAATGGACACCACCTATGCCTGTATCAAAAGCCTCAAACCAAGGAAGAATTCTTGCATCAATTCAACACGTAAAGTTTAACAACACCTTAGGAAATAGTTCCTTCAGCAGAAGGTGAAAGCCTTCCTCCTGCAGCCTGATCACCATAACATGCCTTCACAAACACCCATAATAAAACTTCATTTCATATGAGGTATACTTCTTCATTCACTTTTCTCTTTTCTTCTCACCAACTCATCTCATTTCTATGTCTACCACCCACTCAAACACCACGTCACCCACAATTTCTATTTTAATGCTTTCAATAAAATACAACATCGACACTTTCATTTGCTTTCCATAATTGACACTCTCATTAGCTTTCATTCATGTGTATGGTAACTAATCACCGGGTATAACTTTTTAACTCTTTATTCATTTTTAGAACATAGGTTTGAATAATTATATCTAGTACTACATTACATGTATAATATAGGCGTTACACCAGTTTCCCAACCTTTTGCAAAATTTATCAAGTGAGGACACTTGTTCATATTTAGTAGGGGGAAGGGGAAGTGAAATGAATTCCAAGTGTTATTCCTAAGTCACCCTAGCCACATCCTCATCACATCAATGTTGTACTTAGGCTGCGTTCTATTAATTCTTTTAATCCTACACATTTGTTGTACTTTCAAATTCTGATTTTTTGAGATTGACATGACTTGAAAGGATCATAATTAAATTACAAGATAACTCCCACTTAAGACTCTGATGTCCTTTGTAATCAATGTCATTATTATTGTTTATGTCAAGCATAATGGAGGTAATGTAAGTGAGAAAAAATGGTATTTTCAAGAATAGCAATTGGGATTTCAAGAAGGTATTTGCAGAGTGTAAGAAGACCGAAGATTAGCAATGAATTAGAGAGCAAAAAAATTGAAGACTAGGCATTATTAAGATGGGTGGATAATTACAGAGACATGAACTAGTTGTCCATGGTATTTTACTAACAGATGTTGAAGTAGTTTGAAAATTTAATACATGTGGCTAGCTAGGCTATTTCCTTCAGTTGACAAAATTCAATGAGGAGGTTGTAGTAGAATTTATGGGCACTTTTGAAGAGGGACAAGCAACTGTGTGGGGTTTAACAATTATTGCTACTGAGGAAAGAATTGTAGAAGTCACCAGATTACCAGTCATTAGACAACACTATCCTAATGAGCATGACGCCAAGTCATCTCAAGCTCAATTCTCCTGACCAGGTGATCCTCCACTTAAAATCACTAAGAAGGGATGCAAGAGGTTATCTCTTCCACCACCATTTCCAAAATTGGCTAACCATATTATTAGGTATTTAACTTGTGAAGGAAGATTCTCAAACCTACATGCCCACCATTTCAAGTTGTTTAGCTATTTAAGGCATAATGTTCAGGTCAATGTTCCTAATTTTCTCTATAATATGTTAAGCATTAGTGCCAAAGAAACAAAAAAGGGTAATGCAAATTCCATAAGCCACCATGCCCTAATAAAGCTTTTTCTTGAAAAATCCCTCAAGGATGTCTCTCCCATGTCTTGGGTAGAATTTTTTTAGTTTAAAACCTTGTAGCCCCAAGTCAACCCTATTGCTCAACCTCAAATGAATGAAGTAGAGTCTTTTGGGCCTAGTGAAGAAACAACTGAAAAAGGAAAAGAACCAAAATTTATCTAGAAAACAAGTCTACTGATCCCACTCCAGAGAGTGATATACCCACTTCTTCCATGAAGAGAGGTAAAAAAAATGTTGACAAAGAAATCCCTAACCTAGAAGGTGAAATTAAAAACCCTGCAGTCCAAATAAATAAAAGAAAAAGGTCAAGTCATGCAGCATCTACTCTTGCAACACAAAGGCCAAAAAGGTCCCACCAAACTAAAACTATTGTGGTTGAAGATGCAACTGTGCATAGAAGCCCTCACATGCGAGTACAAGTGTCTTCACCTTCCTTTGGAAATCCAAATGTTCTAGCAGCACAACCTGCTCTAGAACCCTCTGTTGAATACATTCTAGATGACTCCCCCTTGCAGGTAGAACCTCAAAATATGGAGGAATCTCAAAATGTGTAAGAACCTAATAGTAGCATGCCATAGGATGATCAAGAAATGCCTGAGCTAAGCCCTGATTTAGTACAAGACAACATTCATATGAATGTTCAACCTACTCCTCTGTAGCACCCTATATATTCCAATGTCTCCATTATTCCCTATAGGTCCACATGGTTCACTGAGTCTTTTTAGCAAGCTACCAAAGAAAAGAAAAAGAAATCTCATATGAAAAAATTTCCCTCACAAACAATTCAGTCTGTACTCTTTAACCTATACAATCATTTTGTTTTTCAAAAGACTCGGTGGAGATAGGAAAGAGATCAAATGTAGAAAGAAATATTTGATAAGGATTAGGAAATTGAAAATCTTAAGGAGAAGTTAAAGAAACAAAAATAACAAATGGACAAAGCCCTAAAACTAGCCAATCAGGTCATAGCTTGTAGACCACCACCCAGGGTATCTGCTATTTGTTTAAAAGAACAATTTCTTTTGTTTCAACTTATGATGACCATGAAGAGTATTGATTGTGAGTTCAAGTCAGCCCAAGATTTTTATGGAATATATCAAACTCTTCCCCCATGGAAAAAAAATCTATTATGTGAGCTATATTTGCATAACTTTGTCATCCCACATGAAATAGAGTGGAATCCTCTTCTCTATATAAGGGATATTCACTTAAGGGCTCTAATGTCATGGATGCATAATGAATCAAACTATGATAGGTAGCTAGACATCTACAGGGATCTAGAAAAATTTGAACCCTTACCATTAAGGGCTAAGTCACATAAGCCTAAAGTCATTTTGAGGGATTGGCTCAATTTGACCTATGGAAAACAAAAGCCAAAAATAAGGGAGAAAGTCTTTGCATTAAGAGACAAGGTTTATAGAGAATACCAGGGACTACCATACTTTTCATTTCAGAGAGGTCTTGCAAGGGTAAGGAGCCAGTGGAATAGATTACCAGAAGCCTTCAAGAAAGCAAAGCCACACAGCCCAATCAATTTTGAAGCAGCAACCAACAGAGCAACCAGATATATGCAGTTAGGGTGATAGGTCAGAAGGGAATTATGGATGCCTTTGTCTTTCCAACCGCCTACACTCCTATGGCCCCTATATGACATCAATACTACTAGGTTGGATCACTTGAAGGAGGAGCACCAAGGAGATTACCTAGAAATAATAAGAGGATTTTACTACACTTTCAAGAGTGGAAAGAAAGCGAAGACAAATGTCAGTGACTTCAGGTCTATAGCCAAGAAATACAATGCTTGAGGACAAGCATTGTGTTAGTAGGGGGCAAATGATGAGACAAATTACTGTCTTAATTTTTTTATAATCTTCATATTTTGTTGACACTCTTTATGCTTTGTTAGACATTTCTAAAACATTTATGACTTATACCTATGTGAACTTATGCTAAGTACAACTAAAGCCACAAAAGCCTATGGGTAGCTTGAATGACATGTTTTGCTAACTATTATAAATTTAATGTAGTACTTCATATAGTTATTTTAAGCTATGTTCTAACATTTGAGAAGGGGTTGAAATGTTGACTTCCATAAATGTACTGAATGTTACTTACCTTTTAGGTAAACAAGGAGAAGTATGAAGAGTCGTGCAAGTGCATTAAAGAAGGAGTGTTAGAAGACTAGTCATGGCGAAAGAATCCAGCATGGCTCCAAAGGATATGTCACATCTAGAAAGGAGTTGTTGTTCTAGATAATATAGGAAATAAGTCTTGCTATATTTCCTCAGAAGTTGTTATTCTATTATCTGCAGTAATTGTAATATGTCATGGTTGTTTTACCACCTCCTTATTTGGCGAGGTTTACTTAGACTTTTCTATTATGTTTTCAATAAGTGTCAATCCTCTTTATAAAGGGATTTTGATCGACTTAGTTAATTAATGAGAAAATATGGAATGATGTATTCAATATAGCAGAAGTTACTCTTTTATGTTCTTCATGAGTTGTTCAATTGTTATGTAACTAGTTAAGAATAATTTAATGGAAGAGTGATTTTGGATTATTTTATGTATTAGTAGTTAGCAGAAGCCAACCAAGTGGGCCCACTTGGGAGGTGGATTAGATTAAGCTAGAATAGATTTTCTTCTTGCATTTTCCCTACTTTTAAGTAGAGTTACTATTATACTCCTGCAACATTACTACTATGGATGTTCCTACAGAACTTGCAGAAGATAGACATAGTGAATGTTTTGAGTTGTTAGATAGGCTTAGATTCATTTTACAAGCTTTCTATCATATTTCCATTAAGTAGTCAAGTGTGTTTACTTTCCTATAGAAATAGTATAGGTTCCTTTCATGCATTTTATCTTCCTACAGCATATGTAGTATGACTCTTATAGGAACTTAGTACCCAAACTGTGCTGTCCCATTTCAAGTCTACATCCCTGGGTTGACAATCTAAATGCATTTCATGATGGGAAAAGTAATCTTTAGTATAGGTGTATTATTCCTAAGAGAGATAATGGCATGATTATTATTACCTATTATGAGACTATCCAATCCTCATCACTAGTCATATGATATGTACAACCACTATTAATAATCCATGTGTCACTCTTTCTAACTTTAGAGATAAGTGTTGTTTCTACATACCTTTCTTCTTCTGAATCTTCTTTCAAATCTATGATTAATACCACCTCAATGTCTTCATCACTGTCAGTGTTGGTGTCATCATCATCATCTCCAACAAGGTAGTATGCCTTCTTTCCTTTTTCTTTGTAGTCTTATTTGTTTCTTCTTTCATAGTGTTGGTTGCCTCTATGATCTCGGTTATCTCTTCTATCATTCTTTCTTTCACTAGATCGATCATTGTCTTTGTCATCATCTTTCCTGTTAGGACATCTAGCTATAATATGACCAATTTATTTATAGTTAAAACATGCTAGAGACCTAATTTTCCCTTATACCTTCCTTTACCTTTTTGCATCCTTCTAGCCATAAGTGCTTCAAGTTCATCAAGTCCATCTTCATCACTATCACTGTCACTTTCATTCCTCATTATATGTTTACTACTCGACTTTCCAATTTTCAAAGATGACATAAATGTATACTCAACACTCGGTACAATACTATTATCATAGTTATTTAGCTCAAAAGTAGTCAATTTACCAATTAGACTATCAAGTGTAAGAACATTACACAGTGTAGATCTCATTTCATGAATTGCAGAGATTCTAATAGCATAGATTGGCAACAAGGTTCTAATAATTTTACTCACAATAGTGTCCTCATCAATAAAACCTCTTGCTCCTTGGATAGCATTGAAAACCTCCTTGATTCAGTTACTGTACTATGAAATGTTTTCACCTTCTTTCATTTTCATATCATCAAATCTTCCTCTAAGGTTTTCAACACTTTCTCTCATCACATTCATATCTCCTCTATAGACTAGTATCAATTTTTCTCACATTTCTTTTGCTAAAGTACATGCTTTGACATCTTCAAATTCTACATTAGATAGGGAAACATCAATTTCTATCATTCTCATGTTGTGTTCATGTCTATCTCTCATCTGATCAATAGTAAAAGGTCTAATAGATGGTTGTATGTACTCATTAATCAGGTAGAATAGTGTAGATTCACCAATTCCTAATATATGCAATTTCATTCTTCTTTTCCATGTTGTGAAGTTATCTTTGTTCATCTTTGGCACCTCTCTCTTATACATATTGTGATCTTTAGCTCAAGTCCTTCAAAATTCATTTTCAAGCACACAAGCTCTGATACCAATTGTTAGATAACTGAGAAGGGGGGTGAATCAGTCAATTCTAGTTATCCTACAATCCCAAACTCCCTGTTGTATATATTGCAACTTTTTCAAAAAACTAATCAACTCAGTAAGCTTCTTATCAATAACTTTTTGTTCATTTACCAAATACTAGTAAATTTAATATTGTGTTTACCAATTAATCCAAAATATGAAATGTGTAAAGTAAAATAACAATCCAATCATATCAAATAACACATAACACAAGGATTTTAATGTGGAAACCCTACAAAGGGAAAAACAACCTAGGACCGATAACCCAAAATATTTCACTCTTCTAAAGTGAGCTCAGCTAGGAGTGAACCTTGTTAAAGGTTACAATGAACACTATAAGGTGTGACCTGGTTAAAGGATTTATCAGTACCAGTTAACTCTTGACCAACATTCACTATGGGATAAAAAAGAAAGCCATCAACATTCATAGAATTTCATATTGGAATACAAATAAGATAGTTAAGTCCACTCGATTAAGATATTTAGCTATAGCAAGGGTTAAACTAATACAATAGTGATCTAATTCAAAATACAACTAAGACTGTAGATTTTCATATCTATGCTAAGCTCAAAATACCTCCTCTAATCAATAATCACTTCAATCCTTCATATCCTTCAACATATTCAGCTCAGTCAATAATACTCTGATGCTCAGTTATGTCTACAATTATGCTTAGTTCTATCTGTAACCAATTTGATCAGTGGTACATGAAAAACTTCCTTTCATGCGATTTATTCTGTAGATTCAATTATCCCCAGACTCAACAATGAATCTCATTTCTCTTTAAATAGACATCATTAACCATTTTCATCTCATCCATTATATTTTTTCTCTTAATCTCCATCGTTCATTCTGCCACTTCAAGCTTCCTTGGAAAATGTGTCTCTAACATGTTTCATCCCTCTCCATTTGATCAATCTTGAATTTTTTCAGTCATTAGATCCTCATAACTAACTTTATCTTTTACCTCGGAATCATAAGCAACTTGCTAGCTCATCAATTTAGTCGATTGTTATAAACTTTAATTTTTTCACTTCACTTAGTCAATATAGAATGTGTTGATGAATACTAACCTGATTATTAGTGATACTCGACATACAATACACTGGCTCGGTGTATACAAAAATCTTCAATTACCGACCATATTAACTTGTTCAATTCTGATCTTCAATACATAACAAATTCATGTAATACAATCAAGTCAACTAAATGATGCCATAGACTCATCAATAAGTTACACAATGTATACCTTAGCCATATCTCCATATCTATCTCTTCTTCATGTAGATATCACTTTCCTTTACCATTTTTATTCTTCAAATATTTGTAACTGTCATGATAAGTATAGTCAAAACTAGTTGACATCAATGACAATACATATTGAGTGACTTAATTTCCTTGCATCACCTTAGCTAGTATCTTGGTAATCTCTAATCATTATCTTTCACTTGTCCTTTCAGTTCATCAAGTTATTCAATCAGTTGTAGATTATCAACTTAATCCTTTAACCAGTCACTTATTACTATAGTAGTGAGTTATTTGTGGGTACCATCCCCACCAAGATTTTTCCCTTAATCAGGTTTTCTATAAAAACAAATCATGGTGTTATGGTGTCCATGTTTTGGATCTTCTTTGGTTTAATTGCATTGACATTCAACATTAAATTATGGTTTTAAATTAAGAAGAAAGTTAAAGAATATTGTTGCGCTGGTTCACCTCTCTCTCTCTCTCTCTCTCTCTCTCTCTCTCTCTCTCTCTCTCTCTCTCTCTCTCTCTCTCTCTCTCTCTCTCTCTCTCTCTCTCTCTCTCTTCCTTGGTCTCTCCCCTCTAACCCTAAAACCTATAACCATAATCCATAAAACCAAAATCCTTTCTCCCTTGTCCCTCTCTCTTTCCCTCTTTTCCTTCTCTCCATCTTCCCCACCTCCACCCCATGTTCCTCTCTTAGCCCTAAGCCCTAATATTTTTATATGGAGCCTAATAAAAGGCAGACATTAAATTTTCCCCACTTTTATTAGTGTAGTTTCCACAAAAATTATTAAATGAGGGTTTGGGGGAAACACCCCTAGTGGGGTCAAGGGGAATTTACCCTTGCAGGGGTGTAGGGGAAGCACTCCCAACATGGTGAAAAGGAAACACCTCTTGTATGGGTCTTGGGGTAGTACCCCTCATGGGGTATAGGGGACACATGTTCACAAGACTTCCCTAAAAGGATTAAAAAAAAGTTCACTAATAAATGGCATGGATAATTAGGGCATGAGAGAGAGAGAGAGAGGTTAAATTAGGAGATGATATGGTGCAAAGAGGGAGGGGAGGGAGTGAAAGAGTGTATTTAAGGGGAGGTAAATGTGATAGTGAGAGTCATAGAAGGGGGAGAGGGTGAGAGACATGAGGTAGAGATAGAGGTTAAATTAGGGGACTATATGGTGAGAAGAGGGAGGAGAGAGAGTGAAAGAGGGTATTTAAGGGGGAGAGATATGTGAGAGAGAGCGTGAGAGAAGGGGGAGAGGGTGAGAGACTTGAGGTAGATATAGATCGTAATTAGGATGAATAAATGACCTTAGAGGGGGAAGGCAATGGGAGAAAGGGAGGAGGAGGGGAGAGATGTGGTAGAGAGAGAGAAGAGGGAAAATAGAGATGAGCTTAAAATGAATACAATGAGGAATGATCCTTGAATGATTGTGCACAAGTCAAGGGATTAAGACTACAATAAATAGCCCACTAGGAATCATGTTGAGGACAATGTGTTGATTCCTAAAATTTGGCTAAGTCTAGAATTTCCTAAAAACCCTCAAAATCCAGAATTTTTATCTTAACTCCTATGAATCTAAAACCACTCTCAAACATCCTAAAAGTATATATATATATATATATATATATATATATATATATATATATATATATATATATATATATATATATATATATATATATATATATATATATATATATATATATATATATATATATATATATATATATAATATAACTTAAGTATAATATACTTAAATGTTCTATTTTATGTATGCTCTTGATTTTGAAATTGCTCTCTCTCTCTCTCTCTCTCTCTCTCTCTCTCTCCAATGGTCCTAGTGCTAAAATTGGTCTCCCTCTCTTCTTTTCTTAGTCTTGTATAGGGATTTCTCTCTATAGGGTGTATGCCCTTTGGAAATCACTTCAAGTGGCCAAGCCACACTCTATGAAATATTTCAAATGCAATATTTCACATAGGGCATATTTCATTTGGATTGACCAAGCCTAAGGCTTGGATTTTCCTTGGGGATCCAACCCAAAGTCTTGGATGATTTAAATAGGTCTAAGATATGATTTCCATCAAACATTATAAAAAATCACATTTTTTGGTGTGTGCCCCTAGTCAGGTTTGCACGTGGTTCAAAAACAAAAAAATCAAGTGACATGATATTATAGATCTCTGAGCTAGCTATCTAACCATATAATTTATTTTAAATTATAATTATATTAAGCTTTTCATCTCTAATTTCTTTTGTAAGTATGTCTGATTTTTGTCAAAAACCAGCATGTATTATTTTGGTCTTAGATTTTAGCTCGTTTCTCGAATCTTGAAATAATTTACTTTTTTTAGAAACTAGACTGCATTTTGCACACTTTAAAAAAAAATGATTTTCAATTAGTTTTGAATGATTTATAGGGGGAGCACACATAAATTTCATGTTTTCAAGATGTGTCTACTTTGGAAATTTATAAATAAAACATACAATTATAAAAAAATAACAGAAAAATCTAGGATAAACTATGTGGTATTAGCCAACTTCTCACTAGAGTAATTATAAATATTAAAAAAAAAGTTAATGTTTTAGGGGGAGCACATCGGTCTCTATGTTATGTTTTTTTCTCAAAAAATAGGACCACTTTTTGTGCTCCCCCTTTTTTAGGGCCTTAATCTCCACCATATTCCAAATAAATTTTTGGTTTAGAAACTAGATTTAGAGTACTACAACTCTTGTTGTTATCTCATCTTAAAATTTTGAGTCTAAGTATATTCAATTTCTCATCAATGTTCAAAGTTTACTGATTTCAGAAAAAAAAAAGAAAAAAAAGTGGCATCTTATACCCCCTTTTTGGTCGCCCATCTTTATGCACTTACCCCTATTTGATAAAAATTCAACCAACACAAAAACTAATGGTCTTGTTTCAAGTAGAATGAGTAATGATAATTTTCATCAAATGATATATGTTAGTTATAGACAATCTTTGTCAACTATGATGGACATAACTAATCAATTGTTTCGAAGTTATCTAAGCAATTAGGGAGAGCCTCTTATAACTCATGAACATATCAATGCCAATTGTAGTAGTGATATAGAAAATACAAGCTCCTTACAAATTGATATGCAATTTCATTATCCAACATATCACATGGACTATCCCAGTTAAACTAGGTTCTTGAATTTTGAAACCAATTATCAAAATATGGATCCTATGAATTTCATGAACTCATGCCCCATTTACATTGTCTCGGTAATCTCTTAGCTCTTTTCATCTTGTCAACAAAAATAAGACTAGAACAATTCCAAGGATGGATTCTAATATAAAGGATCATGTGAACAATTTCTTGATCAACAATGATTATCCATTCTTGAGTAGTCTTATTGTAAATTGTCAAAACATAGGCATAAAAAAAAACATAAGCTCAATTATGACAATTGCTATTACCCCAAAAATTATTGATAATGTTATTAAACTTTAATTGGGAATTTATGATTTAATTAGGTCAAATACAGGGTACTTGTAAGGTTGTTTTCATGGTTAGTAGGTACAATTGATATATCATGTAGTGCATGTCAACAAACATTACAATGTATTATTTTCATTAAGCTATATATATTATAACTTGAACATAATATTATTCTATAAAATTGAATCAAGTTGTAATTTTTTCATTATTGCTTTCAATGATGATAGCTTCTAATTATGTACTAACTTTATTTCAATAATTATGTAAAGTCATTTTCAAATAAATGCATTGAACAGAAGTGTTCAAATTGATGATTACGCTTTCAATTGTTGTACTTTTTTGCTTGATGTTAATTTTGTATTGAAAAAGTTGAATTGATTCAATTTTGATTGCTTCTTGATCTCCATACCCTATCAAAATGTCAAATGTGGCATGAAATAGCTGTATCTACATTCCACCACAAAAATGGGAATTCTTGATTCTACAACTAATTGATTCTACAACAATGACATATATTTTCTATATCGATTTTCAATGTGTTGAAAAATCATTTAGATTCATATCAGGAGAAGAATTTTATAAACATGATTCTAGGATAACCTACTACTCTAATGTGGTCTCATGATTCTTATAAAATTACATGGACTTGGTCCACAATTCAGAATTTATGGACAAGTTAGCATGTACATGTATTAAGGATTATCTTCTTCCACCAGATGTTTGCAATGAAATTATTTTTTGTTATGATGCAGAAAAGCGTGATGCTCTTGTGGGTGGCCTATCCACTCATGATATGCTACAAGAATGTGATGCAACTTCATATTTTTATTGTACTTTTTAAAAAGAACTCCTAAGTAATTGTCAATTAGTATTTAAACATGCCATACAAGAACACAATGCACACATGGGCCACCATGCAATAGCTTGAGTCTCAAAACTCTTTCAAGCAATCATGTTTTATATACACATATTCCTCCTCAGGCTCTTGCTAGATCATGAACATCTACACCTTATTTTCAACTAGAGTCTCTTGAAAAAAATGAGTCAATGCTTCATATCATTCCTTTGTTATCTCTTTCTAATTTGTAGCTCCAATTTCATTATTTTTTCATTCTAAAGCTTGTCTATCACTCGATCTCCTCCTAGATCTCTAGCTCATTGCCATCTTCTTTGCAACTAGATTCTCCTAAAGAAAAGATAATTCTTCTTCATGTCTTTTCTCTTTCTAATTTGTAGCTCCATTTTTATTGTATATCTATGCTAATTATTCTCTATCTATCTATCTACGTCTATGTTTAGTACTATGCAAAGTAATGAGAATCAGAATCGGCTACGAATCGGCAAGGCCAAATCAAATCACGAATCGGTGGTGAATTGCCAGTGAATTTTCCATGAATTAGAAAAGTGAAAAAGCCCTTGAAATTTAGATATTTTAATGATTTAAAACTTATTTCATGCACCATTTATTGAATATGACTTAATAAGCACACTATAACTGTCCATCACATACATTACACATAAAATGTAAATTGTAGCTAAAGTAAATAGAAATCATAGGATCGTAATGAATCAAATCATAGAATGTATGTAAGATGAAGATCCATGAAACATATGTCTATCAGTATCTGTAAGATCCATAAAACTAAATCATTTCATAGTATGAATCTATGATGCTTAATCATTGATCAATGCCAAATGTCAAAGTCTTCATACCTAGATCTTAGGCAGTCTTTGTTGGTGGCTATTTTCAAGTCCCTAGGTCTAACAAATGAGGTTTGAATGATTTTGGCCTGTTGGGAAGTCATGTCTATTTGGGATTTGGGCGAGAGCTAAGCTAAGTTTGTCATAGAGATGGGGTTGAAACCAAGTGATTTGTGATAAAAACGAGTTAAAACCCTTTGAGAATCCTTTTGTTAGCTTCAGTTTGACCTTAGAAAGCCATGATGGATTGTGGGAGGTAACCCTACTAAAGGCTTGTTAAATCTTGAAATTTCGTTAAGTCCAGAATTTTTTGAAAACCCCCAAAATCTAGAATCTGCATCTTAACTCCTATGAAACTGGAACCTATCTCAAACATCCTAAACTATATATATTTTATAATTTATACAAATAATTAAATAAATCAAACTTATACTTAAATGTTATTTTTGTATAAACTTACAAGTATAACTAAGCAAAACGACCAAACAAATAATAAAAAACTATTGTATTTTTTTTAATTTTTTAAGTTAAACTTTTATGCTGCCGTGACCGATTCACAAAGCCAAAAATCAGTGATTTTTGCCTCAATCGCCCATGAATCACGATTCAAGTGATTTTTGGAGTTTGAATCGACCAATTCTGATTCAGATTCAGAAAAAATTGGGAGGGGTGAGTCAGATCGCCAAATCACCGGAATCACCTGAATCACAGCGATTCTCATTACTCTATTACTATGAGTACATTTTTGTTAATGTGACATCATCTACTCAAAAATTCATTAATATAACATATTTTTATATTGTTATCAGGATTCAACTATGTATTTTTTGAGAGAGATATGTTCGTGTGAACCACTACTCATGAAACATGGGTCAATGAGTTTGACTCAAAAAACTACACAATTGAATCCTAATAGAAATATCACAATTTTAATTTCTCTGGAACATATCTCCTACTTATCAATATAATGAATGTTTTATATTTTTATTCCACAAAATGTTTCATAATTCTAAAATTCTAGAACTATTTGGTACCATGTTATTTTGGATAAATAGAACATATAAGAATGTAAACAACAAATGAACAGATTATACCACAAAGTTGTAAAATTCAAATAGAGTATTGTATAATTACTTTGGAGTTTATGTAATCGTTGAGCCAAAAAATGCGCAAAACAATTGTCATGAATATTATTACTATAATGAACATTATCACAAACTTATGATACTTCAATAATATTATCTATAACAACAATGAACACTATTACTACAATAAACATTACCACAAATGACATTTGAACTATATGAGATTGGAAGTAACATTCTTTGTGTTATAGAGTCTTGATGAGCAAGAAAATAGTAAAAATGAAGAAGTACAATTTCATTAGGTGTTGACGTCATATATCATAGGTAGAAATTAAACAATTTTTTAACTACTACAAATATCATATCCATTTGAAAAAATGAACAAAATAATGCATAATTAATCTATACATAAAAATAGATTAGCTCAAGTCAACACATTGAGTGCACTTTTTAAGCACAAATGTTCATATCAATGACATCCAAAACATGGCACTAAAAATTTTACTTCTCACAAATAGGTTTAATCCTGTGAGGAAATAATGAGATTGAATTCATCCATATTCCCCAAAAAATGGATTCTATAACTGCAATTGGGACATTTGATCTTGAGATGGAAATCTTCTTCAAGAAAGTAGAGAATCTTTGGCAATTCAAAAAGTTAAATAGATTCCAAAAGAATGTCAAAGAAACATATTCGAGAGATATTGAACTACAGTAATATTGTTATAATATTTAGATATAATGGATGGGGAGAAATTCAGATGATGCAAGGCACTAACTAGATTCATGTCTTATCCACATTGGTAACAAAAGGGCAATTGATTGTCCTTAAGCATATCATGATTGAATACAAAGAATCTCATGTCATTTTCTAATGTCAAGATATAATTAACCATTTCCCTTTTGCATATCATAGAATACAAGATCTCACCATAATATTTAGCCCATCATGTAGAAATTTATTGTGTCACCTATCACCTTTCAAGACTAGCACTAAAGAAATACACTCATGTCCATATTAAACCTTACAGCCAAATTTTTAAATTACCCCTTGAATGGATTTTAAGACATGATAGTACAGAGCTTCTTGGAGAATGTTATGATCCTAATATAGGAGCGCTAGCACCTAAGAGGATAAATCATCATTATTCATACCATTATTTATTTGAATTTTCCCAGGGTTCATCTTATACCACATATTCCAAGATGACACATTCATTAAGAATCAAATAATGCTCAGGAAAAATCATAATCTTATAAATACTTAGAATTCATATAATTAAACATGTACTAAAGCAAGAACTACCACTTTTGGCTACTTGATTTTCTATTCCTCCTTCAAACATAATACAGAATATACATTGTGCCTTCAAATGCATGTTATCATACTTTCTAGCTCCAAATTTGTCAATGTCTCATGCCCTTCTACTATTTCTTTCTAATTTTAAGCTACAACATTGCTAAATGTTTATGCATCTACATAAGTATAAAAATATTTACAACTCTATGTATAATACTATGATTATATTTTTGTTGGTCCCCAACATAATCTCTTTGAGAAAACTACTAATACCAATTAATCATTTTTATTTTAATTCAAACCAATCTCTCAAAATTGGAAAATTATAAAAGTACAATGCTATTTTCATAAATTATGGCCATCTAAACAAAAATTACATAATAAGAATCATAATTTATTTTTTAAATTGAAAAATATTTTATGTCATTCTAATATTACTTTGTGTTTATATCCTTTATGCCTATGTATAATAATTCTCACATCATTGACTAAGATAAATAGATTAGTAATGTGATCAACAAATGAATAAATTATATTACAAGGTTTTTTAAATTTATATAGAACATCATACGTGTACTATGGATTGGAAAGCATATATTAAGAAGTAAACAAATTCATCACACTTTGGCATATCTAAATGAAATAAATCATATAAAGACATTCAGAAACTAGTTTTTAATTATTAACACCACCATTTTCATGTTGCAGAGTCTTCATCAACAACAAAACAAGAACAAAGTCAAGCATCTAATTCATATATATCACTGGTATGTCACACCACCTTTTTTATCCCACTAGAAATATCATATTTATTTGAAAACAAAGATGAAAAAAAAATGGAATAAGTGGACAATATAAAAACATGTAATAGATAGAGATAAATATATAGATTAGTAAATAATTCACCAATGTGCAATATTGATAATGCATTTAGAATCAAGAGACTCTTTGCAGTGAACAAAGTAGGGTAAAATAAATTAGACAATGTACTAATTAATCACTTCTTCCATTAGCTTGCACAAGTTGATGTAAATGTAGTTACTTTGTGTAATAATAAAATGGACTCTAACACACTATATGCATTACGTGTGTTGCACTTAGTTGATGAACTAGAGAACATCTAAAAAGTAAGCACAAATTTAGGAAATAACTTTAAACTTTCACAATAGTTTTCATATTTGTTTAAAAAAGAAAAATAAAAAACAAGTGTTGAGAAATAAGAGAGAAAGGCATAAGAAACGTAGAGAAATAAAGATTAGGATATATTTCTCAAATATGCAACATAGATGATGCACTAAGAATGCAAGGATTGTGTCACAGCAATGCATTAAAATATAATGTACAAGATTTTATTTTTGAATCATTACAATTCCTTCTTGATAATCGTTACACATCAATTCAACTACGTAATGAAACAATTGACTTCTTCTCAAGTTATCCTTCGCAACGTGGCGTAGAAGCAATTACTTCATATAACTATGAGTTGGACCCCCATGCATTACATGAATTAAATGGAATTGAGGATGTTAAAATATATTTTGGTAGAATGAGAAAATCAACACTCCCAACAACAAACAATGAGTAAATTGGACCATGGGGAGACATTTTTCATTAAGTGGCTACCTAAATGGCTAGGTATACAATTAAGAGTGTGGTCAATCAAAATAGGAAAACAATATCCACATTTCAACAAGGAATCAAATACAAAGGCATACTCCATATTGTTTCATGATGTAAACCCTCTCCGTGGTCGCTTTAAACCATTTTACCATTTGCAATAGGCCAAACGAAAATAAATACAAATATAACACTTTATAAAATGAAACAATTTGTTAGAAATTAGAATGTGAACAAGACAACTTCATCTACACAAAATGCAAGAACAAAATGTTATGCTTGTGTAAATCACTACTAAATATAAAGAAACAAATACACACCAAACATATAACAATTTCCACACATGCAAACAAAAAAAAAGTTAGTAATTAAATTGCTCGAGAAATAAGTCAAGGCTACACCAAAGTATGCATGTTTTGTTTGTAAAATGTTTCATTTCAAGAAAGACATTGCAAAATTTAGGGATAGAGAAATCAAAACATATCTTAGTGTAACAAAGAGAAAATCACTGACATAAAAAATATATATTTTCTCCAAATGTAATTCATCATTAAAATAACCCAAACCACCTGAATATACCATGCCTGATCATATTCAAGAAAACAAGCCACTGCAATATGTTACAATGATTTCACAATTAGAAGAAAGATTGGTGTCACTTAGAATTGCATTTGCACATATTTGGAAATTAGGATACAAAAAATATCAAATAGGCTTGACTAGCTCCACTATAAATGTGCCAATTGATATAGACATTGTACAAATAACACTACCATGCTCCATTGATGAAACATCAACAATTGTCGTAGCTCTTAAAGGATGACTAGAGTATAAAAATGCATTAAAAATGGGAATGGTATGTGTAAATATCATTATGAAAGATTTGGATCAATTATTTAGACAAAAAATTATACTAAATGGAAAAATTCCAAATAAACAAAAACTAAAAACAAATTCTTCAATCAAATAACATAAATGATCAAGTCAATGAATGTATCATGAGAAAAAGTGATAATGAAAGCAATTTAAAGAATGACATTCCTTATGAAACATTGATACATGTGTTCACTAAATTTAAATGCATACATGAAATGGAGGACAAGATACTCAAAATTGTACCACCAAAAGGGAAAAGTCCATGAGGGATCTTCAAAGATAAGTATGCTGAAGAAATAAATTTTCCTACATTATTCTTTAGTAACGCACGTGACAAAGGCACCATAGACAAATATTCATACCAAAAGATTGCAAACTGAGAGTTAAAACACTAAAACAAAAATCTTTCTTATCACAAAATGAATCTATTTTTGAAGACCATCAAAACAATAATAGAAAAAGTCATGTTTGCAACTTGGGTGAGACTATGTAAAGGTGAGCTAAAATGAATAAATCTTCTTGTAAAAGATGTAAAGCATAAACCCAATTTATAAAGACTACTCAAATCTAAAATTTACTACATTGAATTCAAAAGGATAAGAATATCTCTAGATTGCCTACATCAATTCAAAAAAGGGGTCTCTTTGCAATGATACGACAGCTTGGACTACCTACCTTCTTTCTCATATTTACAAGTGTTGAACACTATTGGGAAACCTTAACAAAAACACTTGAAGAGTTATATGAATCATATCAAATTATAACAAGTAAACAACAATTGAAAATGACAAACACAAATGAAAAAATGTATTCAGTAAAAAAAAATCTTGTAACATGTGCATGCTATTTCAGATAATATTATTGTAATGAAGAAATTGATGTTATCAGACAATTCATTTTTTTGGAAATATTTCCAATTACTTTGTAGCTGGATTCTAAAATCATAGAAATGAAGATGACAACTTCCTCATATGGATACAAGATGCACTGGTTCATAGATAATAATGCAACCATTGAAGAATTTGTAGAAAAGTATATTACTTGCAACATAGAATATTTACCTTCCAAATTAGCTATTATACACAAACATCACCAAACATTTAACGATGTAGAAAATAAAAAAGAATACTTATCAATATAATTTTACACTTCCACCAATGAAAAAAACCACAATTCTTGAGCTAGTTGAAGATAATGAAGACATTATAATTGTCATAGAAAAAAAGATAGTTTCTAGTTTACAAGAACAAAACCACGATAGTGCATTCTTACTTGCAACACAGAACATTTACCTTCCAAATTATCTATCGCACACAAATATCATCACACAAATCAATGTATAAAATAAAAAAGAAGACTTATCAATACAATTTTTTTCTTCCACCAATGCAAAAAAACCACAATTATTGAGCTAGTTGAACACAATAAAGATAGTATAATTGTCATAGTAGAAAATATAGTTTCTAGTTTACAAGAACAAAACTACAATAGTGCATTCTTACTTGCAACACATAACATTTACCTTCCAAATTAGCTATCATACACAAACATCACTACACAAAACAATGTAAAAAAAAAAAAAAAGACTTATCAATATAATTTTCCACTTCCACCAATGAAAAAAATCACAATTCTTGAGCCAATTGAAGATAATGAAGACAATATAATTTTCATAGAAAAAAAGACACTTTCTAGTTTACAAGAACAAAACTACAACAATGCATTCTCATTTGAAATGTTCTAGAGAGAAATGCATGTTAATGAAAATGAATACATAAATTCTATTAGATATACAATTCGTAGGCCTATACTATTCTTGAGAAGGACACCATCTAATATATGGAATAATAATTTTGCTAAAATATTGCCCGAAATATGGAAAAAAAATATAGATGCACAATTTTTTTTTAATGCATACACTACAACAATGTATTGTAGCTCGTACATGAAAAAAGTGGACAAGTCAATGACATCTACATTCAAGAGAATTCATAAAGACAATGAAAAAACTATTATGGATGCCATAAAAATGATAAGTAAACTTAGCAATGCATTACTCAACCTATAACAAATGTCCTCACAACAAGCTACTCGCATCATTCTATTAGTTCCATTAAATTGGAGCTCAAATAAGTTTGTATTCATTGATAGGGAGCAGAAGATGATCAAACATGTGTCTTAAAACCAACAAAACTATTGGAAAAATGAATGGATGAATCAGAAAAATTAATGGCTAACTCATTAATAGATTACTATCTTGCAAGTTCAAGGAAATTTTTGCATATTTGTCTTGCACAATTTTCCTCTGAATATAGAAAACATGGTAAGAAATTACATTCATCAACGATTTGTAAACTTCAACAAACATGTAGACTTAGAAAATCATTGTAGAGAATAATTGTTACTCTACTGCCCATTTACAGTGAGCAAATATAGGCTCTTGAATGGTTTAATAATATGGCATGATGCTTATTTATACCATGAAACAACTATTAAAATGAATCACAAAAGAAACAATTACAATGTCTATCATTCATGGGGTGATCTAGATGAGGCTATCAACAAACTAGTATCATAAATAAATGACATGGACAATAAACTATTTGTCAAAAATGACAGATTGCAAAAAAATGAATATAGCATGCAATCAGATATTGGGGTAAGTGCACCAAGATGGTGAGCAAAAATGGGGGTATAAGTGACCACTTTTATTTTAAATTAGGCAAACCTAAACTTCGAAGAGAAATTCGAGGGTCGTGCACTCAAAATTAGTAGTTATGCAAAGAATAAGAATTGTAGTACTCTAAATCTAGTTTCTAAACTACTAAAGTTTTTTAAAAATGGATAAGATTAAGAGACTCAAACCCGCTGCACACAAAAAAAATGTTCTTGATTTTTTCAAACAAATATACCATAGCTATTTTTGTGCACTACACAAAAGATATAGTTAGATTTAGTATTTTGAAAAATACCTTGGTAGGATGATAAGTAAGAGTGAGATCTGGAAGTTGTGTATTTTTTTGTACAATTTTCCTTTGAGTACTTTTTTTTAATGATTTTATGAAGTGACCACATCTTGAAAATATGGCACCTATTCATGAGTTGGGCATAACTTGCATCAAAATAATTAAGAATGCAATTTTTTTTAATGTATATAGAATCAAGTTTAAATTAGTAATATATAATTTTATTTGAATTTTTTCAAGTAAATCAAAAGTTATTAAGAAAATGATACACATTATCTTTGAGGATTTTCAAGACACTAGTAAAAAAAATAAAAATTTACTATGCTAATGTTGTCCAAAAATAGAAAAAAAATATGGTTAGAAAGATGAGAAGATGTGTGAGATTATGGTGGAAATTCTATAGATACCCACTTGATCATTTGTCAACTTGGTGATGAGGAAATCAAGAAATCATCTTGGAAGATGAAAAAATGTTTAAAGGGACAAAAATGGAGGGAAATTGGCTTGCAAGCCTTATCATCATTTTCCAACCCTCTTACCTAACCATAACACATACGAGTTCCTCAGTGCTAAATAACCCACATAGGTATTGTTAAACCAAAAGTACCATTCCAAGTTATACATAACTCGTGTGGGCTATGTAGAAATAAAAACATATGCTTGTAAACTTAACATACACTACACATATGTATATACTTACATATTTAATACACACACACACACGTGTGTGTGTGTGTGTGTGTGCATTAATATGCATGTCTCTAGATTCTCTATCTCTCTCTCTCTCTCCCATTATCCCTATCTCTCTCCGTCTCTTCATATCCCCTTCTCTGTTAGGATTAACAATCCACAATACAACTGAGAGGGGAGGGGTTAATCAGTTGTATGATAGAATATTAATATTTAAACTTTAAGCTTATCAATATCATATCCAATGAACAAAATGAATGTCAACACAATCACACAATATTTTGGTTATGGGGAAACCCTATTAAAGGTAAAAACCCCGATGGGAATTAGCACCCACTAATGATGTACTGAGAGTATAGTAATCCTTGTTAGAATATATAGCCCTATTAGGAGCTTATTGAAATATTACAATACATGGTCCTTGTTAGAGGATAGACCCTATTAGGAGTCAAGAACAAAAGAGGGCTCACTACCCAAAGAAGGTTAAGTCCACCTTTTGAACTCACTAGTTCACAAGTGTATGTGAAGAAATACACAATCTTTTGAACTATTTTCTAGCAACTGTCTTTGCTTGATCAGTTCCAATTAAGTCCACCAATAATCCTCTACTCTACATATAGTAGACACAAGTTCACAACCTCCTTATATCACTTATCTCACATCCATATCTTTTCCAAAGAAAAGACCTTTCATTTATACCTTATTACATTTTACCAAGAATAGGTCGGCCCATAAGGATTTCCTAATTACAAAAAATTACATAGGTCCTTTCTAAGATACACACGATATCACAAACAAGTTTATAATGATTACATTACAACAATTAAGGACTGACATCCTTGAATTATTCTTGCCAAACAAAACACATGCTTCATTCATTGAGTCAGCTTCATAATAAGCCATCGCCAAAGCACATGCCATAGATGACATCACCAATCACTTTGTACCTTACAATGACCAATGAACATCCATCAGTACCTCTTCCATCATCCTTCAAGATCGCATACCTTGAATCCAATCCCTCTAAAATCTATACTAAAAAATCAGAGACTAACTTTGTCAATTCTCACTGTCATAGTCCAGTGACCAGTTTTTACCAAAACACTATGATTACCAATTTGGTTCCTTCATAGAAGCATATGTTGACATCAATGAAAAAACACAAATGAAAATAGTATGAGTGCCTATTCAGTAACGTAGTGATTAAACATATTAAATGTCTCAATCACCACCCATGCATTAGCAATATGTAATAATCTCCCCCTTTGGCATTGATGTCAACATATTGGAAAATTTTATCCCAAAGTTGTATCAACCCAAAAGTCCTTCAACTGAACAATCTCCCCAAACAGTGAGGATTTTCTCATAACAACACTCCCCCTTTGACAAAAATGGAAAACGGTGTCAACTGTCTTCACATATAAACTTTCTTCCATGATCACTCCCCCTGAGGAGTAAATCCCTACATCCAGTCCAGAAAATGATGAGGCTCTGAGCACTTTTGGACTGATGCATCTTTGCATCATTTAGTTCTGACTAGGAGGGGCCTGAACCCCTAACATACCTCTAAGATATTCAAAGGTATCTTTTGATAGTGACTTTGTAAAGATGTCTACAATCTACTCTTTTGTACTGATATATTCAAGCTTGATTTCTTTTTCTACCACCTTGTCTCTTAAGAAGTGATACTTGATAGAAATGTTTTTAGTTTTAGAGTGCATCACCAGATTCTTTGACATGTTTACTATGTTGGTGTTATCACAATGGATAACCATAGGCTCATTAAAAGTTATTCCAATGTCTGTCAGCATTTGTTTCATTCAATCAATTTGAGTGCAATTTATAGTAGCAACAACATATTCTGATTTAGCAGTATATTGTGCTATATAATCTTGTTTCTTACTTATCCAAGAAACCAACTTTTTCCTAAGGAAAAATACACCACCACTTGTACTTTTTCTGTTATCAATATTTCCTACCCAATCAGCATCAGTATAAGCATGAAGTTCAAAGCTATCATTCTTGTCATACCATAAATCATAATCTATGGTTCCTCTGAGATACCTTAGTATCCTTTTAACAACAACTAGATGAGTCTCTTTGGGTCCTCCCTGATATCTAGCCACAATTCCAACAACATTAGCAATATCTAGTTTGGTGTGAGTCAGATATTGTAGCCCTCCAGCCATTGATCCATACAAAGTCTAAAAAACACATTTTGATTCATCATCCATTGTTGGCTTGTTTCCAGTCACTATAGGTGTTCCTATTGGCTTACAATCTTCCATATTGAATTTCTTAAGTAATTCTTTGAGATACTTGGTCTGAGAAATGAAAATACTATTCTCATTTTGAGTTATTTGCAGTCCAAGGAATAATTTCATTTCACCTATCATGGACATCTCAAATTCAATTTTCATTTCTTTAGCAAACTTCTTCCATAGATCATCATTACCTCCAAAGATAATGTCATCCACAAATACTTCTACTATTAGGATTCCTTCTTCAGTAGTTCTCAAATACAAATTACTATCTACATTACCTTTTCTAAATCCAATTCCAAGTAGATACCTGTCCAACCTTGCATACCAAGCCCTAGGAGCTTGCTTCAACCCATATAGGGATTTTTTCAATTTTCACACCATGTCTTTGTCTTTTCATAGAGGAAATCCATCGGGTTGTTCTATGTATACTTCTTCTTCAAGATCTCCATTTAGAAATGCAGATTTAACATCCATCTGATACACTTTGAAGTTTTTGTGTGTAGCATAAGATAGAAATAATCTTACTGCCTCTATTCTAGCAACAAAAGCAAATGTTTCTTAAAAGTCTATGCCTTCTTGCTATGAGTATCCCTTACACACTAGTCTTGCTTTTTTCCTTACAATTGTTCCTTCTTCATCTATTTTGTTTCTAAAGACCCATTTTGTTCCTATAACATTTTTATTTTTAGGTCTTGAAACCAATTCCCAAGTATTATTTTTCTTTATCTGATCCAATTCTTCTTTCATGGCATTTATCCAAGATTCATCTTTAAAGGCTTTATTTGTATTTTTTGGCTCAACTTGAGAAATTAAACAAATTTCTTCTCTAACTTTAGATCTAGTTAGTACTCCCAGACTGGCATTGCCAATAATTTGATTTTTAGGATGGTTATTTTTTACATACCTTGGAGGTTTAGGAGTTTTAGTAGTCTTGCCTATATCATCACAAGCCTCTTTTTCACTTTCTTCCTCAACAAGTTCTTCTTCTATAGCAATAGAGGTTTCTTTCACTTCTGATATCTGACTACTATCATACATTCTTTCTTGTATTTGAAATTTCTCATCTATTCTTACGTTGTTACTTTTAACCATCTTCCTTAATCTCAGATTGAAACATTTGTATGCCTTTCTTTTAATAGAGTAACCAAGGAAGATATCTTCATCACTTCTAGAATCAAATTTTTTTATCTCATCATCCCTCTTGATATAACATTTTCTACCAAAAATTCTAAAATATTTTATAGTAGGAGTGTGATCAAGCCATAGTTCATAGGGAGTCTTACTTGTGTCATCTCTGATTTGAATTCGGTTTAATGTGTACACTGGTGTTCCAACAGCCTATCTCCAATGTACATGAGATACATTTCCTTTAATCAACATTGTCCTGGAAGCATCAAGTATAGTTTGGATTCTTTTCTCTGCTATCCCATTTTGTTTTGAAGTCCTAGGAGTAGATATTTGTCTTTTTATTCCATGCTCTTCACAGTATGAATTGAATAAATCTGATGTAAACTCTCCATCTCTGTTTGATCTTAAAAACTTTATTTTCAGTCCTGATTCATTCTCTACCTTTTCTTTAGACAACTTGAATTTGTCAAATGCTTCTGATTTCTCTCTCAAATAAGTCACCCACATCATTCTAGAAAATTCATCAACAAAAAGTATAAAAGACTTTTCAGCGTAGTATGACTTTGTTCTTGTAGGCCCACATAGATCTGTATGTACTAGATCCAACTTTCCTTTTGATGTAAATGTTTTTCTTTTATGACTACTTTTATTTTTCTTTCCCATAACACATTCTCTACATACAGTGTTAGAAGGTTTCACAATCTTTGGTAGATCTCTTACTGCATTAGCCATACTTTCTTTCATAATGTTATCAAAGTTAACATGAAAAAATCTTCTATGCCATAACCAACTATCATCTACCTTCACAAAAAAACAAGAGGCTCCAAATGTGTTTAGTTCAAATACATTACCTCTAGATCTTGAACCAGTAGCAACCAACTTTCCTTCCTTGCTTCTGATAAAGAACTTATCATTAGAAAAACTTAACTGAAAGTTTTTTTCCATTAACTATCCAACACTCAACAAGTTATGTTTTAGTCCTTCAACAAGTAGTACATTGACCATATTATTCTTTCCATCTAGAGTGATGGATCCTACTCCTATAATGGATTTTGGGAGATTGTCCCCAAACCTTACAACACCTCCATCATAATTCACTAATTTAACAAATATATTCTTATCACCATTCATGTGATGATAACATCCATAGTCATGTGATGAGAACATCCACTGTCAATTACCCATTCAATTTTCTTGTCAACATGAGATACTAAGGCTTTTTCTTCATGAACAGGTTCATCTTTAATAGCAACAAATCCAATCTCTTCATTGTCTAAATCATCATCATCAGAGATTCCTTCACTAGCATAATAACATTCTTTATCTCTTCTAATCTTTTCATAATCAAGTTTGTATTTAGAAACTCTTGTAGGACATCTAGATGCAAACTGACCTACCTTATTGCTTGAAAAACATTTCAAAGGTAATTTGCCTTCAAATTTTCTCTTACCTCTTTTCTCTCTTCTAGCTATTAGTGCAACAATTTATTCCATCTTCTTTTCTTCTTCCATTATCTTCTCTCATTCCTCAGCATACTCGCCAAGCTCTTCTCTCAAGTCTTCTTTTCTTGTGCTTGGAAGTGCAAATACTTTCTTTTTTGTGGATTCCCTAAATGCATATTCAACTTTAGGAGCAACTTCTCCTAATTCCACATTTTCAAAGGTGGTTAAATTTGCAATCAACATCTCTCTACTAATTTTTGGAGTTAGGGGTATAGTTTCTTGAATTGACATTCCCTTGAATTTGTAAGTAGGAGTTAGAGATCTGAGAAATTTTTGCAATGACTTCATCTTCATCATAAGTACCTCCATAATTTCCGATTCCAACAAAAACTTCTATAACTCTTTGAACATAGGGTCTAATGCTTTCATCTTCATTCATTTACAGCTTCTCCATCTTTGTCTTCTAGTTTTGCAATTTTTCTTGTTTGGTATATTTGTCTCCTTCATAGAGTGCCTCTAGTCTATTCCAAATTTCATGTGCCAAATCTAGATCTTTAATTTTAGTAAACTCACCCTCAGATAGTGTTTTGATCAATGCTTCTCTTGTGACCATGTTGCATGAAAATAGTTTCTTTTCATCATTGGTGGCTAACCCTAAGTCATTCTCAGCCTTCAAAGTTTCCTTCTTCTTCACAATCATCCAGTAGTCTATGCCCAAACATAGCAAATGTGTTCTCATCTTGTTTCTCCAAGTGTCAAAGTTTTTAGGATCAAACTTGGGACTATCCTTCCTATAGAATGTCATTTTCCAAGATCACCTCAAGTTGTTAAGCTTTTTCTCTGAGAACCAGAAGCTCTGATACCAATTGTTAGGATTAACAATCCATAATACAACTGAGAGGGGGGGGGGTGAATTAGTTGTATGACAGAATATTAATATTTAAACTTTAAGCTTATCAACATTAGATCCAATGAACACAATGAATGCCAACACAATAACATAATATTTTGGTTACGGGGAAACCCTGTTAAAGGTAAAAACCCCAGTGGGAAATAGCACCCACTAATGATGTACTGAGAGTATAGTAATCCTTGTTAGAAGATATAGCCCTGTTAGAAGCTTATTGAAACATTATAGTACATAGTCCTTGTTAAAGGATAGACCCTATTAGGATTCAAGAACAAAAGAGGGCTCACTGCCCAAGGCCCATTGCCCAAAGAAGGTTAAGTCCACCTTCTGAACTCACTAGTTCGCAACAAGTGTATATGAAGAAACACACAATCTTTTGAACTATTTTCCAACAATTTTCTTTTCTTGATCAATTCCAATGAAGTCCACCAATAATCCTCTACTCTACATATAGAAAACACAAGTTCACAACCTCCTTATATCAATTATCTCACATCCATATCTTTTCCAAAGAAAAGACCTTTCATTTGTACCTTATTACATTTTACCAAGAATAGGTCAGCCCATAAGGCTTTCCTAATTACAAAAAATTACATAGGTCCTTCCTAAGATACACATGGTATCACAAACAAGTTTACAATGATTACATTACAACAATTAAGGACTGACATCCTTGAATTATTCTTGCTAAACAAAACATGCACTTCATTCCCTGAGTCGGCTTCATAATAAGCCATCGCCAGAGCACACACCACAAATGGCATCACCAATCATTCCGTACCTTGTTCTGACCAATGAACATCCATCAATACCTCTTCCATCATCCTTCAAGATCAGATACCTTGAATCCAATCCCTCTGAAATCTATACCAAAAACTCAGAGACCAACTCTGTCAATTCTTACTATCACACTCCAATGACCTATCTTTACCAAAACAACTATATATTCCTTAATATGCATCCATTAATGATGCGATCTCAGATATAAGATCACAACATCCATCTAAATCCTTGTCTAGCTTTGTAGCATCTAAAACATCTATACACCTTTCGTACACTATGATTACCAGTCTGGTTCCTTCATAGAAGCATATGTTGACATCGATGACAAAACACAAATGACAATAGTATGAGTGCCCATTCAGTAATGTAGTGATTAAACATATTAAATGTCTCAGTCACCACCCATGCATTAGCAATATCCAACATTCTCTCTCCCTATCTATCTCTTCTTCCCTCCATATCTCTATATCCCCACTTCCTCTCTATTTCCTAGTTCTACATAACCTATGTGAGTTATGTAGAACTAAAGTCATAAGTTTTAGTCCTACAAAAAATGTACGTGTTGTGAGGAAATATTAAAGCTCTCTCTCTCTCTCTCTCTCTCTCTCTCTCTCTCTCTCTCTCTCCACTATTTTTATCTTCTCTTTATCCCATTCTATCTCTCCCTCTAATTATCCCATTCTCTTCCTCTGCCCCTTTATCCTATTCTCTCCCTCTCCCCCTTCTCTTTTTTTCTCTCTCACTCTCTCTTTCCCTCTCCCATTCTCCTTATCTCTCTCAATATCTCTCTATCCCCTTCTCTCTCCCTATCTATCTCTTCTTTCCTCCCTATCTCTCTCTCCCCACTTCCTCTCTATTTCCTAGTTTTACATAACATGTGTGGGTTATGTATAAATAAAGCCAAAAAATTTAATCCTACAAAGCCCATATGGGTTATGAGGAAATATAAACATTATCTTGATATCTGTTAGAGTAATCATACTTTATGCTTATTAATTAAATCACTTTGATTTAATTAATTAAGTCATTTATTACTCTATTTACTTAAGCTATCTTTTAGGTGCATTATAATTAATATATTTATTAATTATAATGTGCAACCTAGCTTTATTTTTTTCTTTATAGCTTTAAGGTTTTATTGTTCACCTATATGGTTGAACCCTTTGTATATTCTTTTTAGATAATCTTGGAATACAATTTCTCTTTGCATGTCCATAAGATGTCTCTGGCTTTTTGGCCTCCATAGATTTTTCTTGCTTTTGTTCTTTGCTTCTTCCATGTGACAGGGTTATGCATGCAGGTGTTCTTGGGAGATTAGTATTTCACCTAATCTAACATGGTATCAGAGCCATCTTGCTACTCACTGTTCGTGTTTTGTTGAAGTGTTTCAGAAGCAGGAGGTTTTCAAGGGTTTCAGAATTTTTTTTTGTGGATCTGGGGGGGAGCCAAAATTTGACTCACCTTGGGCAAAAATGGACACCACCATTGTGTCCAGAAGGCCCAAAAACCCCTAAATCCATATAAAACTTGTCCATTTTGGACACAGTGGCATCTGAGGCAAAAAAATTTTGCATACTAGGGCCGTACGGCCCTGGCACGCACTCCGAGATGGCGGTTGTCAAAAATTTAAAAAAAATAATAAAGTTTTGGGTGGCCACCCAGCGGCCACCAGCACACCGCCAAGCGGCCACCACAGAGCCGCGGCCCAGCTCCGCCGCCCGCTGCCCGCCGGCCCAGCTCCGCTCGCCCGCGGCCCCGCCGCCCTTCGCCGCTCGCTGTCCGACGGCCCCCGCTCAGCTCCGCCCACCGCTCCGCCGGCCGCCCGACGGGGTTTTAAGCCCTGCGGGCCCTAGCGGTGGTCACATGGGTGACCGGGAGCTCTAGCTCCAGCCCCCTGCGGGCGCCATGCGCCCAGGGGCTTTGCATTTCCAGCCCTAGGGGCTTTAAAAAAAATTTTTGAAGCTATTTTTAGGGGTAATTGGGCCTTTTTTTGCCATATCTTCTTCATCTGGAAGCGTATTTGGGAGTTTTTTATATCATCGAAAATCTCTTTCCGAGACGAACGCAATTATGGAGGTTTCTTTTCGAGTTTTTTGCCTCATTTTTCATACCATGCTTTCGAAGGCAGGACTACTTTTTTGCCTTCCTGGAGCACTTGATGCTTTTTTTGGCATAGCTTGCTCATACGGAGGAGTTAGTGGGCGAACGAGATATCATCGGAAAGATGATTCCAAGATGGTCATTTTATATGCAGAGCTTTTTTCCAGATTCTTCTTCCATTTTTCACACCAGGCTGTTGAATTTAGAGGTTTTCTTTTTCAGGTGCCTGCCAGAGCACCTGTCACTGTTTTTGCTGTAACTTGAGCATACGATGGCATTTTTTGCCAAACGAGATATCAACGGAAAGCTGGTTCTGAGACCATTCTATTTTTTTTAGTTTGGTTGTTTGATTTTTCTGTTTGCAGGGGTTTTCTGCCAGTCAAAGTCACGGGTACTTTTTGCATTTCGGACACTATATCTCTCACATTCGGGCTCAGTTTTCAGCAAACTTGGTATTTTCGGAAAGCTTGTTCAGTGTACTTTTCAGTTTCAGAGGTCTTATTTCCAGATTCTATACCAGGTTCTTCCTCCATTGAGTTTTGATTTTCTGCACTCAGATGGACTACTTGGCTTTTACAGGTCCACGGATCTCCATTCTTGGGATGACTTCTGCTTCTGTTCTCACTGTTCTTCTTTCCTTCTTCTTTTGAGTATTGTATATATCTCCATTGTTGCATTCTTTTTTCTGTAAATGCACTGAGATAAAGTGCCTACTTTTGCATATCTGGGATCTTGTACTCCTTGTGTTTGTTTGTACTCGCACTCAGTTATAAAGTGCCATGGGGGGTTATGATGTTTTGGATTTTGTGCTCATCCACCTTTGTCAAGTGAGTGTACCTTCTATGACATTCGCCCATGCTATGTGTCCAGAAGATCTATTCTTCTTCTTCGACACCGCCCTTCATCCTGTGTGTGTACTTCTGTTGCACTGTTGGTGTTCCTGATTCTTCTTCTTGCAGATGTTTCTGGCATTGCATTTCAGTGTTCCTGTCACCCCTCTCCCAGTTTAGCATTATGGGGGGGTTCACTTGTTGGCTCTATTGCTTCCTTGGTTCAGTTGAGTGATCTACGTATTCAGTTTTTGTTCCTATGTACTAGGCGGATGTAGTGGCTAGGCACCTATGCATTTCGGTGAGATGGATCATCTACTATATAGACACTCATTCATTCCTTTTTTGGAGGTCACCTCTTCGATTGATCAGCTCTTCAGACTTTGTCTTCTCTACCTGGTCATGCACTATTTCAGTGGGGGTTCCAATAGTTTCTTCTGACAGTGTTTGCAGTTTCATGCTTCGGAGATGCTTCATGCTCTTTCTTGTTCCTTTCTTTGGGACATTCCCTAGATTGGAGGCTTTGTTTCCTTCATCTAGTTTATTTCTTGTACTTGGGTACCTGATCAGGCCTTGTTGCCGGGACCCATTTTCTGCTTTCATAGCTGTGCTAGGTTAGCTTCCCTCTTGGGCTACACTTAAGGGGGGGTGTTAGAGTAATCATACTTTATGCTTATTAATTAAATCACTTTGATTTAATTAATTAAGTCATTTATTACTCTATTTACTTAAGCTATCTTTTAGGTGCATTATAATTAATATATTTATTAATTATAATGTGCAACCTAGCTTTATTTTTTTCTTTATAGCTTTAGGGTTTTATTGTTCACCTATATGGTTGAACCCTTTGTATATTCTTTTTAGATAATCTTGGAATACAATTTCTCTTTGCATGTCCATAAGATGTCTCTGGCTTTTTGGCCTCCATAGATTTTTCTTGCTTCTGTTCTTTGCTTCTTCCATGTGACAGGGTTATGCATGCAGGTGTTCTTGGGAGATTAGTATTTCACCTAATCTAACAATATCTACATAACCTGTATAGGCTATAAGGAAATCTGAATAGATTAATCCCAATGACCTAAAAACTAGCATTGGAACTTGTTCCAAGGGACCACTATTGTTTTACATGTCTTTATGTGATAGTAATAGTCAAGTCTTCATGTGTTTTTTTATCACATTTTATTTGAAATGATTTATTTGTGTTATTTTTTTGGTTTTTTCTTGAAGTTATTTTATTGCTATACTTTAGATTATAAAAAAATGATACTAATTTGTTATTTTCTTGGCTATTGATTATGTATGTTCATCATGATATTATATGTAGGATAATAAATATCACTGATGGTAAAGAACAAGAGAAGAATGATTGAGCAACATGAGGTATAAAAGGAAAGACAAAGGGAGAGTATGATGAGATTATGTGTAGATACATCATCTAATGCACCTATTTAAAATGATGAGCATGCAATAATTAAAATTAATATGATGAATACACCTAATGCACCAAATCAAAATGATCAACATACACCAATTAAAATGCATGTGACAAATGCACCTAATTAACCAAATGAAAATGATCAACATACACCAGTTCAAATGCATGTGACGAATCCACCTAATGAATGTGATGAACATACACCATTTAAAATTGATGTGATGAATGCACATAATGCGGCTAATGAAATCAAAGAAGATAGACCATTTCAATTTGATGTGGTTAATGCACATAATGCACCTATGAAAATGAAGAGCATGCACCAATCTTAACACCTCCTAGAATAATTTGTAGAAAACCAAAGTTTCTAATTGACATTCATGAAAATATTGTGAAGCCAATAAATGATAAAATTTATAAAAGAGCTTGTAGAAGAATGGTTAGAATAATTTGGAATGAATATCTTGGATACATAAATCAAATTGGAAGATGTTAATTAGTTTTTGAAATGATTAAAAATCTTAATTTTAGAGAGAAAATAAAATGCTGGGGGTTAAGAATATCTGAAAATAATAGAGAAAGAACCATTGTGATAAATATATTTGATGCATACCAAGCCATTCGTTCAAAATCACACACTAAAGATTCTAATGTTACTCAATGTGTCCTCACATCAACCATAATGGGAAAGGACATGAAAAAATCTCGTTTAATAAGAAAAAAAAATAAGTCATTAAGGATAAGTAGAACAACATTACACAATGCCTTAGAGAGGTGAGAGAAAATTGAGGATCCTAATTTGGGCATTCATGGGTAGACTCCCACGCAAGGACAAGGTTATTATTAATGCCCTAAGAGCATTAATTGAAAAAAATTGACATGACAACACAAGGGTTTCACCCAACCAAAGAGATATTGTTAGAAGCTAAATTGGAATTAGAAATCATGAGCCACATCCAAAACACTATTTAGATATGACTCAAACACAATTTTATGAAAGGTTTCTTAAAATATTTTCTTAGATTAAAATTAGTCAAAGATATTTTGAGATCACAAAACCATTTTATGTTAAGATTAATCATGCATGTACTACATGTCGTTGTAGGGTCCATATTGAATTTTCAATGCATTATGATATTTGTCATTATATATGTTGTACTTTGCACACTAACGATGTTTTGCAAGAATGTGGTCTATAAGCACCTCCTAAGTCACCAAGAGAATTTATTTCAAGTTTACTATGTAAACAAGATGACAAGTGCATTTATTATAAGATGATGTGTTTGAAAGGTTTTTTTCCTACATCTGGTGGTTTGCAATAGTTTCTTAGATTCCTACATCTAGATAGCATACATTAAATTGGTTAGAAACTAGTTTCTATTGGAAAATATAAGTCAGTCACATATGGTGTTAAAGATGGAAAAAAATTAAAGAGGTGTGAGTTAGTGAAAAAGGATATATGTGTAGTTAATTTTATGAATATTTTTCAAGAGAAACTAGTTTATGAATACATAGGTCATACACATAGAGTGAGATGGTTAGATGAGAAATTCAAGTTGTGTAAGGACACGTTTCCTCTTGGTCCTATTGTCTCTATCATTGATTTTGTTGATAATTATACACTAAAACCTCAAAATGAAGTACAACCTATGTATTACCACTTTACACAAGTTATAATCTTTGTGCACATAGAATTCATGCATGCACATGATAGCATAGAGGAGGAAAAAAAGGCTATAAGAGAGCATCATCTCTATATCAATGATGATCATATACATTCGTCTAATTTTTTGAAAGGATTCTTTATAGTTTTTTATGAAAATTTAAAGGAAAGAGGTGTAAGATGCAACCAACACATAATTTTTATCTCTATTTGAGCATTAAGTGTTGCCATTAGTATCAACTAGGATCAATCGGTAATCTAAGATGATTAGTTGTAAAAAATGGATTAAAGGAGCTATAGAAGCTAGTCGATTGAACTTACAAAGCCTTCATACTGAGAAATCACAAGGCAAAACTGAAAGTTAAATGTAGACAGGTTTAACTGAGTATGTTTATTGAGCATCAGATTATACCAACCACTGAGTCAGTGAATACCGAGCATTCTACACATCGAGCATCAGTTTATTCACCAAACAGAGAATGTAGTGTTTATCGAGTTGTTTAGGAAATGGAATAGTAATCAGTAAAGGCACATATCTCTATGTAAGTAGTTTACACAGATCTATAAACATTTTACCAAGATCGAGGCACATTTATTATGGATGTAATCATTAATTTTTGTGATGATTCCTATGTAATAGTTAGATTTAGGTTATTTTTGTACACCATACATCTTAGGTTTTCTAAGATGTTGTAAACCTAATTAGGTCAAGGAAATTTTATATATAATTGTAATTTATGTCATTTTGACATAAGGTGTCATGATGAAGAATTAATGAAGTAGTAGATGCATACAAGACATCATAATTTAGACAAGGGTTTACATGATTGAGAAGTTATCAGAAACAATATTCAATTTTATTAGAAACATACAAGGCTACCAAGTAGAATAGAGAGTAATATACTACACATCAAGGTGAAATCTATTTTCTATTTCATTGATCTCATTTAGAAAAATACAAGTTGTCAATTGTAGATATTTTCTGCTATCTTTTAATCATTATAGTAGGATTGTAAATCTCTTAACAGAGTAGACTTAACCTTCTATTGTAAATCTCCTAACTGAGTGCACACTTATTTAGTGTTGCTAAAATCCTTTCACAAGGTATATCTAATCAATCTTAAGTTACTCCTAACAAGGTAAGATCACCAGAAGTGATCACACTTGTAGCATTAACTGACATACTTTATTTACTGCATTAGTGAAGAATTTGTGGCTATCATCCCCACCGTAGTTTTTACCTTCTAACAAGGGTTTCTATGTAAACAAAATACTTGTGTTATGTGATTACATTTCATGTATGGTTTATTATTTTTTTTCATCCGCTTTACATTTACAAGTTATTTGAATTTATGTTGCAAACAATGGAATTAGTTGGTTCGATAGACACTACTATTGCAGACTGTTAATTAAATAAAAAAAAATTGAGGGTACTGAATCACCCCTCCCCTATCAGTACTATATCTTTTCTATCCTAACAATTGGTATTAGAGCTAGATCTCTTATTTAGAAGTTTAATCACTAAAGAGGAAAGATCTCAGGATGGAAAGATATAATTTGGACAAGACAATTGAGAATAAAAAGATTCAGATGCAAACCTTCATTGAACAATACAAACAAGCAAGGGATGAATTGAAGAAGTTACTGGTTTAGAGAAAAGATATGGCTATTCGGCATTGTGAGACTAATTATCATGAAGAAGATATCGATGACCCATTTGAGAATACTAGATTTGGATTAGGAGGTATATATGACATATTTGAAGGAATTTTATTTAATTTATCTGAGAAAAATATTCATCTGATTGAACAATTTAAAGCCCTGTACATCAGTCAGGAAGCATAAATAGTAAGAATGATTGATGTAATGAATAATGCTAGACATGCTAAAAAAAATAGAAATTTGGTTGTTGAAGACATAAGATAAATGAATGAGAAACTACAAGAGAAGGAATTTGAGATATTGAGACTTACCAAGCATCACTTTGAGATATCTAATTAGATGGTTGGTGTAAGTCAAGAAATCAACCGAGTGAATAGTGAGTTGAAAAGGAAACTTGAAGACATTGGTGAGCTCAGAGAAGAAAATGAAAGATTGAAAAATGAAGTAAAAATGCAACAACAACATAATGAAATGATTAAGAAAGTTGAAGACAGTTCCAAGAAAATTGATGAATTTTTTATCAGTCAAAGAGGACTTGGAAGTGCTACTAGATTAGGATATACCAAGCAAGGAGAATCATCTAAGAAATCTAAAAATGTGAACACCTACAAGAGTCAAAAACCTAAGAAACTATCATGCTATCACTATGGTAAACTGGGCCACACATCAAATGTTTGCAAGAGTAAAGAAAAAGGTAATCCTAAAACCACTCCTAAGTTTAATTGTCATTATTATAGTTGTAACAAGTATAGATATCAAGAACATGAGTGTATATATAAGTTGAATAGGACTCCTAACAAACCCTACATGGAGAAATGTTGTCACACTTACAACATGCATGGACATACCTCACAAGAATGTAGAACAAAGATGAAGCAAGTCTAGACACTGAAAGGACAAAACAAGACCTATCAACCAAGAAGACAAGGTAATGCTTATACTTGGGATTATAACACACAGGTTAACTATAGAGAATGTGGAAGATATGGACATATTTCAGCTAACTACCTGAGGAAGAAATGGAGAGGCAAATCTTGTAGTTGGACAAGTACTGGTATGGCATGTTTACACTGTCACATAGTCGGTCACTTAAGTAAAGATTGCAGAGACTGAGCACCAGAGACACAAATATATGAGAATGGAACTACAGTTGAAGATATCATGAGGATAAGAAATACTATGTGGAGAAAAGCATTAGGTGATAATGTTGAGTCAAGTAATGTAGTTGGTGAAACCTCATCCATTGGATTAGGTGACATCACCACCTCCACCGAGGTTGAAAAGGTCTGTATGGAACTAATAACTCTAATTGGATATATCTATCATATAGTTCCTTATATCAAGTGTTCACATATCAAATCTACATTAATTAAGATGCATTATGGTTTTACATGTTTTGAGCTTTAAGTGTTTATAGTCGGTATATACTAAACTAAAGAAGTTTCTAGTCGGTAACTTTTAGCAAGGTTAACCAAGTACCAGTACTAATCAAGTAAAATTTCATGTGTTAACCAAGCTTATATTATTTTTTGGCATACACAGAGAGTGATAGTTTCCACCGAGTTGTGTTAAGTCGAGCATGTATTTCAAAAAGGTTTGAGCAGGAAGTTGAAAATGCTATAAATACATGAAGGACTTAGTTTACTTTTCACTATAATCAGGAAGAGCTAAGAGTCTACAGAGAAAATTGGAGAAAAATATTTTCAGAGCATTTGAGAAAAGATTTGAAGGATTCCAAGCATTTTCATCATTGTTACAAGTAAGTGTTATCTTTACCAAGCTATTTATTTGATATTTCCCAAAACCCTAAACAAAGAACATGGCATCTACATCTAAGGTTAACAAATCCAAGAATGTAGATGAGGAGGAAGTAAGATTGATTGTGTCTGCTACATGTGATGAGCCAAAGTACAAACTTCACCTCAAAGTTGCTTCGCAAATTGACAAAATTAGAGATTTTTCAAGCATGCCACCTAGGGTTTTTCTAGTTGAAGACATATGCTCCTACATTCACTGCAAAATTAGAGAGATTGGTGATTTTGAGCTTATTACTACATATCAAAAGCTATGTGTTGATAGAAAATTGAAGAATGACCATGAACATCTAAGAGTCAAGGGTTTGACAAATGCTATACATTTTCTAAAGGTTTTCAAGAATGAGTGGATAAGAATCATTTTGAGTCATTTTCATGATGGGAAACTATGGCTAGATGAGCCTGTGAAGATCACAAAGGATATTATACATATAGTAGTAGGCTACCCTACCACAGACAAAGTCAAAGCACTAAGGAGTGCACCAAGAACCAAGCTAGAGAAATCTATTGGAGCATAATGGGATGGAAGAGGATTGAAAGTTAACACAATCACAAATCCTGAAACAAGGTTTGGTGCTTATGTAATTGGGTACAAAAAATTTCAATCAAGCAGACCCAACAATGTACCATGTGGAGTGGTAGATATTGCATTCAAAATGGTGAAAAAGGGATTTTAGTTGGATCTTATCGACTTGCTATTGAAAAAAGTTGAGGAGAACATGAAGACTATTTGGTCAGCAAAATCCAACACATGTAAGTTTGGATCACTTTTTCTTTTCATATTCTTTTATGTGAAAAACTTTTTCCCTTCAATTGGTAATGTTGACTAGACTACCAACAAGCCTGTGACACTGCAAATTACTAATTTGATAAAGAGTTTGGGTGATAATTTTGTGAGCATGGTGGATATTTATTTTGAGAAATTCAAGGATATGATGAATGCAAGGAGTCAAATAGCGAGATAGCTAGTAGAATAATATGAACATGACATATGTTTCCTAGTGGATACAAATTATACACTAATAAAGGCAGTTGAGCTGAGAACAAAGTGGTTAGCCCCAGTGGGATACGAAATTGATATTGGCAAAGCCTCTAGGTTAATCAAGAGTTTACTAGCAGAGCCTAAGGATACAAAAGCTACTAGGTTTGGATCCTATGAGGAAGCTAAACAAAGAATTAAAATGGATCTAGTCATTAGTAAGGCAACCAAGAAATCTAGAAAAATGATAAAAAAAACTAGTTAAACAATTTGGGGAAAACATAGATGATATTGTGGCATCTAAGAACATTTTGGTTGAGGTAGCAACCGCAGGTCAATTACTTCTTACTAACACAACATATGATGATGAGGCAATAAAATCTAACAAAGATGCAGAATCTACACCGGTTACATCCCACTCCTAAGAAAAAGTAGGCAAAAGTGAAACTAGGGCAACAAAAAGGTAAACCATTGCAGCTTCACCACCACCAAAGAAAGGAGTTTTCAAAATTTCTATGCCTACACCGACCAAAACTTATCAGAAGAAGAGAGGTACTAAAGCAACTATTGAGGCACCAAAGAAAAGAATGAAGATGATAAGAGGAAAATATGACATTGATGATGAAGAAGATGACATAAATCAATTCAAGGTTGTTGTGAATAAGGATCAATCAATTGATGAGGTTGCAGAAGCTATAATAGATATTGGAGGTCTTAGCAACCCAAAAATAAGTCAGTTTGAACAATTTTCAACGGAGGATCAAAACAAGATAGAAGAAGCAGTAATAAAAATGATGATCAAATTCAAGAAGGTACCCATAGAGTTTTCAAAGTATGTACCAAAAAATTTATATGATAAAATATCAGCTAGATGGACTTATGCTTTAAGCACTAAGAAGAGAATGAGGGAACAATCCCTAGTATTGGTAATGCCAACATTGATAGTCCCTGAGGTTAATGAGCTAATGAAGTAGTACTCCAAAAGATTTTTAATTAAAAGAAGAGCATTGAAAATACTTGATGAAAATCTAGTGGAAGTTAATGAAAATAGTTAGTTGTTGTGGACTTCCATTCTCCAAGCCCAAGATGAGGTAGACAAGATGGCTTTGGCCATAATACCTAAGAGGAAGAGTAAAAGGAAAGGAAAAGGCATCCATGCAGATGATTCCAATCTGGAAACTAAGGATCCCATTGAGCTATTAGACACTGAGGTTCCTGATACAAATATTGAGACTAAGTACCAATATGTGTACTAGGATGCACCCAAGAAGGAGATAATAACTAGAATCAATGATGGTTCAAATGATGTACTTATAGAGGAAATCACTAATGGAGACCCTGAAGATGTCAAGGATGATGAGGATATTACAGTTGTTGGAGCTCAACAAGAAGAACAAGCCCCCACCGAGCCAATAGTAAGTATTGTACCAGGTGCCCTTCCTATATTAGTTCAAGCAGTTGAAATCATAACTCAAAAGGAACCTAAAGGCTCAATCCCTGAGTAGTAGAAGGATACAACAAGGGAGAAAGGAACAAGCACACAAGGCACTATAGAGTCAAATGATCCTAAGGAGAAAGAGGCTAACACACAAGAATAGGAAGATCCTAAGCCTATAGAGACCACTAAAACCAACACCAGTGACACTACATTAGAGGCTCCAACCCAATCAACTGAGACTTAGGTCACCGAGGAGGATAAGAAGGATGAAACTATGTCAACTAAGCAAGATAATACAAATGTAGAAGTAAAGGCTCTAGTTCCATTTGTTAAGTTATCTCCACAATAGACTAAGAAGAAGAAGAAGAAAAATGGAAAAGGGCCAGTCACCTTGGATAAAGTAATTGAAATTCCAAAATGTTACCCAAGGACTTTGGACCCTGAGGAATTGAGAAAGTATGGAGAATTGTGTACAAGAAAGGTAGTGCAACAAAAACTCAAGGAGAGTAAGAGCAAGTAGATTTTAGAGGATGTAAGAGACATTCTTCAACATTTTTTTCTTGACATCCAAATAAATGAAGATACACCTATTTTGGACCAACTTGCAACTCTTACAAATCATATCAATTCCCTAGACATAGATGCTAAGAAAAGGATAGAAGAAAGGGAAGAAGCAAAAATTCAAATAAAAATTACTGAGAAGATCAACCGAGAAGTGGCCATAAATAAGGTAAAGCTTTTTGAGGTTATAACCAAGCTACAATCAATAACTCAGAATATTATAGAAAATCTATTTAAATTATGCACTGTGGAAACATTCATTGTCAAGGTTAGTGAAAAGATCAAGAAGCTAGATGTAGAAATCTTAGCTAGTGAAAATGCTTCTCTAACCAAGCTAGATGCTTTTCATAAGCATATCCTTAAATTATGATGCAAGGGCAGGGAGCAAGAGGGGCAAAAGGATGGTGCACCCTAATGTTCCAAGCCTGCAACACACACATGGAAGCAACAACAACAGTAGTGAGAGAGAGAATGCCAGATCTTTCATTAATTTTCAATAATAGGAATCATACATGTTGGGTTGTAAGGCCTTCCCAGTTATGGCTTGATATTACAATGAAACTTAAAAGTCCTCAAACATGCGAGGATCTATCACAATCTCTATTCTAATGTCTCTCTTCTATCTTCCTGCTATCCCCTAAACTATTACCAAACATCTACATTTATACAAGAAGCTACTGAGCAATGTCGGCCTTCAAATCCATAATCAATGGAAGTAACAGTCAGATTTAGGACCACATGCTTCCCAATGATGGATTCTAGCATTAAAATCCATGACCCATAATAAATGCACAAGTCAGCCAACAATAACTCAAAACTAAACCCGTCAGTAAGCAAGGATAACCGAGCAACAGATAAGCAATGCCGAGTGCCAGAGAACTAACCGACCAAACTCAGAAACCAAAGAAGTTGCAAGACATGACCGACTACCTAGGAAACAACCAACCAACTCAGTCAAAGAAGGAACCTGTTAGGAATTTTTCTTGTACGGTCAAACTTGGCAAGGGAAAAGCCTTGATTCTTAGTTAAAAGTTCTCCAAGTTTGCAAGAAAAGTCTAATTGATGAGGATTGGATAAGATCCTCCTTTTGCTTTGAGCTCCATAGGACTTAGGTGGGTATTGCCTACAAATAGGTTACTCTCTTTCAAGTAAGCTATGGACTGGAGGATTAGGCCTTCATTGTCATGCTATTGAGTTTATTAGATGTACTTTTATGTAAGTTAATTTTGAAAATAGCTAAGAACAACCTATTGTAGAATGTGACTAATGAAACTACTAGTGGGATACCATGAACAATGGCATAAGGGTGATGAATAATTCTTCTTTTTATGAGCTAAGCTCAAGAAAGGCTAACCTTTGATTCACTCTTTAAGAAATCAATAACTATGGACTGTAAAACATCAGGGATAGTCCTATTTTTCTTAGGTACATGAACATGAAATGAAATGGTATTGGTAATGATGAATTTTGTGCTTGATGACTGAAAGGTGTTTGAATAACAGAGATTAGATCAGTGCCTAATCCTTTGGGCAAAGAGTCTAACATAAATCAATAGGGGGATTTTTAAAAAATACAGTGGGATGCCTTACAAACCACATAAAATTCAAACAGAGTGCCTTACAAACTATCTTCTCAATCTAGGTTTTCTACCATCAAGATCTTCCACAGATGTGTTCATTCCCTAAAATTGTACATAAGGATTTAATTCTTTCCTTGAAAGAAACTCATGCAATAATTAGATAGCTTCCTTACAACTAGTATGTTCTAGATGCTTACAAATAGAGACATACAAGAATAAACACGAAGCAAAGAGACAATAACAGAACCAAGGTAGAAATTGTATTGTATTTGATGGAAGTGTATCAATACATACAAGTAAATTCTTTACTCAAAATCATAGGATCAATAACCTGCTCTGCAAAGTTTTTATTATCATCATTCAACCATCAAGAATATGGAACCAGAGAATAGAATCCCTGGGATTGCCAAAGATTGGAACCAAGAACCAAAAATATTGGAAAACCAGAAAGCTAGGAGACCCAAAAAAATTTTGAACCCTTACAAAATCAGAACTCTCACTACTTATACCACTAGCTATCTTGGGATCCTCAAAGAATTCAGGATGCAAAAAGATTCAGATAGCTAGGGTTAGGGTTTCACCCACTAAACCAACCAATATCAATCAAGAATTTATTATAGGGATGGAAACCCAGTTGACCATGCCTAAGAAAGATTTGCACTTATAATAGATCTCTGAGAAAGTATTGTAAATCATGGAATTCTATGTCAATCACTCCTTTTAGCCACCTGCAACATGCTTTGAGGCACATTTTCCCATACCCTCATGGCACAAAAACACCTCTGTAGTCAATCATCAAGCCTATGGACTCTGTAGACGCACTAAGAAACCAACTTCACCAAATCCAGCCGCTGAAACAATAAATTTTCAGTCCTTACTGTCGCTAAAACCATTTAAAATTTCAAATTCTGGTAGCAACAATCAACTCCATGGCACCAGCAACAAATTAGTGGTCCATATTTAAATCTGGATCAACTTTAAAACATGACCGCCAGATCCTCTTCCCTTCATGGGATTTTTGTCTTAACCCTTATCAAAATCATATTTGACATTTGGTGAATGCACGACAAATAAATTCTTATTCACGAGATGAGAAACTTAACCCACCTTTAACTCAATGAACTAGCGAACAGAGGAATACAACTTAACCCAGTCACATTTGGCAAATTGGCGACTGAAAGTCTTTTCACCAGTTTGTAGAACACTTTATGTTTTTTCTAAATAAGTTAGCAACTACGTGACCTTCCTTCACTGAATCGCTAAATAATTTGGAGCACTGTCAATTCTTCTCACAAATGAGTGATCACTTTTAAAATTGTCAAGCCACTAACCTTCTTATCAGGACCGCCAAACTCTTAGACCCCTACCTAGGCCCTCTTTATGCTACTTCTCATCATGTCATTCACTGAAACCACCTGGTCATCACTGAAAAAGGACCCACAACATAAAATCCTATAAATCAGATGGTGGGTGCAAGATCTCATGGCTTTGACACCACCCATGAGATCATGCACTAACCGTTGATTCTACCACACTGTTAGTCCACTCAAAAGACTTCGGGCCCATTGACAACAAATCCACATTAGCATTCCTTTTCCAATAGAATTTCTTCATGTCATCTCCAACTGGAAACAGTCCCACCTTAATACTACCACCTGAGAATAAAGTAACATCGATGGCTAGCATAAGATCTCAAAGCTCTAACACATGTCATGAGAACTTATGCCAACCGTTGATCAACTACAGATGTTAGAACCCTTTGACAAGCCCAAAACTTAGGTCCCACTGATAGCACATCTAGTCACTCACTCATGGACCAATCACAGATAAACATGTCATCACACCTGGCATGTGGACCCGCTTGAGAAGAAAGGCAACGTCACCAAAGGAAATCCATGGCTGTCTTAAGTTTGCAAGCCTCTGACACATCTCATCAGAAGATACACCCACCGTCAGATGGAGATGGTGTTAGAGATGGGCCTGGGGAAATATTAAAGCCAAAACATAGGAAATATTAAGCAATCAGACTTAGGAAAAATTAAAATTGCAGGGCGCTAGAGACTTAGGAAAGATTAATCGGGAAGACTTAGGAAAAATAAAGGGGACCCTACCAGACATAAAAACCTAACCACCAAACAATATAAAAGGTCATTTAATTAACCACATGCAGATTTAAGGTTTTAAGTGGCCTGAATAAAGTAACACAAAATTAGAACAAGGCCAGGGTATCTTTAGGGCCTTTCACTACAACAGCTAGTTTTTTCAAAATTTTCACCAAGGGTTTTAGCCAAAAATAGGAAAATAACTACAGAGACCAGAAGAAAACTGGTAAATCCATGAAAAATTTGCAGGTGCCAATAGTGGCTCTATCTAAGGATGTTGAAATGTAATTTTTAACAAGAACCACAGGACTGTGGGACACAGACCAAAAACCACTTCTAGCCTAAAACAAGGAAAGAAACACACAACCTGAAAGGAAACCATCCTATACAGAAATTTACAGAGTATTTACACATGCATGAGAATCAGAAACTCAACTGAAGAAGGGTTTCAAGAATTTCCCATGCACTAGAAACTCAAAGACTTCATCATTCATGCTCTTCAACAAGTAGAAATCTTTCCCAAAACTATCATGAATCACAAAAGGACCAAGCCATAGTGATTCAAATTTCTTATGCTTCCCTTTATCTTTTGCTCTTACATTCCATTGAAGTACCAAATCATTTTCTTTAAATTTTATAGCAATTGCTCTTCTATCAAACAAGTACTTCATTTTCTATTGCAACTTGATATTATTCTTTTGACTTTCCTTTCTCTGTTCATCTAACTCAGTCAGCTACATGATTCTATTTTGCATTGTCTCTATGACATCTAATTCTTCATCTTGAATGAACTGATAAACTAGAATCAGATGCTTATGGGTAGCCTTGACTACAAACCATACATGAGCTCAAAGGGAGACTTCCCAGTAGCTCTTTTCACTATAATCCTATCTACCCATAAAGCCAATCTCAACTTGGAATGCTAAGCTCTCTTATTCTTCTCAAGTGTTTTCTTCAAGATTGTTAGCATACTTTTATTGCTAGACTCAGCCTATCCATTTTCCTGAGGATGATAAGGAGATGAATAGGAAATCATGATTCCATTGTCTTTGCAAAACTCCTTAAACTCATCTGATCTAAAACACATTGCATTATCTGTAATCAACTTCATAGGAACACCAAATCTGGTTAAAACATTGTCAAGCAAGAAATCAATCACCACTTTACTTGTTGCCTTCTTTGTAGGAATAGCCTCTATCCACTTAGTGAAATAGTCAGTTGCAACAAGTATATAACCATGTCCTCCACTACATTTCTCAGCAAACTCACCTATGAAATCCAAGCCCCACATGGAAAATGGTGCTTCAACAACTATTGGGTTCAATGACAGTGCTCCTGAGTACTTTAATTTTGAAGCAAACCTCTGACAAGCTTCACACTTCCTAACATATTGGAATGAATCTTTGAATAACATAGGCCAAAAATAGCCAACCCTTAAGATCTTATGAGCAGTAATCCTTACTGAATAATGACCTCCACAAACACCAGCATGCATTTCCTTTAAAACCTTCTCTACCTGATATCTGTCAAGACAAAACAATAAGACTCCATCTCTATTTTTCTAGTACAAGTCCCCTTGTATCAATGTATACTTCTAAGCTTGCAATTTCAAGGACCTCTTTTGATTATCTATCATATGCTCTGGGCATCTAGCATTCTTTATGAAATACACAATATCAGCATATTCTGGTTGCAATTCAATACTTGTAACTATCATATCTAGATCCCCTTCATTATTAACTTGGACTAGATCCATATTTTATTCAATCATCAATTTTGCAAGACCTTGTCCTTTCACAAGCTTAGTGATATGGATTTCTAAATTGAATTATTGAACTCTAGTAATCCACTTGCATCTCTTACCAGTAACTTCAGATTGAGTAAGGACATCCTTAACTGCTACATGTGGGACATATGTAATAACCTTTGCACAAACCAAATAAGGTCTGAAAGACTTCACTACTTTTACCAATGCATATGCTTCCTTCTCCATCATCTCATAATTCAACTCAGTAGCCTGCAAGGATTTACTAAAAAATGCAATTGGATGTTCAAAACCCCCCTTGTCATTTTGCAATAAAACATCAGCAATGGTGTGAAATGATTCAAAAGAGAACAATGAAAAAGGCTTGGTATAATCAGGAGACCTGAGCACAGGTTATTTTTGGACTACCTCTTTAATCCTATCAAAATCACCTTGAGCCTCTGTAGTCCATTGAAACTTCACACCCCTTTTCAGCAACTTTACTATAGGCTTGACAATTTCAGAAAAATTTGAAATGAACCTTCTAACAAAATTGATCTTTCCTAAAAATGATTGCACACCCTTGAGATTTTTTGGTGGAGACACTTTCCTAATGGCCTCAACTCTCTCTAGATCAATTCTTATTCCATCCTTTGATACAATGTGTCGTAGAAGCTTTCCCTCTTTGACTGCAAAATTACATTTTTTTAGGATTCAAGGACACACCATACTCCAGAGCTTTGACAAATATCTTCTCTAGGTGTGAGAAATGGTCAAAAACCAACTTAGAGTAGGTAGTTAGGTCATCCTAGTATACAAACATGAATAGATCAATATATTCCTTAAAAGCAACATCCATGGCTCTTTGGAAAGTTGCTCCAACATTTCTAAGACCAAATGGCATTCTAACATAAACGTAGGTTCCCCAAGGTGTGGTGAAAGCTATTTTAAATTTTTTAAATTCCTTCACCAACACTTGATTATATCCATAGAAACCATCCATCATGGACAACAACTCACACCTAGTGACTTTGTGCAACATTGCCTCCATATTAGGCAATGAATAATTATCTTTCAATGATGCAACATTCAAATTTCTAAAGTCCACACACAACCTAATGTCACCATTCTTCTTTCTAACTGGGACTAAATTACACACCCAAGTTGAATTCCTTATAGCTTGAATTATTCCTGCATCACTCAACTTGATTAGCTCCTGGTGCATCTTAGGAGCTAATAATGGATTAATGGGCCTCTACTTCTGTCTAAATGATTTGACATCTTGCTTTAATAGGATTTCATGTTGGAAAAGGTCCTCTCTATAGGCCTTTAGGTCATCATAAGACCATGCAAACACATGCTTGTACCTTCTCAATAACTTTATCAAATTATCTTTCAATTGAGGGGCTAATCATTTTCCAATATAGACCATTTGAGGAGCATTGTCTGATCCCAAATTCACTTCCTCCAGATCTTCTATATTAGCATTACTTATTTTTGACAAATGATCATTTTGGCTACTATATAATGCTTTCAACTTAATTAAGCCCCTAGGGATACTATTTGAACTCAATTGAATCACTTCATTTCCCATGACCATGTCCTTACCTTCAACTTCCTCAACCAATGTGTTGCAGTCTATAGGTTGATCCTCATATAGGTCAAGACATTGAATAAATTTTAGGATCTCATGATCATCCTCAAAGACCTGCCAATTGTAAATATTGTCTAGAACAACCGGCCTACTTTTTACTTCAAGAATTGACACCCCAAACAAAGTTGAATCATCTCTTTTTAGAGCAACATTTGCTAAAAAATCCGCCATAATATTTTTTGACCTTTCTACCCAACAAATATTGAAAGCTTCAAACATTTCAATCTAATCCCATATTACATGCTTATACAATTTTAGTCTATCATTCTTGGCAGCATATTTAGATCTTACTTGTGCAACCACAAGTTTAGAATCACCACAAACACTTAAGCATTTGATCCCATGTTTGATGGCAATATTCAATCCCAAAGACAATGCTTCATATTCAGCAGTATTATTTGTGCATTGAAAAGTCAATGAGAATGAATACTTAAAAGTGGTACCTAATGGAGATATAAGTAGGACTCTAGCTCCTAAACCTTCTTGTGAGCATGCTCCATCAAAATACATCTGCCACAGTCCATCTTGTTGTTTCTTTAGTTCTATAGCCAATGGATCTACCTCTTCCATTGGTGGGACAGTATCTTCTAACTTCAAATTCTCCATGTCAACATCCACACAATAATTCAAATGATCATCATTTATTTCAATCATATGTGGAGTTCTACTTTCTCTGGATACTTTTACATTTTCACCATCAATATTGAAAGTTGCAAAGGACAAGTCACATGGGATACTACCTCCCATTTGAGCACTCCATTTCCTTGATAGTAACATCCCATAATGAGGGGGAATATCTACCACCAAGACACTCATTGTTAGCAACCTGTCAGGGAAAGTTGTCAACTTGTAGGGAAGTGATTTTATAGTACCAATAACAGGGACCTCTCTTGAATCTATATCCTAACATCTTCCATGAGGTGTATCTACTTTCAGACCCAAGGATCCCATTATTTCTACAAGCATAACAGTATTAGAGGCTCCTAAATCAATCATATAGTTTCTTAACAACTTTCCATTTACTATCAGGGACAGAAAGAAAGAATCAATTGTTCCTATCACAACATTAGCAACATTAGTGTCTAGATAAATTTGAGGGATCTCAGAGATGATCTCCCCACATTGGTTCTCAATTGAATCACTTCTTGCAGTAGCCATTTCACTAGCCTAGGTGGAGTCTTGGGCATCAGAAAGAAAAGCTCCTTTCACCCAACTCAAAGCCTTAACCTTATGCTCTTCTATCCTCATCATTTCTAATAGGCGGACTTTGACAATGATTTGTGACAATAATTTGCTCATGTCAATTGGAACATACTTTGAATCTACAAAATATTGTCCCAAAGCAGTGACCTCTTTATCTTCTTCATGTGTAACCAGATTAGGACTACCCTTACTCTGACTCTTCACTTCCTTTTGCAAAATAGGTACAATATCTACAAGAGGTTTAGCTTTAACCTTGTAAGCCACAATTGGCTTTGTGATAGTGACATTTTTCTTTACTTTGGTTTTGTTATCAATTTCTGCAAACTTTTTCTTATTTTGGGCTTTTTTTTCATCCTTTTCTGTCCTTTTGATGAAAATTCCAATAGGCCTTCCACTCGGACTACCTACCACCCTATTTCTCAAATTATAGTTTCTTTTGACTTGAGACACCATGTCTGTTGTGATTTGTGCAATTTCTTCATCAGAAGGTCTTCTCAACATTACTATCTCATCACTTCTTAGAGTATTGCACTGAACTACATCAAGGTGATTATCTTCCTCATTAGAAAACACTTTCTAATGGTAAACCTCATTCCTAATTTGGGAACTCTCAATATCTTGATCATCATCTTCTTCTATAGAATCCAATTCATCATATATGTGTGAGGAATTCATACCACATCCTTGATCATCATAAGTATCACCATTATTGTTGCCTTGATCTTCATCTGCAAAAACACTTTGACCAATTGCACAATAATAGGGATCATGAGGTGATTGGAAAAAAATACACTAGGGAACATCATCATTCATACTCACTATATTTCTATGCAAAGGGTCATGGGTCTTGTCATTTGGTTTGTCCTTTCTTTCAAGGAGCACTGGCTTCCCATCTTTCCACTGAGTATTATAGGGATAGTTCTGCATTCTTGGTAACTTATTAAAATTATTGAATTATGGCCTGTCATTTCCTTGCACCCTACTATTTCTTGCCTCACTAGGCTGTAAATCCTTTATTTCTTTCAAAATTTTCTTCAAACTATCATCATCTTTTGGTTTTTTGTCAGACTTCCCTGGCTCCTTTCTATTTGAGAGTGAAGGCTGACAATCTTCTCTCCTTCCCAACTTCCCTGATATCCTTCTATTTCTCTCAATATTGATAACCAACTTATAAGCCTCTGCTAAATTCCTAGGGTTCTTATCTCTCAAGAGATATCCCATTTTTGAATCAAAAGCATTCAAATATGTAACAAGACACACTCTGTCATCCAATCTAATAACCTACTACAATTTATGCATAGCTTTCTGAAATCTTACATTGAATTCAACAACACCCTCATTTGAATTCTTTTTTATATTGTTGAACTCATTAAGCATGAAGCCTTCATTGGTCTTATCACCATACTGTTCTTTGAAAAAATGCTTGAATTGCTCCCATGAATGTATGCAGGCATGAGGCAAATTTCTAAACCAATCTCTAGCATCCTTAGTCAGAGACAGAACAAAAAGCTTCATGACCACATCATCAGGCTCAATATTGCAGTCATCTATTACATCAATGAAACTTTTCAAATGTTCTTCACAAGTTACTGCATTGCTTCCAATGAACTTTGGGAGCTTCTTCCTAATTTCATCAGGGATGGGATTTGGGTAACCAGGAATCCCATTAAACACCAATTGTTTATGCCTCTCATGGACAGGACCTACTTGAGATGGGTTACCACCTAAAGATGTAGAAGTTAAAGTATTAGAAACAATAGAAGTCTTAGGCATACTTGAAGTTGTAGTAGTATTCAACACATTTTCTCCTTGTGCTTGAGAAGTGGAAAGGGTATTGGCATGTCCAGAAGATTTCTTGAGGAAATCAATCTTTCTCTTCATTTTAGTAGCAGTGGCTTCAAACTTTGCCTTTTCTAACTCTTTGGCCAACAATTCTTGTTTTCTTTTTGCTTCTTCCAAGTCAGCCACTAATCTTGTTGGTTGATTCATGGACTTCTTTGCAAGATTTGGTTCATTTATTGAAACTCCTACAACCTTTTGTTTACCTTTGTCCCTGGGATTTCTTACTTCATAAACTTGCTAGACAATAGGCTAATCTTCTACTTGCTTTGTCACAGGAACATGATTCATGGCTTCAAGATCCAACAACTGCTTCTTTAATTTCTTTGCTTGAATCATGGCATGTCTAATTCTTTCCTCCTTTTCCTTATCTCTTTTCTATCTTAAATGGATTTGTTCCTGGACTCTCCTCTCCAACTCATAGGCCTCTTCAAAAATTTCTTTTGATTCCGGGAGAGTAGTCTCAGATTTAGCATCTCCTACTTGAACTCTATCCTCATATTGGTTCAAACCCAAATCAACTGTCTCCTCATATTCAGAGGTGTTTCCTTCTTGATTTGTCTAAATAGGCTAGATTTGTTCCTCATCTAGTATTTTCTCTATGTTTCTGAGCATGAAGCATATTCCTATTTTTTCTCCCTCTCCTTGCTTGATTGGGCCTAGAAGTACTTGGAAGGCCTTCTTCCAATCTATCCTTAGGAAGCTTATTTCTCTGAGACCTAGTACCTCTGTAACTCATCTTGTGAATGATTTTCTAACTAGTACTGCTACAGATATTGTTAGAGTCACCACCCAAAAGAAATTTGGGAAATTTTCTTTGAAATACAAATACCAATGGTAATCAGCTGGTTTGTATAGGATAGAAGCCCTGGCTCAACTAAACCCTATAAATTAGTAAAATATATTTTACAACCTCCCAGTAAAGTCACCAATCTATTAGGGATTTTTCTTGTAGGGTCAAACTTGGCAAGGGAAAAGCCTTGATTCTCAGTTAAAAGGTCTCCAAGTTTGCAAGAAAAGCCTAATTGATGAGGATTGGATAAGATCCTCCTTCTTCTTTGAGCTCCACAGGACTTAGGTGGGTATTTCCTATAGATAGGTTACTCTCTTTCAAGTAAGTTGTTTACTGGTGGATTAGGTGTTCATTGTCATGCTGTTGAGTTTATTAGATGTACTTTTATGGAAGATAATTCAAAAAATAGCTAAGAACAACCTGTTGCAGAATGTGACTAATGAAACTACTAGTGGGATAACATGAACAATGGCATAAGGGTGATGAATCCTTCTTCTTTTTATGAGCTGAACTCAAGGAAGGCTAACCTTTGATTCACTCTTTAAGAAATCAATAACTATGGACTGTAAAACATCAGGGATAGTCCTATTTTTCTTAGGTACATGAACATGAAATGAAATGGTATTGGTAATGATGAAATTCATACTTGATGACTGAAAGGTGTTTGAATAACAGAGATTAGATCAGTGCCTAATCCTTTGGGAAAAGAGTCTAACATAAATCAATAGGGGGATTTCTAAAAAATACAATGGGATGCCTTAAAAACCACAAACAATTCAGATAGAGTGCCTTACAAACTATCTTCTCAATCTAGGTTTGCTACCATCAAGATCTTCCATAGATGTGTTCATTCCCTAAAATTGCATATAAGGATTTAATTCTTTCCTTGAAAGAAACTCATGCAACAATTAGATAGCTTCCTTACAACTAGTATGTTCTAGATGCCTTACAAATAGAGACATACAAGAATAAACATGAATCAAAGAGACAATAACAGAACCAAGGTAGAAATTGTATTGTATTTCATGGAAGTATATCAATACATACAAGTAAACTCTTTACTCAAAATCATAGGATCAATAACTTGCTCTGCAAAGTTTTTATTATCAGCATTCAACCATCAAGAATATGGAACTAGAGAATAGAATCCTTGGGATTACCAAAGACTAGAACCAGGAACCAAAAAGATTGGAAAACCAAAAAGCTAGGAGACCCAAAAAAATTTGGAACCCTTACAAAATCAGAACTCTCACTACTTATACCACTAGCTATCGTAGGATCCTTAAATAATTCAAGATGTAACAAGCTTCAGATAGCTAAGGTTAGGGTTTCACCCACTAAACCAACCAATATCAATCAAGAATTTATTACAGGGATGGAAACCTAGTCGGCCATGCCTGAGAAAGATTTGCACTTATAATAGATCTCTAAGAAAGTACTACAAATCATGGAATTATATATCAATCAGTCCTTTTAGCCGCTTGCAACATGCTTTGAGCCACATTTTCCCATACCCTCACAGCACAAAAACACCTCTACAGTCAATCATCAAGCCTCTGGACTCTGCAGATGCACTGAGAAACCAACTTCACCAAATCCAGCCACTAAAACAATAAATTTCTAGTCCTTACTATCCCTAAAACCATTTAAAAATTCAAATTCTAGTAGCAATGGTCAACTCCATGGTGCCAAAAAAAAATCAATGGTCCATATTTAAATCTGGATCAACTTTAAAACATGACCGCCAGATCCTCTTCCCTTCGTGGGATTTTTGTCTTAACCCTTATAGGAATACTAGTTTACATTTGGTGAATGTGTGACAAAGAAATTCTTATTTGTGAGATGAGAAACTTAACCACCTTTAAGTTAGCGAACTAGCGAACAGAGGAATACAACTTAACCCGGTCACATTTGGAAAACTGGTGACTGAAAGTCTTTTGACCAATTCATAGAACACTTTATGTTTCTGCTAAATAAGTTAGCAACTACGCGACCTTCCTTCGCTGAATTGCTAAACAATTTGGAGCACCACCAATTCTTCTTGTGAATGAGCGATCACTTTTAAAATTTGTCGGGCTGCTAACCTTCTTATCAGGACCACTAGACTCTTAGACCCCTACTTGGGCCTGCTTTATACCACTTGTCATCATGTCATTTGTTGAAACTGTCTGGTCATCAGTGAAAAAGGACCCACAACATACAAGCCTATAAATCAAACGGTGGGTGCAAGATCTCATGGCTCTGACACCACCCATGAGATCATGTGCCGACTGTTGATTCTACCACACTGTTAGTCCACTCAAAAGACTTCCGGCCCACTAACAACAAATCCACATCAGCATTACTCATCCAATAGAATTTCTTCATGTTAGCTCCAACTGGAAACGGTCCCACCTTAATACTGCTACCTAAGAATAAAGTAACATCGACGGCTGGCATAAGATCTCAAAGCTCTGACACATCTCATGAGAACTTACGCCAACCATTGATGAACTATGAATGTCAAAACCCTCTGACAAGCCTAAAACTTAGGTCCCACTAACAGCATATCTAGTCACTCACCCGTGGACCAATCACATATAAACATGTCAACACACCTGGCATGTGGACCTACTTGACAAGAATGGCAACGTCACCAAAGGAAATCCACGGTTGTCTTAAGTTCACAATCCTCTGACACATCTTATGAGAAGATATGCCCACCATCAAATGGAGATGGTGTCAGAGATGGGCCTAGGGAAATATTAAAGCCAAAACATAGGAAATATTAAGTATTCAAACTTAGGAAAAATTAAAATTGCAGGGCACTAGAGACTTAGGAAAGATTAACTGGGGAGACTTAGGAAAAATAAAGGGGACCCCACCAGACATAAAAACCTAACTTCCAAATAATATAAAAGGTCATTTAATTAACCACATGTAGATTTAAGGTTTTAAGTGGCTTGAATAATGTAACACAAAATTAGAACAAGGCCAGGGCATCTTTAGGGCCTTTCACTACAATGGCTAGTTTTTTTCAAAATTTTCACCTAGGGTTTTAGCCAAAAATAGGAAAATGACTGCAAAGACCGGAAGAAAATTGGTAAAGCCATGAAAAATTTGTAGGTGCCAATAGAACTAAGCAACACATAAAACTACAAACATATTTTTTTTTTGGTGACACAGGATTGCCAAGGACCCAAGATTCTCCTGCATCAAAGTACAAGAATTAAGGTAGTTGAGAGCATACCTAAGGAAGTTGGAAGAATAGTATAAGTGACCAAGTCACTGAGATACAAGCCGGGCTGCTTCCTCACTTGAAAATCATGGAGAGACAAATTAAAAAGGCTAAAGTATTAGTATCTACCTCAGAAATATCACCTTTGGAGAACATATTTGAAATGCATGCACAAGTTGGTCTTGAGCACATTTCTCTTACCAACTTGAAAGAGGAATGGGAAAACCTCTTGGCTTCATTGCAAAAAACCCACTAGCACATTTTTGATAATCTATAAGTACATTTTTCTTTGGCATTAATTTCAAAAAGGGGGAAATCATGTATATGCTAAAGTACTTCACTACATACTTGGAGCATGCACCGAGGGGGAGTTTTTGTAGAAGAGCTATTAAATTTTGGAAGTATATGTATATGGTGTTAGAAATTTTTTTGTGATTTGGTACATATACATTATGGTTTTGATACTACTACCAAATGGGGAAATTGTTATCTCTATTTGAGCATTAAGTGTTTTCATTAGTATCAACTAAGATCAGTCAGTAATCTAAGCTAATAAGTTGATAAAAGATGAATTAAAGGAGCTATAGAATCTAGTCGGTTGAAATTCCAAAGCCTTCATACCAAGAAGTCACAAGGAAGAACCAAAAGTTAAATGTAGATAGGTTTAACCAAGTATGTTTACCAAGCATTAGAATATATCGAGCACTGAGTCAGTGAACACCAAGCATTCTACACACTGGGCATCAATTTATTCACCGAACAGAGAATGCAGTGTTTACCTAGTTCTTCAAGAAATGACATAGTAATCAGTAAAGGCACATATCTCTATGCAAACAATTTACATGGATCTATAAATGTTTTACAAATATTGAGGCACATTTATTATGGATGTAATCATTAATTTTTGTGATGATTCCTATATAATAGTTAGATCTAGGTTATTTTTGTACACCGTAGATCTTAGGTTTTCTAAGATTTTGTAAACCTAGTTAGGTCAAAGAAATTTTCTATATAATTATAATTGATGTCATTTTGACATAAGGTGTCATGAAAAAGAATTAATGAAGTTGTAGCCCCATAAAGGACATCAAAATTCAGACAAGGATTTACATGATTGAGCAGTTATCAGAAATAGTATTCAATTTTATCAAAAACATACAAGGCTACTGAGCATAATAGAGAGTAATATACTACACATCAAGGTGAAATCTATTTTCTATTTCATTGATCTGATTTAGAAAAATACAAGTTGTCAATTGCAGATATTTTTTGTTATCTTTTAATCATTATATAAGGATTGCAAATCTCTTAATAGAGTAGACTTAAGCATCTGTTGTAAATCTCCTAACCGAGTGCACACTTATTTAGTGTTACTAAAATCCTTTCACAAGGTAGATCTAATCGATCTTAATTTACTCCTAATAGGGTAAGATCACCAGAAGTTATCACACTTGTAGCCTTAATCGACATACTTTATTTACTGCAGCAGTGAAGAATTTGTGGGTGTCATCCCCACCGTAGTTTTTAATTTCTAACAAGGGTTTCTACATAACCAAAATACTTGTGTTATGTGATTACATTTCATGTATGGTTTATTGTTTTTTTTCATGCACTTTGCATTTACAAGTTATTTGAATGTATGTTGCAAACAATGGAATCAATTGGTTAGATAGACACTACTATTGCAGATTGTTAATTCAGTAAAAAATTTTGAGGGTACTGATTAACCCCTCCCCTCTCAATACTATAGCTTTCCTATCCAAAAAATAATATGGTTGGACAATTGCACCACACAATTCAAGAATGCAAGGATGTTCTATTTGTTGACTAGGATGCATGTGACAAGTGGTGTGAAATTTTTTTGGAATTTTACTAAGGTAGGGCATGGAAAGAGAGATCATGTGTGAAAAGATCTCTTACTAGAGAGGAATTGAAGTATGAAGGTGGCATAGTGTTAATAGATTCCAACATTAAAAACTATCTATATTATTGTTCACTTACAAGACCAAGTGACATGCATTTATTTAGAAGTTCAAATGCAGTGTCATTAGCTATTTTTACTTGACAGATTGCATGGTTTTTCTCTTCACGTATGCATTTTGTGTGGGACGAATGTGAATCAAAAGAGTGGGTTGACCAATGGTCTTGTAGGCCTTTGAAACCCTTGATACATATCAACTTCCTATAGCACTATAATTCAACTAGATTGAAGCATCAATGGATTTTGACCATGTATCTAACCTAGTTGAACTAGGTAATTTCTCAATTTATTACTTAAGTAAAATCAAATCTAAACTCATTTTATTACACATTACATGTATTTTGGTATTAAATTATCCTTCTATAAAATGTAGGTAGTGTATATGTAGTTATTGCAGATGAAAACAATGAAGAAGGAACAAATTACTTTTTGTGTCATTAAATTGAGGTCAAAAAGAAATTGACAACTTCAATAATTGATGGAGAGGGTTTTGAGTACCCAAAAAGATATGTTGTTGTCGCAGGGACATGACTTAGAAGGTACCATTTTTGTGTCATCGTATTGAGACCTTTCTAACTCATTTTATTACCCTTTGCAAATTGATTTTTGTATTAACTAATCCTTCTATAAAATGTAGGTACCTAGTTAATAATTATAATGTTTGGTTTCTCAAGGACTTTGAGACACATAGACATATTTTGCATTACTCTAACCTTCTTGTTGCATTAAATATTCAATTGACTAAGGATCATTGTAGACCTCTTAACAAGGATTTGTGGAAAGTTTATGAATCTGACCATGAGGCAATACTTGACACAATAAGGGTTAGAGCTAGTCCAGAAGGTTCACCTGACTGATTTTGGGCCATCTAGAAGAGTGATTCTACAATATGGTAGAATATTTTTGACAATTTTGTACATATCTTTTGTGAAACATTGTAACTTAACTTTTTTGGAAGTTCTCTATGTGCATATTTGGAGGCCAAATTTTGAATATAAAAATAGAAATGAGTTTTAATGACCATATTTAGATGCCAAAATTTGTATTTAAAAACATCAATGAGCTATAATGTGCATATCTAGATGTCAATTTTTGTGTATATCAACAATAATGAGTTTGATCATGCATATAGATGCCAAATTTTTTATATAAAAGTGGTCATGAGGATGATTTGAAAATATTGAGAGGCCAGATTCTATATGTCCTAATGTGTACTATTTGATTATAAATACATATTTAATTTTTTTATCGTTACATTTATATCGTACCATTCATGATGTAATAAAGTGAAAAAAAATTCTCAGTACATGAAAACTGTAAAAAATATTGTCTTCATGCCTTTGTGTGGTAATTATCAATGTTTGAAGTCATATTTCATGTTAATTCTGAAAATAAGGTCTTCAGACCATTTTTTATGTTAAACCTATATCTCCTTTACTCAAGAAATATTTGGTTCATCCACTTGAGAGGGACATGTTTGGGAACTAATAGTATCCATTTAAACTCAATTTTGGGAATTTCAAATGATTTTAATAGGTTAAATAATCTTTTATCATGTATTAGATTGAACTTGTAAGGCCATTTGAGCTATTTTGTAACCTTTAAGGCAATTAGGTCTTGTATAGGTCAAAGATGGTCAATGAATCTAGGAGTGGTCAAAGGTGTCAAAAATGGTGAAATTTATGTCTCTATGTCATATTTGACATGTTTTCAAGTCTATAGGTCAGTATGAGGTCATTTGACCATAGTTTGTAAAAACTTGGAAAAATTGTCAAAAATTTGCTTGACAACTTTTTGCAATTTGTGCAAAAGTTGTGATTAGGGGACTTAAATGGCCAAAAAATTCAAAAAATTATTGGAGGAAGTTGAAATTAGTTCTGATAATTATCTATAACCTCTTTGGGTTGAGGGATATCCATTAGATGAGATTGGGTGAAAGATTTTCAACAAAAACATTGAGTTCCAACTTATTTTCCTTGTTCATTTATTGATCATGACATTGTTTCACATGCCTATTGATTGTGAGTGTTTGAAAAATTATTGGAATTAAAATTAGGGACATTTGGTTTCCATTTGGAAGTGTTTTTAGAAATGGCCTTTCAATATGGAGGTTTTTTTATCAAATTCTTCCTAATCTTCCATCAAACCCTTTATTTCAAGGGTACGAGCAAAGATGGATCCACAACTCATGATTGCACTACTAGAAAAATTCTAGAATATGATTTTTTTTAGTGTTTTGAGTACTCTATCGAATGTGATAGGTTTTATGTTTAAATGTTTTTTCCTTAGAGAATAGATTTATGCCCTAGTGGGACTACTATGACTTTCCTCACTATCTATGACAATCAAATGACATTTTTGGTTGATGATAGATGAATGTAAGGGTTCCAGTAGGAATTTGAAGTTGAGAGAATATTGTGAATAATCCAAACACTCTAATGCAATCATTGAGCAAGGATTTTAATGTTCTTTTAATCTCTTATTTTTAAATCATTGTCATCCTTTAATGGACAAATGGTATTTGACACATGTTACCAACCTATTATGACAGTGATTTGGCAAAACTTGTCAAACTAATTTTTGCACAATGATCTTTTGAATTAGATTTCCTTCATATTGGAGTTCTTCATTTCTTTTAAAGGTCATTTAACTATTTTGTAATTACACCTTTGTGTATATAAATGTACCTTTAAGTCCTAATATGATCCATGTTGAAAGTGACCTTTTAATAGGCTTGTAAGTTTGATTTTGTTAGTTAACTTCCAAAATTGTTATGATATTACAAAACCAAAGTGCAATGGTATGGGAAGCATTCTAAATCCATTTGAGGGTTTAAGGTCACTTTTTTCATTTTAAGCTTGAAGGTTACTATTTTAAATGATTGTTATAGGTTATAAAACCCTCTTTGGGTTGAGGGTGAGCAATGTAGGTGTTTTGGAGGATGAAAAACAATGCAAAATCTGATTTTGTCCATGTTACTCCATTTATATTTGTTGATCAGTCATTTGAACCCCTCTATTTCTAATTAAATTTGATAAAAAAACCTATTGGAATCTAAATTACAATGAGTTTACTTCATTTTAAGGCTGGTTTGAAGGTATTTCATGAAGGAGGAAGATTGAAAAAGATTTTTCAAAATAGTCTTAAAACCCTCCATTCTAAAGATTTAAAGGTTAATTGATTAGTTCCTCACTATTGCACCATTAAAAAAATTGTAAATTCTTGGATTTGATAGTGAATTTAACCCAATTTCAAATGGTGAAGATCACTTATTGAATGGTTACGCCTACTGGAAGAAAATTTATCACCTAGAGGGATCGGTATGATAATTTCCATGCTATTTTGCTAATCACAACCTTGTTTCATGTGTACATTAATTTGTGATGCTTGGAAAGTCATTGGAGTTTGAATATTGGAGAAATATATTCCTTCTATAATTATTTTGAGTATTGGATGTGACATCTAGAGTAAGATTGATTCAAACCTTTCAAGACTACCATCAAACCCTCCATTTCAAGGGTATGAAAGAAGATTGTTGTATAACTCACAAATGCATTGTTAAAAAAATATGAATCTCTTGAGTTCCTTATTAATTTGAGTTCTCTTTATAATTTTTTTTGTTTTATGTTTATTGGATGTGTATATAAAGATAAAATTGATGTCCTAGTAGACTGTTATGTCCATTTTTTATTGAAAAATATGCAAAAATTAGAATTTTATTGCTTTTTTCTTCTCTGAATCACCTACATTGTTCACCCTCAGCCCAAAGAGGGTATATGTAAACATTTTAGATCTTTTAAAACTACCCTCAACCAAATTTCAAGGTGCTTGGTTGGTTTGGACAAACTTATGACATTGGGTACACAAAGGTACATAAGGGACACTATTGGTAGGGTATGTTAACAAGCATTCTAGTATTTTAAGAGGATAATTGGGACCATGCCTATGGTAAAACCTCCCAACTAGACATGATCTATGTGTTTTTTTTCACCCATGATGAATAAAATGAGATATGGGATACTTGACAACTTTTCACTAAGTGCATCTGACAGTTTTTGCACGAACATAAAAGTTATTTTCCTTGCAAAAATGAATTTGAGTATTCAAAAACCAAGAAATCTTATCATAGGGGGGCCTAACATGACCCTATAGGATCATAAGGTTCATGTGAAAGTGATAGAGTTTGCAAGAAATTGCCCGCCAAAGTTTGACAATTTTTGTACTTAGGTACGCAAGGGACACCACTAGTAGGGTATGCCACTGAGCATTCTAGAGTATCAAGAAGCATAGTGGGACCATGCCTATGGTAAACCTACCCAATCCAAAATAATAAATACATTACTTCACACTCACAAAAAACAAAATGATACATGTGCTACTTGGGAACTATTCACTAAGTGCATTTGATAGTTTTTGCATGAACAAAAAAGTTACTTCCTTGCAAATATAACTTCGAGTCTTCAAAACTAAGATAGGTTATTGTAGGGTGAGTAACATGACCCTATAGGTTTAGAAGGATTGTACAAAATTTTCATGGTTTGTAATAAATAATTCACCAAATTTTAATATATTTTTGCACTTAGGTACTCAAGGGACACTACCAATACGGTATGTCATTGAGCATTTCAACATGCTGAGAGGAAAATTGGGACCATGCCTAGGGTAAACCCACCCAACCAAACATGATAGAGGCATCGATTTTCACCCATGAAGAAAAAAATGAGACATGAGCTATTTGGAACTTTTCACTAAGTGCATCTGACAATTTTTGCAAGAAAAAAAAAGTTGTTTCCCTGCAAAAATGACTCCAAGTCTTGAAAAAATGAGATAGGTTATTATAGGGGGCCTAACATGACCCTATAGGCTCAAAAAAATCATACACATGTGTTACAGTTTGGGAGAAATAGTTTGTCAAATTTTGACTATTTTTTGCACTTAGGTATGCAAGGGACACCGTTGGTAGGGTATTATTGGTGAGTGTTTCGACATGTCGAGAGGAAAAGTGGGACCATGCCTATTGTAAACCCACCCAACTATATGTGATTGAGGTGTCATTTTTTTCCCATGATGAACAAAATGAGATATGGACTTCTTGGCAACTTTTCACTAACTACATCTGACACTTTTTGCACAAACATAAAATTTTCTACCTTGCAAATATGAATTTGAGACTTGAAAAACTGAGACAAACTATTGTAGGAGGGCCTAACATGACCCTATAGGTTCAAACAGATCATGTACAAGTGCCACAATTTACAAGAAATAGTTAGCCAAAGTTTGACTATTTTTTGCACTTTGGTATGCAAGGGACATCACTAGTAGGGTATGTCATTGAGCATTCCAGCATGCTTAGAGGGAAAGTGGTACCATGCCTAGGGTAATCCTACCCAACTAGACATGATTGAGGTGTTGATTTATACCCACGATGAACAAAATAGGATATGGACTACTTCGAAACTTTTCACTAAGTGCATCTGATACTTTTTGCAAGAAAATAAAAGTTGTTTCCATACAAAAATTACTCTGAGTCTTGAAAAAATGAGATAGGTTATTATAGGGGGCCTAACACAATGCTATAGGTTCATACAAATCATGTGTAGGCACCACAGTTTGAAAGAAACAATCTACCAAAATTTGATGGTTTTTTGCACTTAGGGTACGCAAGGGGTATCGTTGGTAGGGTAATTCCATTGAGTGTTTTGGCATGCCAAGAGGTAAAGTGGAACCATTTCTAGGGTAAACCCACCTAGCTGGATGTGATCAAGGTGTCAGTTTACACCTATGATGAATATAATGCAATATGGACTTCCTTCACAATGAAAGTTTGTTTCAAGTAGCCCTAAAAATTGATTTTTTCGTTTATAACTCCTGACTTATTCACCTCTCATAAAAAATTAACCTTTTTAGATAAAAATTTAGGAGACGCATAACATATGTCAAACTTGACATGTCATGTTTTGGAACAACTTGGTCAATTTTTTTCGATTTCATGTATTTAAGGGCCAAGTAGGCCTATTTTACAGAACACATACCTTCTAAACACTCTCCCAAACAAAAACATTTACTCTTGTATAGTGAAAAATGATGAGAAATTCTATGGTAGATCATTCACCAAGATTCTTAGAGTAGGGGATGATACACAAGGGAGAATCAAGAGGAATTCTTTCCCACAAAGTGGATTTGAAAAGTACCACTAATGAGGATAGGGTAAAAGCACAAGACCACACCTTTTCAAGTTTAGAAACTTTGTATTGATTCTCAATATAAGAAAGGAATAATCTGTGAGATATAGATGTGTGTAAATATGATCTATAAATGTAAGAACAATAGATAGAGATACACTGTGTGCACCCATGAAAATAAGTGTTATGAAGATGCAAAAAACTAGATTTTTGCTAATCTAAACCTCAAAATGACTTGATTCTTGTAATGAACAACTGGAAATATGCAAATTTGAACTGGGTCAATCTTTTTTCTTCTCTCTGGTATAGTTCAACAAGAGGGAACAAGTTGAGATGAGGGAAAAAATTTAGATGTACAGGTCGAGGTTGACCAATACCTACCCTACTCAAATTATGGGAATTCATATTTCTGACACTGATAGTAAACCCTATATCTATAGTCTCGTGAGTATCAATCTAGAAACCTATAAATGTGCACCTATACACAAAAAAAAGGGGAATTTATTGGTGGGGAGGGGCCTACCTTTGTCAAGCTATGGTTTAGGAATTAACCTTGAATTGAAATAGATATAAATGCGAGAATGATATCATGTAATAGAGATCAAATCTAAAAAATGGAGTATATCATGCCAATTTAGATGCAATTATGTTTAACATGAAATTAAATATGTTAATGTAATAGCCTAGACAAAAAATAAAACCAAAAGGAAATCATGTAAATCAAAACCCCATGTGCATGTGGATGCTTGAAATTCACCTTGATGGTGGAATGAAGAACTTGAACACATGAAAGTGGATCTCCTCCTTGATGGAAAAATCCATTAACTCCTTGAAGAAAGAGGCTAGATCTAGGAAAATAAATGCAATGATGAATACTTGAAATATGGAAATGGATTCCTTGGTTGCTTACTTGAAACTCCTTGAATGCACTTACTTAATTTCTTGAGCATGGACTTACTTTCTCAATTGATGGATTGGATTATTCATGAAACTTGTGGACAAAGAATGTGGATTATGAAATGAAGTCAAGAGGCCTCCTTTTATACCATTTTTTGGATTGAAATAAAAAAGGGCCAACACCACTAGGTGGGAAAGGGCCAATATTTTGCATCGGGTCTAGGAATCACTAAAATTTTACCCTTGGAGTATAGGTTGAGGTTGACCTATACCTTGGGTATAGGTTGAGGTCAACCTATATCCAAAGGTGTTAGATTTTGTTCCAACATTCCTAGATCCAATAAATATTAGGAAGTCAGAGGAAAAAAGGTGAAATGTGTGGGAAAAGTAGTCATAAATGCATTTAGGGCATGAAAAAAAGGTACCTTGCATAGAGGTCAATGCCAGTCTAGATTTTTGAGACACGTATAAAGAGGAAAAAAGACCAAATCATGCTAGGGAGGGATAAAAGGTATTACAAAGTGATGCAAAGGTGGCAAAAGATATGGTGGATCCAAAGGCCAAATAACAAAATGAGATCAAGTCAACAAGCTTCTTCAATGCCTAATCTTAATGATCCTAAGATAGCTTCAATAGGTGAAATATCAAAGAACACTAAAACAAGACTCAAAGTATGGTCCAATGGCTTTAACACATATAATTAAAATTTTTATAAAGGTTTACAAACTTCTGTCCAAGGTTTCATACACAAATCTCCAAAATTCACCAAACTAGGCCTAATAGCCTGCCTTATAGCCCTACAGCAGCACTCACAAGGGTTTTTATTCAACTTTTCCCAAAACACCATGAAAATAAATCATATATTTGAGTACCCTTTATGTATTACCTTAACATACCAAAAGGATATGGTAGGTTGTTTTGGAAAGTATATGATTGTCCTCACTACGTGACCCTAAAATGCCTAAAAAATGGGTGATTTAACAAAGAAAAACCTAGTCAAATGTACCCCCAAGACTCCAAACTTACATAAATGTTTCAATATGTTAAAAAACTTCTAAATCCAAGAGTAATTTAACCCAGTACCTTGGAAACATCAAAAGCCCAAAATTTATCACTTCTAAACCCTCAATCCAAGGGTTTCCTCGATGTCTTGCTTCCCAAGGTTTCTAGACCCAAAAAATGGATGGATCACCTTTTCCTTGACTCCCTAAAACACCTCCAATCATAAAAATACCTTCTCATTAGGGTATATTTTCTACTGTTGTAGCATACCAAGCAACTTTCCTTAGTTTCCCTTCACAAAATTTGGTGATCACCAAGAGATTATTATATCACTACATCAAATCATGTTATTGGACTATAATAAATGTTATTTTAATGTCATTCCATGGGTTACAGTTCCTAGGGGTCATGGAATGACCATAGAAAATTAGAAATTAACAAAACTATTAAAGGAATTGTTGCAATAGCATTGCCAGTCAGAATTGATGGAATAAAATTGCAAATACAAAATTCACAAAAGCATGGATGAGATATATTATCAATTCCTAATCATTATAATGAATCAAAACACAAAATAAATTGCAAATATGCTCAAAAATAGTTTCAAGAAATCAAGAAATAGCATTTGAAACAGGTTTTTCTTCTCCAAAACTGGCACAGTCTGTACAATAGCCTGCTCTGCTCGTACAATAGGAGTTTGGAATATTTAATAAACTTCTATCAACTACCCCAAAAAATCCAAATTGGTTGGATTTCTTAATTTTTCCTAAAACAAAACAAAAACTAATTCCCTCCTAAATGTCCATGAACGTTATAATTTGAAAATTCAAATTTATAACTTTGTAACTTTAGAATATTTGAAATTACTAAGTATTGAAACTTTACCAAATCACCTAAATGGACTTATTGACCATTATTAAAAACTAATTTAACCTATTTGAAACTTGTAACACCTAATTCCAATCTAGACTCCTAAATTTGGTCATAAGGCTTATGAGGCCTTTTAGGAATAATTACACATTTGCCATTCTTATTACATGATATGACCTCATAGGCCATTATATGTGCCAAAATCCTCTCTTTGATGTCTTTGGATGTCTTTATATTCTCTAATGGATCCAAGTGTGTCTTCATATGTATTTAGGTTTCTTTATGTCTTCTAGGTGCCCCTGAACCATGTCCTCCAGTTTTGAAAAGATTCTTGTCCCAAGAATTAGTCTTTACAATGGATGGTTGAGTTTGAACCATTACTCCAAGGATATGGTGCCTTGGGGATGGAATGAAGTCCCCTAAGGTCACTTCCCTCTTCTTTCCATACCTTGTATTTTCATAAACATAGTTGTTAGAACAAAAAGTTTTAGAGAACAATCCTCTCTCATAATCTTGTTGTTTTGCTATTGGAGGTTTCTGCCCACTGTCCTCCCACATCTGAATATGTTTATTTATTGTCTTCCTCTTAATAGGACATTTGACTAAGCCTATTTGAACATACTTTAAATCCCAAATGTCTACCTTTCTAGTACTATTCAACACTATCTTATCCATTCCCTATTTGGGTGCTTGCCAACCGGTATCATCTTCAATGTTTCCTTGCTTGTTAAGAGGAATATTATCACCAAAACACATCAGTACCTTGTCTTTATCCCTACAAGTCAATGGATTTAATATAAAATTATATGTTCCTTTATGAAAAATATAATTATTAGTGTAACCATTATGGATTTTCTTCCTCATACATTTCCATGGTCTACCTAATATCATGTGTCTACAATTCATTGAGATTACATCACACCAAACCTAATCATGCTATAGCCCTATTGGAAAATTGACAAGAGCCTTTTGACTAACCTTCACATTCAACTCTTGGGTTACCCAAGTGACACTATAATGGTTAGGATTTTCTACCAATGCCAATCCCAACTTAGAAACCATATCAACTGAAACCAAATTGCTATGTGCCCCTGAATCAATGATTAGAGTGCATACCTTGCCTTGGACTAAACATCTTGATTTAAATATACCTTCTTGTGTTGATATTGGTAATGGTCTTCCTGATGCAGAGCATCATATAAACCATTTAAATCTTCTAGGATCCATCTTATCCTTTCAGCATTCAATCATATAATAACTATTCAAAAGGCATATTCCATCATTAGACAACATAAACATCTTCCCAATCATCAAGCAGTTTTTGTGATCAGGACTCATAGATCTATAAATTTTGTTTTAAAAACTATTGAACCAATACATTTAATGAAAACATATTAAATTTGGATAACCAAAACATATCCAAAACTTAAATAAATCCAATGGTTAGATAAAAATGTATCATCTCTGTACTGAGAGCCATTTTTCCTGTCATAAACCAGATTTAAAACACCAAACCTTGCCTAGGGCATCCCATATCTTTCTCAAAACAAATAAAAATGAAACCAAACCAATTCCATCTGAATAATTTATGAATAATTTATGAATATAGTTTCATAATATTTAAGATATTTATTTTTCCCATTCATGAATCATTCTACAAGCACAAATCAGTTCCAGTAACTCCAATGCAGATATTTAAAAACTAGTTTCCACTCAAATGCACATAACTTTCACAAATTTGAATAAAAAATACTAAAACCAAAAGAAAATGAAATTTAATTCATATATCTTTCCAATAAATATTATTATAGGTCCTAAATATTTCATATTTTTCCATACCAAATAGTGCAACATGACTATTCTCAGGAGATTTTGAATCTGCAAACAACAACTTCCACCAAAATGTGCATAACTTATTTATTTCTTTATAAAATTGAACCAAACAAAAATCATAAGAAATAGGATTCATCATTATATCTATAAATTACTAAATTATAGGGTTTCCATGCCGTACATTTCTGTGCAAGGCCTGGAACCAACACTAAAACTGAAAACCCAATCAAAATAAAAACAATAGAATGCCCCAAAATTGTATCAAAATATTTCCTCCTCTCAAATCTGATTTGGCTCGACCGTACAATGGTATTTATATCCATTTTATAGTTAGAAACCTTCCTACCTACCCCCAAGACCAACCATCTACCTTTTTACATCATTTTTGTAATGTTAGCAACTTTCTCAATGTTGCATTTTACAACTTTTTATGCAACTTTTACATTTTTGACAAAATGAATTCAAAAAATTTTCAAACCTCTCTATACATATCCAAATGGGATATTTTAGACCTTTTATAATTATTTTACCCTTCCATGGATTTTTTACACAAATTTGACCATGTAGACCTAAACATGACCTATTTGACAACTTGAGCAATATTGTGCACATGCTTACATTTCTTGTCAACACCTTTACAAATGGATTCAAAATGAATCAATACATCATATAATTGACTTTAAATGACATAAAAAATATTATATATCTCATAGTGACCTCTAGGATTAGGTGCTCCTGCACCATACTATCAACCTTGAAAGCTTTCCAAGTCTCTTGGAAAGGTGTGCCATAACCTGCAAAAAAAAATGATTATAAAAAAAATCTTCATCTTCATTTTATATTGCCCCTTCATGCCTTTATCACCATCATATTTTCCTTTAAGGACATAGGACTATCCTCAAAATCATTTTCTCAAATAATCCTGTCAGTGGAGAATTAATGGCTGCAACTCCATGGTGCCTTATTAGTCAGAAATCCACCTTTACCATTGCTACTTCAAACTCACCACAAACAACTCTCTCATATGCCTCACCTAGGAGTCCTCCTCTTTGCCTCTCTCCCTAGTCTCTTGGTAATCAAATGGACCACTCCTTGGCCCTGAACCTTCTCTGGGCCCTTGATAGACTTCTAGTGTCTGTACACACAACCCAACCTTCACATTTAGCAAGATGGATGAGCACCTGCAACCAAAACTCATCAACCAAACAAATACCAAATCTCCAAGGTCCTAGTGTGGATTGCCTCCCTCAGCGCTCTACCCACACACTCAAGATCTTCAAGATTTGATACCAATTTGATGTAGAGAATCATATAAACCATTTAAATCTTCTAGAATCCATCTGATCCTTTCAACATTCAATCATATAATAACTATTCAAAAGGCATATTCCATCATTAGACAACATTAACATCTTCCCAATCACCAAGCAATTTTTGTGATTAGGACTCATAGATCTATAAATTTTGTTTTAACAACTAGTTAACCAATCCCTCTAGTGAAAACTTATTAAACGTGGATAACCAAAACATATCCAAAACTTAAGGAAATCCAACGGTTAGATAAAAAGTTATGATCTCTGTACCAAGAGCCATCTTTCCTGTCATAAACCAGATTTAAAACACCAAACCCTACCTAGGTCATCCCATATCTTTCTCAAAAAAAATCAAAATGAAACCAAACTAATTCCATCTGAATAATTTATGAATCTAGTTTTAGAATATGTAAGATATTTATTTTTCCCATTCATGAATCATTCTACAAACACAAATCACTGACTATAACTCCAATGTAGATCTTTAAAAATGACTCAAACAAAAAGAAAATGAAATTTAATTCATATATCTTTCCAATGAATATTATTATATGTCTTAACTATTTCATATGTGTCCATACCAAATAGTGCAACATGACTGTTCTCAAGGGATCTTGAATCTGCAAACAACAACTTCCACCAAAATGTGCATAACTTATTTATTTATTTATAAAATTGAACCAAACCAAAATAATGAGAAAGAGGATTCATCATTATATATATAAATTACTATATTATAGGGCTTCAAGGCGTTACATGGTTGTACAAGGCCTAGAACCAACACTAAATCTGAAAACCCAATCAAAATAACAACAATAGAATGCCCCAAAATTGTATCAAAATATTTCCTCCTCTAAAATCTAAGTTGGTTTGACCATAAAATGGTATTTATATCCATTTTACTATTAGAAACCTTCCTAAATACCCCCAATACCAACCATCTACCTTTTTACATCATTTTTGTAATGTTAGCAACTTTCTCAATGTTGCATTTTACAACTTTTTATTCAACTTTTACATTTTTGACAAAATGACTTCAAAACTTTGTCAAACCTCTCTATACATATCCCAATGGAATATTTCAAACCTTTTATAATTATTTTACCCTTCCATGGGTTTTTTACACAAATTTGACCATGTAGACCTAAACATGACCTATTTGACAACTTGAGCAATATTGTGCACATGATTACATTTCTTGGAAACACCTTTACAAATAGATTCAAAATGAATCAATACATCATATAATTGACTTTAAATGAAATAAAAATATTATATATCTCATAGTGACCTCTAGGATTAGGTGCTCCTACACCAATTTGTTTCCTCATGAGAAGAAATTCTCCTACCTCAAGGTTTGCTGCTTTAGGTTCATGAGTTTCCTCTTCTTCAATCAGATTTACCCTCCTTTCCTTGCCTTGATCAGAGTCTATCCATTTAGGGAATCTAAAATATTGATGTCCAACTTCATTGCAATGAAAGCACCTGCCTATGAAAATGCCACTTCCTCTTCCTCCTCCAAATCTTCCACCTCTTTGGGTGTGTCCTCCTCTTGCCTCAAAAGTAGTTCCTTTGTCCTTCTGTTCCCAAACCTGATTTGTCCTTCCTCATCTTCCCCTCATTGAAGAACCTCCTCTATTTCTACTATTCTACCTTTCACTCTTCCTTTTCAATTTCTCTTCTATTCTAAGAGCCAACTAGTAACATTCCTTCACACTTATGGGGTTATAAGTGACAAATTCATCTTGAATGCTAAATCTTAAACCACCTAGATACCTATCAACCTTAACAACTTCATCTTCTTCCAATCTAGATCTTATACTTAGTTTATAAAATTCATTAGTATATGCTTTAACATCTAAGTCTTTTTGTCTTAAACCTTGCATTTGCTTATTCATTTGTACATCAAAATCTTTTGGAAGGAAGTTACCTTTTAGTTTTGCTATCATCCTGTCCCAAGAGACAATCTTTGGCTTACCTCTTCTCCTTCTATCTACCTCCTCATGATCCCACCATAAGAGTGCATGCCCTTTGAGCTTTGTCTTTTCCAATCTGACCCTTTGTTCATCCGGTACCTCTTCACTTTCAAAGTAGGCATCCATTGATGCTATCCAGTCCAAAAGCTCTTCTTCTTTTAGACTTCCATCATACATAGGGATATCTCCCCTCACCTTATGCTTCTTATTCTTCATAGCCTTCAATATCTTGATTGTCCTCTGCTCTTCAAGATCTATCTATTCCTCTTCTTCTTCTTCTTCCCCTTCCTTATGGGTTTCTTCCTCCTCTTCACTATCAACACCTTCATCTGCTACTCTTCTTTGATTGGATTCCAATGCTTCAAGTCTAGCCAAAAGTTTATTATAAGACTCCTACAACCTTGTGTTCTTCTCCTTCAACTCTTGGATCTCCCTAGCAGTACTTGCATTCCTTGGGGCCATTTTTTCAAACAATAGTGAAAATTCTTTATCAAAGTGTCCCTCTACCTCTTTAAGGATCTACCAATGTTCTCTGATACCACTTGATGTAGAGGTGGAAGAGGATATGGTGGATCCAAAGGCCAAATAAAAAAATGAGATCAAGTCAACAAGCTTCTTCAATGCCCAATCTTAATGATCCTAAGATAGCTTCAATAGGTGGAATATCAAAGAACACTCAAACAAGACTCAAAGTATGGTCCAATGGCTTTAACACATGTAATTAAAAATTTTATAAAGGTTTACAAACTTCTATCCAAGGTTTCATACTCAAATCTCCAAAATTCACCAAACTAGGCCTAATAGCATGCCTTGTAGCCCTGTAGCAGCACTCACAAGGATTTTTATTCAACTTTTCCCAAAACACTAGGAAAATAAATCATATATTTGAGTACCCTTTATGGATTACCTTAACATACCAAAATAAAATGGTAGGTTGTTTTGGAAAGTATATGACTGTCCTCACCATGTGACCCCAAAATGCCTCAAAAATGGGTGATTTAACAAAGAAACAACTAGTTATATGTACCCCCAATGCTCCAAAATTATATGAATGTTTTAATATGTTAAAAAACCTCTAAACCAAGAAGAATTTAACCCAACACCTCGAAAACATCAAAAGCCCCAAATTTATCACTTCTAAACCCTCAATCCAAGGGTTTCCTCAATGTCTCACTTCCCAAGGTTTATAGACCCAAAAAATGGATGGATCACCTTTTCCTTGACTCCCTAAAACACCTCCAATAATAAAAATACCTTCTCATTAGGGTAGATTTTCTACTGTTGTAGCATACCAAGCAACTTTCCTTAGTTTCCCTTCACAAAATTTGGGGATCACCAAGAGATTAGTATATCACTCCATCAAATCATGTTATTGGACTATAATAAATGTTATTTAAATATCATTCCATGGGTTATAGTTCCAAAGGGTCATGGAATGACCATAGAAAATTGGAAATTAACAAAATTGTTAAAGGAATTGTTGCAACAGCACTGCCAGTCAGAATTGATGGAATAAAATTGCAAATACAAAATTCACAAAAGCATGGATGAGGTATATGATCAGTTCCTAATCATTCCAATGCATCAAAACACAAAATCAATTGCAAATATGTTCAAAAATAGTTTCAAGAAATCAAGAAGTAGCATTTGAAAGAGGTATTTCTTCTCCAAAACTGGCACAGTCCGTACAATAGCCTGTTATGCCCGTACAATGGGACTTTGGAATATTTAATAAACTCCTATCAACTACCCCAACCGATCCAAATTGGTTTTATGGCTTAATTTTTCCTAAAACAAAACAAAAACTAATTCCCTCATAAATGTCCATGACTGTTATAATTTGAAAATTCAAATTTATAACTTTGTAACTTTAGAATATTTGAAATTACTAAGTATTGAAACTTTACCAAATCACCTAAATGGATTTATCGACCATCATTAAAAACTAATTTAACCTATTTTAAACTTGTAACACCTAATTCCAATCTAGACTCCTAAATTTGGTCCTAAGGCTTATGAGGCCTTTTAGGACTGATTACACATTTGCCATTCTTATTACATGAAATGACCTCATAGGCCATTATAGGTGCCAAAATCCTCCCGTTGATGTCTTTGGATGTCTTTATATTCTCTAATGGATCCAAGTGTGTCTTCATAGGTTTTTGAGTTTCTTTATGTCTTCTAAGTGCCCCTGCACCATAAAGGAAGTGCTTCCATTTTAAGATGATACATTTAGCCCCCACTTTAGTGAGAGTGTGAAGCAAGTCATACTCATGGTAAAGGAAGAGAAAGAAGAAGAGAGAGAGATGATCATGATGAATTTCAAAGAGATAGGATGACACTAAGTCTAAGGATGTAAGCCTCCAAACTAGGGATCCTAACTCCATAGCCATGCACAAGGGCACAAAACACAAAAGACACAAAAGGGGTTAATACTAAAAAAAAATCCAAATAAACTAGTGAAAGAGACCTTAGAAAAAAGTGTCTCATCCACTAATATCATGTCTAGAAATATATTTCAGAAATATATATGATCACATACGAAAATAAATGTCATCACCAATGATGAAATAAACTCCATGATCTAATCTCACTAACATGATAGAAAAAGAGATAGGAAAAGGGATTTTATTATATCACCTAGTAAGATTTATGTGTCTTACAATGAACCATATTAAGGATAGGATTGAATAGTATATTAGGGTTTTGTGAATGGTAGTCAATCCTATTAAAATGTGTACCTTCTAGTGGCTTTTCATGCATGAATTCCTCATGAATGGACTAGGGTCTATTATCCATGAGAAAATTTGTGTGTGCTCCCCACAGATCACTCTATCACCATAGGGTTTTTTTGTGTTGGTTCTCTTTGTGGATGGATCAAGATCCATTATTCGTAGAGATAAGTGTATGTAATGGTTCATCCTAAGGATGGACAAGGGTCACTTATACCTGTTAGGAATCGGTTGCTGCAAAATAAAATAAAAATTCATAAGTGTGGTAGAAGGGAAGTCGTATGTATCCCCCCCTCCTTATGATGGATACTTAGTAGAAATTATAAGGAAGAGAATAAAGGATACCTACTTCTATAAATAAGGAGATACGCTTAAAAAAACAATGTATGCCACAAACTTAGCTAAGAGCATTGAATCTTATAGGCTAAGAAAATAGATAATTGTGAAGGATATATCACTTATGACAAGAGACCCTTGAAAGGAAGAGATATTGTTTATAAGACATCTACCTTGAAGAGGAACACTTGAAAAAATATAACATCTTCGATACCAAGAGGGAGAAGAGAACAAGAATGCTCCCATTTAGCCCCTGAATTCTAGGTGAGAGATGGATTATTGGTGAAGGATGAAAATATTTAAATCACAAAGCAAGGGAATATGTTTATTATGAACATAGTTTTGAAAATAAAGAAGAGGTGAAGATCAAGGATATACACCTCTTTCATAAGAAATAATCACAATCAAAAAAATAATTCCCTATAAGAAAATAATGTCACATGATAAACAAATTCCACTGCACTAAGGAAAGTAGATCCTTAGATAACAGAGAAAAGGAATATTTTCCCCCAAGTATAAAGGAAAGATATAAGAAACCTTTAATGATAGCTAGCTTGTAATAGATACATAATTCCAATAAACATAAGTTGTAACAATAGAGATCTTCTAAAAAGAACATATATGCTAGAAAATATATCACATCACAAAGCAAACAAATCATCAAGGAATGAAAGGAAAGAATCATACTATGGATGATCATGAATGATAAAAATTTCCCTTCAAGGTATGAAACTATTTTGTTAAGTAGAGACATTAATGTCTTTTGTGAAACAAAGTATCACATACAAAAAATGAAGATTGTATCATAAAATAATGCAAAGCCATAGAGAGATGAAAGTAATAAGGAAGGATGACATGTTATACCTACTTAGTGTTCATCTCAAGTATAGAAGATATGCACTTCCAAGTAAGAGGGACATCGTAGTATAAAAGAGATGAACAACAAAGAGATAACTTATCCTTGAGAGAGAGGAGAAAGAATACCCAATATATGCCCTAAGTGATAGATCTTTTATAACAAAGATGCACTTTCAAGAAAGCATAAGGTTGCAACTTGGGATATAAATATCTTTGTGTTAAACAAAAAATAAATGCAAAAAATAACATCAAACTATAAAATAATGAAAGTTCATAAGGGATATTGGATGCATTAAAGGCCACATTATGCTTCCTTAAGTGGTTTCCATTTATACCAGACATGTGTTTTGGAGAAAACATAAGATTTTACTTGGGATGTTAATTCTTATGTAAAACAATAAATACATTCAAGAATGAATATCATCGTATAAAAGAAAACAAGTAAACAAAGGGATAAAATGGATCTAGTGAGATATATGGGAGAGTGAAATAGGTCCCTTTCCCCCCCAAGTGAGGAGACAAGGAAAAGGACTCTTATCTTTCTCACAAATGATGACAAGGAGACCGCAAGGAATAAGCTAGAAATGTAACATAATGAGAAGAAACATAAGAGGAATGTAGATGTATTAGGTAGAATGATCATTAAAAAGATACCATTCATCATTGCAATTCATTTGAAGCATATCATAATCAATGAATTCTTGAATTTTACATTTCAAATGATAACATTCACTAATCTTATGGATATGGGACATACAAATGGAAGAATTGTTTTTTGTGTGTTTTCTATAAAAAAAATTCAAAGGAAAAGTTATTAAGTTGGTCTTAAGAGGCTAAAACAAAATAGTCTCTTTTTGTGATGAGGAATTAGAAGATAGATATATATTGATTGAGAAAATTGGAGGGTTGGACACCTAGATGCTCATTGGGAATGGTGGACATATTAGTAAGATAAAAACATCATTTAGGTGGAAGTGGATTGAGATGTAAAGAAGACCCTTCAATATTAATACATTCATAAAATGAAGATGTTTGATTTTCAAGTTTAAGGATATTAGTATTGCTATAGAATGTTGGTGTGAAATCTAAGGTTCCCAAATCATCTTGAAGAGTTGATGGGCCAACTATTTGTATTGGAGAAATATTGAGATGAGGAAGTGAAGATGGAATAGAGTCAATTTGATTAGGATCCTTATGCTCTAAGGTTGGATTTGTGAAAAGAAGGTCATCATGGTCACCTTTTTCAACAAGCCCTAATTTGATTTGGGATGTATCTTGAAGAGTATTGAATTGATTGGGTTTATTAAGCTCAAAGGATTCCTAAGGAAAATAAAAAGAATCAAGGATTTTATCCTCTACTTCCAAGGTACACTTAGGAGAAGGACAAACATAACTCATCAAGGCATTATCTATAGAAGGAATATAAATCAAACTCAAAGGAAGTGGTTTTTCATGAGGAGAAAGAGTCATATTATCATCCATTTGTATCAAGGTGGGATCATGAGGGAGAGAATAATCCATATCCTTAACCAAGGGTTAATCATCAAAGGCAATAACTATTGATTGGAAAATCATAATGAGGTTATTGGTGATGATTTTTGAAGTTATGGTTGTCATTGCTGGAAAACCATCACACCGGTGAAAGTATTTTTGTTAAGTATGAGAATTTACACCAATCAGTAAAATATAGATATCCAATAGGTAAACAAAGTATATAATCAATACATGAAAAGGAAATCAATGTACTACAATATCGCTAAGGGATAGACAACTAAAAGGAACGAGTAAAACCTTATCGGTAAACATGAAAAGTCAATAGGTGAAGACAAGCGGTAAGAAGGAAAAAGGCATATTATCAGTGAACATGAAAGACTATCTATGGATAGAATATAAAAACATAAACAGTAAAATATTAACTGACCAGTAAGACAAATAGGTAAAGGACATAGGGCAATACACAGTTTTACATAATAAGTCAAATCGGTCATTACGGAGAAAGATTCATTGAATTTGGACAACAGAGAAAATATAGTAGATTGTTTGAGGAATTGAATGAGTCAATTCTTAGGGAATTGTGTAGAGATCTTTTGATATTTCAAGATATGTTTTGGTGAATAAGAATGAAGAAATATTGGACATAGGGAATGCCAACTATCATTATGATTTGGCCGACATGGTAAAGATTTCAAGTTTTTGTGAATTAGTTGTAAACTAGAAAATAATTTTGGAGGGAAATGCAAACCTTAATTAGGTCTTACACTTGGTGGTAAAGATAGTATATAAGAGACATTTTTTCTTGAGAAGAGAGGAGAGAAAAAATAGTATTATGAAGGAAGTCATTGTTGTTGAAAAGTTGATAAATTGTTAAGGAGCATAGAAGGTATAAAATTGGTTGCAGAATTAGAATAGAGCATAAGGGATCTAATCAAAATTATAGAGTGCATATTACATGTCATTTATTCTTGTTGTATTCCTAATAGTTTCAAAAGGTTGTAAATCCCTTAACTGGATAGTCTTTAGTTGGACTTTTATGGAAATCCCTTAATAGGGTGAACACTATAATAGTGGGATTAAATCCTCTAACAAGGTAGTCTGTAATATGACTATTGGTACTTCTAGCAATGTATCAATCACTCCTAATACAGTGAGTCACCTAGAAAGTGACAAATTGTAATATCTTGACCGGACACTCTTTTCCACTATAGTGAAAGGATTGTGGGTGTCATCCCTACCATAGTTTTTTCCTCTAACCAGGGGTTTTTGGGTAAAAGCACAATCCACTGTCACCATTTCAACTATCTCAGGCAACTTGGCCGAGTACCTCTAGGCCTAGTCGGACTCGGCTAAGTCTAATTTAGCCGAAGAAATGTAGGCACCAAATGGCACCTACGTGGTGAGGTGGACTTGACCAAGTCTTACTCAGATGAGTCCACCCCACCCTATAATAACCTCGTGAATGCCCAAAGCCCCTCATTTGAACATTTAGGGGCTAAGCATAGGTGACCAGGAGGGAGAAATAGTGTCCACTCAACCAAGTTTTAGGTATGTTTTTTTTTTAAAAAAAATTATTTGTTTCTATTTTTTAATTATTATTTTTTGCATATATTGTTTACATGTTTTTTAATTATTTTTTTTAATATTTATATGCAAAAAAATGTCATTTTTTACTTAGAATTGTATTTACCTTTAAAAATGTACAAAATCAACACATAAAACTTAAACATGACAAACCTAAATCCTAGAAAAACATATATAATTTAAGTAAAACATGAACTGAAACTTTTAAAAATATGTAATAGGACCTACCCTTAAGACATTTAATAAGACCCTGAAGACCTAATAGGATGGACCCAATTATAAGACCCAATACTTGACTTAATAGTACCAATTAAAACATAGTGGACTATCTACTCTTACTGACCTAATAGGACCACTTAAGACTTAATGTAGTCCACTGAATAGGACCTATTAGGACCCTTAAGACCTAATAGGACCACTTAAGACCTAATAGAACTTAGTAGGTTGAAATGGTTCACCCTTAAGACCTAATTAAGACCCTTAAGACCCAATGGGACCCTTAAGAACCAATAGAACCCAATAAGACCTTTAAGACCTAACAAGACCCCTTAAGCCCTTAAGACCTAATAGGACCCCTTAAGCCCTTAAGACCTAACAGGACCTAATATGACCTAATAAGACCCTTTAAGCCCTATTATGCACCCTTCAGTCCTATCTAGATCAATTAATTGAAAACTAATTAATCAATCTTACTAAAAAATCTTTAATGAACTGAAATTTTAAATCAATCTAATAAGACCTAACATGACCTAAATGACCTAATAAGACCTAACATGACCCCTTAAGAACTAAAAAGACCTAACATGACCCCTTAAGACCTAACATTCAACCTAAATGACCTAATAAGACCTAATTAAGACCTAATAGGACCTATTAGGACCCTTAAGACCTAATAGGACCACTTAAGACCTAATAGAACTTAATAGGTCAAAATAGTTCACCCTTAAGACCCAATAGAACCCAATAAGACCTTTAAGACCTAATAGGACCCTTAATACCCAATAGGACCTAATTAAGACCCTTAAGACGAGCTCATAAGACCCTTAAGACCCATAAGATGAGGTTAAGACCTAATTAAGACTCTTAAGACCCATAAGACCCTTAAGACCCATGAACCCCTTTCCAGATTATTATATATTTTCACCATTTCTTTTAGTATTTAATTTAAATACAATTTTTTTCCCTCCCTAGTTATGGAAATTTACATTAATTTTTCTCATGTGTGCTTTTAAATATGTACATAAATATGCATTCAAATTAGTAAATATGCGTGCATGAATTAGTTCTAGTACTAGATGATTGAATACATGTGTAAATGCCTGAATTTAAATTATGTTTTAAATATTTAAAAATATTACATGTACATATGTAAATACATGAATTTAAATGTTTAAAAATATTTAATTTATATTATGTACAAATGCATTTGAAAATTAGTTCATGTGTGTTTGAAGTTTTAAATGTTTTCATGTTTACTTGAAGTATGTACACATGTACAAATCAAGTTAGATCTTTTTAATTTATATCCTTTTATATCAATTGATTTTCTAATGGATGTATGTATATGTGCATGTGCCTACTTGCAGCGAGCATTTTTTATCTGTCTAGATATAGATATATATATATTACCTTTGTGTGCACATCATTCATGGCTTCTAGTGGTTCAGATCAGAGTGTCCATAATAGTCAGGGGTCACGAGCTCCCTCAGACCAGGATAGTACCTAGGCCCCACATAATAGAGATAGTCATAGAGATGAGACTATCTCTAGGATGCAGGCCGCTCTGACTGCGTAATTAGAGCAGACACTGCAAAATAGTACTACTCTCCCTAATAGGGAGAAATTGACATCTATACGCACTGAGCTCATGAGTATGATTCAGAAGGCTAAATTTTACAATCCATATGATGATGTATCGATTGATGCTATTTATTATAGCCTATCTAGCACTATCACATGGACAGTAGGTTGGAGGATAGTTGATCTAGATGTTTTAGTCACTTAGGTTAAGAACATGTTTGGCACCCATTACATTGATAAGAGGGTTGTTCAAGCATATAGGGTCACAAAATGTACAAATGACATAGTGGCCCCTTTTATATATCCTAGATGGTTAGAAACACATCATATGTGGCCCCAAAAGGATGAGGTGCCACTATATTTCTGCAAACAATTATTTGCAAAGTTTCATTTGGACTATGATGTTGACTACATAGACCTACCTCCAAATGTTGGTCAGGGTTGAGGGAGATATCAAGATAAGTGTAGATGACCTAATATACCACAACCCCCTAGTAAGAGGGCATTGGTGGGTCAAAACCTTTTGGTTCTTCCAAAAGGTTTGGACACCTACACTGGAGCTGGGTAGGTTGCAGTTGAGGACACACATTTAGATATGTATTCTAGCATTGCCACCATCATGACTCAGGTCGAGCAGTTGTCATCTGATCATGTGGGTAGGTACATGCTTCGATCATAGATGAGTGCAAGTGTATCACCATCTAGTCCATTTTATGACCCGTACATCAGATTTGATCTTCCTACTCCATATGAGATAGGATGACTACCCAAGGATCACATGCATCAGATTAGTGGTATGTTAGTGAGTGATCTCTTGGATACTTACTAGATGATTTCTATGTTGCATGGGATTGAGCCACGTGATATGCCTACTTTCATTGGAGGAGGACAGTGTCATAGATTCTCCACAGGTAGCAGTCGAGGACAGGGCTCAGATGTAGAGGCAAGTACCTCTAGACAAAGTGTGGATGATCTTATACCACCTCCACAACATACATAGGCTCCCGCACAATAGAAATAGGCTACAAACTCATGATTTCATAGTAGATTCTCAAATTTTCTTATGGATGAGGCCATTGATCTTGATGCAGTGTCCTTTCACTCTTCTGAGTTATCCGACCTTGGACGTGCATTACAAAAAGTAAGAATCTAGATTTAATTTCAATTTATATAGATATACATGTGTACATATATTTCTCTATTTAAATTTAAACTTATTTAAACGTGGTATAGGACATTGCAACAGGTGTTGCATATGGATATTTAGAGGAGTCTGCTGATTTGTTTCATCATGATACAAAGGTACATAAAATAATTTAAAAATTAAATTTTATAATTTATTTACATTTCAAGTTCTTATATCTATACATTTTAATTTAAGCTCAAGACATATATTTACATTTACATTTATAAATTGTTATATATGTAACATATATTTACATTTGCAGACTCAGGTCCAGCAAGACGAGGATCCACATAAGCCCAAACATCTAACACGTGCTGGTTATAATCAATGTAGTTGATGTGTTCATAGATTTAGATCTATGGCATTGATTTTGATCTAGAGTACACATGTACTAGAGAGTATTTATGCTATATTGATCATCTCTAGATATGTTTTACATTGACCTAGATATATGATTTACATTGATATATGTAGACATTTTTACATTGATATATATAGACATTTGTACGTTGATCTATTTACATCAATATATGTTTGGATTTTGTGATATATAGACATTTAAACATTGATGTATGTATGTTTGATTGTTGAGATATATATACATTGACATTGATATACATAGGTGCATGTTTTGTATATTGATCTATTTGTACATTGATACATGTTTGGATTTTGTGATCTACATGGACATTTAAACATTGATGTACATGTTTGATTTTTTAGATATATAGACATTTACATTGATATACATACGTGCATGTTTTGTATGTTGATCTATTTATACATTGATACATGTTTGGATTTTGTAATTGAAGCCAAAAATTAATTGATCTTTAAAATTAATCTTTAATTTATGTTGAAACTTTCATCAATCTAATTAATCAATCTTACTGTTCAAAATCTTTAATCAATTGAAAGTTTAAATCAATCTTTAAAACCTAACTTTAAAATTAATCTTTAATTTCAATGTTCAATCTTTAATCAATCTTAGAAATTCAATCTATAGGTAGAATCAATATAATCAATTTATTTAATATAGATCCTTAAGACCTAACATGACCTGATAGGATCCCTTAAGAGCCCTTAAGACCTTTAACATGACCCCTTAAGTCCTTAAGACCTAACAAGACCTAATAGGACTTAAAAAGACCCCTTCAGCCCTATTATGTACCCTTAAGCCCTATCTAGATCAATTAATTGAAAACTAATCAATCAATCTTACTGAAAAATCTTTAATGAATTGAAAGTTTAAATCAATCTAATAAGACCTAACATGACCTAAATGACCTAAGAAGATGTAACAAGACCTAAATGACCTAATAAGACCTAACATGACCCCTTAAGAACTAAAAAGACCTAACATGACCCCTTAAGCCCTAACATGACCCCTTAAGACCTAACATTCAACCTAAATGATCTCCTAATAAGACCTAACATGACCCCTTAAGCCCTTAAGTACCTAACATGACCCCTTAAGATCTAAAAAGACCTACCATGACCCCTTAAGACCTAAAAAGACCTAACATGACCCCTTAAGACCTAACATTCAACCTAAATGACCTAATAAGACATAAAATGACCTAAATGACCTTAAGACCTAATAAGACCTAACATGACCCCTTAGGCCCTTAAGTACCTAACATGACCCCTTAAGACCTAAAAAGACCTAACATGACCCCTTAAGCCCTAACACAACCCCTTAAGACCTAATATTCACCTAATATGATTGAACATTACCCCTTAAGACCTAATAAGACCTAACATGACCCCTTAAGACCTAAAAAGACCTAACATGACCCCTTAATACCTAATATGACCTTATATGACCTAATATGACCCCTTAGGACCTAACATGACCCCTTAAGCCCTTAAGTACCTAACATGACCTAATATGACCTAATATGACCTAGCATGACCTAATATGAGCTAACATGACCTAACATGACCTAAATGACCCAATATGACCTAGCATGACCTAATATGACCTAACATGACCTAATATGACCTAACATGACCTAAATGACCCCTTAAGCCCTAACATGACCCCTTCAGCCCTTAAGTACCTAATGTTAGACCAATTTCCTGTCAATGCAAAAATCCTATGGAATTGGTCTTATCCTTGCAGTTTTCTGTGAAGTTGTCTTGTCCTGCTACAACTTGTCTCAATTTGCGAATAGGATCCTCAAGGTTTTATAGCTTGCGCTCTTAGCCTCATGTCCTTTAATGTGTCACCATGCTCCAATTTTGATTGCATGTGCTAAATCATAAAAACCAGGGAGTTATTTGAGTTTCAAGGTTTGCTAGAAATAATTCTTTCATATCGGGTGGTGTCAAAATTGTCTAAGTATTAAAAACCTTGATGTTTTCACATTCCTTTGTTATCTTTGTGTCAATGTGAAAACTCTAGTTGTTTTTGACACTTCACATGCTCGCAGTTCTTCCCTAACATTCAAAAAAGGCCTAGTATCATAGAAACTAAATCCAATTTTCTATAGATTCTCTTCTTACATATTTTTGATATAATATTTATAACTTGTTCAATTTTTTATGTCAACTTGCCTAAACCTGATTTTCTGAATTTTCATTACCACTTAAGGGCCTAGTTTGGCATGTTGTGTGCGCTGCTGCGACTGAGTGGGGCCCAATTCCTTTTAATGTTTAGTCACTTGATCTCCAGTTTCCTGGGTGGTTCAACTTTTCATTTGGTGATCACACAACTGTGTGTACACTAGGTCTCTTGATTCTAGCGGTTAAGTGTTTTTCTTTCCGTGACCTAGCATTTTCTTTAGTCACATGGTCGTGCGATCTGGCGAGCAGTTAGTGTTATGTCTGGCGGTCTCAGTTTGGAAGTGGTTGTGGTTTGATTGGATTGATAGTTGTTGCATGACCGTAAGGAATCTTCTTCCCCTTTGCATTTATGCAACAACAATCTAATCTTTCAGCGTTTAAAGGGTTGGTAGGTGGTGGGTCCTTTTGCCAAGAGATGTTGACATGCATGTTCCTCATTGGCTATGAGCGGTGACATGGCTTTTTATTAGTGGGGCCGAGGGTTGCAGTGTGTTTAAAAGGGGCTCCAAATGTTAGTTGATCTGGCGGTTGGCATGTTGTTGAGAAGAAAAAGTGCTCGATGGTTATTCATGGTGGCAATACGATAGCCATTGATTTTATCTTTGGTTAAGCCCGACAGTGAGATGGGTCTATTGCCATGCAGGCACAAGTGGTGGCTCTTCATTGGTTGTAGTTAGAATGATGTGGAACATATTGGTGGGGCTTAATTTTTAGTTTTATATGATCTATGGTTGGTGCATGATCTCGTGGAATATTCTTCGGCTATGAGATCATGTGACGACCATCAGTTTGGTATCAAACCATAAGGGAAGGTCAAGGTGGGTTCGATGTGTTAGGTGTGCTTACGTGCATGATTTTTATTGGTAGAATGACTGTTGATGTGTCCAAAGACTTTTCAAAGCTCTTAATGAATATTAAAGATTAACGAGGACCACCCGATCTACCAAGAAATAAATAAAATCAATGGCCATATTTTAAATTTGTCAGACTAGTCGTTTCATCAGAAATTTGAATTTCTAAAGGGTTTTCTGGGATAGGAAGGACTAGTTTTTAATGCTTTTGCAACTGGATTTGGTAGGAATGATTTTGTTGACTTTTACAATGTGGTTCAGAGAGTCCCATGATTGATTGCAAAGGTATGTACTGTGGAGAAGTGGGTAAGACCTTCCCAAGGTATGTTGCAAGAGGACAATCAAATTGGTAAATTTGATGAATTCATGATCTTCAGTATAGAAATCAGAGGAATTATCATAAATGGAGATCAATCTAGGATCTATTTTGACCTGGTTGCTTGGTTTTCTTGCAAATGTAATAAATTTTGATTGTTTTTGGTTGGTTTGGCGGTTGAAAACCCTAACCCTAACCCTAGCTATCCAAAGCTTGTTGCATTCTAAATTCATTTGGGATTCCAAGACAGCTGGTGGTATATATGGTATCTTTTTTGTCTTTGTAGGGGTTCCAAGACTTTTTGGTCCCAGGTTGATGGTGTTATGTTGATAGTCAATGTAAAAGACTGAACAAGGAGAGCCTAGATTTTGGATTTGTTTCTTAGTATTTTGTTGTCTTGATAATGTATTGATTCTGCAAATCTTAATGAGAATACATTTGAATTCTAATCTCAGATTTATGATTGTCTTCTTGTTTTGATCTTGGGCTCATATATGTTAATGTCACAAAGTGACTTAGCATATGGTAAACAAACAGTATTATGGAATTATCTTTGAGTTCCTAACAAAGTTAGGATTAAATTATTTAAGGTAGTTCCAGTGAGTTCATGGTTGGATAGAATTTGATGATCAGGTTTGGGAGTGAGAGGGATAATAGGAAAAGCACTTATTCTGAGTCCAAGTGTGTTTGAGTTAGGATTTTTAGTTGATATATGTTATTAAGTGACCCTATGCCCTAGGTTAAGGCACTGGTCCATTCTCTAGAAGCAGTTCATCATCACCAATCACACACACATATAAATGATAAAATCTTTACATCAATTTGTAAGGGGTATACATGTATAGTATTTTTGGTGATTCCTTTAAAGAAGTGAATCAATGGTACACCCACCTGAGATTTAGGGCTCAAAGTGTAGGAGGATCTTGTTGATCCTTGTTAACTGGCCCTTTTCCTTGCAGACTTTGGAGTGGTGATAGAGTAAGTGACATTAATTTTTCAATCATAGTGTAAACTTGCAAGTAGAAAGAGAAGGGGAACCAACAAATTGGCGACTTTGTTGGGGAGAGTCTAGAGATATAAATTAGTACAGGATTCTTGTGTTTCTCTTACTGTATTCAGTTGTTTTCTTGAAGGTTGAAAAAGTTCCCATATTAGGTGGGTGGTGACTCAAATGTTAGAACGAGTGTTAAAAAAAAAAAAATCATAGACAAAAGGAGGAATACTAGGTCTTTTGTCAAGAAGCATCCAGAGGTTACTTTGGAACAATTAGCTAGATCAGAGAAGAAATGTTGGATCAAGAGAAATGAAGAATCTACAAGTGTCCCTATGAGGGAACAACATAATGTTAGAAATAGAGCACCACATGTATCTTCAAGTGAAGAAGAATCACAATACAAGAGTTCAAAATCTGATAGTGGTCTCTCTAAAGACAAGTTTTATGATACCCCAGAAGCAATTTCCCAAGATAGGGCTTCACTGTCTAGAAGTCAAGATGTAAGAGAAAGAAGTTTTGGGCTGAATCTCGATCCTAATGAAGATATGTTCAGAAGGCAGGCCCACTTCCCATATCAGAATCTCCTTGATATAGAGGTATCATCAAGCTCTGATGATATTATGATAGACCTAAATGATTTGAGAGCACTAAGGTTGCAGTTGGTAGAGAAAGATGCCATAAACAAGAGGTTACAAAAGGAAAGGGAGGCTAAGAAGGTGAATGCACTAATAGAAAGAGACTCCCTTCTTAGAAAGATTAATGAGATGAAGGAGAGAAACAAGATGCTTTCCTTTGCTCCTAAGACTTTGCAGCATGATGTTTTTGGTGATCTTGATGCTTTGAGGAGTGAGAAGGAGTTCTTACTGCAAGACCATGAGTTTCATAAAGGGGGCCATGTCATTAGACAGGTTTAGAGTTATGCTTCTCTGCCTAAGGATAAGGATGGGCATGAGATTACTAGACCTGTTGCTGTTGCTAATGAGAAAGGAAAGCAAAGGATGGTTGGAGTCCAAATAAGCAAGCCAGTGATAGTACCAAAAGTCCCACAGTCCATTTCAAATAAGGATACAAAGTTAGAAAGGAAAAGAAAAGAAGATGAAGATCTAGCTTAAGAATTAGAGAGAGCTAAAATTGAGGCTTCTATCACAGAAAAAAGAAGAAAGATCTATTTCTTAAGGTCCTCATCAACAAATACTCTTGGCCCATCCGCTGTTGAAATAGGTATGCCATCTAATACTACTACTGTTCCACTTAGTAATGCTACTACTAGCAATCTAGTTCCTATTGCATCTACTAAATCAGTTGTTGACCCTAATAAGTAGTCAAATGTACAAGTGGGTGGGAATGTAGATAAAAATGTTAATTCTAGTGGGAATACTAGTTCAAGCTTTCAAAGAAGACCTATGCAATTAGAAGGCTATAGGAAAATTAGTTTTGATGGAATACCTAGCTATCCAAATGCTTTTCCAACTGATATAAGAGATAAGATACCTAAGTTTTCTGGTAACAATGCCATTAGTTGTGAAGAACACCTTAGGTTATTTTTTGATATGCTAAATGATTATGAGGTTGAGCATGAGGATGTAGTCATGAAATTATTTGTTCAATCCTTAGTGGAAGATGCTAGAGATTGGTTCAAGAGACTCCCTGACAGATGTATTAACACATGGGATTCCTTTGTGACTTGTTTCAAAGAACAATATGGTGACAGGCCTAATGCTAGCTTTATGTTGAATGAGTTCAACACCATCAGGAAAAATCAGAATGAATCTATAGCCAAATTTAATATGAGATTTTAGAAGGGGATGCACAAGTTATTCCAAGTTATGAGGTTAGATGGAAATGTTTGTTTAACCACATACTTCAATGTCTTTGATGGAAAAATGGGATACTTGTTGAGGGAAAAGGAACCAATAACTCTTAGAGATTATTTTAGGATTGCTATCAATATTGAGAACAATATGAAGATATCAAGAAAATTGGGTGGGAAAAGAGATGATCCAAACTCATTTGGAGACAGGAAGTATAAGCAAGGTAATGAAAGAAATGTTGGAAATAAGAAACAAGAGGAAGATAAATTGGATAAGGTGTTGAATGCATTAAAGGATTTGAAATCACCTACCAATAGAGTTAGTAATCCTCCTATCAATGAAAAGCCTCAATTCAACAATAATTTCAATAGGCAGAATAGATTGTAGAATTACCCCTACAACACCCAATAGAAAGATGGCAAGCCTATTGTCCCTACTGCAAGAGGAAATAGTGATAAAGTTATCCCTGATCCTTTGTAGAAGTCCTCTATAAATTTTGTAGAGGATACACCATGGTGCATAGCATGTTAGTCCCCTCATTCTGTAGAGTATTGTGTAGTTGTAAAATCCACAACTGCATATCAAGATGATAATAATGAAGAGTTAGATCAAGAAGAAACTCATGATGACATTGGATGCAATATGGAAACTTCATATTTAGGATATGAAGATGATTCTAATTATGATAAAGAGGTAGATGTGTGTTTGAAAAGACACAATCAGGCACTTTTCCGTCAGGAGGTTTTTTCTGATAATGATGATATTGATGAAAGGATATGTACATGAAATCCTCCTCAGAAATAGTCAACTTGAGAAGACCTTCAAAGGAAGAGATGGATAGAATTACTGTAGCAATGATAGCTCAAGTGAAAACTAGAGGCATGGTGGTAGGGGATGCAAATGGGAAAGTTGCAGGAATGTTTATAAAGAATACCAACTCTGGAGAACCTAGTGAGAATAAGTCAAATAGTGATCATATGGAAAAATTCAAGAATATGAAAAATAAGAAATGGGAGTCTAAAGGAGTTGGGGTTGGGAAAATTTATAATTAAATAGAGAATCCAATTAATAAAATGGCTAAAGATGAAAAGATAAAAGTCACAAGTACAACTAATATATCAGGTAAACAAAAGGACACTAAAGCAATGCAGATTGAGATCCCTCCCTCTGGTCCTATTGATATGTTGGTTGTATTGTCTCAGATAACTATCAAGGTTCCTTTGTCAGAACTATTAAAGATTCCTGAACATAAAGACAAGGCTTTCGCATGGGTAGATAATGTTCATAATAGTGATGTTGCATGCAATGAACCTTAAGCTAAAAATTTGAAGGAAATAGAAGTTCATGGATTGGAATTTTAGATACCACCTATATACTTGGATAATTCTGTCAATGCTAGCCTTGAAAATATAGATCCATTCTTCCTGAGTATCCTTGTGAATGGAATGAAATTAATAAATTGTATGACTGATTCAGGTGCTTCCAATACTGTCATGCCTTTCAAGATTATCAAAAAATTAGGCCTCAAAGTTGACACTACTCAAGGAAAATGTTGTGCAATGGATCAGAGAGAAGTACCAGTCATTAGAACTATAAATGAAATGCCCTATAGGTTAGCAGCTTATCCAAAGAAAAATTTGATAATGATTGTCTTGGTGGTGGATATCCCTCCTCATTATGGTATGTTATTGTCTAGGAAATGGAGTGTTGCTATGGGTGGAAGTTTACAATGTGATTTATCCTATGCAACTTTCAAGATTGATGACCAATTTATCAAGATTGAGTGAGAGTCGAGAGTGTGCCACATGATTGAAAGGAATATTGACAATGAAACTACATGCTTTGTGGATACTGATTTTAATGCTTTTAGAGCTGAGGTAATTGTACTTGAAGGAGAGTCTACCTTATCTTTCAATTATAAGTAACTTCTAAATCTGTAAGGGGTGATTTGTGGGTGATGTACTTTGATGGTGCTAGTTGCAAAGATGGTTCTGGAGTAGGTATTTTACTTATCTCTCCTAATGGAAATACCTATAAATTCTCTTTCACATTGACTTTCTTTCGTACGAATAATATAGCAGAATATTAAGCACTATTGTTAGGACTAAGATTGGCACATAAGCATTGAATTAAATGCATAAGGGTTGTAGGAGATTGTGAGTTAGTGGTATCCCAAATAAGGTCAGTGTATGCTTCAAAAAACAAGAGGTTAAAACAATATAGAAATGTTGTTTGGGACTTGATTGCGTGTTTTGATGCCTTCAATATTGAGTGGAAGGATAGGAGTAATAATAAGATTACTGATTTGTTAGCCAATATAGAAATCAATCCCACTAAAATTACTTTTGTTGGCCTTTCTAAAGTTGAAATTCAGACTAGGCCTAGTATACCAGACAATGTTGAGAATTGGCAAGTTTTTGAAGATGATAATGAAATTCTAAGATTTATGAATTGTGAAGATCAGTATCATGGTCAATAATTAGATTGCTCAGCCCTAATTAAGACTATAGAAGGAAAAGAAGTTGTCTTGGGTAATGAAGTCATCCAACTCAAAACTAACAAGGTTCCTAAGGGACTTGTTGTTCTAGAAACTATATTTGATAATCAGGACAGAGTTCATAAGGATATTAAAAGGGAAGATCACATGGATTTGGAGAAGATAAATCTTGGGACACAAGAGACACCTAAGAAGGTATACATTGGTAAGGATATGTCTCATAAAGTGAGAAAATCTTTGATTGAGTTGTTAAGAAAATTCAAGCATGTTTTTGCATGGTCATATGATGACCTAAAGGTTTATAGAGAAGACTTGTTCCAGCATATTATTCCCTTGAAAGAGGATTCTAAACCCTTTAGGAAAAAGAAAAGGCCTATTAATCCTACCTTAGCACCCAAGATGCAAGAAGAATTAATGAAGCTAAGAGATGTTGGAATTATCGAGCCTATTAAGCATTCTTCTTGGGTTTCAAATTTGGTCCCTATCAAGAAGAAGAATGGAGATATTAGGTTGTGTGTGGACTTCAGGAACCTAAATGTGTCTTCCCTAAAATATAACTATTTTCTACCCAACATGGAAGCTCTGTTGTAGAGAGTGATAGGATCAGAATTAATGACTATGATGGATGGATTCTCTGGTTATAATCAAGTAATTTTTAAGGAATCAGAACAATTTAAAATAGCTTTCACTACAACTTGGGGGACATATGTTTATGTGAGAATGCATTTTGGTCTCACAAATGCTAGTGCAACTTTTCAGAGGGCAATGGATGTTTCCTTTTCATATTTTATTAATGATTTCCTTGTTGTTTATCAAGATGATTTAACTTCTTATTCCAAGAAGGAAGAAGATCATTGTACTCATTTAGAAAAAATATTTATGAGGGCTTTGGAAAATGGCATTTCATTAAATCCAAGGAAATGTGCATTTGGTGTTACTAAGGGTAAGTTTCTTGGCCACTTAGTTGGAAAGCAAGGAGTTAGAATTGATCATGAGAGAGTGGTAGCCATTGATAAGATTCAAAGACCAAAAAATGTTAAAGGAATTTAATCCTTCTTCAATCAGGTAAATTTCTTCAGGAGATTTGTTACAAATTTTGTTGAAGTCACTAGGCCAATATCCAAGATGTTGAAGAAGAGATCAGTTATCAATTGGGAAGGTGAGCCTGATGAAGCTTTCAAGAATATCAAGTAGGCTATTAAACATGCCCCTGTGCTTAAAGCACCTGATTATAGTATCCCCATGCATCTCTTTTCCTTTGCATCTTTTCATATTGTTGCTGCAGTGTTGTTGCAAAAAAATAAGGAAGGTTATGAGTAGCCTATTGCATTTTTTAGTAAATCTTTGCAGGCTACTGAATTGAAATATGATATTAATGAAAAACAAGCATATGCACTGGTGAAGGCTGTCAAGGCTTTTGGGAGCTATCTGATGGGAGAAATTGTGATTGCTTATGTACCAAGTGCAGTAGTAAAGGATATTTTCTCATAGCAAGAGGTGTCTGGGAAAAGATGCATATGGATAAATAGAATTCAAAAATTCAATATAGACATCTAGATTACCAAATTGGTTAGAGGAAAAGGATTGGCAAAGTTGATGGCTCAATCCAATCTTGATGCAAATCAGATAAACCAGGCTGAGATTGATTATACTTGTGATATGGATGACTGTATCTGGTATCAAGATATTATCTACTACTTGAGAAATATGAAGTATCCAACAAGGATGGATGACAATAAGAAAAAGACATTGAAGTTGCAGGCCATCAAGTATGTGATTGTAAAGTGTAAATTGTATGGGAAAAATTTGGATCGCATACTTTTGAAATGTGTTGATGAAAATCAGGCTAACAAGTTATTAAAAGAAATGCATGAGGGAGTTTGTGGAGGGAATTACATGGGTAAAACTACTGCTCAAAAAATCTTGAGAATAGGATTCTAGTGGCCCATAATCTTCAAGGATGCCAAAAAACTAGTAAGGAGGTGTGATGCTTGTCAAAGATTCTTTGGTAAGCTCAATTTTTTAGGTAATGTGCCCTTAAGGCCAGTTGAAGTGCAAGCTCCTTTCTAGAAATGGGGAATAGATTTCATAGGGGAAATACTAAACAAGTCTAGTGGGGAACACTCTTGGATATTAGTTGCTACTAATTATTTCACAAAATGGGTAGAGGCTATTCCTATAAGAAATGCAACTAGTAAGGTGGTCACTAATTTTTTATTGAATAATATTGTTACAAGGTTTGGTTTCCCTGAGAGGATAGTCAGTGATAATGCAATGTGCTTTAGGTCTACTGAATATAAGGAATTCTGCAAAGGTCTAGGAATTCAGATATCAAACTCCTCACCCTATCATCCACAGGGAAATGGATAGGCATAATCAACAAACAAAAGCCTGATAAAAATCCTCAGGAGGATCCTTGATAAAAATAAAAGAGCATGGAATTCAAAGCTACCATTAGCTATATGGGCTGATAGGGTGACTATAAAGAAAGCAATTGGTTGTGTACCATTTGATTTAGTATATGGGATACATGCAAGGATGCCTCATAATAATTTATTGGAGATGTACAAGTTTGTTTAGTTATATGATGATGATATAAATGATGAAATGAAATTGAGGATTGAAGATCTCATCAGACTGGATGAAACCAGAAGAGAATCAGTTTCAAGGAATGCCAAGTTGTAGTTACAAGTGTTGGATATAATTGTCTAAAGGACATTATTGGATTAGCTATGTGTTGTCTTTGATGTCACACAAATGTCATATCAATTATCATTCTCAGTGGTTACCAAGCTCAGTCGGTAAGCTAGGCGATTCTCAGTGTTTACCGAGCTCATTCAGTAAGCTAGGCAGTTCTCAGTGGTTACCGAGCTTAATCGATCAGCGAAGCAATTTTTTAGTGTCTATCGAGACCTCTTGGGTGTCGAAAGAAATCATGACATAAAATAGTGTTAACCGAGCCTCCTCGGTTATCAAAGGAAAGTTAGTGGTTACCGAGCTCACTCGGTCACCAAAGGAAATCTTTTCAAGATTAATGTTTATCGAGCAAGGTCGGCTCTTCAAAGGATTTTGTTATTAAATTTTGTTTATCCTAGCTGACTGTTGTAATGATTATTAGTGCTGACTTGATAATCTGAATGATTAATCCAAATGGTATATATATATAGAAGGTCAAGTGATGAATGGTGATACACAACATGCAGAAATCATTTTGAAGATAAGGTGTATGCAAATTTGGAAGGATTGTTAGATATCCTTGAGGAGTAGCAAAGATTTATTTGATCAGGAAGGATCTAGTGAAGTAGAACAGAGATCTGGAATCAGCAATTCAGTTGCAGGTCATTTCATTATTACTCTCTTACAATTGTAGTAGTGATATCAAAATCTCTTAACCGATTTGGTTTAACAACCATTTTGTAAATCCTCTAATAAGGTGACAGTTCCATTGAATTGTTTCAAAAGACCTCTTAAAAGGCCACTCCTAATAGGGTGATTAAATCCTCTAACAAGGGCGCACTTAACAGTGTGTTTTGTAACCTTTTACTGGGTTGGCTTCTAACCAGGCATCACTTCAGAAGAGTGAAAAATAGTAACTAGTTACATTGGTGGTTTTTCCCATATTGGGTTTCCACAGTAAATCTGGTGTCTCTTGTGTTCATGTTATTTTCTTTACTCATGCATGTTAATCAGTGATGAATGCTTTAGAATAGTTATAATTAATATACACTGCAAAGACCGAGTTTCAGCATTTCTCTGTATGTTTACCAAGTGACAACAGTAAAATATTTAATAAGATATCTAAGGGATCTGTGGTAATATTTTTGAGGTTAACTAATTCACCCCCCCTCTTAGTTACTGCATCTATATTTCCAAAAATTGGTATCAGAGCTTTTGGTGCTTGCAGGAAGGGTTTCAAGGACCTAAGCTAAAGATCAGGATGTCTTACAAGAGAGAAATTCCAAGGCTTAACAGAAATAACTTTTCAGCATGGCAAGGTCTCATGAGACTTCATCTGGCTTCCATTGGTGATTCAGGATGCAAATATATTGATCAAGAATATACAATTCCTTCTGGCACATTAACTATTGAAGACATTGCAGAGAAGAAGAACCATAACACTATAATGATAGACATTGCATCAACTCTTAGCTATGAAGAATTTGATGAAATCAAAGACTGCACAACTACTCATGAAATGTGGAACAAGCTGAAGAAAATCTATGGCGGTGATGACAATGTGAAGAGAGTCAAAGCAGAAAGCCTAAGAGGACAGTTTGATAAGATGATAATGAAAGAAGATGAAAACATTGCAAAATATGTTGAAAGGATCAAGGAAAGTGTTAGTGCAATCAAAGCTTCTGGAGGAAAAATTGATGATGAAACCATTATAAGTAAGGCTCTTAGAACATTACTTCCTATCTATGCAATAAGAGTATCTGCTATTCAAGAAAGAAGATGTGAAGAAAATCACAATATAACTTTAGATGCCTTAGTTGGGAGATTGACAGCATTTGAACTGGATAACTATGACAACTATGTTCCAACTTCTAAAAATATTGAATCAGCTTTTGAGGCCAAACTTTCACTTAAGAAAGGGAAGAAAATCCAATCAGAAAGTGAAAAAGAATCAGAGGAAAGTTCTGATAGTAATCTTGAAGTTATTGAAGCATTACTAGCAAAGAAATATTCAAGAGGCAGAGGAAAATACAGAGGTAAAACTCCCTTAATTTGTTTTTCATGTGAAGAAATTGGTCATATTGCAACTAGGTGCCCTAACAAGAAAAACAAAGATAAGAAGAAAGGTTTCAGGTACAATGGCAAGAAGAATTTCAAAACATTCAAGGATAAAGGTAAGAAAACATGTTTCTTGGCTAAAGATTCTGATAATAGTGAAGAAGAAATTGTTTTCATTGCTGTAAAAGATGAATCTGATGATGATGAAGATGACATGGCACTTATTTCTCATATAAGAAAGAATGATACATGGATCATAGACAGTGGATGTTCACATCATATGACTGGTGACAGGACTAAGTTTGAACACTTTGAAAGCTATGATGGTGGTAATGTAAGGTTTGGAAACAATGAACCTTGTTGTATAAAAGGAAAGGGATGAATTTCATTAACCAAAGAACTTATATGTGATAATGCATATTGGGTTGAAGGACTAAAGCATAATCTTCTAAGTGTAGCACAGCTAATTAACATTGGATGCAAAGTTGAATTCATGAATGGCAAAGCAAGACTGCTGGATGACAAAGGAAAACTGATAGGAGCAGGCAAATAAGCCAAAGGTAACCTGTTTTATCTTGATCTTGGTGAATACTCATGTTTTATAGCTCAAATTGAAGAAAGTTGGTTATGGCACAAAAGGTTATGTCATGTAAATTTTGATAACATGATGAAAATAAGAAAATTCAATAAAGTAAGAGGTATTCCTACTTTGAAGAAACCTGATGTTGGTCTATGCAAGAATTGTCAGATTGGTAAAATGGGAAAGTCTAGTTTTAAAAGTAAAAACTATCAGTCTGAAGATATTTTGGAAATTGTGCATACTGATTTATGTGGACCTATTGGAATTGAGAGCTATACTGGAGAAAAATTCTTTATTCTCTTTGTTGATGATTACTCTAGAATGATGACTGTTATGTATTTAAGAGAAAAGTCAGAAGCATTTGAGAAATTCAAATGGTATTTGGCAAGAGTAGAAATGGAAATAGGAAAAAGGATAAAATGCTTGAGATCAGACAGAGGTGGTGAATTCATCTCCCATGAATTCAATAATTTTTGCATTAAAAGAGGAATCAAAAGATAGGTATCAGCTCCGAGAACTCTTGATCAGAATGGAATAGCTGAAAGAAGGAACAGATCTATCATGGATTGTGCAAGGACTCTAATGATTGAAAAGAACATTGCTATAAAATACTGGAAGGAAGCTATCAGCACTGCAGTTCATACCTTGAACTGAGTATAGTTGAGGAAAGATACATTCAAGACTCCTTATGAGCTATGGTATGGCTATAAACCCAATGTAAGTTACCTAAAAGTATTTGGTAGTAAATGTTATATCTTGAAAGAATCTAGAAAAGGCAAATTTGATGTAAAAGGTGATGAAGGAATATTTTTGGGATATTCTTGCAAAAGTAAGGCATATAGATGTCTAAATTTGTCTACTCACAAAATCATAGAAAGTGCACATGTGAGAATTGATGAGTTTGCAGAAAAGACTGAAGAAGAAAGCAAAAAGGAACCAGAGGATTACAGAAGATTTCTTTACATTGAACCTGATACATTGCCAGACACATCTGTCAATAAGGAAACTACATCTACCGAGCCCAGTACAGTAACCAAGTCACAAGAAGAAGTTCAGACCGAGTAACAAAGTACTGAGTCTCAGTCTGAAGCTACCGAGCAAGTATCTACCGAGCTCGAGCAACTTGAACCTGAAGATGAAATTCAAGAAGATGAAAATGTAACTCATTCAAGAAGCAAGGAACCTGTATTGGCCAAGTATGTCAGGAAGCATCACACACCAGATCAGATCATTGGAAACAAATCAGATGGTACTATGACAAGAAGTAAACTAAAAGGTACATGTTTATTTTCTAATTTTCAACCTAAAAATGTCAAAGATGCATTAGAAAATGAAAGTTGGATTGAGGCTATGAATGAAGAAATAGAGAAAATAGAGAAAAATAAGACATAGACTCTTGTACCTAGGCTTAAAGATAAAAATGTAATTGGAACAAAATGGGTTTTTAGAAATAAGTTGAATGAAGATGGTCAAGTATCTCGAAAAAAAGCAAGATTGGTATGTAAAGGATATTCTCAAGAAGAAGGAATAGATTATGGAGATACTTTTGCTCTTGTTGCAAGATTAGAAGGTGTGAGGACTTTACTTGCATATGCAGCACATAAAAGATTTAAGGTATATCAGATGGATATAAAATCTGCATTTCTCAATGGTATTCTTGATGAAGAAGTCTACATTGAACAACCTGAAGGTTTTATTGATCCAGACAAAAGGGATATGGTCTACAAATTACACAAATCATTGTATGGTCTGAAACAAGCCCCTAGAGCATGGTATGAAAGATTACATAACTATCTTACTCAGATTGATTTCAAAAGAGCTAATGACAATAGTAATTTATACATCAAAGAAGGATCAGATAACAAAATTGTTTTGGCAGAAATATTTGTGGATGATACTATGTTTACAGGAAATGATGATCAGTGGAAAGAATTTTTAGAGCATATGAACAAAGAATTTGAAATATCTATGTTTGGTCAGATAAAAAAATTTTGTTGGACTTCAGATTCAGCAGAACAAAAATGGTATCTACATTACTCAGTCTAAATATATTAGGGAAATACTTAAGAAATTTGGTATGGAAGATTCAAAACTAGTTGGTACACCCATGTGTACTATACTGAAGCTTACCAAAGATGATGATTCAAAAGAAGTAGATCAGACCTTATACAGATCAATGATTGGAGAATTACAATATGTAGTGCACACAAGGCCTGATATTGCCTTAGCAGTTGGTATAGTGGCAAGATTCTCAGCAAAACCCAGAGAAAATCAAATGATGGCAATCAAAATAATCTTGAGGTATTTAAGAGGAACTGAAGAGTATGGCTTGTGGTATAAATTTGGAGGCAATCTAGACTTAAAAGTGTTTACTGATGTTGATTGGGCAGGAAACATTGATGACAGAAAGAGTACAAGTGGTGGAGCATTCTTTCTTTGCAAGAGGTTAGTATCTTGGACTAGTAAAAAGAAAAATTGCACATCCCAATCCACAGCAGAAGCAGAATATGTTGCTACAGTAGTAAACTACTCTAATATTGTATGGTTTAAATAGTTATTGGAAGGCATGAAGGTTGAGATCAAAGAACCAGTTGTTATGTTTTGTGATAATACAAGTGCAATAAATATTTCAAAGAATCCAGTAATGTGTTCCAAAACCAAGCACATTGCTATAAAATATCACTTTGTCAAAGAATTAGTGTAGGACAAGGAAATCAGATTGGAATATGTTCACACAAAAGAACAAATTGTAGATATCTTCACCAAGCCACTACCTAAGGATGCATTCTTGTATCTAAGAGGTAAGTTAGGGGTCACTCCCCTGTCCGAGGTTCACTAAAATAAAAGTTTTAGTGATGCATCAACCAGAACATGTTGAAGATCAATCAATTGATGTAGCAGAGTCAAGGAATCATTGCATATGAATCAGTACTTAAGGTACATTGCTATTCACCAAAACTGTGTAATTTGTCTTTGGCATGTGTTGTCAAAGAGGGAGAGTTTGTTGTCATTTCAAGAAATTTCTAAGGAGAATAATTTGAGAAATCAAGAGGGAGAGTTCTCAGTCGGAGAGAGAAGTTTAAAGATGGTGAGAATCAGAATGAAGCTAAGGATATGTTCCTTACTCTATATGAAATTTCATTGTGCTATGACATATTGTGTTGCCATCAATGCCAAAGAGGGAGATTGTTGGATATAATTGTCTAAAGGACATTATTGGATTAGCTATGTGTTATATTTGATGTCACACAAATGTCATATCAATTATCATTCTCAGTGGTTACTGAGCTTAGTCAGTAAGCTAGGCAGTTCTCAGTGTTTACCAAGCTCAGTCGGTAAGCTAGGTGGTTCTCAGTCATTATCGAGCTCAATTGGTTAGTGAAGTGATTTTTTAGTGTCTACCGAGACCTCTTAGGTGTTGAAAGAAATCATGATAGAAAATAGTGTTAACTGAGCCTCCTCGGTTATCGAAGGAAAGTTAGTGGTTACTGAGCTCACTCGGTCATCGAAGGAAATCTTTTCAAGATTAATGTTTACCAAGCAAGGTCATCTCTTCAAAGGATTTTGTTATTAAATTTTGTTTATCCCAATCGACTATTGTAATGATTATTAGTGCCGACTTGATAATCTGAATGATTAATCCGAATGGTATATATATATAGAAGGTCAAGTGATGAATGGTGATACACAACATGCAGAAATCATTTTGAAGAAAGGTGTATGTGAATTTGGAAGGATGGTTAGATATCCTTGAGGAGCAGCAAAGATTTATTTGATCAGGAAGGATCTAGTGAAGCAAAACAAAGATCTGGAATCAGCAATTCAGTTGCAGGTCATTTCATTGTTACTCTCTTACAATTGTAGTAGTGATATCAAAATCTCTTAACCGAGTTGGTTTAACAACCATTTTGTAAATCCTATAACAAGGTGACAATTCCATTGAATTATTTCAAAAGACCTCTTATAAGGCCACTCCTAATAGGGTGATTAAATCCTCTAACAAGGTCGCACTTAACAGTGTGTTTTGTAACCTTTTACCGGGTTGGCTTCTAACTGGGCATCACTTTAGAAGAGTGAAAAAAAGTAACTAGTTACATTGGTGTTTTTTCCCATATTGGGTTTCCACGGTAAATCTAGTGTCTCTTGTGTTCATGTTATTTTCTTTACTCGTGCATGTTAATCAGTGATGAATGCTTTAGAATAGTTATAATTAATATACACTACAAAGACCAAGTTTCAGCATTTCTCTGTATGTTTACCGAGTGACAGCAGTAAAATATTTAATAAGATATCTAAGGGATCTGCGGTAATATTTTTGAGGTTAACTGATTCACCCCCCCTCTTAATTACTGCATCTATATTTCCAACAACAGGTTAAAAATTTGTATGACGAGAAGGTTGTTGAGAGGAAGTTTGAACCTAGTGATTTGGTATTGATTTGGAATGCCAGACTGGAGGATAAAGGAAAATATGGAAAATTTGATCCAATCTGGTTAGGGCCATATTTGATTCATGAGAAATGGGGACATGATTCATACATTATAAGGAATTAAATGGTGATATTTAAGAATTACTAGTTCATGGATAGTTCTTGAAAAAATACTTTAGTTGAAGGTGTTTTCTTTCCATGAACAATAGTTAGGTCTGTATATGTTGTACATGCTATATATACTAGTGTGTTTCTCTTCCTAGTTTTGCCTTAGTTTGTAGGATTTTGTCATGTTGCTCTCTTTCATTCAGATTATGTCCAGTAGGTGGTCTACTTTAACCAGAAATTCTAAATCCTTGCCATGCCTACAAGAGGCATGCATCCCAAGATAGAGCCACTATTAGACCAATTTCCCGTCAATAAAAAAATCCTATGGAATTGGTCTTATCCTTGCAGTTTTCTGTGAAGTTGTCTTATCCTGCTACAACTTGTTTCAGTTTGTGAATAGAATCCTCAAGGTTTTATATCTTGTGCTCTTAGCCTCATTTCCTTTAATGTGTCACCATGCTCCAATTTTGATCACATGTACTAAATCATAAAAACCAAGGAGTTATTCAAGTTTCATGGTCTGATGGAAATAATTCTTTCGTGTCTGGTGGTGTCAAAATTGTCTAAGTATTAAAACCCTTGATGTTTTTGCATTCCTTTGTTACCTTTGTATCAATGTGAAAACTTTGGTTATTTTCAATGCTTCACATTCTCGTAGTTCTTCCCTGACATCAGTATTTCTTGTGTGCATTGCTGTGACCGAGTGGGGCTTAGTTCCTTTTGATGTTCAGTCACTTGATCTCTAGTTTCCTGGGCAGTTAAGCTTTTCATTCAGCGATCACGCGACTGTTTGTTCACTAGGTCTCCTGATTCTAGTGGTTAAGTGTTTTTCTTTCCGTGACCTAGCATTTTCTTCAATTGCATGGTCGCACGATCTGGCGGGCAATTAGTGTTATGTCTGGCAGTCTCAGTTTGGAAGTGGTTATGGTTTGATTGGATCGACAGTTGTTGCATGACCACAAGGAATCTTCTTCCCCTTTGTGTTTATGTGATAACCATCTGATCTTTTAGTGTTTAAAGGGTTCACGGGTGGTGGGTCCTTTTGCCAAGAGATGTTGACATGCGTGTTCCTCATTGGCTGCGAGCAGTGAAATGGCTTTTTATCAGTGGGGCCAAGGGTTGCAGTGAGTTTAAAAGGGGCTCTGCTTGTCAGTTGATCTGGTAGTTGTCATGTTTCTAGGAAGAAAAAGTGCTTGATGGTTATTCATGGCGGCAATGCGATAGCCATTGATTTTATCTTTGGTGAAGCCCAACGGTGCGGTGGGTTTGTTGCCATGTAGGCACAAGTGGTAGCTCTTCATTGGTTGTAGTTAGAATGATGTGGAACATATCGGCGGGGCCTAGTTTTCAATTTTATGTGATCTATGGCTGGTGTATGGTCTCATGGAATATTCTTTCGCTATGAGATCATGCGACGACTATCGGTTTGGTATCAGACCATAAGGGAAGGACAAGGTGGGTCTAATGTGTCAGGTGTGCTGACGTGCATTATTTTTATTGGCAGAATGACTACTAATGTGGCCAAAGACTTTTCAAAGCACTTAATGAATATTAAAGATTGACAAGGACCACCCGATCTACTGGGAAAGAAATAAAATCAATGGCCATGTTTTAAATTTGTTAGACTAGCCGTTTTATCATAAATTTAAATTTCTAAAGGGTTTTCTACAACAGGAAGGACTAGTTTTTAATGCTTTTGCGAATGGATTTGGTAGGAATGATTTCATTGACTGCTGCAGTGTGGTTGAGAGAGTCCCATGATTGATTGTAGAGGTCTTTATCATGGAGAAGTGGGTAAGAACTACCCGAGGCATGTTGTAGGAGGACAATCAAATTGGTAAATTTGATGAATTCATGATCTTTAGTACAGAAATCAGAGGAATTATCATAAATGGAGATCAATCTAGGATCTATTCTGACCTGGTTGCTTGGTTTTCTTCCAAATGTAATAAATTCTGATTGTTTTTGGTTGGTCTAGTGGTTGAAAACCCTAACCCTAATGCTAGTTGTCCAAAGCTTGTTGCATCCTAAATTCTTTTGGGATTCCAAGACAGCTGGTGGTATATATGGTATCTTTTTTGTCTTTTTAGGGGTTCCAAGTCTTTTTGGTCCCAGGTTGATGGTGTTATGTTGATAGTCAATGTAAAAGACTGAACAAGGAGAGCCTAGATTTTGGGTTTGTTTCTTAGTATTTTGTTGTCTTGATAATGTATTGATTCTACAAATCTTAATGAGAATACATTTGAATTCTAATCTCAGATTTATGATTGTCTTCTTGTTTTGATCTTGGGCTCATATATATTAATATCACAAAGTGAGTTAGCATATGGTAAACAAAGAGTATTGTGGAATTATCTTTGAGTTCCTAACAAAATCAGGATTAAAGTCTTTAAGGTAGTTCCAGTGAGTTCATGGTTGGATAGGAATTTGATGATCAGGTTTGGGAGTGAGAGGGATAATAGGAAAAGCACTTATTCTGAGTCCAAGTTTGTTTGAGTTAGGATTTTCAATTGATATATGCTATTAAGTGACGCTATGCCCTAGGTTAAGGCACTGGTCCATTCTCTAGAAGCAGTTCATCATCACCAATCACACACACATATAAATGATAAAATCTTTAAATCAATTTGTAAGGGGTATAAATGTATAGTTTTTTTAGTGATTCCTTTAAAGAAGTGAATCAAGGGTACACCCTCCTGAGCTTTAGGGCTCAAAGTGTAGGAGGATCCTGTTGATCATTGTTAATTGGCCCTTTTCCTTGCATACTTTGGAGTGGTAATAGAGTTAGTGACATGAATTTCTCAATTATAGTGTAAACCTGCAAGTAGAAAGAGAAGGGGAACCGACACCTAGCATGACCTAATATGACCTAACATGACCTAATATGACCCCTTAATACCTAATATGACCTAATATGACCCCTTAAGCCCTTAAGTACCTAACATGACCTAATATGACCCCTTAAGACCTAATATTACCTAAAAGACCTAATATGACCTAAGAAGACCTAATATGACCTAATATGACCTAATATGACCTAATATGACCCCTTAAGACATAATATGACCTAAAAGACCTAATATGACCCCTTAAGACAAAAGACCTAATATGACCCCTTAAGACCTAACACATGACCGAACATTACCCTTTAAGACCTAATTCGACCTCTTAAGACCTAATATGACCTAATATGATTGAACAAGACCTAATATGACCCCTTAAGACCTAACATGACCTAATATGACCCCTTAAGACCTAATATGACTCCTTAAGACCTAAAAGACCTAATATGACCCATTAAGACCTAACATGACCTAATATGACCCCTTAAGACCTAATATGACCTAATATGGCCTAAAAAGACCTAATATGACCCCTTAAGACCTAACACATGACCTGACATGACCCCTTAAGACCTAATAGGACCTCTTAATACCTAATATGACTGAACAAGACCTAATATGATCCCTTAAGACCTAATATGACCTAATATGACCTAAAATGACCTAATAAGACCTAACATGACCTAATATGACCCCTTAAGACCTAATATGACCTAAAATGACCTAAAAGACCTAATATGACCTAACACATGACCTTAAGACCTAACATGACCTAATATGACCCCTTAAGACCTAACATGACCTAATATGACCCCTTAAGACCTAATATGACCTCTCAAGACCTAATATGACCTAAATGACCTAATATGACCTAACACATGACCTAATATGACCTAACATAACGTAATATGACCTCACATGACCTAACATGACCCTTTAAGACCTAACATGACCTAATAAGACCCCTTAAGACCTAACATGACCTAATATAGACTTATCTAATCAATCTAATTTCAATTTAAATTCAATTTAAATATAGACCTATCTAATCAATCTAAACAAAAAAATAGAAATATAGACCTATCTAATCAATCTTTGATCAATCTAATCAATAAATTGAAATTAAAATTCAAGTATCTAAATTGAAAGTTCTAGAATCAATTAAAATTCAATTTACCTATCTAATCAATCTAATTTCAATTTAAATTCAATTTTAATATAGACCTATCTAATCCATCTAATCAATCTAAACAAAAAATAGAAATATAGACCTATCTAATCAATCTTTAATCAATCTAATCAATAAATTGAAATTAAAATTCAGGTATCTAAATTGAAAGTTCTAGAATCAATTAAAATTCAATTTACCTATCTAATCAATCTAATCAATAAATAAAGATTTATAGACTAGAAAGGTATTCAATTCAGGTGATCAATCTATTCTAATCAAATGAAAAAAGAATCAATATAATTTAAATATAGACCTATATCTAATCAATCTAATCAATCTAAACAAAAAATAGAAATATAGACCTATCTAATCAATCTAATCAATAAATTGAAAGTTCTAGAAGAGAGACAGAGAGAGGGGGGGAGGGGAAGGGGTAGGGAAAGGGGCTAGAGAGAGAGAGAGAGACTAGAAATATAGAATCAATTAAAATTCAATTCAAGTTTAATCTTGATCCATAAATTCAATCTAATCATAAATTTCAAATCAAATTTATAGTCTGTAAGTTTCAAATAGGATTTAAATTAAGTATGTGCAAATTAAAATCCTTCAACCTAAAGATCCTGATACATGTATTATGGATCCTCTCTATCCTTTATTATCTCCAAAAGTTTTTCGTGCTCTTCAATAGGCAACTTCCACTTTTGGTTTTTACATGACCCTTTTTTTGGCACAGTTTCAAACTACAATTTCATCGCTATAACCAAGTGACTATAATGTATAACTCTCTCTCCAAGCATGTATTCAATAAATTAAATTCCATTTTTGTCGATCTTAGCTTGTTGATAATAGGTGCCTTCAATAACAACTGAACCGGTCAGATATTTTTGTCCATCTCCATGGACAACTTCAGACAACTTGTGTTTTTCATTAGTGCATCTTAGTATATAATAATCTACACCTTCTATATTCTTAGGATCCACAACCACAACAAAAATATCACCTACACAATTTATATTTATGTGTACAAGTTTGTTATTTAAAACTCAAGAATATAGTATATATATAACAAATATATAGAAATCAGAATTACACACCTGTAATAACTAAATCAAAAACACATTCATAGTCAGCTGAATATATAGGATCATGGATGTCTATGACATTTTCATCATCTTCACAAGGAGGCATTCTAATTAACTCTTTTTTATCCCATTTTGAAACATATCCATTTTCAATATTAACACATTGACTCATTGTGTTGTTGTTAAGACAATCTTCACAAAAGCATGATTTATCTCATAGTTGAATCAGTGGAGGCTTGTGTTGTCCTGTAGTCATCACTTGATGCAAACTTCTAGTTCCAACAATTGATTGACAATTGTAGGGATTCGATCAATTGATACCTGGATTGGATGGATTGTTATATAGATCTCAGTTTGAAATTAAGAAAAATGTGAAATACACTATATACACATTCATACATTGTATAGTTCACATGAGCTATAATATATATATATATATTTATATATATATATATATATATATATATATATATATATATATATATATATATATATATATATATATATATATATATATATATATATATATTATATAGTTTTTTGAATTTGAATTTGAAAAATAAAAGTACATTAAATAAATACCTATCACTTCACAAAAGTAATGTTTGTTGTATTTTGTGTCTTGAGCAGCGAAATGATTTTGACACCATTCAACAATTTTCTTTGAATTCTCTATCATGTTACCTAGAGATATATTTTTAACAATTTAGTATATATATATACATGTGTACATGTAATGTAAAGTTAAATAGTCCAGCAAGTAAACAAGTTGAATATAGAACATGTATGTACACATACCTTGAAGTTCATGTTGTCAGAGTGCATGCTTCACACATGCTCCTGCTCCATCATGCTCTCCTTTTCCATGTCCACTTTCAAAGAAGTTCCAAACAAACTTAACGTTGTGTCTAGCATGTTGCATGGCTATCCAATTAAAGGCTTTTGCAAACTTAAATTGACCTACAATTTAAATAAATACAAAAATATAAATGTGACACATAAATATATATATATATATATATATAGAATTGATAAAATTTAAAAGAAAATTTATTTAATGCACACGTACTTACCTGCACACCCATTAGACCAGATCCAATATTGTGAAGCATTTATCCCACGACTCACAAGATTGTTGAAAAACATGTTGAAACAATGACCCACGTAGCTCCTATCATGAACCCTATCATCACTAATATAGAAATGAACCTCCTTGATGATAATGCATTCATTTTGATCAATACCATCTATCTCATCCAAATCATATTGTGCATGTCTATAGGTCACATGCACAAAAATTACAACTTGATCAGAATGATAATATTGACTCTGGAGCTCCTTTTGAGGGGAAAATGTATAGTTCTCCACAAAATCTACAACTGAAAGAATACAACCAGGTGGGAAACAATTTTTTGAATCACGAAAGTTTTTAGCTTGCTATCGTGCACCATGATAATGTTGGATATGTGGATAAATCATAGATCACAATCTGTCCATGAATTGAAGGTATGGTAATTCACTCTCCTTTAATGTAATTTTTTTTATTCACCTCCTGTCTTTGTTTGGTATATCTCATATTCAAATCTCTTCCACTGGACTGGTGTTGTAACTGTTACCCATTTTTTCTTGTTCTATGCAAATTTGGCTAAGCTCCATCTAGAGGTCTATGTTTTAGCCCTATCAGGAACCTAAACAAATTCCATGGCTCTGTGTCTTTTTCTCTAGTCTTTGCAATATTCTCTATGTCTCTGGTTACAAAAAAACCCTAGGTCTTAATTCATAAATCTAGCCATTGGTGCCAAAAAACCCTTAAAAAAATCCTAAGGTCATGTTCTAATTTTGCGTTACCTTTTTTGGCCACTTAAGTTCCTTTATTTTCCATGTGCGCTTTACTTTAGGTTCAGTCGCGTAATCGCCAGTTCTTCCCAACGGTTAAGACTTCATTCAGTGACTCAGCGACTACGTGTTCGCTAGATCTCCCATTCCCGGTGGTTATGTCCTTGACATCCAGTGACCCAGTAGGTGGTTAGTTCTCTTCAGTCGCATAATCGGTAGATGTTTGGCAGTCTCGGTTATGCGGTTAAGGTAAAGCTTGATCAAACGGTTGGCATATCTTATGAAGAATTTTTTCTAACACATGAGATCATACACCGACCATTGATCTTCATTTCATGCAACACTTGAAAGGGGTCCATTGGCTAAAGTTTTGATGTGGCATCTTTTGGTTGGCTGAATTTTCAAGTGGGGCCAAGGCTTTAAAGACATCAGTAGAATGGAGCATCTAACAGTGATCGCATAATCTGAAGGAATATTCTTGGTCCATAAGATTATGCAACAGTCATTGATATGGTATCAGTATCATGGATTTTTCAAGTGGGTCCTTCATGCCATGTAATCTGATGTGTTTTCTTCTGATTGGTCAAGGCTCGTAATGTGGAAATTTTTCAGGGTTGGCCTAGTGTGTTGTCTCATCTTTAAGATCTATGGTCATCACATAATCTAAAAGAATATTCCTAGCCCTTCAAATCATGCACCCACCATTGATTTTACTTTATTGTCAGGGCTCTATCTAGTGGGTCCTTTCCTGGTGACTTGCTCATATTTCATTGGCTAGCCGTATGGTAACTGGGATTTGTCAGTGAGACTAGTGTCAGAAAGTCTGCAGGATCGTCACTAGAAATAAGATCGATGGTTGTCTTATGTTCTTAAAGAATCTTTCTGACACATGAGATTATGAGATAGTCATTCGATTTTCCAAGTGTTCAGGCTTTGTAAGTGGGTCTGGTGCCACATGTTGCTGACATGCTTAATTCTTATTGGTCGTTGGGTTACAGTTGGAATCTATTGTGGGTTTGAGTATTTCTTAAGTGAGATGGTAGTATAATAGAATCTACAGTTGTCACATGATCTTAAAGAATCTTCTGAGGCCATAAGATCATGCGACGACCACCGATTGAGTATCAGCTTAGAGGGAAGCAGGTGGGTCCTATGTTAGATAAATCTGAGCTATCTATAGTCAAGTGAGTAAAGGAAGGACAAGTGGTGGGATGGGCCCAGGTTTGTGGCTTCAGTCACGTAATTGCTAAATAAGTTGGGGTTAAATAAAAAGACTAAGCGATTTAGCGAAAAAGGAAAAAGGTAACCCGAGTTAATGTAGGGTTAAATTTGTAAATCCAATACCATGCTAGGGAAAAAAGGAAGAATCTGATAGCTACCTTTTAAAGATAGATTCAAGTTTGAATATCAGCTGTCGATCAAGAAAAACTTGGTGCTACCTATGACCGTTATATATTTTTAAATTCAAATATCTTGCAATACCAGATTTGAACATTTATGGCGAGGCTGAGTTGCAGGAAGGGTATGGTACCAAGGTGGTTTGTTTTCAGATAGATGTAGTAATTAAATGGACATGCAAACATAGATATCTGATCGGCCATGATATTTTAGAGACATATTTATGATCAGAAGTGACATAGTTAGGGTTTTGATTATTTTATGAAAAATCCATGTAACCCTAATTGATATTTTTCTCCTACCTGCATGCAAAAGGGAGATGTATATATTTGTTTTTTGAAGCTTTTTGAAGCTAAGGTTGGACAATTGTAAGAAGGATTTTTCTTTCTCAGAAATTACTTGTGGCATTCTTTCTACCCCTCTGATTTTTGCAGTTTTGTAACTTTCATTGATATTCAGATATTGCAAAGTACTTTGTGACATTTTTCATGTCCCTATGCTTCTTGTCTGAATTGTCTCTTAATGAATTTAGTATTTGTATGTTTTTCAGTGATATCTTAGGGTTCTTGATCCTTCTTTCTTTCTGCAATTCATGTGTATTCTTGTGGGTGATTTGATTTGAATGCTCTTGTGGGTATATTTCCACCCCTAGAAATCTATCTCATTCCTATACCTAGTTGTAGAGGTGAATGTTTTCTTGCAGATTATAGATTGTTTGTCAAAATTCTAACAGTGCCATTGCTTGTGAAAGTTTCCCTCTTTCCCTGAATAGCCCTTTTCTATTGCAGACTCTTCTATGAAATATTTATGCAAGCCTATTCAGTGAGTTGTAATCTCCTAGACTTAAGATTATGTATTGATTCCATACTCTATACTATAATTCATACCATATTTTTAGTGTATCACCTAGTAGGATAGTTTTCTTTCAGTCATTTCTCTTTCAAGCATTCCTTCTATCCTTTTCCCCTCAAGTTTCACTTTCATGTCAAGAAGCAAATTAAGGTGATTATCCAAGAGGAACCAGCCTAGAATCTGGAGGTCTCATCTCAGTTAGCATAGGTCCCACAACCTGGAGATGATTCCCATGTTATACTAGGTTATCAAGACCAAGAGAGCTTGAAACAAGGGTGCAAACTTAGTGTATAATAGTAACATCAATATTATAAATTGTAAAGGAAATTTCTGCAAATTTTCACAATTATTGCATTCATTTTTTATACACTAGACATTGAATTCATCTAAATCTTTTGATTTATCACATAAAATGGACTTTACAAATTTTATTGTACTTCTAGTAACCATATCTAGATTAAGTATTTCCATAACCCTTTTATATGATTGCAAGTATAAGTGAAAATCAACATGATTTCAACAACATGTTTCACAAACCTTATTTATGCTTACAAAGCAAGGGTGCAACATCTCAAACATTCTCTGACCTATTTTCACATCTGAAAATTCATGCTTGAATTCTTCAAACAATTCACTTCATGTAGTATCGACAAAATATTTTGGATGTGGAATCTTCATACCAGTCTCTTCATCATTCATTTGTATAGTGTCCCTCCAATTGGAAGAAACACGAGAGTGGTTGGTCCAAAAATCAATGACCCATCTTCTTACATCTTCAAAAATTCTATCTTTACGGGGAACTTTAGAAATTTGTACCCAATTTTTTTCAATGTCCATATCCAACATATTTATCTTCCTAATATATCTATGAACAGTTCTTCGAGATACCTTGAGTAAATTAGAAATGGCTCAAACTTGATTTCTATGTGTCAATTTCTTACTAGTTATCATAGTCACCAAGGCTCTTCTAGCTGCATTTGAATCTGGTCCTTAATGATCTGCCCTATTAACAACATTCAGCACATCTTGTAAATTTTAAATTATTGTCTCTTTTACTTCACCTCCTCCAATTTTCCTATTATTAATACCCAACAACTCCAAAATCAGAGTCATTTATTTTTTCTTGAATAACTTTGCAAACAATTGTGCTTTTCCCACCAAAGATTTACTCTCAAAATATTCCATCCACATGTTTTTGAGATGCAATTTAATAGTGCTTTCAGGTACTAGGTGTTCCAGTGAAATTTGACTAATAAGTGATTCCTCATTCATGTCCATCAAATTCTGCATTGTAGGAAAAATATGTATACTTCGACTACTACCAATATCCTCTCCTAGTTGAGTTGCACCTTCTACAGTGATAGGTTCTTCTTCAACATCGACCGATTGCTCTTGGACAAGTTTCGTATGACCTTTTATTTGGTCATCCCTTTTACGATCATACTTCCTTGTTCTAGTCCTTTTATTTCCCATTGCTCAAATATCTAAGAAGAATTTTTTTATTTTTTTTACTATTTCGTCATTGAAAAACTTGTCTTCACACTCCTTCGAAACCAAAATATCTTTGTAATTTCTCCAAAAAAATGACTCCCAACTTCAAAATATCCTTATATCCTAAAATAAGATTGTAAATTCACAATTGATATCTATATATATTTTTAAAAACATCACACACATATATAGCTTTAAAATTGAAAGGGTGGGTTGCCCACGCGACCACTCATGGGGGGGCCGACCTCTTAGGGGACGGGGCTGAGTTAGATTCAGCTGAGTTATCCTAGGTGGCATGCCAACTTGGCAGTCAAAACTTTAAAAATACAAAAAATGCATAATTTTGCACTTGTGTTTTTTTCTCTTCTTCAAATAAAAATTTGGAAAAACAAAAACTACCCTATTGTAGATCTTGGAACTAGAATTTTGGACTTATAAATTTTATATAATTTCAATTAGAAAATGTTAAACAAATTTGTAAAAAACTACGTGTAGGTATATAAAGCTTTGAGAAGTCGCTAATTCGATAAATAATAAAAAATAGTAAATGAAATAAAAAATATATATAAATCATATGCGGCACTAGAGAAGATAATCTTCTTCAAGAATATATAATTTATTTGGAGTTTGGAATAATTTTGATAGGTGAAAAGTGGTGGGAGACAAAAACTGTTGATTTCAAGTAAGTTGTACTTTGAATACTTATAACAGGCAAATTATAGATCAAAAACACTTCTTTCCTTTTTCGTGCACTAGGTATACATGTCATCTAAAATATATTTTGAAATTGGAGGAAAAAACAATGTTTTACTTATAATTATTTGACAGGAAGTAAACCCCCTGATTTGTTGTATTTTTTAGGACATGAAAAATAGACCTTAAAAATTACAAAGTATATTAATTTATGTCCAAAATAATTTTTAAAAACTATAGGCATAAAAATCATCCTATTTCACACATTTAATTAGTTTACATCATCTTCAGATTGTAAATAGAAATGTGACTTTTATGCCCTTGAAGTTTTTTAGTTTTGGTGATGTTAGCCTCTTCCTTTGTAAAAGGGTGATAGCTTATTGTGCTTTTACCCTTTTGCAATACCAAATAAGAGTGTTATGCGTGTGCATGTGATTGCATTCGAGTTATTACATTTTGACTTTACTATTTCAATTATATGCTTTATAATTTAGAGGTTTATTTTTTATTTTTTTAAGATTAGTAAAAGTGAAAAGTTTTATTAGTATTGATTCACCCCTCCCCTCTCAGTACTTATTGTTTCCAATAATTGGTATCAGAGTTTTGGTTCTCTAGAGAAAAAATTTAACAACTTGGGAGTAGATCTATGAGGATGGAAAGATACATGTATGAGAAACAACTAGAGGTAGCCAATGAGATGATTGAAGAATTGAAGAATAGGCTTGTAATACCCCAAAATTGGCACCTATAATTTCAATCAATTTTGGTGCATTTTCTTCGATTTCACATCATCAAAGTCCTATTTCACTAGGCAATGTTATCTCTCCTACCTGACTTTATTTGACTTGATGTCAATTGCAAATACCCTAATTTGCATTAATCTCACACTATAATTAATTCCTAAAGTTTTTCAACTTTATTAGCTAAATAATCCCTATGATAATTTGATTTAATTCTAAAGTCCTAAGTGCTTTAAATTAAATTAAAAATCCACCCCCTTTAGCTAATACACATAAAAAAGGAATTAATCTTATTTAGTTATTTGAATGGACACCTCTTTATTTGAATTTAATAATTCAAATTACTCGAAAGGTCACCCATATGTGGCAATATTTCATTCTCTTAATTAAATAAATCTTTCAATATTTGTCTCAATTGGGAATGAAGAGGTAATCGTTTCATTTCAAGAACCTCTTCATTCCTCTCACGGGCTTGTCTATATAATGAACCTTTTTTCTCATTCAAAAAAAGGTTATTTGTGAGAGTAACTAAACTATAGCCAATTTTAGTCTCAATTTCATATTTTCAAGTTTTCAATTGCAATTAGCTTAATTTCTCATGTAGTATTAATTGCATCCTCATAGTAGATTAATTTGCTTATTTCTATTAGATTAATCTCATATTTCTTTCAAAGTTATTTAGATTAACTTGCATCTTCATATTTCTTTCAAGCTCTTAGATAAATTGCACTTCATTCTAGTTTAAATTGTAAATTTGTTTATCTTTTAAAGTTTTTAAAAATCCTTCATATTAGCTTGGTCTTATGGTTGTTGGCTCTCGTTCTAACAGTAATTCAAACACCCCAGTTAATTAGAAGGCAATAGGTCAAATCGATAGAATTGTGTGAATGGGTAATTCATACACAATTTCATGATTCGATGATCGAGCAATGACTATGTTGTGTATATAGCTAGATTAGAGGTCCATGTTTAGCTGTATAACATTTTGGCACCCACCGTGGGGTAGAAAAAATGATTTCTAGCCACATCATTCTTAAACTTTTTTTGAATTCTGTAATTTGTCATACGTCTGTACTTTTCTATGTACGGAAGTTTGCACGAGATTTTTGAGCATACTGTACGAATTTTTTCTCCCTATAGCACTCTCTCACATGAAATTGTACTTTCTCACACAGTCCCTGGTATTGTCTCACACGCAGTGCTACACTTCCTTGCACGAAGTTTCTCTATCAGACATTTAATTTTTCCAAATTCTACAATTTACTATTTTTTTTCCTAACATCTACTCTCTTCTGTTGATCTTATATTCTAATTTCTATCATAGCATAACAGTGGTCTGTAGGTCACTTTGTCAAAGATCATAAAACCTTCTAATAGTTTTCTTGCAGGATGATTGTCGAAGGCATTTTAAAAACATTATGTTTGTTTTCTTGCTTTCATTCACATAGTATAATTAGGGCTCCATTAAAATTTCTTAAGGGTCCTGATAGCAAAGTAGGGGAATAGGCTCTTCATTACATGAAAGTGATGCCCATGAATGAAACTGAGACCCAGATGTTGCTAGAATGATGGATACTTGGGGAACTGGGGAAAGGTAGTGAATCTTTAGCACTTCTACTTGCTAGGGGATTATGTTGTTCTCTCTTTGAGAGAGCCAGAAACCCAAAAGCTTATGGATTTGGTGGAGTGAAGCTAGCTCGGTGATGAATATGCTTTATGTGTTTGGGTAAGGTGAAGAGGTAGGAGAAGTATGCTCTTCTCTCTTTGAGAGAAACAGAAAATCAAACCCTCAGATCTAAGCCAAGTTGTGTCACCTTTAGAGGGCCTGTCAGAAGTTGAACCTCTGAGAATGACCCAAGTGAGTACGCACCTATTTCTAGTGATTCCACCTCATTATAATAAAGAATTCTTTGTTGAGTCTAAAGACTCCAAAGCCATGTTAACTTCCCTCTCATGATTTTGACTATCATCCTGAGAAGGCCTTGTATGTTGTACTAAGCGGCACCACTCCTAGACCTGCTTGTGGGGGTGTATGACTTTCAAGTGTTCATGTGGCTATGAGGCCCTAGCCCTATATTGGGGGCACCAAAGGTTAGTGTGAATGGAAACCCACTAAAAGCTTTCCCTAGTTACTTGCCTACCCAGTTCACCTCTAAAAGGAGTAATAATCTTTACACAAGGAGGGGGAAGAATCTCTCCCATAGATTCCCACCATAGGCATGCACCTAGATGCTTGAAGGGGGTATATGACACTAGCCCCTACCACAAGGGTAACCTTTAAATATATACTATTGAGTCTTTGGAAAAACCAAAAACAAGGGTGCCCTCTAGGGGGTGACACGGCTGTGTGAGGTGCATGCATGCACATAAGCAATGGGGAAAAAGTTTTGTCTTCTCACCATTTTTTTGTAGGGATAACTATGTGTTTATTATCGAGTCTTAAACATTGTCCATCATGATTAAACAAAGACTCCCATGATACTACCAATTTGCTTTGTCCTTGGTAGGTCTGTTAGCGACTACTTATTGTATCACAACTACTTGATCTAAACCTTCATGTTTGTAAATGAATGCTTGAAACCATCAAATTGAGATTGTTGATTAAACTATCCTTCAAACCTATTTGGAAACTAGATTTTTAGTTAGAAAACAATTTAGGCTGTGTCTCAAAACTCAACTTTTACCTCAAAAACTGTCTCAAAATTGTCAGACTTTAATTTTTTCATGCGCAAAGTTTCACTTTTCAGAGCACTTTCTCGTGCGAGATTTCATTCTTTTACATGAAGTTTTGTGTTCTCTCGCATGGTCTAGTACTTTCTCGTGTGAACTTGTACCCAAATTTCAAAAACAAAGACTAAATTCCTATTGACTAGTCAAACTTTTTCCTGGTCTATTTTTTGTCTGAGGTCTGTTTATCTATTTTCCTATCGTTCATTGTTAGAAACTGAGTGTGTCAAACTAAGAATTGATCAATTATTGCTTTGACTCATGTTGTCTCTCATTTATTTATCTTATCTCTTTATGCTTTTTTACCTCATGTCACAATAGTCTTATCTCGACTATTCGAGCCACCTCTTTTTGACAATTCATACTAGGTCCATCTCACATCTTGGTTGTTCTAGCCATTTATCTCCTTTTTGCTAATCTTAGAGATAGAGTTTTAGCATCACATCTTCATCTATGACTATCATGACTAGAAGTGGAAAAAATTATCACATTCAGAATACTGGTCAAGATAGAAGTGAACCTCCTAATCAAGAAATAGATCATCCTGAATCTGTCACAAAATTTGAACTTTATCAGAGATCCTAAAGCTCTTCATTGAGTACTTTGAAAGATAGTCTGTCTCAGCCATCACCTCCAGTGTTCCAAGATTATTTTAATCTATTTTCTAAAGCACAACTTAGTTTCTCATTTCAAGAACAAGACAACTTATTCTTCCAAGACAACTCATTCTTTCAAGACAATTCATTTTTCTGTGACTTTGGAAGACCACTTCCTTGGACTGCTCCTATTATTGAATCTGTTGATACTGACTACAATATCTTCCCACTTGAATTTTTTAAATCTTTTGATCTTGTTCATTAATCATAAATTACTTGGGCTGCACCCTTTTGATATCGTTCACATCATTTTACTGAGTCTTCATTCATTGCACAGCCCTACATTGACAAGATGGGAGATCCATTTGACTTCCAACAAGGAAAATATAGTCAAACCTATAATCAGTCTCAAAACAACTAGTATCATGGTCAATCTTCTAATGAAAAACATCAATCTCAAACTCAAAATGAGCAACATCATGGTGAATCCCAACATGACCAAAATCAGTCCCACAATGATGATCAATCTCAAAAAAAACCTCAAGGCAATCGACAAGCAACATATCACTATCGTCCTCCTCCATATGATCAAAACCAAGATGATCAACAACAAGACCAAATTTTGAGCATTTATGAGATCCTTGGTAATGAAGATGATGTCATAACTTAGAATGACATAGCTACTACTAAAGCTTATAAGAGTCTCATCAAAATGATGGAAATCCTTCTTTTAGATGAAAGGGAGAAGTACTTTCTTGAGTTGGAACAACAAGGGGCCAAACTAACTCTGAATTACCAAGTTGAAATGCTTGTAGCTAAAGAGGAAGAAACTGAAACCATTAAGCTACAAAAGATGATTCAGAATATGCAAGATCAGATTAGTCAACTAGCAAAAGAAAAGGATAAGCCCACATAGCAATTCACAATGGATAGTATATGCCCTTTTCCTTTTGACAAGAGTATTTGCATGCCTCATTTTCTAAAAGGAGTGGAGTTTCCCAAATATGACAAATACATGGGTACAAATGATCCCCAAGACCATCTGAGGGAGTTTGGTGCCTTGTCCATGGAATTTATACACAATCAAACTTATCTTATGAGACTCTTTCCCCACAGCTTGGGTGGGTCAACAATGGAGTGGTTTTGTCAGTTACCCCTTGGGATTAAGACTTTTGATGAGATTTCTAATCTATTCCTTCAGCATTATTCTCACAACATTCAACACCTTGTCAACATCTATTATTTGTGTAATCTGAAGCAATGACAGGGAGAGCCTTTCTTGTCTTTTCTCCAAAGGTGGAGATAACTTTGCACGAAGTATCCTTGTAAATTACCTGAATCTAAGAAACTCAAAATATTTTTGGACAATATTGTTCCAGAATTTGGATATCAAGTCCAACTACAAGGTCCTTTGACCTTTGACAACATGATCAAACAAGCTCTGAGGATAGAGGCCTTTATGGTTAAGAAAGGAGAATTAACTTTGAATAAGGACAATAAACAAGGATTCTCCTCAAACAAGGATAAAGGAAAGGTTTTCAACAAGAATAGAGATGTTGTAAATGATGGAGTGGTTGATAATGTCATAGCGAAGCCTTCAAAGCCTATTTTTAATCTTACTTCCAGCATACAAGCAGCTAAGGCTATTGAAAAGACCACAACGGATAATCAACAAATTTCAAAATTTTCTAAGAACAAACCTTAGGCCTCTCGACCCAAGCATGACTTTACTCCTTTGGGGAAGCCTCTTAATGTGGTCTATAAAACTCTTATATAGAATCAGGTCCTCACTCTATTGGAAAAGCATCCTTATGACCCACAACCATGACCTCATTGGTGGAATGATAAAGCCTATTGTGATTATCACCAAAACATTGGTCATAAGACTTCTACTTGTCTCTAGATGAACCATAAGGTTCAAGATCTCATTGATAATGGTGAAATTCTTATGGATAGCCATAATAAGAATTTGGACCATCAGGCATTTAAGGATCCTTTCCCTCCTCATGAGAAATGAGAGTCTTCCAAAGCAAAGAATACTAATGCCAAAGTCAATTACACCTACACTGTTATTGATAATGTCATCAACATGATTGAACCTATTGAAGTTGAGTATTGTGGCGTAATCACTTTCAAGGGGAGTGGTGATGCCCCCAAACCCAAGACTCCTTTCATCTTACGTAGCTCTGTGTGTCACTCATCTAAATTTGAACAATCTCAAGATTGTGCCAATGTTGTTACCCGAACACATGGAAGAGTTGTTTTGAAAGGTCTTGATCCTCCTTTATCTACCCCAAAACAAACTATGGATAAGACTATTGTCAGTCCTATCAACAAAGTCTCAAAATCAGCTCCTACACCTAGTAATGCTAGTTATAGTATCTTAGATCAGCTCTAGTGAACCAATGCTCAGATTACAATTTTTGAGTTGTTGAAAATCTCGCTACTCATAGGCAGATTTTGGATAAAGCCCTCACTGAGGAAAATGTCCCCAAAGATCTCGATCTCAACCAGTTCCAATCTATGGTGGGTCATTTGACCTTGTCTCATTATACATCCTTCTCTAAAGAAGATGATCACTCTCTAAGTCATCCGCATAATGCTCCCTTTCATATAGAGGTCATGATAGGTCCCAAGCGTGTCCATCACATGCTTATTGACAATGGTGTTGGTCTCAACATCTGTTCTACTAAACTGCTCACCCAGCTAGGTTATGATGAGGATTGTATAGATTCCCACAAAAAGATTACTATCAAAGCTTATGATGAAGAGGAATGCAAGTCCCAAGGCTTAGTTGTGCTACCTATCCACGTAGGTCCTATTGAGAGAGATGTTACTTTTTAAGTCCTTGATATTCCCCTTGCTTCCAACATCTTGTTGGGTAGACCATGGATTCATGAGATGCAGGTTGTTCCATCTATATACCATCAGTGCATCAAGTTCATATTCCATAAAGTAGAAGTCACTATGCCTGCTAATACCAACTACTCTTGCAATACTCTTGCACAATTTGTCAATAGCTTTGTTCTAGCTAATAGAGAGGCCACTGATTTTTATGACACCAAGATTAGAGAAATGAAACAAACTCTAAAACTTAAGGATACTAGCATGGGAGAATAGCGAATTGAACCTATGCTATCATTAGCGGCTCTACCTCTGTCTCCACGTTCTTATGGGAGACCTTTTGAGAATAAAAAATCTATCGCTAGCTCTCCCTAGATAGTCTATGATGGTGCCTTTGTCAAGGCTACAACACCCCTAGAAGATGAGGAAGAAGAAAGGGCTATTACAGCTTGGATCTATAAAGGGAAAGAAACATCTGAAATGACTACTCCACCTCCAAAATTAGAACAAGAGCCAAATAGTGAGGCCTTCAAGATCATGAAGCACTTCTGCTACAAAGGGAGTGGTCCTATAGGAAGGAATGACAATGGCTTGCTAAAACCAATTGAAGCCACAGGTTGTAGGACCAAGGACACCACAGGTCTTGGCTTCAAGAAAGTCCCATTTCATCTAGGGACAAAGAAATTTGTGACAGAACCTAAACCTGAACTAGAATTTGAAGATACTACTCCAGAGGTAAATCCAAAGGCCAGTTCTGATGAGGATAATCTCCCATATCCTCTTCGGACCTTGTGGCATTCTTTGAAGAACCGGATGAGCCTATTATGCCTATCCATATGGTAGGGACTAATAGTGACTCAAATGAGATCACCTCAATATATCAACTCACATATGATCAATGGAGAGAAATGCAATATGACAATGCTAGTTTTCAAGGTGAACAATATATACCACCACATTTTCAAAAATAGTTTGAACAAGATCAACTTTAGAAAACTATAAATGCTACAAGAAGTGGAAATGAGTCAGATGGTACCATTGGTGCTAATGGAATTCCCACATCAAGTACTGACTCACATGAGTATGAGTTTGACTCTTTGTCTGATGCTACTTATGATAAAGATATAGACCTGGTGCATACATATGAAAACCCTCTCGAAGTAGGTGAAGGGTCTAGCATTAGGACGCACAAATTTGATGCCATAGGTGTTAACATGTCCTCTACTTCCAATGTTGGGTCTCATAGGGATTCAAACGATCCTTTGGATGAGATTTCTCTAGGTCTTAACTTACTTGTCCATGCTTTTGATGGTTATACCATGAATGTAATTGAACTAGCCACTACTACTCTTTCACTCTGTCATCTTGATTTGATAAACTGGAACTCCCCTTTTGCATACAATGAAGTCCTAACATTCCAAAATGATTACGCTCTAGCCTATTACCTCCATGCTATTGAACCTATAATTTCCTCCACCAGCGAAGGCAGTGTCAGCATGACAGAGGTAGATATCAAGTATCTTAGTCAAAAAATTAAAAGAAGGAAAAATAGATGCTTTGATGGTGGAAACCACATTGTGGCAGTATCAAAGCCAAAAATAGTAAAAATAAAAGACGTATCCGAGGGTGAAAACCTCTCTGAGGCACCCAAGGATGAGATACTTGATACTCTCTTTAGCCATTTTCAAGAAAGATCATCAGTTTTGATTGAGCCGACATAACCAATGAATTTGGGTACAGAGGCTGCTCCACAAATTATTCATCTAGCACAATCATTATCTGAAAAAGAAAAGGAAGAGTTCACTAGCTTCTTTCAAAGCAAGAAAATAAACTTTGCATGGACTTACTTTGATATGCCTGGATTGGATCCCAATCTAATCATGCACCATCTATCCATTGCACTAGGTATTAAACCTATCAAACAGAAGATTAGAAAGATGCATCCACATGTGGCACTTTTAGTCAAAGCAAAGCTAGAAAAACTTATTAAGGCTGGTTTCATAAGGACTATTGACTATGCAAAGTGGATTTCAAATATTTTTCCAGTAACCAAACATGATAAATCAATTCGTGTGTGCACAAACTTCCAGGACCTAAACAAGGCATGTCCAAAAGATGATATCCCATTGCCTAATATTGACATGATAGTAGACATGACAGTAGGCTATGAAATGTATTCCTTGATGGATGGCTTTTATGGCTATAATGAAATAAAAATTACACCAAAAGATCAAGAAAAGACTACTTTCACGTGTGCCTGGGGAACCTTTTGCTAGAATGTCATGCCTTTTGGGCTTAAGAATGCTGGAGCAACTTATCAGAGAGCTGTCACTACCATTTTCCATGATATGATGCATAAAACAATGGAGGATTATGTGGATGATACTTTGGCCAAAAGCATGCAGTGAAAAACTCATCTTACATATTTGGGTCCCATACTTGACCACATGGAACAATTTAGTCTCAGACTTAATCCAAAAAAATGCACATTCGGTGTCACTTCCGAGAAACTCTTGGGTTACATCATTTCAGCTAAAGGCATAGAAGTTGATCCAGAAAAAGTTCAAGCTATTATGGACATACCTCCACCTAAGAACATCAGTTAGATGAGAGGACTTTAGAGAAGACTACAATCTATTAAGTGCTTCATTTCACAGTTGGCTGATAAGTCACAACCATTCACTAAAACTTTTCATAAGGGTGTGACTTATGAATGGAATAAAGAATGTGACAAGGGACTCACTCAAATAAAATAGTATCCTGCTAATCCACCTATATTGATGCCTCATATTCATGGGAAGCTACTTATACTATACATTTCAGCCACGAACACATCTTTGGGTGCTCTCCTAGCTCAAGAAGACCAGAACAAAAAAGAGAGCCATTTATTACATCAGCCAAACATTGGTCTCCTATGAAATGAACTATTCTATCATTGAAAAATATTTTCTAATGGTTGTGTTTGCCTCACAAAAATTGTGGCATTATATCTTGGCTCACACTACAAAGCTCATTGCAAAAATTGATCCACTAAAGTACTTACTAAGCAAGGCTGCCCTCGCGGGTAGATTAGCAAAATGGGTTACGATACTCAGTGAATTTGACATTGAATATGTGGAAAGAAAAGCTATTAAAGGACAAGAAATTGTTAATCAGTTGGCAGAGGCTCCTCTAAAAGATCACTAGCCTTTGAAAATTGAATTCCCAAATGAATCCATCATGCTTCTCACACACCAGTCTTGGAGCATGTCCTTTGATGGATCATTCACACAGCAAGGATCAGGTGCAGGCATTCTATTTATAACACCTCAAAGATATTCATTGCCTAAGGCTTACAAAATGATGTTTCCCTACACAAACAACATCACTGAATGTGAAGCTCTCATTAATGGTATGAAGATATCCATTGAATGGCGTGTGGATGAGCTCAAGGTCTTTGGAGACTCTCAGTTAATCATCAACCAAGTTAATGATGTCTATCAAACAAAAGATGACAAGCTAGTGCTTTACAAAAGAATGGTGGATGATCTCAAATAGTACTTTGCACACATTTCTTTCCAAAAAATTCCAAGAGTAAACAATAAAGTAGTCGATGCTATGGCCACTCTTGCCTTAATGTTACAGATGTCAGAAAATGACTTCAGACATGAATTCCTAGTGGAGACATTATGCTACCCAGCCTATGACATTATTGAATCTAGGATGATCTGTTCAATCATTGGACATGACTCATCTCACTACCACCATATCTACTCCTACCTCTATGACCAAATCATTCTAGACACCTATACCCAGAATGTAAAATGTCACCTTATTCGTAATGCTTCATGGTATGTCATCATAGCAAATGACTTGTATAGATGGGGTCTAGACGGTACCCTCCTTAGGTGTCTAGAACCCGATGAGTCCAAATGTGCATTAGCTGAGGTACATGAAGGTATTTGTGGGTCTCATTTGAGTGGTCTGACATTAGCTTGTAAACTTATTAGAGCTGGTTACTGCTGGCCAAATATGGAGAAAGAAGTTGTTCAATATGCCAAGGCTTGTAAACAGTGCTGATCCATGCCCCTGCTAAAGAGCTTACTCCTTTTATCAGTTTTTGGCCATTTCAGAAATGGGCCTTTGACTTGGTAGGACAGATACATCCATCTTCTTCCAAAGGGCACAAGTTCATCATCACCACTACAGACTACTTTACTAAATGGGTTGAGATAGTGCCTCTGACTATAGATGATGGCAAATTTGTGGCTATGTTTATTCTAAACTATATCATCTATAGATATGGTGTACCCTCATCCATTATCACTAACAATGGGGGACAGTTCAAGAACAAAGACTTGATGGACTTATGCACCAAATTTAGGATCATTTAGCATTGGTTGTCTATCTATTATCCCCAGGGCAATGGACAAGTAGAAGCTTCTAATAGGACAATTCTCAAAATCTTGCACAGAACAGTTCATAAATCTAGTAGAGATTGGCACCTCCAGATTAATCTAGCTTTAAGGGCCTATAGAACAAGAATTAGAACACTAACGGGGGCCACACCCTTTGCCTTGGTTTATGGAGCAGATGCGGTATTACCTATTGAGGTCAAGATTCCTACATTGCAAGTCTCTTTGAGGGGCTTCATTACTGATGAAGAAGATAGAATATCCTGGCTACAAGAGCTAGAGTTACTGGATGAACGTCGGAAGGTGGCATTCAATCATCTTCAAGCATACCAAAAGAGAATGTCCAAATCATACAATAAGAAAGTTAGGAAAAGGGAATTCCAAGTGGGTGATCTCATCCTAAGAGAGAACCCCAAGAATCAGTAGCAACGAATCTAGAAAGGGAAATTTGAACCAAACTGGCTTGGTCCATATATTGTTACTATAGCATTTGGGTCTGGTACTTATCAACTCTCCACCACTAAAGGAGAGAAACTCAAAGAGCTAATCAATGCTCTTCATCTGAAGAAGTTCTATAGCTAAGACATTCCTTGTATGCTCATGTACATACTTATTTGTCTTGAATAAATCCTAAAAATTGCAAAATGTCCTGAAAAAATGATCATCTTAGTGAAAACCTGGTAAACAGACGCTTTGATGTATCTATTATCCTAGTGAAAACCTAGTAAATAGGCACCTTGATAATACCAAAAAAATAGAAAATACAAAAAAATACAAAAAAAATGAAATATTCAAAAAAATAAAAATAAAAAAGAGAAAAGTACAAAAAATTTGAAAAAGAAGAAAAATGTGCCATTGATGAAAACCTGGCAAATAGGCATCATGCTAGAAAAAATAGAATCTCTGCGAAGATGGTGAAAACATGGTAAATAGGCACCTCTTGTTTCCTGAAGCTATATCTCATCTCACTATCGCTTGGCTCTTAGTTTCCTACTTTAGTTTCCTTGTATTTCCACTTTAGTTTACTTCCTGCTTTAGTCTGTTTCCCGCTTTGGTTTGCTAGCTCATGCACTTTCTTTTAGTTATCTTTGAGATTTTTCTTGACTCTTCATGGAGTGGAACTGGTCATACTTTGGGGCACCTTCCTAGTCTAGGGAGCATTGTCCTATCACTTTTGAAGATGCTTTCTTGCATCAGTCACCAGTGGTTCTCACTGCATCTGCCTACTAATGCCTAGCTACTTTTGAGACTCCTTGAGGGTCTCTCGTGTATTGATTGCTAGTGGTTCCCACTATGCTTGCCTATTGATACCTAGCTCTCATTTGAACCCCTCTCTTTCAGGATCTTTTCCTTACATCAATCACCAATGGTTCTCACTACGTTTGCCTATTGATGTTTCATTTGTGCTTAATTCTCTCTTTCAAGAATCTTCCTTGTATCGATCACCAATGGTTCTCACTGCATCCACCTACTGATACTTGGTTCATGCTCTGATATCTTCTTGAGACTTCATCTCTCGCAATAGTCACCGGTGGTTCTCACTATGTCTGCCCGCTGTCGCTATGCCGTTGAGACTTTGAACATTGTATACTTTCAATTTGACTTCAATCCAATTGAACACAAATGTAAACTAAAACTAAAATTGAATTTGTGTTCCTTTGAAGTGTGCTGAGCTTTTCCTTTGAGTGCTTGTTTTGTTTCTTTAACATTTCCCCTTGAGAAAATCTTAGACATCTTTCTTGACTGAGAAACATGAAGACTGGGGGCATGGCCTTTTTCTTTGCTTTTTGTTTACTGGTTTAGTTCCAATGATTCAATGAATCTATCTAAGAGGGGTGTCCATCTGTAAGAGCCTTCATCTCATATTGGATGGCCATGAGTACCTCGACTCCTTTTACATGGACGCTTTGGTGAGGTTGGTTATTCTCCTTGTTTGTTTGAGTAACTTCTTTCTGCTACTGGTGAAATTGCAAACGCTCATCCTGTTAAGTGAATATAAGGGTCACTGTGAGCAATCTTTGGCAAAAGAAGGAACTATCATGTGTCTGGTGTGTTTTTTTGCAAGCAACATTCAGGTCTTTCTAGCAATTATGCTTTGATGCTTATGTTAACTTGCTAAATTAAAAGGAATAGGTGTTCAGGTCATTCTGGCTTCTTGTGCCTTAATTCTTACACCTCATTCCAACAAATCTAAGACTTATGTCATATTCATATTCTCATGATTGCAATGCCAGTTAGGGTTGTATGGAATCTTGCAAATCTTTGTTGCTAAAAACTCTATGATGATAATGCGATGAGTCCAAGAACCAAGTCCTAGGGTTGCGTCTAGTTTAGGCTTGCATTTTTCATTCTATGCTTGCATTGAGAGAGTGTTTGGTGCTCTCTCGATTGTCTTCTAGATCTCTTCATCAAAGGTTCTCATCTTTTGTCTCGGGTTCCTCCTGGCTGCACAAGTGTCTAGTCCTCACTCTCAATCTTTGAAACATTCTTTTGATTAGTACCTGTCATATATTGCAAAATCTTCCATGAGCTGATTAGTACCATATTCATTGCATTTCATTTACATCCATAAAATTCATATGCATATATTTATGTATCTATAAACATGTGCATTCATTATAAGCATACATAAACCATATGTTGGATACACTTTTCTACCATCTATCATAACATTTCACATTTCATATCATAAAAAAGAAAACATGTGCATCTCATACATATCTAATCCATACATCTAATCATCTAGGAAACATCTCACATCAACATCAAAGCAATATATCAACAAGTACAATGATGTCAAAATGGCAATCTCATATATAAATATATATATATATATATATATATATATATATATATATATATATATATATATATATATATATATATATATATATATATATATATATATATATATATATCATGATGAATCAATGTCATGTACAAACGAAGGGTGCTACTCGAGCATAGTATCAAAATGAGGACTACAATATATATATATATATATATATATATATATATATATATATATATATATATATATATATATATATATATATATATATATATATATATATATATCAATGAGCTAACTCTGTCCACTACCACTTGGAGGTGGTGGTGGTGGTGGTCCCTGTGCTAGTGCCTATGATGGTGGCATCGGTCTCTAGGGAGGAGGTATTAGTCTCTATGGTGACGGCTATGGAGGTTCCTGTGGGGGTGCTTATGGTGCTCCTGCATACTCAAAAAATGGAGGCACCTTCTCTGATACATCTAGAACGGCTCTACAATATGCTGCATAATAATAAGTTGCCTGAGTAGCCTCATATCTAATCTCTATCCGCAAGCATGCTAACTCCTCTCATAGATCTCTGATCTCCTACTCTCGATCAGCTACATGGGTCTCCTATATGATGACTCAGGTATGGTAGTCATCTCTCTCATGCTGAACCTGCCTAACCCTCTCATGACTCTTCCTGAGAGCCTCCTGTAGCTATGGTGCCTATGCTCCAATAGGAACATCCATCATATCTGTATCATCACCTCTTGGAGGTGTCTGCTGGAATGGATCTCCTATCCTCTTCCTGGTAGATCTTTGTTGAGTACCACTGCTCCTAGCACTTGCATCTAACCCCACAATCCTTATGGGGATGTCTACTTGTCCTGTCCTCTTCCTAGTAGATCTCTGCTAAGTACCACTACTCCTAGCACCTACATCTGACCCCATAGTCCTTAGGGGGATGTCTACCTGTCCTATCCTTAGCCTCCTCTGTCTCTTTTGCTGCTATTGTAACCCCTTCTATGCAACCTACTACTGTGTAGGCTACTGAACTAGTACCTACTACTATACCTACTGATGTCCCTACTGTTGCTCCTCTGCAAGTTGTTGTTGTGCTCTCTAGCCCATCCCTACAGGATCTATAAATCTAGGAAAGGGATGGGCTAGGAAGTGTTCTTTGTATGTAGGTGTCATCCCTGCATCGGTGACATCCACCATATAATCCCAATGCACCACTGATACTCATGCCTTGATCGCACATCTACCTAGATCCAATCTTGGATGCCACCCCTTCTTCTCCTCATTAGCAAAGTGGGCATAGGGGTAATACTCCTAGGAGATGTCCTGTTGTCTCCCAAACTAATGCAAGATACATGTAACAACAAAGCACTCAATGATAGTAACACTATGTCCAATCAGTGGACGCAAAACAAACATATGAGAAAGCACTCAATGAGCATCATTCCATGGCTCAGTCGCAACCCAAGGTCTCCAAACAATAGCTTCCATGTCATCAAGCTATCTGTGCTACTACTCTATCTTACCTAGCAAAGGTTGAGTCATTAGACCTATGTACTTATATATATAAGGCTCCAGCTACTACCATGTATCATGGAATATAGTCCTACAAATAGGGAGGTGCTCCTAGGCCTAGATCTGAAGAAAGAAGACACCTGTTTCTATGGTCCTCGCACTGCAATATATGATCTCCTTCATCTTATGGTACATATGGGAAAGCATGCACTCTCCCCATTTGAATATGACTGTCGATCTAGCCAGCATTCGCTGCAGCATAGAGCCCCAACCGCACTCTAGTCTATATTGTCCTCTATCTGGAAGAAGGTAGCAACTCAGAAACATAGCTAGAACCATGGTGAATGGGTGAGCACCACCATACCTACTAATCAGATCTTCCCAAGAGATGGCTCGGCCCATCACTAGCCCATCTCAGAATATGGTCCTCAATGCCACTATGCCTACTCTTGGCTACACATCATACTCTACTAAGGTGTCATGGATAGGTATCCGCAAGATCTGATAAATATCCTTGAGAGTGACTGTCATCTCCCCTAAAGACAAATGAAAGGTGTTCATCTCCGAATGGAAATGCTCAACAAGTGCGCCAAGAAGATTATGATTTACCTGAATGTCAAGTATATCACACAAATATCCTAATCCTAACCCATCAATGTGGGCAGTCTCAGCATCTGTCAGTATCTAGACTAATGTAGTGATCACTGGGTGATGTGACCAAAAGGCAACATTGGGGAAGTCAACCTGCAAAGCAAGTGACGACATTGGATCAGTATCTCAACATGATGGTTTCTCAAAGTAATAAACAGCAAATGAGGCTACACATTCATCCTAACAAGACTCTAGAATGTTTTAACTAGTTGACGCTATGAAAAATTGGAAGAATTCAAATGCTATAGCAGTCTACTATGCAAGGAAACTATTCTCTCATGTGAGACAGGATCTCATCTTGTGCGAGAGGGAGAAATCTCATGCGGCATCAACTAGCGCTTTGCGCAAGCTGGTAAAAAGGCCCTAGGTGAGAGAGACCTAACCCATGTGAGGAAACCATTTCCTCACATGAGGGGTGACCTAAGCTAGCATGAGGAAATTGTTTCCTCATGGGAGACTTAAAGAACATGCCCTAAAACATGCTAGATCTATCCTAAATCAACCTAGAAAGTAGTAAAAATTGAAATGCAAGGAGGTTTATCGGCTACTTACAGGTGCGTCATACTCTAGTGGTCGAGCATGTCGTTGGGAGTGCTCAAATCGATGCATGTTCACTGGGATGCCCTCCATTCTCTCTCAAAGTTCAAATTCGCAAGAAGACAAAAGTGAATAATGAATTGAAAATGACCCCTTTGGGCCTTATATAGCTTTTGACCTAATTTTTGAAAGTGCTATGTTTTGCATGAAATTTGCACCCTTGGCTAAATCAACTACTATGAATCCATTATTGGGATCGAAATTGAAATTTGACATCCTTAGATAGCTCGAAATCATATTTTAAATTCTAGGACCCCTTGGGATCGAACACTTGTGCAGTTAGTCTTCAGGTGTCATTTTCCTACTAGATCCTCATCTCTTCATCACTTTCTTGAGATCTTCCATCTTTTCATCAAAGTCAACTCTAGTCAAATTTGGTCAAACTTGGTCAACAGGACCTCCCAACTACTTCAAACTACTTCTACAACTCCTTGAATCTAGTCTGATTGCTTCTATGCTACAACCTTTTGTTGTTAATTGTCCTTCTAACATTTCATCTTTCGATTTCTCTCCTGAGGGGGTAGGATGATTGCATCATTTGAATCTTGTCAAACCAGTCTCTTATCAATCTGATCTAAATCAAAGTCCTCACTGCTTGGGGCATCTCTTCACTAGGGGAATCTTCGTGCCTTGCATCTTGTCATCTATCTTTTAGGTATCTAAGCAATCTAACTCAGATCCTTGAGAATCAAGCTTCATTCTAGAGATGGTTCTCAAAATCTTTTGGGTATTGGGGCAATCTAACCCTAATTCCTGGGAGTCAAGCTTCATTCTGGAGATGGCTCTCAAAATCTCTTTTGGACCGTTATCAGAGCAAGCTAACCCGGGTCTCAGAAGGCTAAGCTTTGTATTGGGGCAATCTAACCCTGATTCTGGAGATAAGTTCTAAATCTACTTCTCTCATCATTTGATCAATCGGTATTGGGGCAATCTAACCCTGATTCTGATCTCTTATTGAGTTGTCATTAGACTGTTGTCTTCGCAATCTAACCTAGACTTTAGAGAATCATGCCTCATTCTAGAGGTGGTTCTGTAATTCAATCTATTTCGGTGTCTTGGCATCCTAACCTTGACTTCCAAGGGTTAAGCTCCATTCTGGGGATAATCTTGAAATCTCATCTATCGCATCAGACTATTCTTTGAATCAACACATTGCTCGCACATCAATTCAAAGAGGAGCAAATGTAATACCCCAAAATTGGCACCTATAATTTCAATCAATTTTGGTGCATTTTCTTTGATTTCACATCATCAAAGTCCTATTTCACTAGGCAATGTTCTCTCTCCTACCTGACTTTATTTGACTTGATGTTTTTTGCAAATACCCTAATTTGCATTAATCTCACACTATAATTAATTTCTAAAGTTTTTCAACTTTATTAGCTAAATAATCCCTATGATAATTTGATTTAGTTCTAAAGTCCTAAGTGCTTTAAATTAAATTAAAAATCCACCCCCTTTAGCTAATACACATAAAAAAGGAATTAATCTTATTTAGTTATTTGAATGGACACCTCTTTATTTGAATTTAGTAATTCAAATTACTTGAAAGGTCACCCATATGTGGCAATATTTCATTCTCTTAATTAAATAAATCTTTCAATATTTGTCTCGATTGGGAATGAAGAGTCAATCATTTCATTCCAAGAACCTCTTCATTCCTCTCCTGGGCTTGTCTATATAATGAACCTTCTTTCTCATTCAAAAAAAGGCAATTTGTGAGAGTAACTAAACTATAGCCAATTTTAGTCTCAATTTCATATTTTCAAGTTTTCAATTGCAATTAGCTTAATTTCTCATTTAGTATTAATTGCATCCTCATAGTAGATTAATTTTCTTATTTCTATTAGATGAATCTCATATTTCTTTCAAAGTTATTTAGATTAACTTACATCTTCATATTTCTTTCAAGCTCTTAGATAAATTACACTTCATTCTACTTTAAATTGCAAATTTCTTTATCTTTCAAAGTTTTTAAAAATCCTTCGTATTAGCTTGGTCTTATGGTTTTTGGCTCTCATTCTGAGAGTAATTCAAACACTCCAGTTAATTAGAAGGCAATAGGTTGAATCGATAGAATCGTTCGAATGGGTAATTCATACTCAATTTCATGATTAGATGATCGAGCAATGAATATGTTGTGTTTAGAGATGGATTAGACGTCCACGTTCAGCTGTATAACAAGGCTAAGGGCTTCTTAAGAAAAAATAAAAGAGTTATTTGAACAACTGGAAGTAAGTCTAGATAACATTAATGAACTATCTAAAGGAAGTTTTAACTCTAAGGAAGCCGATGAAGCAATAGCATATCTAATATAAAAGAACAAGATCCTAACTAATGAAGTAACCAAGATTAAAAGAGAACAAGAAAGTCAAACTATAAGGATGTGTGAAGTTCTTCAAGGCATGAGAACTATTGGAAGATACAAAAAGGATCGCTAAAAATACAAAGAAGAATATTGAAGAACTAATCAGGGAAAATGATGTTATACTTCAAAGGTTGACACGTGAGAACCATGCACTAAATGAACAACAAAGTGACAACAATGATGAAAACATGCAAATGAGCACTAAAAATGAAAGACTAAGACAAGAGAGTGAACAACTAAGAAAGGTTTTGAATATTGAAAGAGAAGAAAATGAGATGATGAACCAAGGAAGTGAAGGAAGGAAAAATATTGAGGAAAGTTTGAAAAGACAAAGGAGACCCAATGACCAAACTGGTCTAGGTTACACATGGCAAGAGACATTTGAAGTCAGCGAGTCATCAAATTCTAAATCTGACAAACCATGGGAAGATCCAATAGTAGAAATAAGTAATCCTAGTAAGAAACCTCTTAGACCTACTTGTTACAATTGTGGAAAGCCTAGACACAGTGCTAATGTATGAAGAAGAAAACTGACAAATGTTCTAAGAACTACTCTCTTTGATGGTTATTGTCATAACTACAATAAGTATGGTCATCAAGATTATAAGTATGTATCAAGACCTAGTATTAGATCATCTAAAGGGATTTTCAATGGCTACTGCTACACATACAAAAAATTTGGACACAAGGAAGAATATTGTAGATCAAGGGAACCATCACCAAGACTACCTAACAAACCTGTGAGTGTTCTAAGAAGAGAAGGTAACATGAATATCACATGCTATATTTATGGAAACTATGGTCAACTGACTATGAACTTCTAATTAAGGAATCATAGAGGTAATGATGGACCATGGAGGAAAACATGTATGGCTTATTTCCATTGTCATAGGATTGGACATCTAGAAATAGGTTGTAGGTATAGGAATGGGTCACCAAGCAATGAAGAAAGGAAAGAAGAAAAAAAAAGAGTGTAAATCCTAAAGAAATTAGGAAGCAGATGAATACAACATGGATTAGGAAAGGTTAACTTAATTATTATGAATTGATAGAGAGCTCCACAAAATCAAGAAGTGTGGAGAATTCATTAGCAAACTAAGCCAGTTTTGGCTTAGGGGGATCAATAAAGGTCAGAACTATTTGAAACCCCCTAGTAGAATGAGCGGTAAGATTTGTTTGCATAATGAGATGCATTGATGTTAATTCTGATGTATTAAAATAAATCAAGTTGTTAAATGAATTTGGTCATCAATGATTTTATCATTTACAAAAAATTTATACTTATGCTAATTTTAACATTAACCAATGGAAGTTACAATCGGTAAAGGTATGATATCGGTGAACTGCATTAAATGTTTGTATCTAACTAGTCATTGGAAAACTATTTGGGAAAATAAATAATAGGGAAACCTATTTATTACTCACATTACATTCTGAAGAGTGGTTATTAGAAAAAAGAGTGAGTACTTAGTTTGATTGATTGTGAGATTTTTTGAGAAAAATTTATGCAGAGAATCAATTAACAGATTTGAGAACCCTAGCTGAGTAGTTGAAGTAGAGTGATGATAAGTTGAGAAGATATTAGAAGTAATTTTTGATTTAGTGAATAAATTTGAAGAGCTATCATGGCATCAAAAACTACAACACCAAAGTTGATTGAAATCACCAAGGAACCTAAACTAGAACATAAGTTATGTCCATTGAAAGCCTCATAAATAAATAAAACTAGTGCCCTATCCCTAATTCCACCTCGAGTATTATTGATTGAGGATGTAAGAAAATTTATACATTGCAACATTTTTGAGCTTGGAGATGAACATATTCAAGAGGAATACCTAGATATGTGTGATAATGGATAATTTAAAGACTTGTTCAAACACCTTGGGACAAAGGGTTTTACCTATTTGTTGGATATGCAGAAATTATTCAAGGAATGGATATGCTATGTACTGAGTCTTTTTCAAAACCAATTCATCTAGTTGGAGAAATCAATCAAGATCACAAAGGATTTGATATATTTGATTACTGGATTGTCTATCAATGGGGAACCATGTACCCTAAGGAAAATTTTGACACAAACAGTGGTAAAGATGACAAAGTCAAGACAAGATCATCTTGCAATGACAATTGATGAAATTGAGGATCAAGAAGTTAGATTATCTTAAAGAATTATGGGATACAAAGTGTTACACTTATATTATTCTTTGCTCTCATGGCCAATTATTTTGTCCAGGTAAAAGTCTTAGTTGAACTTGAACTTGAACCTTCCCAAGTTCAAGTTCAAGTTCAACTTCTGTTGGAGGTCGCAAGAAAATTGTAGTCCTTAAAGTCATCGGTCTTTTAGTTAGTCAGATATGAAAGTTGAGCTTGAACTTGAACCTCCTCAAGTTTAATTTCAAGTTCAAGTTCTATCAGAGGTCGCAAGAAGGTCGTAGTCTTTATGTTGTTGGTCTTGATGGAGCCTTATTTTTTGGAAAAAAATTTGGCATCCATTTATAATGTTGGAGATTTGAAGAGGTGATAAGAGAATGAGATCTCTGGTGGGCGATCGTGCATCCCTTATAGTACAAGCAGCATCCATAGTGGTAATCGCCTTCATGGTAAGCCTGATTCTAGCATGGTAGCTGGCACTGGTTTTGATAGTCGGGCAACCCCTGATAATAGTATGTTTCTACAGTAGAAAGGTGGTCCTCTCAACCATGTCTGAGAAGACCATGAAAGCTCAGGCATGTAACTAGATGTCCTAAAGGTGTAAAGAAATCTCTGGCTACTTCACGCACTCTCCTTTCCTACTTAACCCGTCTCTATATATTCCCGTGTGAGGCTCACATCTGTCTCAGAACAATATAATCGAGAAAGAAGAGTTTTTCAATCGAGTTATCTGTGACAATCAAGGGTTTGTCTGTCTGCAAAAATTAGAGATGTAATTAATGGAGAAAAAGATGCAGATGTTGGTTCTTACAATTTCCTTTGTGAGGCCGGCAAGAGGTCTTGTTCCTTACGGAAGGCTCTATGGTGATTTATGGGACGCCATGGTGGATCCATCGAAGGTGCTAAACTTGTTGCATATTTTGGGTAATGGTGTGCATATCGTCACCGTTCCTAAACTTAGCGAGAAGAAAGATAAAAACGGTGTTAATAAAATATAATATAATAACTAGTTGTAATTATTTTTGTTATCTTAATTAAAAGGTATGACTCTTGATTTTTGAAAAGTCACATCCTATAAATAAATGTGGTATAAATATATGTTATATTTGATAGGAAGAGGAGACATATTTTTTTAGAAGCATTTATATATTTAATTGTATGGAGGGATAAGGAGTGAAAATATGACTTTGTAAGTATAAATTTATTTTATTTTAATAATAAAATAAAAAGTCTTTTGTTTATTATTAGAGGCATGAAGAATTAAACTGTAAATGATTCATCCTTTGTAATCATTATTTTTGAATATTGTACAATTTAAATATTGGATAAGTGGATACGGTCAGATAGCATCCTAAGTTCAATCTGGAATAATTTAGGATTGCATAAATATTTGATTTGTCATGTCTTGATCATTTAATTGATTAAAAATATAAATGCATTGAACATTATAAAGTTGTACGTAAACCTTCATTGAAGTTGACTCTATTGCCCGAATAAGCAGAGGCACTGGTCTTGTTATTGTTGAAATATTGGGTTTATATATGAAGTCAGAAAATTTATCAATTCCTTCCTACAAACCTTATTAATCATTACATAAAACTTTAATTCATACATTTAGCATTCACTTTATTTTGATCGAGTTCAAGGATTTTGCCAACCGAGGAACTCACCAGCTTAAATTCACTATAGAAGAGCTTTGAACCAAGTGATCAAGTTTGAGGTGAAGGTTTACCCACCTAGGTGTAGTGAAGCCTAAAGTGCAGGGGAGTTTGAAGTATTCCCGTTTGTTGGCCAGAATTGATTTGGAATTCTATTGGAGAATTGGTAGGCTCTAGGATTTCAAATCTGCGGTTTTGGGAACCAACAGGTCTTTCAATTGGTAATATGTCAAAGTTGAACTTGAACCTTGAACCTCCCTAAGTTCAAGCTCAAGTTGAAGGTCTGATTGATGGAATATTTTGGTCAAGTAACTAACTCTCTGTGGATAAATTCTTTTAAAGGATTATCAGACCTAATCTTTTGAAGAGGTTTTATGTGAAGTCCAAAACCATCACATTTTATGTGGCAACACATACATGCCATGCCATGATGAAAGATAGTTGGCAGCTCACAGTGTCTATCTAGCAACTCACAATGCCTATCTGGAAGCTCAAAAGGAAGTATGTTTGTAATGTCTAATCCAAATTCAAATGGATAATGATCTAATTTATAGATTATGAAGGTGATTTTTTATGCTATAATTAGAGACATTGCAGTGTTGTTTTGGAGAGCCAGTTATTATGTCATGCTTCTCTGCAGGGTCTGATATTGGATAAACTGGTTTAAGTTTTATCAATAAAATGGTACAGATGGATTCCCAATTTATTGGTTATATTAAAATACAAACATTCTCCACATATCATTTGTAGTGCAACATTGGAGCCATAACTTTTGATTTCCTTTCCTGACTGTATCAACAAACTTGCATAAATTAAAGTGATATGTTCAGAAAACTAGCAGGCTAAAAAATAGGTCTCGGTGCGAGGGCCATAACTTTTGACTCCACGGTTGGATTTCTTTCATCCTTAGATATGTTGTTTGAAATCAGATCTAATAAATCTTCACTAGAGGGATTTCCATAATTAAATCTGGTTTAAAAGATATGAAAAATAGAATACTGGTCTATAAACAAACACATTTCCAAATTTTTCTGATGACAGAAAAATCAATCTTGGTGTGGGGCCCATAACTCTCAACTCAACTATTGGATTTTCCTAAATTTTAGATATGTTTTGCAAAATAAATTTCTCTAAATCCTCACCAGAGCGATAGAAAAAATATTGCGAGGTCCAAAAGTTATTAAGGTTAGTGTATGGGTCTGTATGGAAATCCAGCAAGTATCCAATTTACAGAATAATTTCTTGAGGCCATGCCACATGTCAAAAACATATGAATGCCAGCCCAGATGTTTAATTAAATATATTTTAACAATGTTGGAGATATCAAATTAATTTTTGGTTTTCATAACCAAATATTGTAAGGGGATTCATAAAAGTTTTGTTAAAACTTTAGAAAGTATTCAGTTATCAAGAATCAGTTATTTAAAACTGAAAGTTACGAGAAAAGAAAGGCTTCTCCAAATTGTTCTTTAAATGGGGAAAGCATTGATGGAGTATGGGTTCGGAGGTTCTCTTTTATTCTTGTCTATAAGTCCTATGGCTGCAAGGGAGGAAGGAGGATACATTTTTCTGGATTGATTTTAATAGAGAGAGTGGGGAATTAGTTTACTTTTTTGCAACTTGATTGTACTAGTAGGGACAAAATGACTCTATAGTTATTTTGTTATGTTTTCTTGAAATAAAGAGAAATATTTGCATGTCAGATCTTGAGGTCTGAATATTTATTTTTCTAACTGAAATTAATTCTGTAGTTGTTTCTTTCTGATTCTAGGATATAGTCTTGCAATATTATGTCAAGAATGTGCATGTTTGTAAATTAGTTGGTTGACAAATTTGTAATTTATAGAACAAGTCATGTTATTCTCTTAATTTTCTCTATAATGTGAAAGACTTGGTAGATAGTCATGTGGTTGTTTTCTAGTTTTTCTCTCATCACCAGTCTGTAAATCTTATAATCACATTCATCCCATAGTGATGGGTGAATGTTAGAAAGCATTTGTGTCTTTTGGTAAAAGACATAACCAGTCATTTAATTTATTAAATATCATTGAAGAGGGAGTTGTACCTCAATATTCAGAGGAAAGCTTTCAATCTCATGATAGCCTTTCCAATTGTTAGTGCAGTTTGTCTTCTAAATCTGGGCATCTAAGAGTCATTTGTGAAGGCATTTTAGAAAAGACAAATCTATTTACTAACACAAAGTATATCATTATAGTCAGTTGAATAGTGTTCCCTATGGTGCCATTCATTCTGCATATCATATTGTAAAGGATGGAAAAACATATGACCTAGCTAAGATGGTCAAGACATAGTTACTAGAAAATTTGAAGAGGATCCATACCAAAAAAAAGAAAGCATTCAAATATGGATCACTATTGGTATGTATGTTCTTCTATATGCAGAACTATTTTCTTGGAAAAGGAAATGTTATTTGGAAAACTGATAGGCTTGCAATTTATCAATGAATGATTACATTGTTGAACTAGGAGATAACCTAAATCATGTTATGTGGGGATACTTTAGAAACTTCCAAGACAAAATGTGCAAGTGGTGTAGGATACCCCCTCACATAGTTGAAAAGTATAGAGACAATTTGTTTTCTTGTGGATACCAACACATGTAAGATTCAAGCGGTTGAACCAAGAGTCTCATAGATATCGACAATGGGGTATGAGATAGATGAATATTTTCTTACCCTGCATATAGATGCATTTCTACAATTATCGGTGAATAAAACTACAAATAGATATGGAATCTACGAAGAAGCATATAAGAGAATAACACTTGAACTAAAAAATCCTATAGTAGAAAGAAAAGTAAATAAGATAATAAGTCATCTAGAAGAAAAGATTGGAATGGGAGAAGGTAGAAAATCCACAGTTAAAAAGAAGGAAATTCCTAAAGTCTATGAAAAGAGGAAGGAACATAAAAAGGAAGAAAAAAAAATAGAACTACCATCGGTAAAGGAAAAAGAAGTGGATGAAGTTCGGGAAGGTCAATCCACTGACCCTAAGAAAACAAAAACTTATGAGAAGAGAAAAACTAGAGGTCAGACCAAGGCCTCTCCAAGAAAAATGGAGAAGTAGAAAAAGGAGGAGGACAGTGAAAAGACTAATTTTGATAAGGAGGTCACACACTTAGGTAAGTCTAGAAAGACAATAACTGTTGCAAAAATTGCACAAGGAATAAGAGAACATGGAGAAATTAGTTACATAAGAAATTTCAAGTTTGAGAAGTTCTCAAATGAAGAGAAAAAGGAAATTAAGGATGTACTTGTATTTCATTTTCATAAAAATGTTTGAGTGCCTAATCACCTTAAAGGACATGTACCTAATTAATTACTTGATGCAATAAATATAAGATGGGAGGAAGCACTAAAAAATGAGAGAGAGGTAATAGAAAGGAAACTCATACTCACAATGCCATACTTCTTAGTGAAAGAAATGGAAAATGCACTTGAAACATATCAAGGCATATTTACAATTAGTCATGGTACTTGAATCATTCTTGTTGGTAAAGAACAAGAGGTTGAAGAAGTAGTGGTAACAAATTGGAAAATAATATCAACATTGACCAACCTCAACCACCAGTCACAAGATATTGTTACAATTGAAGACGTCAAACACACACCTGATACTGAAGATGATATAATAGACACTCTTGATTCCCCATTGGGTGGAAATAATGATGATGAGTCACTAGTCTAACCATCACTTGAAGTAAATCCTATTATTATTATTGATTATGTGGTTGATACTAAAGTAAACAAGGCTAAAAAATGAAAAGAGTAAAGAGCTTGGATAGGTAACTATGACCACAGATCAACAAATAATATAGATCAAGAGGAAAAGAAAGAGAAATAGGTCGAACGACAAAAAGAACATGAAGGAGCTCACAAGAAATAACACAGGACAAGAAGAAACAAAAAAGGAGTGAAGAGGAAGAAGATGATGAAGAGGAAGATGATAATGAAAGTGATTCTGAATTTGAGATACTAAAAAATTATCATAAGAAACTAAAGTATAAGGAGAAGCTATTGTATTCACAAAAGTTTGTAGAGAAAGGTGGGAGAAAAAAATTCAAAAGAAAGAAACAAAAGGAAAGAATATTAAGGAAAACCATCAATTTACATTCTGATTTATTACCTGAAGTGCAAATTTATTAGGATGAGCCATTCATTGATCAACTCAAGGCACTAGTTGATGCTATCAATTGTTCTGATCATGATCTAGAAGCTAAAATTGAGAAGAGAGTAGAAAAGAGGTTAGAGAAAGAAATGATAGAGAAACTATTACAAAATATTGCACTAATCAAACTTTCACTATTTGAGATTGTAAAAGAGATGGAGAATGCACTAACAAAAGTTGGTAAGTTAATTGACAAGATATGTACTACACATTTCATTGCAGAAATAAAAGTCAAGTTAGGACATCTTGAGAGTGAATTGGCCACACATGTGAGAAATTTGGACCCATTGAACTCAGTAATGATGGAGCATATAGCCAAAATGACATATAAATCATTCAGAGAAAGAGAACTTAAGGAAGAAGAAGATAGACTCACCATGACCTTACTTGAGTTACAAGGCATGTTAACCCCTAATATGGACATTATGCAGGCATATCTTAAGGAAGCTAAAGAAATGATTTCCACACTGGATATGAGCACCATGGAAAACATGGAGGATTTTGCATCTGACTTACATGGTTAGTATATTTCATTGAAAGCTTTGAATGAATCATGGGAATAGTTATCAAAAAGTAAAAGAGGAAAACTCAAGCTTGTATTTGACAAAATGTAAGTAATTATGATTGTATACAATTTTTATTATAGCCTTTGACATTGATTGTCAAAAATGGGTAGTAGTAATAAAAAGGGGAAGTAGTGAGAAACTAAGTGTTGTATAAAACTGAACTGTAGGATAATCGATGTAGGGGGAGTAAGTGTTACTCAAATTTTTAAATTTTGAATTATTTGTCGTCAATGCCAAAGGGGGATAATGTTGATTGGAAAATCATAATGAGGTTATTGATGATGATTTTGGAAGTTATGGTTTTCATTGCTAGCAAACCATCACACCAGTGAAAGTTTTTTTGTCAAGCATGAGAAGTTACACCAACTGGTAAAAAAAAGATATCCAACAGGTAAACAAATTATATAATCCATACATGGAAAGGAAACCGGTGTACTACACTATCCCTAAGGGAAAAACATGTAAAAGGAACAGGTAAAGCCTTATCGGTAAACATCACAAGTCAACAGGTGAACAAAAGCAATAAGAAGGAAAAAGGTCTATTGTCGGTGAATAGGAAAGACTATCGGTGGATAGATAAATAGGTAAATGGTAAAATATTAACCAGACAGTAAGAAAAATAGGTAAATGATAAACTATTAACCATTTAGTAAGAAATAGGTAAAGGATAGAGGACAATACACAATTTTACTTAATAAGTCAAATTGGTCATGATGGAGAAAGATTCACTGAATTTGGACAACAGAGAAAACATAGTACATTGTTTGAGGAATGAATGAGTCAATTCTTAGGGAATTGTGTATAGATCTTTTGATATTTCAAAATATGTTTTGGCAAGTAAGAATGAAGAAATATTGCATATAGGGAATGCCAACTATCATTATGATTTGGCCGACACGGTAAAGATTTCAAGTTTTTGTGAATTAGTTGTGAATTGGAAAAGAATTTTGGAGGGAAATGTAAAACCTAATTAGGACTTACACTTGGTGGTGAAGACACTATATGAGAACATTTTTTTCCTTGAGAAGAGAGGAGAGAAAAAATAGTATTATGAAGGAAGTCATTGTTGTTGAAAAGTTGATGAATTGTTAAGGAGCAGCGAAGGTACAAAATTGGTAGTAGAATCAGAACAAAGCATAAGGGATCTGATCAAAATTATAGAGTGCATATTAAGTCATTTATTCTTTTTGTATTTCTAATAGTTTCAACATGTTGTAAATCCCTTAACCAGGTAGTCTTTAGCTGGACTTTTTATGTAAATCCCTCAACAAGGTGAACACTACAATAGTGGGATTAAATCCTCTAACAAGGTAGTCTGTAATAAGACAGTTGGTACTTCTAGAAAGGTATCAATCACTCCTAACAAGGTGAGTCACCTAGAAAGTGAAAAATTGTAAGCTCTTAACCAAACACTCTTTTCTATTGCAGTGAAAGGATTGTGGGTGTCATCCCCACCACTGATTTTCCCTCTAAACAAGGGTTTCTATGATACCAAATAAGGGTGTTATGTGTGTTCATGTGATTTCATTGGAGTTATTACATTTTGACTTGTTATATGCTTTATAATTTAGAAGTGTCTTTGTTATTGTTTGAAGATCAGTAAAAGTGAAAAGTTTTATTAGTACTGATTCACCCCTCTCCTCTCAGTACCTATTGTTTCCAATAGGAACATCTATATGAATGAAGCACGCTATAAAAGAGGCATAATCATGAATAACTAAATCTTGATCCCTAAAAGTAAGGGGATGAGAAAGAAAATGGGAGAAATGATTAATTTTTTGCATCCAAATATCTTTATGAGAGAGACACATTTTAGTTAAAGGGTCAACATTATCTTTCAAGATCTCACCCTTTGGAGGGGGATTCTTTGAAGAAATGGACTCTGGTTGTGCCAAAATGTGTTCATTGGTGAGATTGATTTTGGGAGGTTAAACATTATGGGAATCAATGAAAGGAGGAACTAAATTTTCATCATATGAATGAAAGGAAACATCTTGAAGAAAACTTGAAATTGAACTAGAAAATGAAGATAAAAACTCTATTGAAATGAAATGCAATGACTATAACTGAAATATTTTCATCTTTTTGTATTGTTTTAGACAAAATGTAATGCAATCTAAGAATGAATTAGATGTAGGATGCAAAAAAAAATTGTATTTTTGGCAAATGTAAATGATATGCAAGAAAGTAAAATACAACAATACTTTGTGGTATTTTCTTCTTTTATGATGCAAGAAAGATTAATACTAACAAGCATAAGAGAATAAAAGAAATAATTTTTTGATCCTTTATGTTTTTAAAATGCATGCAAAATCTAACAAACAAATACAAAAGGTATGAAATGCATGAATGATTCGGATTCGCCCAAATGTATTCTGAAAAATGGTGAGACATGCTATGGTAGATCACTCGATAAGATTCTTAGAGTAGGGGATGATACATAAAGTAGATCCAAAAAGTACCACCAATGAGGATAGGGTAAAAGAATGAGACCTCACCTTTGCAAGTTTAGAAACTTTGTATTATTCTCAATGTAAGAAAGGAATAATGTGTGAGATAAATATGTATGTAAATCTGATCTAAAAATGTAAGCATAAAGGATAGAGATAGAATGTGTGCACCTACAAAAATAAGTGTAAGATAGGATTTCTGCTAATCTCAACCTTGGAATGACTTGATTCTTGCAATGAACAGCTAGAAATCTATAAATTTAAACTATGTCATTCTTTGTTCTGCTCTTTGGTACAGGTTGACCTGAGGGAATAGGTCGAGATGAGGGAAAAGGTTGAGATTTATAGGTTGAGGCCGACCTATACCTATCTTGCTAAAATTATGGGAATCAAGCTCCAATAGTGATAGTAAACCCTATATCTACAGTCCCATGAGTATTAATTTGAAAACTTGCAAATCTACACCTACACACAAGAAAAGGGGAATTTGTTGGTGGGGTGGGGCTTGCCTTGGTCAAGCCTTGGTTTACAAATTAACCTTGAATTGAAATAGAAATAAATGCATGAATGCTATCAAGTAATAGTGACCAAATCTAAACAATGTAGTATATCATTCCAATGTAGATGCAATTGCATTTAGCATGCAATCAATATATGCGTGCAATAGCCTTGACTCAACACAAAACCATTTAAGAAAATCATGTAAATCAAAACCTCATGTGTGTGTGGATGCTTGAAATTCTCCTTGATGATGGATTGAAAAAATTGAACGCATGAAAGTGGATCTCCTCCTTGATGACCAAATCCTCTAACTCCTCAAAGAAATAGGCTAGATCTAGGAAAAGAAGGGCAATGATGAATTCTTAAAATAAGGAAATGGATGCCTTGATTTCTTTCTTGAAACTCATTGAATGCACTTGCTTCTTTGCTTGAGTGTGGACTTACTTTCTCAATTAATGGATTATATTGATCATGAAACTTGATGAAGAATTTGGATTATCAAATGAAGTGAGAAGGCCTCCTTTTATAACAATTTTGGGATTGAAATAAAAAAGGGTCGACAATGCAAGGAGCGAAAGGGCCAATATTTTGCATCGAGCTTGGGAATCATTTAAGTTTTAACCTTGGAGTATAGGTTGAGGTTGACCTATACCTAGAGGTGTTGGCTTCTATGCCAACATTCCTCGATCCAAGAAATATGAGGAGGTCAGGTGAAAAAAAGGTGAAATATGTGGGAAAAATAGTCAAAAGTGCATTTAGAGCATGAAAATGGAGAGCCATGCATAGAGATCAACACCAATATAGAGTTTTGAGCCACATTGAAAGAGGTAAAAGAACCAACCCACACTAAGGAGGGCTAAAAGGTCTTACAAAGGAAGTGCTTCCATTTTAAGACGATACAACTCCAATAGCTTACAAAAGGTTCAAATCAACAAGATTGACAATTTTTATGTGTTGAAACATGTCAAAAGGTGTCCAAAGAGGTAGATATGTTAGATTAATCATTCCAAATGCATTTTCCAATAATATGATTCCAATAATAAATATGTTTGAGTTCTATTCTACTAAATAATTATTTAAAAGTATACGTTATATGGGTTGCATGTAATGAACAAATTGGATCACATTTAAATTGTAAATATGTACATTTCAAAGTATTAAGACATACACAAAATGAACAAGTTGGATCAAATTTAAATTGTAACCATGTACATTTCAAAGTATCAAGACATACACATAATGAACAAGTTTGATCACATTTCAATTGCAAATAACTACATTTTGAAGTAGAAAGATATGCACACAATTAACAAATTGGATCAAATGTCAACTTTCATATATATCAAAATGAATAGTAAACATGTACATATACAAAAATGGCATAAATTTCAAGTCAATAATAGAGTTACAAAAATGTGGCATGTGTCATGTCTAGGTTGATATATACAATACAAATGTCAAATATATACATAATTTGGTCCTTCAATTACCACAACTAGAACTATATGTCTCTATCAATATCTATAACTATGGTGGATCATCATAACTGAGCCTCTTAGAAGCAGTACGTGGCTCTCTAAGTGTCTACACAATAACAATTCAATTGCTAAATCAAATATCTTTTCTCAAAATAACATCAAAATAACTAAATATTGGACTGCAATTTATTGGTAGTTGAATTGTTGATTACCTCATCTCTTTCTTTTGCACTTGGGTTGTGTAGTAAAGATGATGGGTCCCTTCCTAGGCGAATGAGATTCCTAACAAAATGGAAAGGTAAGGGATTTGTGGGAAGTTGTGAAGAGGGTTGTAACAAGTAAAACCAAATTAATACAAGTTAATAACATATATGTCAAGAAACACTAAAAAACTAAAAATGCATGGACTAAAACAAATGCATACCAGAACCTCAAATGGATCTCCTATGCTCGTAGGAGGATTAGTCGTTGATGAATTAGTTATGATATTTTCATGTATGGTAAGTGATAAGAGATGTTATATCCATAGAGGGAGGAATTAGGGCTTTCAAACAAAAAAGAATTTTTGATCAAAAAAGAGTTGGCAAGAGGGTTTCAACTAAGAAGACAAATATACCTCTTTCCTTTATTGTGATGTACCTCCTCTTTGATGACTAGGAATCCTAATGAAATGGAATGGTAGAGGATTTGTGGTAAGTCACAAAGGGAGTTGTAATAGGTAAAAGACAATTAATACAAGTCAATAACCTAAACTTGTTGACAAACACTAAAAAATAAAAAAAATGCACATACTTATATAAAAATGCACATGTTTAACATATATAGAAAAAAGGCACACTAGAGCCTAAGATGGTTCTCCTATACTCTTAGGAGGCATTGTTGTTGATGAAGTAGCTATGACCATTTCCTATATGAAAAATGATAATATATGTTATAGTCATAGAGGAAGGATTTAGAGATTTTGAACCAAAAAAAATGAAATCAAAAGTGAATATAAAAATGTTACCTCTTCCCTCTCTTGAACCTTAGCAACATCAAGTGCATTCATTAGTTCTGTGAGCCCCAATTGCTTATGTGTATAGAAATTTTTTTTGGTGCATTCATCAATATATACATGCACATGTTTAATCATAATACATTTCAACAAATAAACTTAAATTGTACTAAATTACCTTTTATCATTTGGGTGTCCCCGAGGATATCTTTACTTGTCTTAGTGTACTGGAAGATGCCTTTCACACACAAGATTTCCTTGAGCCAAGTCGAGTAACCTAACAAAAAAAAAATTAATGTAAGAGAAACAAATTAATATGATACGACATGGGCTCAATTAAAATTGTAAATAAGAGATGTGCAAAATATGATACTGCAAAGCTTTGTAGGAAAATGTCAATGGCCAAAAGTATGATATCATCAACTTGGAACATCTAAGCCCCTGGAAATCCCTATAAAATACAAAATAAATATACATATTAAAAAAAAAAATTGAAACCAATGTATTATTCTATTTTTAACAATATTTACCTTGGGTGTCGAAGCTACCCATGCACGTGAAGTCGAACGAACACTACATGGTGTACTTGCACCACCTACTACACCCTACAATGCATATTATTCATACATCAATTTAAATCTTTCTATAAATAAAAATTTATTTACTTTTATAAGATTTAGGTGATTAATTAATAACATGTCAAAGCACAAATAAACACACCTGTGACTGCTCTTCAGAAAATACCATGGTCATTACGTCATTGGTGAGGGCCACATCCTCTACAGTGGAAGCATGGCATCTAATTCCACAATATGTACATGAATGAGATATCGAACCATCCTCATTCACGTTAGTATCTACCCCAACACATATACTTTGGTAGTTGGTGCACATATGCTAAATGGGTTGGGCTATGCCAAATGGTACCTTTGATGATGATGGAGATGGTGTGGGTGTTTTTCCATCCTTTGGTCTGATTAATTGTGTGCCATGTTGAACAATGACATCATCCAAAGATGCATATGCCTAAAGAGTCTATAACTCTGTAGACTCTTTCAAGGCTACTGAGACCGTTATGTGAACCATGGGTTTAGAAGCTACATGCCTCTTGTATTGTGAGTCTACCACCCTATGGGCCCCAAGTTTATCTTGCGTGGAGCCTCTCCCTCTACCCTAGAACTATTAGATGTCAACGTAATTCGGCTTTAAACCAAGGATAAACTCATAATATAGCTTTCTCAAAAAATATAGAGGCACCTCCCAAATGTTACAAGGTGTTTAGTCAAAGACCATATACCACCTATCCCAAAAAGTTGCTTTCATCCTAGCATGCACACACCAATGTATAGGAAACCTACTTGTATCGGTAAGTAGGTTGTTAGTAGTTTTAGGATTGGTGAAAAGAGCTCATATGTCATCTTTAAGTGTGCCCTTTCTTTTCACCTCATCATATGACAACCCATATGCATAAAATACACAACATCTCTCCCTCCATGAACCCTATTTTTTAACCTCTCTAGATACCTCATTCACAGTATTGGCCATTGTTTCTAGGGTTTAAGATAGGGATGAGTGACACTCATGACTAGAGGACCTCAACTTATTCACTAATATAGAATTTTGGGTAGTGTTTTGTGTTAGTTGATTGATAAGATCCTCATGTGTGGCATGTACATGATCTACTGGAGGACACAAAGGGTTTGCGGGTGGTGATGGTTGTTCGAGAGAAACATTTTGAGGGTTTTGTTACTATTCATGTGCAACATTTTGAGGGTTTTCCTATTATGGTTATGAAGGAATAGGTCTTTGTTGTCTCTTTCATTGTCGGGGATTGTTTTCAAAATCTGACATCAAATTAATAAAAATATTAAATCAATTAAACAAACCCTACTTCAATTCAAATTCAAACAAAAATGATAGAAAAAAAATTCTTACCTGTTTGACATTGTGGCATGGTTGGAAATTGCTCTAGACATTGCGAAAGTGCAATTTAGAAGGAAACATGCATGGGTTATGTTATTTTTTGGAGCCTAACACTCATTGTCAAGCCATTTTTCACATGAAAAATGGGCTTATCTACTGACATAAACAAAAAAATATAGTGGGTTATGAAGAGCTTTACCTTCTTCATAACACGTACAGGTTATGAAGAAGTTTTATTGTTTTTGAATTGCCCATTTTAGGCTTGGTTTTCCCGAGCCTATTCATTTCAAAATTCAAATAATGTGTAAATGTTTCACAAAATTTTATGTTTTTTCTAATCATGTGGTGGTCACTTTTATGACTAGAAATTTGGTGCACTTACCCATTGAAATAGTTTAGCAAACATAAAAAAAAACTTCTCAAAATATATTTGAAATTTTAAAACATCCTCACATTATTGATAATACTGAGTACTATAAGATGAGACGAATGTTAAGCAAAGATCAACAAGTGATTGTCAAAGATATTGTGTTTTAAACAAAAAACCAAGAGCACCATGACACTTGTTCCTAACAAAAGGAACCGAAATAGGGAAACCACTTACTGAAAAAGCCATATACGCAAGATTCGTTTGAAAATACAATAACGATATTAACAATGATCTCTAGATAAACCAAAAGGCTTAATCCTCACTTTCACGGGAAAAGAAACACATAATATAGGGGGTGTGACAACACATTCAGCACTACACATCGTTCAACAAGTCAAAACTCATCTCGCTCAATGCTGAAGCAATAGAGACAATGGTGAAACATTATCAAAAACTACGAATACTCTTGATAGATGAAATTTCATTGGTAGGTGAAAGGTTCTTCCACAACATAGGCAATCGATTATGAGACATAATGCATACACCTACAAAGTACTTTAGAAATCTCAATACCATCTTCCATGGTGATCTCTATCAAGTGCAACTTGTAAAATATTCACTAGTATTTGAAAATGTCCCATCATCAAAGGAATTGATGCCATATAATTTTTAGAAAGGAAACATGAATTTTTATGCATTACATTAACTATGTGACAAAATTATGAGAATTTCATTAACATTCTCAATAGAATACACATTGGCTCACAAATAACTGAGGATCTAGAAATTTTAAATTGAAACTATTTGTGATCGTCACCAATGGACCCAAATTTTCCTTACCTGTACTATACAAGAAAATATGTAAGCGCACACAATAAAAAAATTGTAATCAATCACACCTAGCCAAACAATTGCATTGAACATAATTGGCGAATACAATGAAGATTGCAACACCACATTGGTTTACAATCACACAAGGAACCTACCATCACAAATATTCTTAAATCCAAATATATTGATTGAATTGTATGATTGTAATTATGACACAGAAGATGGACTAGTAAATGGATCATATGGGACGTTCAAATCATACATGAAAACAAGTAACATGGACATTGTTTGGATCAAATGTAATGATCCACAAATTGGTTGTCGACAAGCCAAAAGACTAGCACAAAATTATAGTGATTGTATTGGAAAGACATGGATGTCCATGCATCACATTGAAAAGCCTCTTAAATAATTATACAACCAAAATAAGTTTACTATTAGAAATCAATTTCCAATACAACTAGCATGTGTCCACGCTATCCATAGATCTCAAGGACTCACTATGAAAGGATTGGAATTTGATCCTATTGGCATAAAAAATACATATTAACATGCACGGTGCTCTCATGAACAAGATCGATCGATACACTATTCTTGTTAAAACCTCTAGCACATGCCCACTTCAAAGTTAAAAATAAAAGGTGCTGCTAAAATGTCATGACTCTAATCAAGTGTATATTGGTAATTTGAAAATGAACAACTACAACAAAATAGTGGTACATATTTATTGTTGTCTACATTAAACACTCAAAACTTTCCTTTGCACAAAAAACACATACTCAATGAACATGACATGATGTTATCTGATGTTATATGTGTTGGAGTGATTTTAGGGTTTCCTTAGAAAATTTGATTTTCTTATTCATTTAGCCTACAGAGTCTATTTTTGTGTCAAAATGTTCATAAATCTGTAAGAAATTGTCTTGTCAAAATCCAAAATTTGAGTTCACCAAGTGAAAAATGCCCTTATACCTCTATTTAGGTTGCGGCGAGAAACTAGGGTTTATATTTTTCAAACAATACCCTAAGCGTGCCCTAGTTTCTTATGTTTTCACGTTACCTTTTTGGCCACTTAAGTTTTAAGTCTACACGTGATCTTTATTTTTCTTAGTGTTCGTTGAATCTTGGATTATTCTTTCAAAGTTACTTTTCTTTCAGCGAACTAGCGACTACATCTAAGTCTTATGTCATGTTTCCTTTTAGTCACTTAATCTCTAAATGCAATCCGTTGTTAGTTTTTCTTTCAATGATTCAGAGACTATCCAGTCTCCCAATCTCTTAATTTTTGATAGTTTTCTCTAAGCATTTAGCAACCCAGCGCGGCGGTTATCTCTTGTTCGCTAGATTTTGTGGTTAAGTCTCTAGCTATTCAGCGATCAAGCGACGACCATTGATGATCTTCAAGATCAATGGTGATGTTTTAATCTCATGATAAACTGTAAAAGTGACAAGGTATCTAGCGACTCAGCGAATAAAGATTTTCTCTTGTTCGCTAGATTTTAGCAGCTCTGACAAAATAATTCAGCGATTCAATGACTATGTCTATTAAAAGTAAAGGTTCCTCAATCATTGGATCTTGGGATAAGATAGCTAAGCTTTGAATCTTTTGGTGATTTAGCGAATAAGGCGTTCACACAATCTCATGATCAATTAGTAAAGTTCCAAAATATTGGGCCATTCAACGACAGCCACCAATTGCTTTCAACATCAATGGTTAGTATCTAATCTCAGAATGAAACCCAAGGTAAGTAAAATATTCAACGACTTGGTGAATAAAGGTTGTTCGCACAATCTCATAATTAAATCATGGTTAAGAAAATCATTTAGCAAATACGAGAAGTCTTTGTTCGCCAAATCTCGTGATAGACAAAGAGTTAAGTAAGGCTTTCAGAGATTCAGAGATAACTATTGTCACTAAATCTCCAGATTAAGACTATGGTTAAGTTCAAGGCATGTGGGTTTAAAGGAGGCTTTGTTTGCTAGATCGCCAGATGAAAGCTGAGTTAAGTTAAAGATTGCAAGAATCAGCGAAGTCTTCAATCACTCATTCTCTGAATAAAGTCAGGTTAAGACAAGTGTTTAAAGGGTTAATCTAAGGACCATTGATGATCTTCAAGATCAACGATAGTTGCTAAATCTCTGAGTTAAATCATGAGTTAACAAATCATTCAGAGATCGCAAGAGTCTTTGTTCACTAGATCTCTAGATTTAACCTAAGGTAAGTAAATCATTATGAGATCGCGAGTCTTTAGTCGCTCATTCTCCGAAGAAAGTCAGGTTAAGTACTCATTAATAAAAGGGGTTGATAACTACTGCTACATGGAAAGGTACTCTACCATGTTGGATTAAAGCGAAAATTTAACCAATCAGATCTAACCAAGGGTTTTTATCAGTAATTGATGGTTTTTAAAGCCAGATACAGTGATCATTTCTTTTTTGCTTTAATTCTGATTTTTTTAATAGACCTGTCAACATCCAAACCATGGCTAGCCTTGATTTGAATTTGGTATTGTATAGAATTGAATGCAGAAGTGATTGGGAATAGATTTGTAACGATTTTGGCAACTTTACGCATTTAATAGTTGATAATATATAGATAGGACATCATTTTTTTCAACACTCAATGTTTTCTAAAGATAATTGTGATTTTCAAACTAGTAGAAGTGAGTGTGAAGTAAAAAGAAGTTTCAGAATTTAAAGTTCTTCAGAATTATGAGTCAACCATAGCCAAGTCAAGCATCATCCAGTGGAGAAGCTATGGAACAAGGGAGTGAGGAGAAAGGAAAGCCTAATTATTTAGATGAATTTATCAAATTACTCCCTGGTTCAAACCAGAACAAAAAGGCTACTGATGAGGCCTTCAAAGATTTGATGGAGGATTGCAGAGACGCTATCACTCCATCTGGCTCAAGTTACACCATTTTCACATACTTTTACAATAATAGAAGTAAGGCTATTCCAATTTGCAATGCTTGGGCCTTAGGAATGGAAAAGTTAATTGTCCCTAATGTTTTCTTGGATGTTGATCTCATTATTGAGTTAGCTAGGTTATATGACCCCATTTCAAAAACTATCAAGAAAGGTGACCAATCTCCTTTAGTAACATTGGATAGGGGGTCCTTTATGAAATCTTTTGATTTCTACTCTTCCTCTTCTACTGAAATAGATCTAAAAAAGGAAAAGAAAAAATACATGAGTCATGTAGGGTCTGTAAAAAGCCAAATGAGTAGACATATCCTAGAAATAGGCAAATATCAAGCCCCTCTCCCAGCACACATGAAATCCCCTTATGAATTTAGAAACCTCAACTTCTATATGAAGTTTTTGTGCCATGGATTGTGTAGAGTTCTTGGGATAGATGGAGATTCAGAGATGTTGTCAGCAAACCTTTTGATGATCATCCTTGATATTCAAAATTCCCATGCCAACACAGATTATGATTACATCCAATATGTAATTGATAGAATACATGAAGGCTTAGTTTATATCAAATAGAATAAGAGGCCATTAAGATTCATGCATTATTCCCTTTTAATGCATTTGATTCTTTATTTTAATGTTGATAGTCTAGATGCACAAGTGTTGAAGCCAAGGTTCATGTTTGAGGGTCAGCATAATCCAATACAGTATTGGCTGGGGGTGTGGAATTACACCTCCAATGAGTTTGATTTCTACATTTTCTAGAACTATATAATCTTCCCAATTCTTCAACTGATGGGGACAAGTGTAGTAAGGTTACAAGCTAGGTTTTTAAAGCCTTTGAGGCCCATGCAATTTGAAGACAAGTGGCAAGGAAACCATAATTGGGGTGATTTTTACTTAGGAGAGAATTTTACTATAATCAAAGTTTATGGATGCCCACAACCCCCACATTTTCTTCCAAAATGTGTGGGCCTCCAAGGGTTTCTCAGTTGGAATTCATCTAGCAACTAATCTAGATTGATAAAGAGCATTTGGCACCTCACAGAAAGGGCACTTTCACACCAAGGCAATTTAGGATAGGTAATTTCCTAATTGGAAAGAGAGCATTACCACAGCTCAATGCATGGCTTAACCACTTCAAAATGATTTTTTGTATTTACAAATATATTGACCCTTAGGATTCAATCAAAACTACCAAGATGACATTGACTCCCAATATTGGTACAATCAGGGAACATACGGTTGTGATGAAGAAGATGTGATAAGAAACATCTTGGATAGAGATGAGATTGGTAGAAGACTTACCAAGTATTATGACTTGTTGAGATTGGAGGCTCAAGTCAAAAAGGCAAAATTGGATTTTGGAGGTTTTTTCCCTGATCTCCCTTATCTAAAAAGAATTGACAGGATGACTGAAATGCATAGTACCCTATCCAGTCAACTAGAAGGAATGCTTGAAGAGAAGTTGGATGTAGATAAGGATTACTCCACTTCTGAAAATGAGGAGTATACTGATGAATCACAAGAAGGTGATAGTCCACCTCAGGCTAGTGACCCTCCTATCATTAGTGTCACTCAAGACCCACAAGAGGCAGAGGATTCCCCTAAACCACCACATAAAAAGAAAAAACTTGAGGTAGGTGGGCCCTCCAAGGAGAAGAAATAGAAGAAAATGATAGACAAAGCCTCAGCTCTAGTACCTAGTGACCGAGCTTACCATCACCAACTGAGGAAGACTATCAAGGAAGGGAAAAAGGTAGCCTCAAAGGAACAAGAAGAACTGCCTCTGTTGCTAGGAAAGGATGAGAGGGAGTTATACCAAGATGAATTCCTCAGTGATGATCAATTCATCAAGAGTGATGAATTCAAAAATTTCCTTATTTGGAGGAAACAACAAGAAGTTGCTAAGGCTCTGCCAGAGGGTATGGAACCAAGTGATGAGACTTTGAGGGCTCTAACTTCATATGACCCTAGCATAGAGAATATCACTATTGCAGAAGATAGAGAAATGGTAAAGTCTAGTGGGATGCTTTTGACTCCTACATGTGATTTGACCTCAACCTTTATCATAGATCAGATAAGAAAGCAACTAGAGGGTAGTTTATCTTATGAAGTCCACATAGGTGATATGATTAGGGGAAGTGGATATGATTCTAAGTCCCAAGTTGTGGCAATGTGGTCTTTAGCTCCAAGGACCCAAAAACCCTCTTTGGTTAGCATTCAAGATAAAATGGAAGCGGAAAAGATCATCTAGAAAGTCCAAAATACCAGTGATCTTGAGGTGTCAAAGGCTGTGACACATTTTGCCCACCTAAATGAAGCAAAGACAACCTAATTGTCAAACAGGTATGCATAGTTGTTTGAAGATTTAGTGAAAATAGCCAAGGATAGAGATTTGAGGCTAATGAAAATCAAAGCTCTATAGGATGAATTAGATGATCTAAAGGCTAAACTTGAAGAAGCATCAAAGGCAGTCCCCCCTCCAACTTTGCAGATTGAAGCTACAATACAACTAGTGGTAGAGACTTCTGACAAGCCATCAGAGGATTTAGAGAAGATGAAGCTTGATGCAGCCTTAAAGGCTATCTCAGATATTGTGCAACATAGGTGTGAGAGGATAAAAGAAAAAATGGACTCAGTCCTCAAGCATTAGGCATGTTGCATAAGTTAAATGAAAATGTGAAAGAGGTAGTGGCTGCTCTGGAGCCACTTTTTAATGTTTGGTCTAGGAGGAGCTCTTTGTTTGAGAAACTTGATGCATTGCTGGCCTCATTAATGGGATATCCCTGAGGTGGTCACTAAGGTTTATGAGAAGATAGAATTAATCAATGCCACCTCAAGCTTTTTCAAAGGGAAGTCAAATCAAGTAAAGGCTAAATTGGCCATGTTTGGTCAAGGCTATAGTAAGTATTTGCCTTCATCATTTGGGGATGATGGAAGTATCATAAGTCTAGATGAGTGGAAATCAAGCATGGACCAAGCGACAATCAGGTAGAAGGCCTTTCTCAGTGGTGATGGCTCCTTAGACATGGATGGTTGCAACATTATTATTGATAATTTGATCAAAGTGGAAAATGACTGCATCAAATTTGTTGCTGATAGAAAGGCCATCATTGATTCCAGATGGGATAGGTAGATCAAACTATTGCAGGATTTGCAAGGGTACTGTAATTGGCCCTCAGAAGATGATGTGGCAGTATGGGACAAGAATACAAGGCAAAAGAAGAAAAGGCCAGATTTTATTGAGCTAGAAGTAGAGGAAGAAGAGTGAACCACACTTGGCACCTGATCCAAAAATATAGGGAGAGAAACTATCATATAGAGAATGATGTAGGTTAGCCTGTAATGGCGGTCATCATTCACATAACAACTTTAGCAGTTGCTCTGATTACTAACAGACAAAGGTGCAACTCAACAGGGGATTCACAATGAGAAGAAACAACTTCTGGTGCCAGTTTCTTTCCTTTCTATTTTGAAATTTAAATATTTTGTACTCTAGTGCAAGTCACTATCAAAACCATCTGAAGCTTTTTTCATCCTTTTAAAGGATTCCAAGATGGTTTTCCTTATATATAGAAAGTTCTAAATCACACCAGATGGTGGTGAAAATACTCAGTGTAATAGGAGTTTATAATTTTAGTGTTTTTATTCTCAGGAATCCAAGTCTTTTGAATGTACTGATGCAAGAAGTTGATAAATAAAAATATACTGAAGTTACATGTATATTTTTTTTTTGTCTTCATGTATGAATGTGATTTCTTTATGTGTTTAATTTGCAAAGCATTTTAGGTACATCTTTCTACAAGGTAGATAGTGGGGTTGAAATTTGAGTTCCTTTCAAGGGAGGGGTAAAACTTGAATGAGGTCTCAGAGATTTCAATATTTTTTGGATGAATTTGATAACATGGTGTATGCATAAAAAGATCATTTGCAAGGCATTTTATCTGGGGTTTGGGTTATTTGAGTTTAGATATTTTCTGTAGATTTACATTTAGTTGACTCTGATGCCCTAGGATATGGCACTGGTTATTTCTAGGATTTCACTATTTTCACCATCAATCAATTAAAATAATGATTTACTTTAAAGTTTTGATAGATTTATATGCTTAGATCTATATCAAGTATACAGATAGTTGCTGTGATATTTGAAGAATTCAATCTAATAGGTATACCCGCCTGTAGCTAAAGGCTCAAAGTGAAGAAGGACGTAGATCCTTATTACCTTAGTGTTTGTTATTGTTTGATGCATCTATTGTGACTATAAGAGTTAAGAATCAAAGGTTTTCTAATTAGTTTTGATCATGTGCAATTTTGAACACTAACAATATGCTTGCAATAAACACATATACAACTCATTGACTTAAATAATCCACTACAAAATTTTAACTATTAATCAATGTCTCACATACATCCAGCATAACTATGTTTGATAAAAAAACACTTATTAATTTCAAAGAAAGATAGCATAAAACAAAAAATGTCATGGAGATAACAATAACAATAAATGTTACCAATGACAAAACAAACATATGTAACTTATATGAAAGATCCAACACACCAGTAATGGAACTTTTAACAATAACAAATGAATTTCTCTCATTTGTAAACACATCAACAAAATATATATTGTAGGTGATTTTAACATCGACATGTCAACAAATTAAAAAAAAAATTATCACAAATTTTATGCAAAACAATGGAATCCACGTTTTTCTACACGAACAAAAAAATAAACATCAACCACAAATTGATCATATATGGAGCAATAGAGACACACAAACATGCTATATTTAAAAATAATAATCATACTAGATGGACCATGATTGAATTTTTATAATGTTTCCATCTCTTGACCAACACAAATCTAGTTCAATGTGCATCAACTAGCCACTATTAACATGGACTGAAATGATCATGTGAACTGAACCAAACAACCTTGCAAACATTGACAATAGAACTTATCAAAATTATGAAAAAATCTCCAATTTCATATGTCAATAACCTTGCACAAAGCATTTTACAAGATTCAAAAAAAATATTTCATGCAAAAGAATTTGTACAATATCAATACACATAGCTAAATACTGAATATTTTTTATTAAGGTAACAACAGGTTTTGAAGGGGCCCCAAAACCCTTTAACAAATAAAAACTTAAGATAGAACAATAAAAACACCCAGAGCAAAACATACCAGCCAAAAGAAAAGGCAAGAAGCTTGTACGTCAAACCACAAACACTACGAAACTAGAACCATGAGAAACAAAAATCCAAAGAAGATAGAAACAACACTATTTGTTAGTCCCCTTTTTACGGGATTGAAGGGTCATGTCAAAAGAAAAGGAGGACTTCTTAGATTATTTACCTTTAACAGTAATCCCACCATCTTCAACTCTTGCAGCCGCTTCCTGCCAGCACAATGAATTCAAGACAGAAGAACTAGCACCCAGCAAAGGTGTTGGTCTTACCAACATGACTTCTGACACAGGGCCAAATTAATCCCAACAAGTGGGATAGGAACTCTAGAACCCTCAACAACTAACACACCAATAGAGCCGACAGAAACAACAACCACATAACCGCCAGCAGAGAGCCTGGTATCCTCCATTAGAGGAAGAGAAGGTCCCTGATCAACAAGATGATGAAAAACAACATCATCAGCAATCCCAATAGGATCAACAAAAGGCACAACAGGGCTTAATCCATCTTCTTTAATAATAGGCATCTGAGAACCCAAAATAGGATCAACCTCCTTCAAAATTTGAGAAGAGCTTTTTAGAACTGTATAATGCTAGGTGGAAGCACCCTTCTATTAGGAATGAATGCTAAATATATTCTATGGGGGAGTATTCACAACCATTCTGTAGAATTTGTTGTTACATTCATGACTGTGATTGTCATTGATATCAATACATTGATCTACTGAAGATTAGCAACGAAGAAGACAGTGTTTGGGTTAGCGCACTTGGGATATTGAAGATGAAGCTATGTGTAGTTGAGGACTTACTCTATGATGCTCTATGAGATCATGGTTAATAGCGCAGATAGAAATTCATTTATTCATGACAGTTATGAGGAAATCAATGGAAGCAATATTTAGGCAGTGTTCCTGAGTAGCGGTTTGTAGAAATCAGATGATATCTCTTAATCGATATAGAATCTAATCATGCGTAGTTATGAGGCAGTTGAAGACATGATTTTAGTGACATGGACATTAACACAAGATTCGAGGTGGAATGATTGAATAATTATCTTAATTGGAAGCCAACAATTTTGTGTAATTTTGATGTAACGTGTGGAAAATTTTATTTTGTAATTTGTATGCCGACTCATTTGTAATTACTTGAGTGTGGTATAAAGGAATGAATGTTTTACTTGTTGTAATGTGTGTGTGTATAATGAGAAAGTGAATGAAGGAATTGTGAAAGTGAATTTTTGGAAAGAGGATATGCGAAGCTCAAAGATCTGGTATTGAGATCTAAAGAAGCAGTTGGTGTGGTTTGACACAGTCAGAGAAGGAGTATTGAGTTTTTGAGATAAGTAATATTTTGGTATTATTTTGTTGAGTAATACATAGATTAGTTGGACAGTGAGTTTAATGATCTTACCCTGAAGCCGTTTGGGCAGTGGGTCCTTCTATCTTCCATAACTCCTAACAAAGTTAGAATCTTTTAGCAGAGATTCAAAGTCTCCTAACAAGGACTCATATGTACTAAATGTATTTCATAAGACTCGTAACAGAGTCCATCCTCTCACAAAGAACTTTCATATTAGTACATCTTTTGTGGGCATCATTCCCACCGGGGTTTACTCTTTGATCAAGAGGTCCCCTAATCAACAGATCTTGTGTCATTGTGTTATTGTGCATGTATATCTTTCTATGGTTGTTGATTACATTCTTACATGGTAAAAATCTATTAAGGTTGATAAAAGTTGTATTTATCTGATAACCAATCCATACCCCACCCCCCCCCCCCCCCCCCCCCCCCCTCTCAATTATCTTGGTGGACTTTACTTTCTAACAATTGGTATCAGAGCAACAGGTCCTTGAAGGAAAAGTTTAACAGCTTAAGGAGATCCATGGAAAATTTCAGGAAAGAAAGCCCTAAATTTGATGGAGTAAATTTTGACAGCTGGAAAGAAAGGATGAAGACACACCTACCTTTTTTAGGACTAGGTTATTGGTTAATTACAAAGAATCAAAATACTATCATTGATGAGGATAAGATTGAAGATTGTACTAATGAAGAGAGAGATCTATTTATGTGTAACATACTTGCCAGAGAAGCACTCTTGTCAGCCCTTCTGGAAAATGAATACAGTCAAGTAAAATATCTAAAGACATCTTATGAAATTTGGTTATCTTTACAGTCTATTTTTGAAGGTGATGAACATGCTAAGAAATTCAGATTACATAATTGGATATGTGCATTTGAAGATATAAGAATGATGGAAGATGAATCTGTTAGAAGCTATATTGGTTGTATGTCAGAGATTGTTGCAGGTATAAAATCTTGTGGAGGAACCAAGATAGAGAATGAAGTGATATGGAAAATTCTAAGGACATTGACTCCTACATTTAAGTAGACAACATAGATGATTGAACAAATTATTCCTTGTACTATGAACTTTACTAGAGAGACTCTTCTTGGAAGATTGGAAGTAGCAAAGATGAACCTGAGGCTATCAGGACTTACCTAGAATGGAGACAACATTCAGTGCTCTTAGTCTTCTCTCTACTTTGTCAAGAAGTATAAGTGTGAGTGGAGATTATGCTAGCAACAACAGATCTAGAAATGAAGAAGACAAGAAGATTGAAGAAGGTATTGCTTTGCTTGTGAAAAGAGAACAGATGGTAAGAAAAATTTTAAATGTTGGACTTGTCAAGAATATGGCCATTTTGCATCTAAATGCCCTAAGAGAGTTAAGAAGTATAGAAATAACTTTAAGCCTAGAAGATCTAAAGAATGTTACTATGCAAATGATGAAGAACTTAAAGCTAGTTTGGAGAAATCTTTGAGTGAAAGTGATACTAAGCATGATGATATAAGATTTGTAGCAATAAAAGAAGAAAATCTTGAAACAAAAATTAAGGAACAAAAAGCTTTAGTTTCTCAAGTAGAAAAGAAAGTTGATTGGATTATAGATAGTGGTTGTTCACATCATATGACTGGTGACATGAAAAAGTTCATAAAGTTTAACAATTATGATGGAGGAGTTGTTAGAGTTGGAAACAATGCACCTTGTTTGATCAAAGGTATAGGATCTATTACTCTTGATGGAAAGACTAATATTGATGATGTTTACTTTGTGGATGGTTTGAAACATAATCTTTTGAGTGTTGGACAACTAGTTGATAAGGGATATCAAGTTTGGTTTACTGAGAAAATTTGTGTAATCAAAGATAGAGATGGTAATTTGATTGGCACTAGATCTAGAACCAAAGGTAATGTATTTCAGTTGAATCCTACTGAGATGACATGTTTGATTACTAAGATTGATGACAATTGGTTATGGAACAGAAGATTTTGTCATATAAACTTTGATAACATTGTGAAAGTGAGTACTACACTTGCAACAAGAGATTTGCCTAAAAGTATGAAGCCTACTAACATGATTTGCAAAGAATGTGTGATGGCTAAACAAAAGAGAAGCTCATTTCCCAGCAAGAAGTTTACAATAGTAGAGAAGTTATAGATTGTTCATATAGATTTGAGCAGTCCTAAAAGGACTAGAGGATTCTATGGAGAAAGGTACTTTATGATTCTTGTTGATGATTTTACAAGAATGATGTGGATTGCATTTCTTAAAAGAAAATCTGAAGCATTTGATAAGTTTAAGATCATTAAGAACAAAGTTGAGAATGAATCTGGAATGAAGATTAAATGTTTAAGATCAAATAGAGGTGGAGAATTTAATTCAAGAGAATTTAACATTTTTTGTGAAGTGAATGGTATTAAGAGACAGCTTTCAGCCCCTAAGACACCTGAACAAAATGATATTGTAGAAAGGAGGAATAGATCAGTAACTGAAGCAGCAAGAGCTATGTTATTTGAGAATGACTTGGTGAAGATATTCTAGAGAGAAGCAGTGAACACAACAGTGTATACAATGAACAGAGTACAAATCAAAGCAGACACAGACAAGACACCCTATGAACTATAGTTTGGACATGCACCATTATTTAAGTATTTTAGAATTTTTGGAAGCAAATGTTATATTAAGAGAGATGATGACATTGGAAATTTTGATCCTAGAAGTGATGAAGGTATATTTCTTGGATATTCATTGAAGATCAAATCTTATAGATGTTACAATAAGAGAACTAAGACTATTGTTGAGAGTGCAAATGTTAAAGTTGATGAAAAGTTCATAATTCAGGAAAGAATGTTTGATTATGAATCAGATGAAGGAACTCAACCTAGACCTAATCTAGAGACTACTGAATTATTCTATGAAATTGACAGTGATTTGTTGAATGAAAGCCACAGTGAAGAAACCATTGAACCTATAGTAGAAACAAGTACTAAGATAGTGACACCTAACATGAATCTATTAATGAATCATCCTACTGAGCAGATTACTGGAAGCATAGACAAAGGAGTTTTGACATGAAATAAGGTACAAGAACAATTGTGTTTGATTTCTCAAACTGAACCTAAATCTACTAGTGAAGCTTGTGAAGATGAACATTGGATTAAAGCCATGAAAGAAGAATTGGATCAGATTGAAAAGAATAAGACATGGGAATTGGTCCCTAGACCTAAAGATAAGAATGTTATAGGAACAAAATGGGTATTCATAAATAAGATGAATGAACAAGGAGAAGTAGTAAGGAACAAAGCAAGATTGGTATGTAAAGGATACTCACAGTAAGAAGGAATTGACTATGAAGAAACTTTTGCACCAGTAGCAAGAATTGAAGTAGTAAGAATGTTTTTGGCCTATGCAACTTACAAGAAATTCAAAGTGTATCAGATGGATGTGAAGTCAGCATTTATGAATGGAGAATTGGAAGAAGTCTACATTGAGCAACCTAAAGGTTTTCCTTTATCTCAAGAAGGAGACATGGTATGTAAATTGAAGAAAGCTTTATATGGACTAAAGCAAGCACCTACAACTTGGTATGCGAGAATGGATAAGTATTTGTTAAAGTTAGGATTTACAAAAGGCACAGCTAATAGCAACCTATACACAAAGGAAATTGAAAATGGTTTGTTGGTTGTTTTTATTTTTATTGATGATATTATCTTTGGAGGAGAAGATGAAGCCAGTGATAAATTTGCAAATGAAATGAAGACTGAATTTGACATGAGTATGATTGGTGAAATGAAATACTTTTTAGGATTGCAGATAACATAGAACAATGATGGTATCTTTGTAAGTCAAACAAAGTACTTGAATGATTTATTGAAGAGATTTGGAATGGAGAACTATAAACCAGTTGGAACACCTATGGTAACTGGACATAAGTTATCTAGCATAGATGAGACTCCTGTAGTGGAATAGAAGAAGTACAGATCTATGATTGGAGGATTGCAATATTTGACTCATACAAGACCTGATATAGCACATTTAGTTGGAATTGTAGCAAGATTTCAAGCTGAACCCAGAGAAACACATTATGCAGCAGTAAAGAGGATACTGAGATACTTAAGAGGCACAATTGAGTATGGATTGTGGTATGACAAATCTGATGATTTTACCCTATGTGCATATACAGATGCTGATTGCGAAGGTAGTGTTGATGATAATTTGAGCACCAGTGGTGGAGCATTTTTCCTTGGAGGAAGATTAGTTTCTTGGATAAGCAAGAAGTAGAATTATATTTCACAAAGCACATTAGAAGTAGAGTATGTGGTAGCAGCAAACAATTGTAATCAGATAATTTGGATGAAGCAAATGTTGAAGGATATTGGAATAAAATTTGTTGAGCCTATTGTTATACATTGTGATAACACTAGCACAGTTAGTATGTCTAAGAATCATGTGCTACATTCTAAGACAAAACATATAGAGATAAAGTATCATGTAGTGAGAGAGAAAGTTGTAGAGAAAGAAGTCAGACTTGAGTACATAAGCACAAAGGAGCAGATTGCAGACATATTTACAAAACCTTTGTCTAAGGATACATTTGAGTATCTGAGAGGTATGCTTGGGGTTATGCCCCAACCTACTTTTGAGAAGTGATGCAAATTGTTGCATCTGTCCAGTGGTATATGAGCCTTATTTTTCTTCTAGACTGGATGTTGGTACTTCCTCTATGGGGGAGTATGTGTATCTGAGCTGAGTCATGAGGACTCTAGTGAATGTATTTTCTTAAGAGTGTCTTTTGACATTGAAGTTGTTGACATAATTATGAAACATCTATCATTGATGTCAATGGGGGAGAAGTATACATGAAAAACCATCTGTTGGAGAGAACTGAATAGGAAAATGAAGCAAGATTTGATTGATGAAGAAGACTTGAAAGCATTTTCAGAGCAGTAGTGTTGTTGTGTTGGATTTATGGAACTTGGATGTTTTTTCATTTATGTTGCCATCAATGCCAATGGGGGAGATTGTTAGGAATGAATGCTGAATATATCCTATGGTTGAGTATTCGTAGCCATTCTATAGCAGTTGTTCTTACATTCATGACTGTGATTATCATTGATGTCATACAGTGATCTACTGAAGATTAGTAGCGAAGAAGACAGTGTTTGGGTTAGCGCACTTGGGATATTGAAGATGAAGCTATGTGTAGTTGAGGACTTAGTCTATGATGTTCTATGAGATCGTGGTTAAGAGTGCAAACAAAAATTCATTTATTCATGATAGTTATGAGGAAATCAGTGGAAGTAGTATTCAAGCAGTGTTCCTGAGTAGCAGTTTGTGGAAATCGGATGATATCTCCTAATCGGGATAGAATCTAATCATTTGCAGTTATGAGGTAGTTGAAGACATGATTTTAGTGATGTGGATGTGAGCACAAGATCTGAGGTCACACGAGTGAAGAATTATCTTAATTGGAAGCTGACATTTTTGTGTAATTTTGATGTAATGTGTGGAAACTTTTATTTTGTAATTTGTATGCCGACTCATTTGTAATTACTTGAGTGTGGTATAAAGGAATGAATGTTTTCCTTGTTGTAATGTGTGTGTGTGTGTAATGAGAAAGTGAATGAAGGAATTATGAAAGTGAATTTGTGGAAAGAGGATATGCGAAGCTCAGAGATCTGGTATTGAGATTTGAAGAAGCAGTTGGTGCGGTTTGGCACAGTTAGAGAAAGAGTATTGAATTGTTGAGATAAGTAATATTTTGGTATTATTCTATTGAGTAATACATAGATCAGTTGGACAGTGAGATCAGTTGGACAGTAAGTTCAGTGATCTTACCCTGAAGCTATTTGGGTAGTGGGTCCTTCTATCTTCCATAACTCCTAACAGAGTTAGAATCTTTTAACAGAGATTCAAAGTCTCCTAATAGGGACTCATATGTACTGAATGTATTTCATAAGACTCCTAACAGATTCCATCCTCTCACAAGGAACTTTCATATTAGTGCATCTTTTGTGGGCATCATTCCCACTGGGGTTTACTCATTGATCAAGAGGTTCCCTAGTCAACATATCTTGTGTCATTGTGTTATTGTGCATGTATATCTTTCTATGGTTGTTGATTACATTGCTTACATGGTTAAAATCTATTAAGGTTGATAAAATTTGTATTTATCTGATAACTGATTCACTCCCCCCCCCTCTCAGTTATCTTGGTGGACTTTACTTTCTAACACCTTCCACCAAGTATGAGAGAATTTCTTCTTTTTAAATTCAGAGCTATAATGTGTAGCAGTATGACCTATTTTAAAACATTTTCTAAACCAAAAAGGGATACCCTCATAGTCCAATTGTTGCATCCAAGAACCTTTAGATGATTCAATTTTAATGTCAGTTAGAAGACCCATCGACGTATCAATGTCTACTAGAATGCAGGCAAGGGTAGAATGGAAAATATTAGAAGATTCATGATCTAATAACAAAAACTCCACCAAAGCCTCCCCCACTTCCTCCAAGATAAAATCATGCCAAAGATGAAGAGGGAGATTGGGGAGCCTAACCCAAATAGGAATCTTGTTGAAGACTTCAGTGGAGGGATTGAAATCCAAGTGTCAGGGTTTTACCCTAAACAAAAATTTATCCTCCTCCCAACTGAAGAAATTTTCACACAAAATCTTAGATCTATCAAATTTGGTTACAAAGAATCTTTTAGTTAAAGGAAAAATGTGAACATTATCTAAAATACTGGTTCCCATTTACGGGACACCCAATCATGCAATTGGGGGAGACTGGGCCAAAACCCCCAAAAATGACATATCAGAGCCCGTTCCTTAAAGACCTCATATCTATTATTCAACTCCCCTTCTGCAACAACAAAAATCCTAAGAGAAAGAGACCCACTTACAAAAATAAGAACAATGGAAGGTGCACTACGAGAAGAACCCTTAGGCCCATGCAGTGCTTTGGAAGCGGCCTTAGCATAAGAACCCTCCACTTTATGGTCTCTAGCAGTCGTAGATGGACCAGAGGAAGTAGAAATGAAAGAGGCATTTGGACCAACAACACATAAACCGAGGGAGCCCATGAGCTAGAGGGACCCAAAATGACACCCACAGGAACGTTCACACAGACAAGCGTTGTAGGAGGGAAGACCACCGATCCAGCACAACCCTGTACGGACTCTCTAGAATTTGAAATTTACCAGGGTGGGAAGCGAGAATCAAGCCCTTCACAACCACAGCTCGTGACATCGTAGATGTCCTAATGCTAAATATTGAATGTTCTTTTTGATA